>CM034533.1:26059907-26139907 GCA_020002185.1 Paraescarpia echinospica
AGAACAGACAGTGGCAGTCCATTGTGCTCAGCTGAATAATCTGCTGATGTAGATAGTGACAGGCAGAGAGGCCGTGCATATATTACAAATCTTTCTGTGCAGAAACGTTATAAAACCAGAGTCGGTCGATTAATCACATGACCTCACCATTACGAACAGTAACTAGCAAATTTGTATCGACTGTACCTTTGACAATGACTGTAATTGGTATTTTAATTTGGCTAAATTCACTGCGTAGAGTGTTGTGAAACATGGAACTAAATAACAAATAATGTGCACAACGTGTCAACATTCACAGCTTGATAACTCGCTTAATGATGAATGCAAATTACATTATAATTGTTTATTTTTGTCTTGTTCGTTGAAAGGGGGGATGTTATGATAATGGCTCTACATTATTGACCGCATTGTGACAGAACGTATCACGCAGTTGAGTACGTAGAAGTCGACGAATTACTACACCGTTTCCGGCGCCAACATGGCATGGCTGGGGATATGCATTTAGTAGTGTTCAGTCGTTAATAAAATGACTGTGAATTGTACTTATGTAGAGCGACAATCAGTACATGTATATTCTCTATGTGTCCAGGATTCACTTAATGTACACTGAATAGAATAAATACTAATATATTCTTTGCACATGACACAAAATTAGTCATCTCAGCTATTGTCTCTGTGTATTTACCAGCGTTAATGTTCACATTTGTCGATCACTCCATTACTGAAAAAGTCCTAGTCGGGTGACTTTCTCTTCTGACAAACCCAGTTATAACAGGTCATCAGAAGAGTCTACATATTTCTTCACTTCAGTGCGGTTTTCGTACAGTGAGCAGAAAATACTGCCGTCGAAAGTCCACACTCTTGATGTTAGTGTCTTTCTTGAGCTCACGTACCATCTTTCCACCGAGAGGCGACAGGTAGTCTTTCACTAACACGCTGCGCCGATCTGGGTAGTTTTTCAGGTGAATTTGTGTTTCATCGGGTTTACCTTTGTGTCACGGCGCACAAACTTTACAATGACTGGCTTCTCCAGCACGAACTGGCAGCCAGCTTTATCACTTCAGTGTTCGTACACTCGCCCGGAGTCTCGACAAGTCCATGGATACGGACGTACTCCCGACGACTGTACTGTTCAAGCTTGTCCAGCAGGAATGTCTGGAGTTGCAGTTCTACAGTATAACACATTGCCTATCGTTTCTCAGATTTATTTCCGTAGTCGCGAGGTCAGTTACCAACGTAGTTACTACGCTGGCCAACACGGGTTGTATGGCTTGCACCACCTGGCTGATGATATTCCTTATCATTGCCATTTCCATCTTGTTGGTTATGGTTTTCCGGCCCGGCCCGTTCTTCCTTCTTCCAGTATTCATGTTACTCGACTCCTCCATCGCCAGCCTCACCGCACCCTCAATGGTGCTGCTCAGAATCATATCGCCGCTACCATTCTCAGTCGAATTCGAATTCTCAGTCAAACCCTCCAGAGTACAACACCTATCAGAACTAGCTGTTACGCTTGTAATGTCATGTAGCTGACAATGATCTTGTTTCGTATCTATGATAAACAATGCGATCTATAGCCCTTTCGTTCTGATTGCACACGTATGCGTAGATGGGACGGGACTTCCTATAGACTCATGGCATTCATATTTACGTGACACATTGACTATGGCGGTTCGACACCAGTAAGATAGTACTATGTTTGTGCTTTGTATAAACATCGTATCTGGCAACGACGGTGAACCATGGCACGTGATTACAGAGTCATAACGCAACGAGCTAACAAAACGAACTGTTTCCTTTGTTTTACCTCCCGCGTTCAATATACACTAGGCCGACGTCATGGCCCCGCGACCCAATTTTGAAAATATAATTGTCTATTGGAAAGAGACAACAGACTGCACCAGATGGCATCAATGGATAGCCAAATTCTAAAACCTCCTCTGTGCCTTTGACATTGGAAATGATGCCAGAAAAAAGCCTCTTACTCCACTATGGGGGAGATGATGTCTTCTACATATATGACTATGACTATGAACAGAAAGGAGTTGGAGCTATGGCTAAAGGAGACAATCATATTCTCAGAAAATAAGCACTGCTGAAGAAGTCCCTGAAAGAGAATTGGACTCCCAAAAAGAACGTTTCTTATGAGACATTTAAGTTCAGGCAACATCGCAGAAAGAAGGGGGAGAACATCGACGCTTTCCCTACCCTTCTGAGAGGCATGGCAATCCTTTGTGACTTTCATGATGAAGACTATGAGATTCTTGGACAAATCATCTAGAGGGCGCAGGAAGGCTCTAAAACACTCTAAATCTCAAGCAAGTACAAGACGAAGTTCGCAGTCTGGATCTCTCCGAGAGCAGAGCGGCTGTCATCAAGAATACTGCTTCTGTCAACGCCGTCTCCAGTGATGTCAATGCTTATATTGTGAACCATGATCATCGCGATTGTCGCGGACAATGAGGTCATTGCTCACGTTGTTCCTGTCATTACGGTGGTCGCTCTCTTCACAATGAATACTAGCCTTGCCCTGCGCAGCCGACTACCTCTGGCACCAGTCGTCGAGGCAACACTCATCGTCGACTTGGTTCTAGTCATCGTGGTCGTCCCACTGGTGCTTCCGTTGAACACTCATCCAGTGAATCCTGTCACAACTGCGGCTTCCAGCTCCACTCCAAGAATGACTGCCCTGCCAGAGGCCAGACGTGCTCGAACAGTCGCAAAATAGGACATTATGCACGTGTCTGCATGTCTGCACCCATAGTGAGACATGTCGGTTCATCCCCAAGAAATCGGTGGTGTGAGAATCTGCGTCGGCATGAGGGAACCCAAAAAAGCCGTACGAAGAGTAAAACCATCAGTGCCGACGTTTGACTATCTCATTGCTGACCTGAACGGCTCAACAAGCTAGAATTGACAAACGCATACCACCAACTAGAATTATACGAAGAAAGCCGTTACATCACTACCTGCACCACCCACGTCGGTCTTCGTCGCTACAAACGCCTTCTCTTTGAGGTCAACGTTGCAGCTGAACTATTCCAAAACGCCATCACGGAACCACTCAGCAACATCCCGGGTGCTCGAAACCTCTCTGACGACATTATCATCTATGAGAAAACACAAACAGAACAGTCTTTGGGCCACACTAAAGAAGTCAGAAGACAGTGGTGCTAAGGTCAACAGAGGAAAATGCGTGTTCTCCACTAATGAAGCGACTGTTTGGACACGTTTTCGGTGTGAAGGGTGTCACCGCTGATCCCAAAAAGATCAAGATCATCATCAACACATCTCCGCCGACGAATGTCAGCGAAATACGTTCATTCGTAGGAATGACACAATCCGTATCGAGGTTCATCTCTGACAACGCAATCATGACTGGGCCCCTCAGAAAGCTGACCAGACAGGACATCGCATGCAAATGGTTGCAAACAGAACAGCAAGCATTCGACAAGCTGAACCAATGTCCGAAGCGAACACCCGTCATGGTTAACTTCAATCCTAAAGAAGAAAACACAACCCTAATCGACGCAAGTCCTATTGGTCTCGGAGCAATGTTGCTCATTTTCTGAAGATGTCACCTGTGATGATTCAGTCAATTCTGACCACTCCCCG
This sequence comes from Paraescarpia echinospica, assembly GCA_020002185.1. Lineage (NCBI taxonomy): Eukaryota > Metazoa > Annelida > Polychaeta > Sabellida > Siboglinidae > Paraescarpia > Paraescarpia echinospica. The sequence goes on from CM034533.1 coordinate 26,063,523, forward strand.
TTATCTTTACGGTCCCTATTGCAACTACAGTCCCCCCAAGAGAACAATGACTGTGTGTAAGTTGAAAACTATCAACCATCAGAAAATCTGCCATGACAGTACTTCCTCTGATCTACCTGTTCAGCAAGCCAGCATATCGGCAGCAACGGAATTTTATCGTTATAACAATACCTTGTTGTCAATACTCGACCAACATGCTTCTGGTGGAGAGTGCACCATCACCGTGAAGAACAACGTGCCATGGTACAACGCGGACATGAAAGTTACAAAAGCTAAACGTAAGCGGCTTGAACATCAATACAGGAGGACACAATTAACAGCGCACCGAGACATGTACGTACAGCACAGAAACAAAGTCAACAACATGTGCGCTGAAGCGAAAAAGACCCATTACGAGGAAAAATTGTCGGACGTCCGGAACCAAGCGCAATTCTACAACATCGTAAACAAGCTGCTGCATCGGGATAATACAACAACACTACCAACCTACGAATGTGCCGAATCACTCGCCAACGACTTTGCACACTACTTTGACGATAAAATCCAGTGTATTTGGACCACACTACAAGAGCCACATGTCCATGTTGTGAGTACCGACTTTGTGATCAAAGACCACTCTGTCACAGACTGTCATCTCTCTACTTTCTTGCCTGTCACACAAGAAGAAACCGCGCAACCACAGAGCAAGTCATCACCGAAGACTTGCAAACTTGACCCGATGCCTTCAAACTTGGTAAAAGAGTGCTCTGATGTCATGACAACGCCCATTATGAACATCATCAACAAGTATTTGCTGGAAGGAATGCCTGATGAAATGAAAGTTGCTGTCATCACACCCATATTGAAAAAGGCAAGTCTTGATAGTGAAATTTTGAAAAGCTATCGGCCTATTTCTAACATGTGCCATTCTTTTAAACACACTGAGCAACACCATCGGCGTCGACGATCACTGTTTGTCATGGTTCGCTGCCTACTTACAACACAGAATACACGGTGTTGATTGCCGGTGAGCTGTCTAAACCTCACAGACTGACTTGCGGTGTCCCGCAGGGGTCAGTTCATGGACCATTACTGTTCACTATATATATGACTCCTCTCGCGTCGCTACTCAACCACCATGGCATCGCTTACCATCTATATGCAGATGACATCGAACTTTTCAAGAATTTAGCCTGAGAGATAATATTTCACCCGACATTGCCATCACGAAAAGAGAACTCTGTGTTGTCAGTATCCGTCAATGGATGAAAACCAACATGCTAAAACTGAATGATGACAAAACGGAGATCATCATCATCCAACCGAAATGAGCAACCGAAAATGTTCTTCCTGACGGTGTAACTATCGGAAACGTGAGCATGTTACCCAACACACACGCCAGAAACTTGGGGGTGACCTTTGATTATAATATGTCCCTTGAGCGACACGTAACAAACATTTGCAGAAATGCGTATTACCGCCTCCATAGCATTGGACGCATTCGTCGGTACTTAGACAAAGAACACACAAAACAACAACGCGAATTTACTGCTGCAATAGTCTTCATAATGGATTGCCAGCGACAGTAATTGAGAAACTACAACGTGTCCAAAATGTATGTACTCGTATCACAACGATGCGGTCTAAACGAGACCATGTCAAGCCCATGCTCTTGGAGCTGCACTTGCTTCCTGTGAAAAGTCGCATTACTTTCAAGACCCTAATTCTCACTTTCATGGGCTCGCACTACTTACACAACCCATTACCCGCACTAAACTCGGCGAACGAGCATTCTCTTGTGCAGCTCCAAGAGCATGGAATCAACTACCACTCACAGTGCGCTATTGCACTAGTGTCAATCAGTTTAAAGTGGCACTGAAGACGCATCTTTTCACAAATTATTTTAACATTCGATGATCATAATTTTTGATACCTTTATATTAATTAATTTAATATTATAATTAATCTATTTTATTGTTTTAATAGCTTGCGTACATATGTATATTTATATATTTTAAGACAGTACAGTTGATTTACTTAGTAGTAATGATTGTATAGTATTTAAACCATATATCGTATTATGTTATTTATTAATTTATTTACATTAACCATTGAAAAGCGCCCCAGAACAATTATTTGGATGCGGCGCTATATAAGAAATAAATTATTATTATTATTAAAACATTGAAAACACCTTCAACGAGTACTTTACAAACATAGCCAACCAAAACACCAGTGCCAGCCAAGACACAACAACAGCACACACAGCTCAAAGACTTTGGATACAGCGTTCTCGATCCCAGATATCATAGCGCAAACGGTGAACAGAGCACTCATGGTTCTCCGTCCTGACAAATCCACAGGAGCCGACAAAATCAGTGCTAGGTTGCTAGCTGCGCCTGCCGCCGCAGTGTCTGTCACAGCACTCATAAACAACAGCATTGTGAGTGACACATTTCCAACGCTGTGAAGGCTTCCAAAGGTTACCCCCAATTCACAAGAAGGGGCCTACTGACAACAAAGGCAACTACCGACCGATATCAGTCTTGTATGTTCTTAGCAAGATATTGGAGCAACACGTACACGACAGTCTGTATGCCTATCTCATGTCTCATAACACGCTACATGACGGCCACTCGGGTTTCCGTGCCAAGCACTCATGTGAAACAGCACTGAACCACATGATGGATAAATGGGCGACGGCTATTGACAATGGACTAGTGAATGGTGTAGTGTTGCTAGATCTGCGAAAGGCTTTCGACCTTGTCCTGCTGCAGAAATTGGCCAAATACGGATGTTCATAACAATCGATGCGATGGTTCTCTTCGTATCTGTCAGAGCGCCAACAGTTTGTCCAGTTCAAGGGCAAACTGTCTGGACAAGCTGAGATCACAACGGGAGTTCTCCAAGGCTGTACACTGGGACCACTGTTTTTATTGTGTTCATGAATGACATGTCCCTGAGCACGAGAACGATAAACTCTGTGGACGTGTATGCTGATGATTCCACCACCAGTGCCACGAGAAAGACATTCCAGGCAATCGAACAGAGCCTAAACAGTGATCTCAAAGAAATCTCCAATTGGTGTGACGAAAACAAGATGGTTATTAATGCTGAAAAAACGAAGATCATGATCATCACGACCCGACAAAAGTGGCAACATCTGGACAAAAACTGATATCGAGATATGCATCAGAGTAGACAAGCTTCAAGTAGTTGAAAGTAAGAGGCTACCAGGGCTTCAAGTAGATAATTTCCTCAAATGGAACGCTCATGTGTACAAGATACACAACACGATTGCCGAAAACCTTGCATTTCTCTGCATAATAAAGACAACAAGCACGGAAGACGTTCTACAACAGCTACGTTCTACCACACATGCGTTTAAGAGAGCGTATTTGCAGAACGTGTTTAACTAGACAACAGTGACACACAACGTACTGAACATTTTAACACAGCGTTTTTTATTATATTTATTGACGCTACATATTTTACCAATATTATTTGTGCAATTATAATTTCTAAATTTTAATATGTATTTAAGTATTTTTAACTGCATTATGCAATATACTATTGTTTTCATTAATTTGCTTAGCATTTCTATAAAATTTACCTGTACTCTAATATTTTACAATCACGACCCTTAGGAAGATTAAATATATATTTTATAAGGTTGTCGTGAATGAAAAATGTTTATTATTAGTATACACCAAGATGCGAGAACGCAACATATGTCACGAAGAACGTCATACCCAAGTCAATGACAACTGAAGAAGTGAAGACAGACATACAGACAGAGAGTCAGAAAGCAGACAGACAGACAAACATGTTCGCATGCACGCTCACACACACACACACACACACACACACACACACACACACACACACACACACACACACACACACACACACACACACACACACACACACACACACACACACACACACACACACACACACACACACACACACACACACACACACACACACACACACACACACACACACACACACACACACACACAAACACACACACACACTCACACAACGCGCGCGCGCGAATTTGCACAACAGTAGTTATGTAACAATGTTGTATTTTTAAAGTACCATCTAATAACTACTGCACGCAGCTACTTTTGACTGAGTGTAGTAGTATTCCAAACGACGGTGTATCACTAGGAAATGTCACTATTGAAATAAGCTATTTTCTACGTGGTACGTACCGACGGAATTGTCGTTGTAAAGTAACATTTTCCAACATTCAATTGATATTGGTTAAACTTTCCTGTTAAGTTTTATGCTATGATTGCATATGCAAACGTCATGCGAAATGCGACTTTCCTCTATAGAAACGTCACATCTGATAATTCCCTATCCCATTTCCGTGCGGACATGATTGGAATCGCTACATGGAGCCACTTCTACTGATTTCCAGTGGGCGCTATATTCATTGGTTTACTGCATACTGCATCCGTGTGCCGTTAATGTATGGAATCCTAGCAGCTTTACAGGTGTTGAGCGGCCATTATAGTTTTGTGCGGACACCATAACTTTAATCTTACCTACTTAGACTTAGCGGCTCCCGCGTTTAGAGACGCATAAGGCAGTCAAAGCACGCCATCCAGATTTGTCGCTTGCTAGTGTTCTGACGTCTCTCCAACTTTTGTTGATCAGCTTTAGGTCGCGGTCGATTGTTTGGTGCCAGTTCATTTTTGGTCGTCCCCTCTTTTGCTGGCCAGCTGGTGTCCACCATAGCGTTTGTTGGGCAGATCTAGTAGGTGGGAGCCTTGTGATATGGCCGAACCAGCTCATTCGTCTTCTGCAGATAGTAGATGATGCCGGAGGTTGTCCTGATCGTATCCGAACATCTACACAAATCATCACAATTTCGCCCCAATGTATATCCAAGATCTTTCGCAGGCATTTAATGTCGAATGCATCAGTTTTGTTTTCTTGGCTTGTTTTAGTTGTCATTTTTCAAAACCATATAGGAGGGTTGGCATAACGTTTGAGTTATAAAAGCGGAGTTTAGATTTCAAGGTAAATTTCTCGTTGTTCCAAATTTTCCCCAGGTTGAAGGTTGCTAACGCTTTCCACACTATGTCGTTTAGTTCATGATCAGTGATTCCTTGTTCGTTGATAGAGCTGCCAAGGTAGGTAAAGTTTTCGACTGTTTCTACTTGTTTATGGTTGATGAAAACATCTGTGGATGGTTGAATCTCCCCTGTCAGCATTTCTTTCGTCTACATGTCACTGATGTCAAGTCCCAAGCCATCAGTGTATTTGCTGACTGATTCCACGAGACGTTGTAGGCCCTGGGTGGTGTCTGAGAGGGCAGAAATGTCGCAAATTGCCTGTGGGTGTTAGCCACATGGCCCAGTCGATGGCCACGGCAAAGACAAGGGGAAAGAATGCCGCCTTGTCTGACACCAGTCAAGGAACAAGCAGACTTTAGACCCAAACACTCTTGTGCTGAGCACATATTAAGAAATGTCAAGAGTACCTCCACCAAAGCGTTTAGTAGCATCCACAGACCCTCCATGTGTGAACATATTAACCACGTGTGGATTCCCACAACAGATTGTAACAGTAATCGAGAAGATATATGAAAACTCTAGATGTCATGTAAAAGTAGAAGATGGTTAGAGCGACTGGTTCCATGTGATTTCCTTTAATCATACTGTGATAATGTTGCTCAAGTACAGTTTACGTCCAGGAAACAGCAAATGTCCAGAAAAACAATGAATGCGGACTACTTATTGGAAGCGACAAGAGCTGCTCATAAATTATACTGCGCTTACGAAAGCAAAGGGTGATTTGGTTATGAGTGGTACAACTTGCGCAACACTAATTACAAAATCCAAATCTGTAGTTGTTTCATCGACTCATCAAATGTGCATTATACTCAACACAATCGTTTCTGGGGATGTTGGACATCTGTCAACGTGTGCGTACTAAGACTTTATGCATTGTTTCAGTTATATTTTAATAACTGCGGTGCAATACACCCACGGATACGTTTGAATTAGGAAAGCGCGGTATATAGCGTTCCACCGCGAAGACAACGTGTGTGATCAAATAAAAAAAGCATAGCAATACGAATATTATTTGACAATTCTACACTGTAACGGCAAGGGCCTAATGATGGACGTGAATTTCACATTCTCTCCGACCTACGTCAGTATGAGCAAGCAACGAGCTTGAGTGCAAGCACGAATATCCTGTTTGTGTAACGATGGTGTGTGTTTTCTAACATTTGATAAATATTATTATCATGACTGTCAACAACCAACGCATCCGAGATGACGGGCATTATTTTTGTTAGTGTGAGTAATATATTTTAGTAAACAAGTACAGTTTACCAGCTGTAGCAATAACACGCATGTGTGTGTGTGTGAGTGTGTGTGTGTGTGTGTGTGTGTGTGTGTGTGTGAGTGTGTGTGTGTGTGTGTGTGTGTGTGTGTGTGTGTGTGTGTGTGTGTGTGTGTGTGTGTGTGTGTGTGTGTGTGTGTGTGTGTGTGTGCGTACATGCGTGCGTGTGCGTCATCGATATATCAAGTACTACTTGCTTCTTCTACTTATTTTTGTATTATGTCTATTTCACTTTAGATTGCGAAGGTCGTCCTCTCGTCTCTGGTTGGCGCAGTGACCGCGCATCAACTGGCGTCCACGGTAGAAGAACTACTTCGGTGTATTTATGAATGTACGTAAGCTTACTATAGATGATTCCAATGCAAAAACATGGGAATTCTCGACTACAATGATAAGGCGTTGTGTTTATATATGATAAATATATGCCTTGATGACTGTATTGGAGAAAGACTTGATAATGTTCTCTAGGCGTCGTCAAATATCTGACAATTTCAATTGGTTATGTCACTTGTTATGACGTAAATTTTAGGTATGTTTTCTGAGCGCGCGCTTGATGATGATTGTAATTGATTCTACGTACAAACCATCTAGGACGAAACTATTAACATAACCACATACATACGTACATACGTACATACGTACATACATACAAACATACACACATACACACTTACACGCATACACGCATACACGCATACACGCATACACGCATACACGCATACACGCATACACGCATACACGCATACACGCATACACGCATACACGCATACACACATACACACATACACACATACACACATACACAAATACACACATACACACATACACACATACATACATACTCACTTACACACATACACACATACACACATACACACACACATACACACACACATACACACATGTGACATTCCAGCTACGGGATCCTCCAATGTTCATTTTATAATCTATGAAACCGATTGACGAAATTTTGTCTACAATAAGTGTTCTTCTTTATGGATTTAATCATTTTTATGACATACTGCAAGTTTAGTATATCAATGTTCTTCAGACGATAAAGTCGGCTTTGACGTTTGTTAAAACTGCTGTCGTTGATTACGAGAGAATAGCTAATTGTCTTAAGATGATCAACATAAACAAAAGCCCAGGCCCTGACGGCATATGTGTCGTGTCGTCCTCAGTATGTTTTTGTGAATGGGAAGTTGAATGACATGAGGTTGACACACACGGGCTCGCCTCAGGGTTGTTGTCTCTCACCCCTCCTATAGAACTTGTACAATGACAGTTGTAGAAGTACTCACCTAGACAGGTTTTTAGTTAAATTTGCTGATGACAATGCCTTAATATCACTTCTCTTTGCTTCTCAACAAGATCATGGCCCGGCACTACGAGATTTTGTTGAGTGGTGTGATGACTCATATTTAAAGTTTAGTTTAACGTATGTAAGACCAAGGAGTTAGTAATATATTTCAGAAACCACAGTCAAAGACCTGAAAAAAACACCATTCATGATCAAGAGATTGAAATTGTCACCAAGTACAAATACTTTAGGTACAGTGTTTGATAACAAACTTAGATGGGATGACAACACTGAAATAATCGACAAGAAATGTCAGCAGCGCCTGTACTTTCCTAGAAAAGTAAACTCATTTTCTGTTGATAAAACAATTTAAAACCTGTTTTATAAGACTGTTATTGAGAATGTTCTTTGCTTTTCATTTATCTACTGGTATTTCAACCTGGGTGTTAAAAACAAGAACAGTTGACACAAGTGTGTACGTGTCAGCTCCAAAATAACTGGAGTGACTCAGAGAGACATCACTCAGTTTTGTGAAGAACAGGTACTTAGGAAGGCACGTTCTATTTTAGCCAATGATAGTCATGCTCTATGTCCCATATTTGAGAATTTGTCGTCGGGCCTCCATTTTAGGTACCCCTCGTGCAAAACAAACTGTAAGTTTTTTTTTTTATTCCTGTTACAATCAGTCTTTTTAATGATGTGAAATAAATGTAGTGTCTGTGTGTTCTATATATTTACTGGTTACAGAGTGAAGAAATGCACTCCGTGTGTTCATGTGATAAATTATTCTTTTTGTGACCATGATGAAGTGTGCCAGTAATACGCTGTTACCTATGTTATATTTTAATATTTATATATATATATTTGTATACACTGTGCCCGCCCAAACGACAATGTAATTGTCCTTACAGGGATGAATAAAGTTGTACTGTCTTGTATAGTATTGTAATGTTCGTCCTGTCGACACTGTTTGGTGCGTTGACCACGATGAAACCGCCAACCGTGGAAGTAGTACTTCGAGGAAGCTACCACTCGTGATATTGCCTGCTTGTACTTGAGACATGTGTACATTGTTCACTGCAACAATTATAAAGATAACTTCATGGATTAGGCGCCGTTGTTTAAATCTTAAATGTCCTATTACGACTAAAATACATAACTAGTGTTTTAATTATGATGTAAATACTGTTTTTGTATTATATAACACGTGTATTCTGTGCGAACGCATTCACAAGTGTGTGTGTGTGCGTGCGCATGCGCGTGCGCGTGCGCCTGTGTATGCGCGTACGTGTGTCGAAGATTTAAGTACCCGTACAGTTAAACAATTATCTACAGCGTACATAAGTCGAAGTGTTCTAATGTTAATCCCATTCATAATACGTGTGAGGCCAAATCGCTGTCTACCTGCTATTGCCATGTCACACATAGTTTCTTTGACCATAACTAGTCAAGATTAATCACAAGGTCGAGATGCGGGAGTCGACTGGTCTGTGTTGAGTGGTAGGACTTACCCGTAGAGCCTTGGTGTGTCGATTGGTCTTCCTTCTTTGCTATTTCTGGAGTTCTTTTGACACAGTCAGTCATTTAATAACTTAAGTTAACGCCGTTGAGGACACCGTTTACTAGAAACGCTTCGTCTATGCGTTGATGTCATAATTTACTGACGATTTATCGGGAGAGTATTATATATCTGCAAATTCAAAGCTGTAAATAAAGACAACGTATATTAAATGGTCATGGGAACGAGCTTAACTTCAAAATATTATAATGGTGAAAATTGATGTTATAAGTTTGTAGCTCCTTGGGAAGGTGTCGGCTAGCTGAGTATGATACCAATAGTGTCCATGTTCAACTGACGTTCATGTAGTGAATGGACGTAACCATGATGAGGATGAAAACAATATGGCTTCGTTCGTAATAATCACTTTTTTAATGCTACGTTTCGCCAGTCGCTTTACACCCAGTATCATACTCTTGTTATCCCTCCGTATGTTCATCATATATATGATAGAAGTTCTGCAAAAGGATCATTGTAAATGTGACTTTCCAGTTACAGTATCCTCCAGTGTTCATTTTGTAATCTTTGAATGTTTAGTTATTGACGAAATTTTGCCTACATTAAAACAAGTGTTCTTCTTCTTCATTATAGGAAGTTTAATACATCAATATCATATGGACAAATGTCGATCGCCCTCCGAATAATACGTCTACTAATTCTAGTAATGTTTCTCCCTCTTTCATCGCTTTGTCTGGTAGATGTCAATCTTCTTCTTTTTAAATGCATCTCCCACCCTGGAGCATTACGCGCAGTTGAGATTATAGGTCTATGTGATTAAAACACAAAACTGATGTGGTGTAGGTTGAAATAATTAAAATAAGGTTAAACCTAGGAAAAGGGTTTCTTTAAAAAAAAATGTCTTGTTACATAGTATTAATATTTACACGTTCAGTGGATAATTTCATTCCACTGATTCATCTTTCATCGTAGAATAAGTATTTTCCATCTTTCGTTATAAGCAATAATAAGTCTTATATCATAAATATTTTGTGTAAACATGCCAAGTTTTAGAAATGTTTCTGTCTACCTGCTGTTTCCATGTCACACAGAGTTTCTATGACCATAACTAGTCACGTTTTCAATATGTAACAGAAAAACGTGCTGTGTGCATTCCTGGTGTTCTGCTTTCACATAATATCATACATTATTGCCAAGCAGCGTTGTAGCAAACGATGTTTTAGACAGAATACATGGAAATATAACTAGGGAGTATGTGTGTGGTATGTGTGTAGTGTGTGTAGTGTGTGTAGTGTGTGTAGTGTGTGTAGTGTGTGTAGTGTGTGTAGTGTGTGTAGTGTGTAGTGTGTGTAGTGTGTGTAGTGTGTGTAGTGTGTGTAGTGTGTATAGTGTGTAGTGTGTGTAGTGTGTGTAGTGTGTGTAGTGTGTGTAGTGTGTGTAGTGTATGTAGTGTGTGTAGTGTGTGTAGTGTGCGTAGTGTGCGTAGTGTGCGTAGTGTGCGTAGTGTGTGTAGTGTGTATAGTGTGTAGTGTGTAGGGTGTGTCAATAAGTGCCTTCACAACAATTTAGTAAAGTTGGTGTCATTGAAATATTGGCGGTATATTGACATTTACTAGATGATACCATCATAAGTGGTCACCACTTGAGTATCACGTTATTTTGTTTGTGTCTCCGCACCTTGAGAATGTCACAGTGAAAGCAAACAAGTCAGTTATTTAATAACTTAAGATGTCGCCGATGAGTACTGCGTTTACTTGAAACGTTACCTCTATGCGTTTATACGGCTTACTTTAATTTACTGCTGTCATCCATTTAGTAATAATAATAAACTATGTTTACCCACCATCAAATCCGGGACTAATGACCCGTTCACGGGTGTTTACAAATCGGCAATCATCTAAGAAGCATAAAACGCATTTAAGAGAAATAAATAAGAGAAATAAATAAAGTTAGGAAGCAAGATCCTAGTATATATATAGTACCGACGGAATATATATATATATATATATATATATATATAAACCTATGTATACTAAAATTACGGGTAAATGCAATAATAAAATAAACGATTAGCAAAAGTGCTGAATAGCTGAACATATGGGATAAAAAATCAAAGCCTAAATTACATTACAATGCTCTGACATCATGAATTTCTTAGATTGATTACATTTTGCCATGGCGTATGATCGATCACCACATTGAACTTGACGTCCTTTGCAATGATCTGTAAACAGAATTGTATATACTACAAACCGCGTATCCAGAAATATACACGCCGATATTTATAACAGCATTCTCAAAGAACATGAACCTGAAAGATATGTTGGTGGCCACCAAATTACAATGAACAATGGACTTCTACAGAACAATGACCTTAGCGCTTAGGACACTGTGAGACGTCGTAGTGGTAGTGCAATTGTGTAGTTGTTAGGGGGATTAGGCAGCATGTGGGGTTGTCGGGTTGCAGCAGTGCTGGCTCGTACGGCTTCACATGTTTCCGCCTCCTGTACAACTATGATAGGATAGATATATTTCATGCACAATTTAATGGCGTATTTTGTTTTTATAGGTTTAACCTCCGAAATAATTACTGAATACCCATGTATTAATTATTAATTACAGGACACGTGTTTGTGGAGGTGTGGGGTGGTCAGCAGTAGCGGCTCTGTGGACAGCACCACAACTTCGCAATCCCGTGTTTACTTTAAATTCAGCGCATACATTCGTACGGCCACCGTATGAAGTAGAATCCTCTGTGATTGTATATGTATATGTTTGTTTAAAAAAATGTATTCATCTATGTTATTTAACAGGACAGAGGAGGGCAACCCCCTGTTACTATCCTCAGCCTTGTTCAATTGGTCATTGTTTAATGTTCAGTGGCATTGGAATGTAATGGCATAACTGGATAGACAAGCATTCTAGTATCCGTTGTACACCGATAGTCGTTATTTAGATGTACCATTAATCATACATGTTTTTCCTTTTTAGGTTTAATTTACACATTTTTTTTGCAGAGAAGACCATCTACCCGAAAGGACTAAACTGATTTTATCAGATGTCTGGGTTTAAGGTTCACATTCGCCATTTATAATCCGTTGCTAGTACATTAGGGTCTTCGTTTTCAACATGTAACAAACGTACAGTGTACATTCCTGGTGTTCAGCCTTTATGTAATATCATACATTATTGCCAAGCAGCGTTGTAGCAAACGATAGTTTAGACAGAACGCATGGACATATAACTATGGAGTATGTGTGTAGTGTGTACAGTGTGTGTGTGTGTGTGTGTCAATAACTGCCTACACAAAAACTGTTTTACTAAAGTTGGTGTCATTGAAGTAGTGTCGGTGTATTGACATTTACCAGAGGATATCACCATAAGTGGTCACCATTTAAGTATCACGCTATTTTGTTTGTCTGACCACACCTTGATAATGTCATAGTCAAAGCAAACAAGTAGTCATCTACTTAAGGAAATGCTTCATGTGCCTATAATAAACCATGTTTGCCATATCAGGATTAATCACAAGGTGCGGGAGTCGACAGGACTGTGTTGAGTGGTAGGACTTCCCCGTAGAGCCTTGGTGTGTCGATTGGTCTTCCACCTTTGCTCTGTGTGGAGTTCGTTTGACACAGTCAGTCATTTATTAACTCAAGTTGACGCCGAAGAGTATTCCGTTTACTTGAAACGCTTCGTCTATGCGTTTATACGGCTTACTTTAATTAACCGATGTCATCAATTTAATGCTGTGACATCATCAATTCCTTCAATTGGTTACACTTTGCCATGGCGTATGATCGATCACCCCACTGACGTTGACATCCTTTGCAATGATCTGTCAAAGAATTATATTTGGGCGACCTCTTCCCCAGGGCTTCCATAGCAATCATTTCCTGTCTACGTAGTTACGGCGCATCACATGACCAGGCCAAACAAACACGGTTCAGATACGAAAGCTTTTTCCATACAGTTCCTGATTGGTGATGTGATCGCACCAGGACATATTGAGGATTATGCGCAATATTCTACTGTTCACAAGAGTAGTCTTGAAGATTGGCTCGCTTCATGCAAAAAGTCATGACGCGAGGCAATCTTCGTGAACAAACACAGCGTTAATTATGAAATGTAAAATGTCCCTTCGTGGATGTAGTAGATAGTGGTATTTTGAGAATAATCTGTATGGCATTCCCAATTTTTCCAAGGATATCATATGCACGAATAATCAGAAACGGTTTGTAGATGTATATACTCAGTAAAACCCTTCATTAACAGTCGACAAAGACAATGTGTATCACTTTCTGGACATATATAGCTTTCATCAATCATTTACTAAAGAATCTGTGAAGATGCAGAGTCTACAGTTAAAGCGCCGTTCTAATTTCCCGCAAAAACTGTCTAGGTCAGGGTGAATTATGATCAAGAGGGTATAATAATAATGATAATGACGATGATGATGATTAAAAAAATATATAGGATTACTTCTTGTGCGCCTGAATCCTTGGAAACCAAGCCCAGGGTGGTGTAACGTACAAAATCGGTCAGCATGCATTACTAAAATTGTCACAAGGGTAGCTAAGGAGGGTAGGCAAGGTTAAAAAAGGTAACTATTAAGATGACAACGGAATTTTATAATAATATTTTTTTCCAAATCTTGCACTAGGAGAATACCATTCCCAAACGTCGGCGCCGCAAACCATGAAGCCCTCGTTCCAATATTAGTATTAATTCTATGAAAAATCGTAAATCAGGATTACATGATCGAAGATGGATTGGATTTCTTACACCAGCATGCAATGACTATTAATTTATTTGTTGCTTAAATGGTTTGAGTACATTTTAAAATATACGGATTCGGTCATGAAGGCAATGGTGAGTAGGTGAGCGGACAATTTCCGGGATCAACCATTATGGTTCTCTATTTCCCAAATAAACACATTTCGTTGCAGAACTTCAGTCAGTCGTTCGCTAACATTCAACAATTTTATCAAAGTTTAAATATCTTGTAGGTCTACGTGTCCACCACACCAAGCAGTAGGCATACACATATTCATACAAACAGGCAGGCAGGCAGGCAGGCAGGCAGGCAGGCAGGCAGGCAGGCAGGCAGGCAGGCAGGCAGGCAGGCAGGCAGGCAGGCAGGCAGGCAGGCAGGCAGGCAGGCAGGCAGGCAGGCAGGCAGGCAGGCAGGCAGGCAGGCAGGCAGGCAGGCAGGCAGGCAGGCAGGCAGGCAGGCAGGCAGGCAGGCAGGCAGGCAGGCAGGCAGGCAGACAAGCATATTAAATTTACAAACAGTAAACAAGACAGTACTCACGCACGCACGTATGCACGCACGCACACGTACGCGCGCGCTCACACAAGAATTTGCATATCAGTAGTTATGTAACATTGATATACGTTTTAAACTACCATTTAATAATTGCTGCACTCAGCTACTTTTGACTGAGAATAGTAGCATTCCAAACGAAGTTTTCAACGTCGGAAGTACCGACGGAATTATCGTTGTACAGTAACATTTTATAACATTAAATTGGTATTGGTTAAACGTTCCTGCTATGTTTTAAGCTAGGATTACCTATGCACGGAAACAGGCAGGCAGGCTAAATGGAGCGATTCAATTTCCCCATCTGAATCCGAATGAAGAAACTCCTCCGCTGATGTACATATTGAACTACTTCTAGTACTTTCCAGTGGACAATATATTCACTGGTTTGTTGCACACCGCAACCGTATGGCGTTACCGTATGGAATCCTAGCAGCTTTACAGCAATTGCGCATCAATACAGGCGTAGAGCGGCCGTGATTGTTTTGTTTTGGAAGTAAACAAAATATGTATTTACGATGAGCAGACACCATACCTTTAATTATTATCTGATAACATTGCTCAAATACAGGTATGTCCAGCAAACAGCAAATATCCAGGAAACCAAAGAATGCGGACTATTTATGGAAATCGACAAGAACTGCTCTCAAAATATGCTGTTTACGAAAGTTGCTGTATCTCAAGAAGAAAACGATATATTTACATCCATTTGAGCATGGCACAGTGTGATCTGGGTATCAGTGGTAATACTTGAGTACCAATCAACACTAATTACAAAGTCCAAATCTGTAGTTGTTTCGTTGACTAAGCAAATATGTTTTATACTCAACGCAATCATTTCTGGGGATGTTGGATATCTGTCAAAGTGTGCTTACTGAGACTTGATACAGTGTTTCAGGTATTTTCAAATCACTGCGGTGCAATACACCCACGGACACGTTTGAATTAGGAAAGGGCGGAATATACCGTTTGCACCGCGAAGACAATGTGCGTGATTAAATTAGTTGCTTCTTACGTGGTTCCGCTGGTATATTGTTTGTTTGTGTTTGTTTGTTTACGCGTATGTATGTGTGTGTGTGTGTGTGTGTGTGTGTGTGTGTGTGTGTGTGTGTGTGTGTGTGTGCGTGCGTGTGTGTGTGTCTGTGTGTACATGCGTGCGTGTGCGTCTACCAATGCGTGTGCGTATTTGCGTCTGCTTTGTGGGTGGTGTGCGTGCGTGTGCGTGCGTGTGCGTGCGTATGTACGTGTGTTTGTGTTCGTGCGTGAGTTCGTGTTTTTGTGTGTGTATATGTGCTTGTGCGATTGCGTGTGTGCGTGCGTGCGTTTGCGCGTGTGCGCGTGTGCGAATGTGTTTGTGTTCGTGCGTAAGCACGTGCTTTTGTGCGTGTGTTTACATGTGAGCATGTATGCGCTAAATTTGATACTTAGTAATCCTGCAATATATCAGTTACTATTTATGCTTCTTCTACTTATTTTTATTATGTATATTTCACTTTAGACTGCGACGCTCGTCCTGTCATCTCTGGTTGACGCAGTGACCGCGCATGAGCTGCCGTCAACGATAGAAGAACTGCTTCGGTGTATTTACGAATGTATGGAAACTTTCCATAGATGTCGTAATTGCAAATACGTCGGAATCTTCATCGGAAATATTACCGAGTATTGTTTCAATATGAGAAGTGTATGCATTCGCGACTGTAGGAGGGCTATATAATTGGGAGTAGGCGCCGTCATGTATCCTACACATTCAATTATTACACAGTTTGTTACTATGTAAACTTTAGCTGTGCTTGCAGTGTGTTTGTTGATGATTGTTTCACCGAGCAAACAATTGATTAACCATTCAGAATGTGAGAACATTTGTTATATGGGGAGTTTCTGATACAATAAAGCAGTTACTTGTTTCTAGAGGGGTCGCAGATTAAAAAATCACTGAAAGCTTATCATACCACGTACAAGCCAACTAGGAAGAAAACGTTAACATGACCATATACATACATAAATGAATACATACATACATGTACACAAATGTACACACATTCATACACATACACACACACACACACACATACACACACATACACACACATACACACACATACACACACATACATACACAAACACAAACGTACAGACCTACGTACATACATATATAAATATATACGTAAATAAATACATGTATTCATGCATACATACATGCATGTAAACATGAATGTATGAATACATGCATACTTACATTGATACATACATATACACACATACACGCATACACACATGCACACATACACGCATACACGCATACACGCATACACGCATACACGCATACACGCATACACGCATACACGCATACACGCATACACGCATACACGCATACACGCATACACGCATACACGCATACACGCATACATATACACACATACACACATATATACATACATACATACATACATACATACACACACACACATGCACACATGCAAACATGCACACATGCACACATGCACACATGCACACATGCACACATGCACACATGCACACATGCACACATACACACATACACACATACACACATACACACAAACACGCATACACGCATACATGCATACATACATAAAAAACATAAAAAATGACATACATACATACATACGTACATCCATACATACATACGCACATACGCACGCACGCACGCACACACGCTCGCATAAACGCACACACGCACGCACGCACACACGCACACACGCACGCACGCACACACGCACGTACGTACGCACGTACACATGTACACACGTACACACGTACATACGTAAATACGTATACACGTACGTACGTACATACATACATACATACATACATTGAGAGCACTGTGGTCGAGTTCATTTCAAGCAAATCAAACAAAGAAGAAAAATCTCTCGCCGAAATGGAAATGGCTCTAGAACAAGTGTAGCGAAAACTTCTAAAAGCAACGGCCTCAATTGCGAGACTCGAGGTAAAACATAGTCGCGCTGAGAGGCACTGGCGCGGCTTCAACTTGGCGCATACGAGGTGGTCGACGAGAAGTGTCTCAACACAGTAGAACAAATTCTTCAGGAGAAGTTCTCGTCGACGGGAAACATAACTGAGAATGCGCATCGCACGGGAAGAAAATCGAACGACAATCCGCGCCATATCATTGCTCGGTTCCATAGCCGAGTCACCCGAGGTACGGTAATGAGAGCAGCGCGAGTGAAACTCGCAGGCACAACATACCGATTCATCGACCACCTGATCCAAGAAGATGCGAGGGAGAAGACACGCATACGCCCATACATGGATGAATTGTACAAATTGAACCGTCGACCATCTTTCCGAAACAGCAAACTGTTCGCCGAGGGAAGTGCAGTTCCGGCCGATGAGGTAAACAACTTCCTCAGCAAAATGGACTAAATTACAGCCTGGAATCATGTCAACGGTAGTATGAACTATATTCAAGCCATACGGAATATTTTACCCACATACAGATATTATCGTGGCCATGGTATTCCACTTCGAACTTACCAGACGTCCCATCATGCATTATTATACGATGCACTTAGTAATTTTTTTAATGTTTCTTTGTTTTTGTTTGTTTTCCTTAATAATGCTCACAAAACAAACCTTACTCAGTATGACACATGCTTATGTCAATGTATGAATGACCATGCAATATAATATATTGATTGCAGATATTGTAGCCCAGGTATTGAGATGTCTCATTGTGCGTAAATGCCCTTAGACAATATTGTTAGATAATATATTACACATCGTAGCTTCGCCGCTGTCATTGATATATATTATGATTATATGGTTTAAAGGACGTGAAGTCCCGGCAGAGGTGATAAACATCTTTCTCAGCAGAATGGATTAATTTTACTGCTATAATGTAATCATAACGCCAATGGCATGAACAATGTTTATCGCATGTTCTTCGTGTAGATGCATACACACGCATACAATACAAATTTAAGAAAATAGCATACAGGTACGCTTACACAATGCTCATAAAACAAGTCATACACAGTTTTACATACGCATACTTATGGTTGATCTCCACAGTATGACTCATCATGATTTAGTACATGCTTGGTGGCTAATATTGTGGCCCTGGTATCACACTATGAAATCAGAAGTCTCAACATGTATGGTTATAAAATGCATTTATTGAATATTTTCGCGAATAGTATACTACATTATGTGATACACATATACAATTTGATACACACACTGCATTTTCTTTGGCAAAGTAAAAACGTTTTTCGTGGATTATGCGTGGTTCGTCCAAATTTACATAATTTAGCCTAAGTTACGTTGTATAGTGATACATTTGACCCAAGTATGTCACTAAAACACTGTAAGTGTTACAGGCTCTAGTAACACCTATTATGTTCACTTTTTTATTTTTTTTATTTTATGTTTGGACGTCTTTTCAACTGTTTGTGGCCAGATGCCACATCAAACTAAATGTATTACTTTTTACTACCGGACTGCCTTCCCAGTATGATAACTACTCCCATTGTGGTACACGATACCAATCGATCCCCTACTTATGGCACAAAATACAGATGGTAATTTATCGGAAAATAGAATACTATTAAATTTTGGTGGATCAACTCCTAATAACCTACAATACACTCTGCAATTTAGATGACAATAATGAAAACATAGCTATAATGACACACTCGCCATACATAGACATTTTGGAATTAAATGAAACTCTCGCTTCTACAAAAGATAGTTTTACAATCTTTAGCATAAACGCTCAAAGCATTAACTCAAAGTTCGATCACCTTTCTCCACTTTTACTGGACTTATGCAACAAAGACATAGGTTTTAGCGCAATATGCATGCAGGAAACGTGGCTCTCGTAGGACTTAGACTTGTCTCAATACCACATTCCTAATTATAATATTATCCATCATGGCAAACAATGTACAGCTCATGGAGGCCTAATTATATATCTACATGAACGTTACCAATATAACGTAAGGAATCTATACAAGTCATCCGATGTTTGGGAGGGGTTGTTTATTGATATTTATGGGGCAAATCTAAAAAAAACATCACAGTAGGTAATATTTACATACATAGTAATATCCACTTTTATTGGTGAGTTGGCACCAATTCTGTCAACATTAGGAACGGAAAGCTCAGAAACCATAATTGTATGTTTGGAACGTCTTTTCAACTGTTTGTTTTCAACCTTGATTTGCTGAAAGTGAACGATAGACAACAAATTGGGGATTATTTTGATTTATTTTGTACAAATGGCTTTTATTCGAAGATCACTCTACCGACCCGTTTTTCTCTTAATAATTATAAACTCATCCATAGATATATTGTAAGATCTCAAATGCCACTAGAGTTTGTACAGCAGGTATACTAATGAGTAATATATCAGATCATCTACCATATTTCATAAGCTATAACAAATTACAAACTAACCAAAGTACCCCGAAATATGTGAAAATTAGGACAAACATTGAAAAATCTATTTTAAATTACTGTGAATCTGTAAGTCAATTATGCATTATGGAGAAACTAAATCAATATATTTCTGCCGACCTAAACGTTAATTATATAATACTTGAAAGTATACTTACTTAACTAAACGAAACTCATTTTTGAATTAAAACTGTCCGCTGCAACAAGTAAAAACATAAAAAATCCATCTGGATAACAGCTGGAATTATTAAGTCCATAAAATATAAAGATAAACTGTATCGGAAACTAAAACAGACTCCACAAAATGACACTTCTTACAATGCCATGTCGGTCAATATTCGTGTATACAAAAATATTCTAAATAAAACCATCAGAAATGCCAAATAGATCTACTACGGAAACCTATTTGAACTATTATAATCAAATACTAGGAAAACGTGGGATACCATCAAACAACTTATAAATAAAAACTACACACAATTTAAACTTCCAAATCACTTTCATGTAAATGGATTACGTATTACCGACACCAAGCAGATAGCACACGAATTCAATTAGTTTTTTGTAAATATTGGAACTAAACTGGCATAATCAATTCCCCACAAAACCCTCCAAAACATGTTAATAGTTATTTACAAAACATATCTCTATCAACGTTTAATTTCAATCCAGTAACCGAAGACACTGTAATAAAAAGCATCAAGGAATTTGACCCAAAGAGAAGTGTAGGTCATGATTCGATTTCAAAAATTTTACTACAAAGAATTAAAGTATTAATTAAAAAAGATGATAACACCTTGCTCAACAATTACAGACCAATTTCACTACTCCCCTCAATTTCCAAAGTTTTAGAAAAATGTGTGTACGATCAAATATTTGACTATCTAATTATAAACGAATTATTATACAAAAGTCAGTACGGGTTTTGGAAATTACATTCAACGGAAATGGCTACTCTCGAACTAGCTGACACTATTCTTCAAAACTTAGATAACGGAAAAATTCCCATTGCAATTTTTTGGGATTTGTCAAAAGCTATCGATACTATAGACCACAATATTTTATTTTAAAAGTTTGAACACTACGTCATAAGGGGCACTTCCCTAACTTGGCTAATGAGCTACCTGTCAAAAGACGCCAATTTTTCCAATTCGATGACAACATCTGACACATTATCTATTTCAACTGGCGTCCCGGAAGAGTCAATATTAGGACCCCTTCTATTTACTCTCTATATAAATGATATTCATCTTGCTAGCAATACCTTCAAGGCAATATTATGTGCTGATTATACCATCGGACCACTCTGTTCTTTCAAGTGCAAATCAAATATACAACACTATAATGTTGTCAGTGATAACATAAATGATGAACTAAAACTATTAGTGGATGGTAATTTGTAAAAAAAAAGCTCTCTCAAAATACAAGCAAAGCTACATAGATGCTGTTTCATTTTTCACAACGTAATACCTCCGGTATAAGATTATCGTTAAAAATAGATGGTAAACCCACAGAGTGTGTACACACATTCAACTTTCTAGAAACTACTGTTCAAGAAACGTTAGACTGGACTCCACACATTGACAAAATATCGAATAAAATATCACGAACTCTGGGAATTATGAATAAATTTAAACACTTTCTATCTGGGTCTACATTAAAAACCATGTGTAATACGTTAATTGTGCCACACCTCAACTACAGCGTTTTGTCATGGGGTTTTGATACATATAGACTTTCTTAATTACAGAAAAGGGCTATCCGAATAATTTCTTTCAGTAAATATAACTCACACACCGAACCTACAATGAAATATCTAAATCTATTAAAACTGGAAGATATCTTCACTCGTCAATGTTCGACGTTCTTTCATAAATTTGTACATAAACGCTTTCCTAATTTTTTTCAAACGCTATTTTTACAAAACGCTGCATATCATGATTATTCCACAAGGCAAAGTCATCTAATTATCATCCCATATAGTCATACATCGAGAAGCAGAAAATGTATTAGATATTACTTACCAACTTTACTTAGAAAAATGCCACCCTGCATTTTGGATAAAATATAAACATATAGCCTCTATGTTTTTTCTACATACACCAAACAATACTAATTAGCACTTTACAAAGATAATTGCACGGACACAAACTGCTACATATGCACTTAGCCAACCAACATACATCTCGTATTGTCTTTCGATGTTTAAGCAATTGTATGTCTTAAATATGTTCTGTATACCACGTTGGGAGTAGAAGAAATGTTGTTGTTTCAATTACAAGTTGGCGGGCGGTTCTCACGTCAGCGGCACATTTATAATGCCTTAGTGAGAGTCTCCCGACATAAATGTATTCTTTTTGACATTGTCGTTATGTGCTTTGTAATTGCTCATTTACTATCTGTCGAATAAAGATGTTCCAGTTCCAGTTCCATGCACACATGCACACATGCACACATGCACACATGCACACATGCACACATACACACATACACACATACACACATACACACATACACACATATACACATACACACATACACACATACACACATACACACATGCACACATGCACACATACACACATGCAAACATGCACACATGCACACATGCACACATGCACACATACACACACAGACACACACACACGCACACACACACTCTCACACACAGACATGCACACACACACACACACACACACACACACACACACGCAAGCTCAAACACAGACACACACGCACACGCACTCACACGCATGCACACACACGCACGAATTCACGCCCAAGACATCACAACATTGGACGGAAAAGATCCACTGAGGACGACAAGCATCGTGGCAGTGACCACCCTCAGTGCCAGTTTAGATAGGTCGGTTTGGCGATAATGTTCTGAAAAGGCTGACTAGTTGAATGCGACCCCATAAGACTGTTACATTGTAACCACAATAATACATACTAGTCAGTTAAGAGAATGTTGCCGAGCGCCGGAAACAATTAGAACAACTAGACACATATATGCACACATAAACTCGAGTACAGTAAGAAAGTAAACCTACCCTTGGAGCAACAAATAAAACTCGTACATTTCTTATGACCATTACGGTGGCGCCGCCGGATGATATGGCTATCTCCACGAACTTTTCTGAGGTAAGGAGAGAAGCCCTCTATAAAATACAAGCATATCAAAACACAAGTAAATAACTCGAAATAATTATTGTTGTGTTTTTTTCAACACAACACTGAAACACATAGCGAATTGGTAAATGAGAAGCCAATGGTCCAGGGAAGCGAATGAGAATAGAAAGAACCGAAAGGACCTCGGTGCTTCTGAAAATATGCATCTACAAATACTCAAGAGTTAATGTATTAACATATATATTGTTGAAAGTAACAACTTGCAGATATTACGTATATTACCAAACAAATAGTTAATTATACTTACAGTCTAGTGGCTCCGCTCTGAGTATAGCCTTGGTGACGATCCACATTTCCGACGTAACACAACCATAGGCGGATCCAGGGGGCCGGGAGGCACGTGCCCCTATGACCGTAGGAATTTGGTGTGCCCGCAGACCTTTTATAATGGGCCCATGCGGCCGTGACCTCGGTAGACCGTTTGAAATGTTCCCCCGTTAAGGTTATAATTAGGTGAAGTTATGGCGACGGGCCGGCGAACTTTTTTCAACTGCTTCCGGTCGATGGTCACAGTCGAGCCAGGCAGGTGAAGCGCTGGAAATGAGCTGAAGATACGGCCGCGCAGCGACAACAAATTGTCAATACCTTCAATATACGTATTGTAATACACTGTATTAAAAATAATATACAAATCGACGAACAAAGTACCGTTACCATCTGCGCAAACATACAATGTTTCAGGAATTAACGTTTAGTCTCTATTGTATTCATGTGATCACCAAACTAGAAAGGGCAATTACGGTATTGTCAACTTACTGTCCGTGAATATAGATATTAGATGCTCAAGCAGTTATGTAAACACGTGTACAACGTAACTGGGAAGTCCTAGTACAGTCCCCTAGTGACCGCATCAACACCTTCGAACTGATGGGTCACGTCTAATCCAGTATAAATATGGAATGGAAGTTCAAGTTCAGCGTACCGGGTCACCCCCTTGAGTTATATTATGCATATGCATGCAAATAGTAAACAACAAGCGATATTTGCAAAACAGATATGAAGTATGCATATAACACGAACAAAGCAGTAGATTTTTGCCTTTCTAGCGGCACTGTTACTGCGTCAAGTTGAGGTGGCTATTTAACTGAACGTTGGCGTGAATTGATATTCTTGAGCGGATTATTAACATTTTGTTGTGGTACATGACACGAACATGTCTTTGGTGAGTGCGATTTTCTTAAAAAGTACTTTTGTGCGTTCGTGTTCATGTACGTACGTGTACGTGTGCGCATATGTGCGTGCGTTTATGTGTGTGTGTGTGCGCGCTCGTGTTTGTGCGCGTGCGTGTATGTTTGTGTTGTGTCGCGTTCGACATAAATGCGGACCAGCTGACCCGCCAATCTGATATGTTGGCATGGTACTGCTGCAAGTCATAGGTGTCAGCTCGTGCAGTATTTAGAATACTTTGGCTATGCGGAAACATATCACTTTTGGTGATGTGATGTGTGCTGAATAAACGTAACAAATGTTATCACGGAGGAATGAACACGCTGCTAGTTGCGTTTTGGTGACATCAAAAATCTGAGGTAACCAATCCATATACACGGATGTTGTATTTGGATACGTTGTCCGGAATTTGTCTTCTTTCACGTATGCGGAATGCACTGCGTTTTGTTTCTTGTTTTTACTAAACATTTCTCGATGTTACTAAAAGTTGTCACAATATATACTTGGTTACACAAGCAAACACACGCGCGCCCACGCGCGCACACACACGCGTACAGGCAGATGCGCGGTTGCACGCACGCACGCACGCACGCACACACGCACACACACACACACACACACATACACACATTCCACATCGATAATATATGCAACAATTAAAGGCATTCCCAATCGTTGTTGTTTCATATTTATTATATCAGGATATATATGTATTAGGTCTATCGTTCTTCAGATAACACATTTCGTCCTGTCGTCTCTGCTTGGCGTATTGACTGCGACGGAACCTTCAACCATAGAAGAGGTCATTCGCTGTTTCGACGACTGTGTGGAAGCTTACCACCGATGTCGGGGCTGCCCGGAGATCGGCAGATTCAAAACTCGTGGCATTGAATGCTACTATTTAAGGCACTTGTGCATTGACGATTGCGATAACTATACAGAGCCATGGGGATTAGATTAACCTGTACTTTAAGGACCATGCTTTAATATTTCCAAGACGATATTCGGCAGATGACATACTGAGCTGCCGGCGGCTCATACGGAATAGACACAGTAGATTGACTTGGTGACGGAGGTAATGTGCACCATTCACATAGTTTCATAAATATACCACGTTGAGTTTAAAACAAAAACATTAATTTGTTATATGTGTTTGATTAAATTTCGAAGCAACCGCCGCGAATATAGGTATTCTGCTATACACACACGACAATACACGACTAAAAAGCGACGTGGATTCGTGTTAATGACTGGTATTTAGTTGGCTAGTATTCTTTACACGTACATAATATAGAATGCATCATACGGCTAAGGAGTCGCTATCGCACTAACACAAGAATAACTGGCATAATGAACTAAGACCTTGACAGTCATAATATTGACATGCTTTGACCACCAACCATTGAAACTAGTCACGTTGTCTTTATTCAACAAATAGAATCTTCGGTGAAGGACTTACAAAACACTACCTCGCTCAAAACGCTATCGTAGACTTTCAAAACGATCGTAAGTTGAAAGTACTACCTCTCTGTTTTCGAGAGGTAGTGCTTTCAAGTTAATACACCGGGACGGTCTTGGTGTAAATCTATGAGAAAAAGTATGTACATACATTGGCGGCGGAAAATGGTGAATATTCAAGGGGGCTGGATTTCTCCTAAAATTCCATTAGCACCCCGTTGAGGCTCCTGCAAAACCTCACATAGAGGCTCTCCAAAAAACCTCCATTTACAAAAGTCTTAGCACTCACTAAAATTGTCCAATTGCACCTCAAAATGCACACCCTTTCCTATATATTTGGGCAAATTGTAACTCCAGCCCCCACAGAACATATTGGGGGCTCAGCCCCCAAGCCCCCCAGTTCCGACGCCTTACACGCAAGCACGTGCGTGTGTGTGTGTGTGGTGTGTGTGTGTGTGTGTGTGTGTGTGTGTGTGTGTGTGTGTGTGTGTGTGTGTGTGTGTGTGCATGTGTGTATATATACATGTATGTACATGTATGTATGTATGTATGTATGTATGTATGTATGTATGTATGTATGTATGTATGTATGTAATTAAGTACGTATGCACGTATATACGTATGTAGGTAAGCACGTATGCACATACGCACGAACGTACGAACGCACGAACGTTCGAACGAACGAACGTACGTACGTATGTACGTAAGCACGTATGCACGTATGCACGTATGCACGTATGCACGTATGCACGTATGCACGTATGCACGTATGCACGTATGCACGTATGCACGCATGCATGTATATATGTATTGCATGTATGCATGTATGCATGTATGCATGTATGCATGTATGCATGTATGCATGTATGCATGTTTGCATGTATTCATGTATGCATGTATGCATGTATGCATGTATGCATGTACGTATGTACGTATGTATGTATGTATGTATGTATGAATGTATGTATGTATGTATGTATGTATGTATTTGTAGGTATTTGTGTATGTCTGCACGTATATGTGTGAGATACATAACTCTTTTATGCGTTCTAGGGTTTCGTTAAGCATTCAGGTGTATTTGATTTTAGATCAATGCAAATATGTGTTACAGTTGAAATTTATGTATATGAATTCATTTGCCAAGTCTTCTTATTACTATAATAATAGCTATCCTGTCAATCACATTGTCTACGCCGAAGGACCACAGTATTGTATGAATAGCAATAACAATAAGAATGTCAAACGCTTTAATGCTACTGGTGTTGTCTCTTTATTCCTTGATAAGGTGCATGCTTTACATGTGTTTGTGTTATGTAACCGACGTGCAGTTACTCTCCTCTTAGTCTGCTACCTGCATGATTAGCAGGCGAAAACAATTAGCATCCGCTGATACTTTGTTAACAGTCCGAAGGGATTGGTGACAAGGTAAGAACGGGTTTACAGTGCCGACGCAAATACTCATGTTGTAAGTGATGATGTCCCGTTAGCCATGTTTAGTGTCCATCTTAAACACATAACAGCAAGAACAATTTGTAACCTCAAGAACCTTTCCATCAGAATAATCGTCACGAGGTGTGACGTCATATTTAATAAAATTATAATATGTGTGAGATTGACGCTGAACATTATACGAGGCAATTAAAAAAAAGTGACAACCAAAACATATCACACCAATTGACCAAATTACTCCTAAATATTGTTTTCAACGTTGCAAACGCCACCACATTTCACAAAGTTAATCTTTATTATTACCCGGATATACTACGTGATATAACATTAACAGATATTGAGGTTTACGTTGTAAACGAAACAGAAATGGCAATACACACCGACAGACGCAGTCGGCCCCTAGTTCAAATCGGTGAACGTAATGTGCATTGGCCAGACGACCGATGGTTTTTGTTTCACGCATAAAATTAAACTTTGTACATTAATGTAGGACTTAATATATCCGCGTTGACTTCTCATCTCTATGGTAATGTACTGATTCGGAGGCAACATAAAGGCAAAGGCAAGTTCTTATATAGTGTAGTCAATGCGCTATACACTTTAATCCCTGGCAGGCCTGTTCAATCGACACCACCTCGACTTAGCTGGAAAGCATTCAGCCATGCTGCAATTAATGTGCGAAGATTAATCGTACACAAATATCCGCCACTGTCTATAGCAATGTACTCATGGGAAAATATTATCTATCTGCAAATTCAAAGCTGTAAGAAAATGGAACATAACTAGTGTTTTAATTATAATGTAAATAAGCTGTAAGAAAATGGAACATAACTAGTGTTTTAATTATAATGTAAATAATATCGTTTGGGTATTTATAATTTACAATGCATATATGTGTACTTTCTTAGAACCAATGTATGTGTAGTGTGTGTAGTGTGTGTAGTTTGTGTACTGTGCGTGTATTGTGTGTGTAGCGAGGGTGTAATGTGAGTGTAGTATGTGTGTAGTGTGTGTGTAGTGTGTATGTGTAGTGTGTGTGTAGTGTGTGTAGTTGGTGCAGTGTGTGTAGTGTGTGTAGAATGAGTAGTGTGTGAAGTGTGTGTAGTGTGTGTAGTGTGTGTAGTGTGTGTAGTGTGTGTGTGTGTAGAGTGTGTTGTGTGTGTAGTTTGTATGTAGTGTGTGTGTAGTGTGTATGTAGAGTGTGTGTAGTGTTTGTAGTGTGTATGTAGTGTGTGTGTGTAGTGTGTGTGTGTGTGTGTTTGTAGTGTGTGTGTAGTGTGTATAGAGTGTGTGTAGCGTGTGTAGTGTGCGTACTGTGTCTAGTGTGTGTGTAGTGTGTATAGTATGTTTATGTAGTGTGTGTGTAGTGTGTGTGTAGTGTGTAGTGTGTGATGTGCGTAATGTGTGTAGTGTGTGTAGTGTGCGTAGTGTATGTAGAGTGTGTGTAGTGTGTGTAGTGTGTGTAGTGTGTGTAGTGTGTGTAGTGTGTATGTGGTGTGTAGTGTGAGTAGTGTGCGTAGTGAGTGGAGTGTGTGTTGTGTGTGTAGTGCGTGTAATTTGTGTGTAGAAGGTATAGTGGGTTTGTGTAGTGTGTGTGTGTAGTCTGTGTGTAGTGTGTGTGTAATGTGTGTACTGTGAGTGGTGTGAGGGGTGTGTGTGGTGTATGTAGTGTGTGTAGTGTGTGTAGTGTGTGTAGTGTGTATAGTGTGCATAGTGTGTGTAGTGTGTGTAGTGTGCGTAGTGCGTGAAGTGCGTGTAGTGTGTATAGTGTATGTAGTGTGTGTAGAGAGTGTAGTGTGTGTAGTGTGTGTAGTGTGTGTAGTGTGTGTAGTGTGTGTAGTGTGTGTAGTGTGTGTAGTGGGTGTAGCGTATGTAGTGTGTTTGTAGTGTGTGTGTAATGCATATAGTGTGTGTATGTGTGAAGCGAGTGTAGTGTGAGTAGAGTGTGTTGTGTGTATGTAGATTGTAGAGTGTGTGTGTGTAGTGTGTTTGTGTAGTGTTTGTGTAGTGTGTGTGTAGTGTGTGTGTAGTATGTGTAGTGTTTGTGTGGTGTGTGTAGTGTGTGTTGTGTGTGTAGTGTGTGTAGTGTGTGTAGTGTGTGTTGTGTGTGTAGTGTGTGTATGGTTTCTGTGTGTGTAGTGTGTGTAGTGTGTGTAGTGTGTGTAGTGTGTGGAGTGTGTGTTGTGTGTGTACTGCGTGTAGTGCATGTAGTGTGTATGACCTTAAGAAGTCACGTTTTCGATATGTAAGATGAAATCGTACTGTATCCATTCCTGATATTCTGCGTTTACATAATACCATACATTATTGCTAAGCAGCGAAAATGCTGTGTCGTGTGTGTGTAGTGTGTGTAGTGTGTGTGTAGTGTGTGTGTAGTGTGTGTATAGTGTGTGTGTAGTGTGTGTAGTGTGTATAGTGTGTGTGTAGTGTGTGTGTAGTTTGTGTGTGTGTGTGTGTGTGTGTAGTGTAGTGTACGTGTAGTGTGTGTGTAGTGTGTATGTAATGTGTGTGTAGTGTGTGTGTGTGTTTGTAGTGTGTGTGTGTGTGTGTGTGTGTAGTGTGGATAGTGTGCGTTCTGTGTGTAGTGTATGTGTAGTGTGTATAGTGTATGTGTGTATCGTATTTGTGTAGTGTGTGTAGTGTGTGTAGTGTGTGTAGTGTGTGTGTGTGGTGTGTAGATTGTGTAGAGTGTGTAGTGTGTGTAGTGTGTGTAGTGTGTGTGTAGTGTGCGTAGTGTGCGTAGTGTGTGTGAAGCGTGTGTAGTGTGTGTGTGGTGTGTGTTGTATGTGTAGTGTGAGTAGTGTGTGTAGTGTGTGGAGTGTGTTGTGTGTGCAGTGCGTGTAGTGTGTGTGTGTAGTATGTAGTGTGTGTGTGTAGTGTGTTTGTGTAGTGTGTGTGTAGTGTGTGTGTGTAGTGTGTGTGAAGAGTGTGAGTAGTGTGTGCAGTGTGTGTAGTGTGTGTAGTGTGTCGTGCTTGTAGTGTGTGTAGTGTAAGTGTAGTGAGTGTGTAGTGTGTGGTGTGTGAAGTGTGTCTGCGTAGTGTGTGTATAGTGTGTGTAGTGCGTGAGTAGTGTGTGTAGTATGTGTGTAGTGTGTGTATGTAGTGTGTGTGTAGTGTGTGTGTGTAGTGTGTGTGAAGAGTGTGAGTAGTGTGTGCAGTGTGTGTAGTGTGTGTAGTGTGTCGTGCTTGTAGTGTGTGTAGAGTGTGTAGTGTGTGTAGTGTGTGTAGTGTGTGTAGTGTGTGTTGTGTGTGTGTAGTGTGTGTAGTGTGTGTAGTGTGTGTAGTGTGTGTAGTGTGCGTGTATTGTGTGTGTAGTGAGAGTCTAGTGCGTGTGTAGTGTGTCTGTAGTGTGTATGTAGTGTGTATGTGTAGTGTGTGTGTGTAGTGTGTGCAGTGTGTGTAGTGTGTGTAGTATTTGTAGTGTGTGTAGTGTGTGTAGTGTGTGTGTGTGTTGCGTGTGTAGTGTGTGTAGTGTGTGTAGTGTGTGTAGTGTGTGTGTAGTGTGTGTGTAGTGTGTGTGTGTGTGTGTGTGTGTGTGTGTAGTGTAGTGTACGTGTAGTGTGTGTGTAGTGTGTATGTAATGTGTGTGTAGTGTGTGTGTGTTTGTAGTGTGTGTGTGTGTGTAGTGTGGATAGTGTGCGTTCTGTGTGTAGTGTATGTGTAGTGTGTATAGTGTATGTGAGTATCGTGTTTGTGTAGTGTGTGTAGTGTGTGTAGTGTGTGTAGTGTGTGTAGTGTGTGTAGTGTGTGTGTGTGGTGTGTAGTTTGTGTAGAGTGTGTAGTGTGTGTAGTGTGTGTGTAGTGTGCGTAGTGTGCGTAGTGTGTGTGAAGCGTGTGTAGTGTGTGTGTGGTGTGTGTTGTATGTGTAGTGTGAGTAGTGTGTGTAGTGTGTGGAGTGTGTTGTGTGTGCAGCGCGTGTAGTGTGTGTGTGTAGTATGTAGTGTGTGTGTGTAGTGTGTATAGTGTGTGTGTAGTGTGTTTGTGTAGTGCGTTTGTAGTTGTGTGTAGTGTGTGTATAATGTGTGTAGCGTGTGTGGTGTGTGGGGTGTGTGTAGTGTGTGTAGTGTGTGTAGTGTGTGTAGTGTGTGTAGTGTGTGTAGTGTATATGGTGTATGTAGTGTTTGTAGTGTGTGTAGTGTGTGTAGTGTGTGTAGTGTGTGTAGTGTGTGTAGTGTGTGTAGTGTGTGTAGTGCGTGTAGTGTGTGTCAACAAATGCCAACACACCAACTGCTTTACTAAAGTGTGTTGTGTGTGCAGTGCGTGTAGTGTGTGTGTGTAGTGTGTGTGTGTAGTGTGTATAGTGTGTGTGTAGTGTGTTTGTGTAGTGCGTTTGTAGTTGTGTGTAGTGTGTGTATAATGTGTGTAGCGTGTGTGTGCAGTGCGTGTAGTGTGTGTGTGTGTGTAGTGTGTGTGTGTAGTGTGCATAGTGTGTGTGTACTGTGTTTGTGTAGTGCTTTTGTAGTTGTGAGTAGTGTGTGTATAATGTGTGTAGCGTGTGTGGTGTGTGGGGTGTGTGTAGTGTGTGTAGTGTGTGTAGTGTGTGTAGTGTGTGTAGTGTGTGTAGTGTGTGTAGTGTGTGTAGTGTGTGTAGTGTGTGTAGTGTGTGTAGTGTGTGTAGTATGTTTGTAGTGTGTGTGTGGTGTGTTATATGTGTGTAGTGTGTGTAGCGTGTGTAGTGTGTGTAGTGTGTGTAGTGTGTGTAGAGTGTATAGTGTGTGTGTAGTGTGTTTGTGTAGTGTTTGTGTAGTGTGTGTGTAGTGTGTGTGTAGTGTGTGTTGTGTTTGTGTGTTGTGTGTAGTGTGTATAGTGTGTGTTGTGTGTGTAGTGTGTGTAGTGTGTGTAGTGTGTGTAGTGTGTGTAGTGTGTGTAGTGTGTGTAGTGTGTGTCAACAACTGCCAACACACCAACTGTTTTACTAAAGTGTGTTGTGTGTGCAGTGCGTGTAGTGTGTGTGTGTAGTGTGTGTGTGTAGTGTGTATAGTGTGTGTAGTGTGTTTGTGTAGTGCGTTTGTAGTTGTGTGTAGTGTGTGTATAATGTGTGTAGCGTGTGTGGTGTGTGGGGTGTTTGTAGTGTGTGTAGTGTGTGTAGTGTGTGTAGTGTGTGTAGTGTGTGTAGTGTGTGTAGTGTGTGTAGTGTGTATAGTGTGTGTAATGTGTGTTGTGTGTGTAGTGTGTGTAGTGTGTTTGTAGTGTGTGTGTGGTGTGTTATATGTGTTTAGTGTGTGTAGCGTGTGTAGTGTGTGTAGTGTGTGTAGTGTGTGTAGTGTATGTAGAGTGTATATTGTGTGTGTAGTGTGTTTGTGTAGTGTTTGTGTAGTGTGTGTGTAGTGTGTGTTGTGTTTGTGTGGTGTGTGTAGTGTGTATAGTGTGTGTAGTGTGTGTAGTGTGTGTAGTGTGTGTAGGGGTTGTTATGTCTGTAGTGTGTGTAGTGCGTGTAGTGTGTGTGACCTTAACTTGTCTCGTTTTCGATATGTAAAAGGAAAACTTACTGTATGCATTCCTGATATTCAGCCTTTACATACATTATTGCTAAGCAGCGTAAAAGCTGTGTCGTGTGTGCGTAGTGTGTGTGTAGTGTGTGTGTAATGTGTGTGTAGTGTGTGTGTAGTGTGTGTGTAGTGTGTGTAGGGTGTGTGTGTAGTGTTTGTGTTTAGTGTGTGTGTTGTATGTGTAGTGTGTGTAATGTGCGTGTGTAGTGTGTGTGTATAGTGTGTGTGTGTAGTGTGTGTGTTGTATGTGTAGTGTGTGTAATGTTGTGTTTAGTGTGTTGTTTGTGTAGTGTGTGTTGCTTGTGTAGTGCGTGTAGTGCGTGTTAAGCGTGTAGTGCGTGTAGTGCGTTTAGTGCGTGTAGTGCGTGCAGTGCGTGTAGTGCGTGTTGTGCTTGTAGTGCGTGTGGTGCGTGCGGTGCGTGCGGTGCGTGCGGTGCGTGCGGTGCTTGTGGTGCGTGTGGTGCGTGTGGTGCGTGTGGTGCGTGTGGTGCTTGTGGTGCGTGTGGTGCGTGTGGTGCGTGTGGTGCGTGTGTTGCGTGTGGTGCGTGTGGTTCGTGTGGTGCGTGTGGTGAGTGTGGTGTTTGTGGTGTGTGTGGTGTGTGTGGTGTGTGTGGTGTGTGTGGTGTGTTTAGTGGGTGTAGTGTGTGTAGTGGGTGTAGTGTGTGTGGTGTGTGTGGTGTGTGTAGTGGGTGTAGTGTGTGTAGTGAGTGTAGTGTGTGTAGTGTGTGTAGTGTGTGTAGTGTGTGTAGTGTGTGTAGTGTGTGTAGAGTGTGTAGTGTGTGTGTAGTGTTTGTAGTGTATGTATTTTGTGTAGTGTTTGTAGTGTGTAGTGGATGTAGTGGGTGTAGTGTTTGTAGTGTGTGTAGTATGTGTAGTGTGTGTAGTGTGTGTAGCGAGTGTAGTGTGTGTAGCGAGTGTAGTGTGTGTAGTGCGTGTAGTGCGTGTACTGCGTGTAGTGTGTGTAGTGTGTAGTGTGTGTAGTGTGTGTCAATATTTGCCAATACAGCAAATGTTTTACTAAAGTTGGTGTCGTTGAAGCATTGACGGTATATTGACATTTACCGGATGATATCACCATAAGTGGTCACCACTTGAGTATCACGCTATTTTGTTTGTTTGTCCCCTCCTTGATAATGTCATGGACAAAGAAAACAAGTAGTCATCTAGTAAAGGAAATGCTTCGTGTGCTTATAATAAACTATGTTTGCTATATCAGGATTAATCACAAGGTCTAGTTGCGGGAGTCGACGGATGTGTGTTGAGTGGTAAGACTTCCCCGTAGAGACAGGGTGTGTCGATTTGTCTTCCACCTTTGCTATTTGTGGAGTTCTTTTGACACTGTCAGTCATTTATTAAATTATTTTGACGTCGATGTGGACTGCGTTTACTTCGAACGCTTCGTGTATGCGTTTATACGGCTTACTTTAATTAACCGACGTCATCCATTTAATGTTTTGGCATCATGAATTCCATAGATTGGTTACGATTTGCTATGGCGTATGATTGATCACCCCACTGACGTTCACGTCCATTGCTATGATCTGTCAAAGAATTATATTTGGGCGACGGCTTTCCCGTGGCTCCCATAGCAACCATTTCCTGTCTACGTAGTTACGGCGGATCACATCACCAGGCCAAACAAACGCGGTTCAGATACAAAGGCTATTTCCATACAGTTCCTGATTGGTGATGTGATCGCACCAGGACATATTGAGGATTATGCGCAATATTCTACTGTTCACAAGAGTAGTCTCGAAGATTGGCTCGCTTCATGCAAACAACCATGACGCGGGACAATCTCCGTGAAGAGACACTGCGTTTATTATAAAATGTAAAATTTCCCTTCGTGGATGTAGTAGATAGTGGTATTTTGGGAATAATCTGTATGACATTCCCAATTTTTTCCAAGGATATCACATGCAAGAAGAATTAGAAACGGTTTGAATATGTATATACTCAGTAAAACGCTTCATTAACAGTCGACAAAGTCAATGTGTATCACTTTCTGGACATATATTGCTTTCATCGATCATTTACTCAAGAATCTGTGAAGATGCACACTCTACAGTTAAAGCGCCTTTCTAATTTCCCACAAAAAAACTGTCTAGGTCAGGGTGAATTAAGGTAAAGAGGGTATTATAATAATGATAATTATGATTATGATGATTATAACAAAATATAGGATTACTTCTTGTGCGCCTGAATCCTTAGAAACCAAGCCCATGGTGGTGTAACGTACAAAATCGGTCAACATGCATTAGTAAACTTTTCACAAGGGTAGCTAAGGAGGGTAAGGAAGGTTAAAACGGTAAATATTAAGATGAGGACGGAATTTTATAATAGTATTTTTTCCAAATCCTGCACTAGGTGAATACCATTCCCAAATGTCATCGCCGCAAACCATAAAGCCCGAATTCCAATATTAGTAGTAATTCTACGAAAAAAAACGTAAATCGGGATTACATGATCGAAGATGGATTGGATTTCTTACATCTTATTTATTTGTTGCTTAAAGCTGCAGTATTATCAATTCGATTGTTATGCTCCTCGCTTTTCTGACTAATTTTCCGAAAAAGCAAAACTATCAAGTATCTCCGATTGTTGAAATTAATCAACAAACTGCGAACTATTTCGAATTTGGTTTCGAGTTGAAGGAGTCGAAACTAGCAACACTTACTTGAACTTGGACATGCATCTGGAAGTGGAAACTTCATATAATGGTATCGTGTTCGCGAATTTGGGCGAGACTGACCTCAGACCCTCAAGATTGGTGCCTCGATCAAGCCGTTTTTGTTGATAGTACGGTGTTCGCAAGTGTTTATACAACACGTTCTTATGTTATGGCATTTACGCCGGCGATGGGACGTCCTCGGACATATGCCACTCGACTGTATGGATTTTTAGAACGACACAACTTCACAAGTCACAAAAGAAATAGCTGGAGTAAGACTATGTCTAAGAACAGACGCTGCGTTCGCAAAACTTCTTCTAGAGATAGGTTAGTAATTTCAAAGTAGTCAGCCTCAGCCACGCATATTTATTCGTATGAATATATTATTAATTATTATGTTGCTTATTATGTTCAGAAAACCACCAATACTGTGAACATGTCAATAACAATAACATGTATCGATAGCTTGCGACTGATTTATGTGAGAGAGCAGAGAATTACCGTTGCTATACAAAGAATTGCAGCCCATGTTTTGTTAAACCTGCAATATCAGTTCAATTTTTTCCTCCTCGCTTTTCTGTATAATTTCCCGAAAAGCAAAGCTATCAAGTATCCATTATTGTATCCTAGTTCGTTGGTGCACTTGTGCCACTTCGTTTTGTTGAAATTAATAAACAAACTGCGAACTATTTCGAATTTGGTTTCGCGTCGAAGGAGTCGAAACTACCAACACTTACTTGAACTTGGACATGCATCTGAAAGTGGAAACTTGATATAATAGTATCGTGTTCGCGAATTTGGGCGAGACTGACCTCTGACCCACAAGATTGGTGCCTCGATCAAGCCGTTTTTGTTGTTAATACAGTGTTCGCAAGTGTTTATATAACACGTTCTTATTTTATGGCATTTACGCCGGCGATGGGACGTCCTCGGACATATGCCACGGACTCAGCGAAAAAGGGCCAAATTACGTATACAACGACAATATTCGCGCCAGACGGTTTATTTGGGATAAACCAATATGGATTTGTAGAATACAAGATTTAACAAGATTTAACAAGATTGCCATCCCGAAAATTACTCTGGATGGCAGGTGGACAAGGAAGCCTTTTGGCTTATCGAGAGTCCAATACTTTTTATCTACATGTATCCCGCCTTTTTAAGGTGTGTGTCGATTTTATTTTTAAACATATTCACGCTACTAGCACCAACACAATCAGGAGATAATCTGTTCCATTCATTTACAGTCCTTTGTGAGAATGAGAACTTTCTTATATCTAATCTACACTGCTCCTTTACTAATGTAGCTTCATGTCCTCTGGTCCTTCTATTTTTCTTAACTGAGAAAAAAATGTTTCTATCAATATTTTCATAACCATTCAATATTTTAAACACTTCTATGTGATCTCCTCTCAATCTCCTGGTCTCTAATGTTGTTAAACCACATTCTTTTAGGCGTATTTCGTAACTAAGATCCCCCAGATTTGGTATCATTTTAGTCGCTCTCCTCTGTACTCTTTCTAGCATATCTATGTCCTTCTTGCGATATGGCCTCCATGCTTGTATACAATATTCTAAATGAGGCCTCACTATTGTTTTGTACAGCGGTACTATTAATTCTGTTTTCTTATACGCTATATTTCGCCTAATTAATCCAAGGATTTGATTTCCTTTTGACGCTGCAATTCCGCACTGCTCTGAAACCTTCATATCAGCACTAATGGTTAACCCCAAGTCCTTTTCTTTTACAGTAGTACTTAGAACAGTACCCCCCATTTTATATTTTACCTCTTCATTCCCATGACCTGTGTGGAGGCATTTACATTTCCCAAAATTGAACAGCATTTGCCACTTTTCAGACCATTTGATCAACCTATCAAGATCATCTTGTAAATGCTGTCTGTCTCCATCACTTTTAATCCTTCTAAACACTTTTGTATCATCCGCAAATTTTAACACCTTGCTTGTTATATCATCGTCCAAATCGTTGATATATATTAAGAATAATATAGGTCCTAGTACTGATCCCTGCTACCATTTCCGGGGTTGCAATTAATTGTCCTAAATAGTCTGAATCTGCCCCCTTGAACTTAGCCTCTGGTACTGGCAGTGAACTAATATCTTATCTGGTAAACACTGAACTAAAATACTCATTCAGGTCTTCTGCCATTAAGAATCCCTCTGATATTATATTTCCAGCACTATCTTCTAGAGGACCGACCTTATTTTGAACTTTCTGTTTGCTTCGAACATACGCATAAAAACTCTTGCTGTCATGTTTTATATTACTAGCTAATTGTTGTTCATAGCTTCTCTTTGAATTTCTAATTTCAGCTGTAGCTTGATTAAGTGCTTCTTTATAAATGTTGTAGTCTTCATCATTTCCAGTACATCTATATGACTTCCACATCATTTGTTTATACTTAATTTTTCTAATGGCTTCTTTCGATAAGTGTTTCTTTTTAGACCGTTTCCCTTGTTTTTTGAAAGGTACAAATTTATCGACTATGCACTTAATTTCACTATTTAAGATATTCCAGCATTCGGTTGCTGTCTTATTCTTCAGTGTGTTATTCCAGTCTATCTTTGCTAAATATTTCCTCATGTCCTTATACCTTCCTTTGTGGAAATTTCTCCGGAAGCGTAGAAAGGACATGCTGCAAATCATAAAACAGATAACTAGTTTCTTGATATAACAAGAAACTCTTTAATAAATGGTTTCTTGTTATAACAAGAAACTCTTTAATAACTGGTTTCTTGATATAACAAGAAACTCTTTAATAAATGGTTTCTTGTTATAACATGAAACTCTTTAATAACTGGTTTCTTGATATAACAAGAAACTCTTTAATAACTGGTTTCTTGATATAATAAGAAACTCTTTAATAACTGGTTTCTTGATATAACAAGAAACTCTTTAATAACTGGTTTCTTGATATAACAAGAAACTATTTAATAACTGGTTTCTTGTTATAACAAGAAACTCTTTAGCTGTCTATAAATAGATTATAACTGGTATCTTGACAAAACAAGAAATGTCTATAAATAGACGAGGAATCCTAAGGTAGATGGCTAGTGGCCCCAGCTTGTTGTGGCATGTTATCAGTTTCAAGCCTTGCCCTTGGGCGTCGTTTTATGAATGGTATTTGTTATTTATCTCACTGCTTCAATTAAATTTATGATGAACGGACAGCTACAGCTATACATGGTTGGCATCATTCTTGTAAAGGTCGCAAGGTGGCGTAAGGTGGTACCTGTTTATTTTGTCACGGTGTGATTAAAAATCAGTTTTTGCAATTCAACGTTTCATTTTTGGCTGTGACACTAGTGTAGAATTAGTCTATGTCTATGTCTATATAATAATTGGCAAAAACCATACGGTCATTACGCCAATATAGGGGACGGGGGGCATATGGCACAGCACTACAGGGAATTTTTAGAGTCGTCTGTGTCAACATACTGCATTGTTTGGACAAACAAACATTTTATAAATCGCTACCACTGACGCTGTTTAAATTCGTACTTAAATGATTTTGGGCGATAATACGGGTCGATTTGATTTCCGGGCCAGTAAGGCTATATAGACAAACACACTAAAGCGGGGCAGTCCCCTTATTAGCTATCTACTAACAGGCCTTTTCACAAGACGTTTTTTATACCCAGAGTCGCCCTGGGGGTGAAGACCTCTGACGTTTCTTTGCACGGGCACAAGACGTCTTGTCACTTTGCACAGGCCATGCTGAGCGCGAAAAATTATACGACCAGGCTCAGTGGCTGTAAATTGTAATATTGTCATTGATTGATCGCAGCCCACTTTTTATAACCTAGACATTTACATTATTTTTAGAACAATTATACTGTTTTTATAACATTTTACTATTCTCACTCATTTATTATTTTATGAGACATTATTTTATATTTCACCATTTGAAGACACTGTGTCACCAAGAAAATATCACCACTATTTTTATTGTGTTTTATTTTTATCCTGTTCTGTTGCGTCGAGAGGTCATGATTTTATTCTGTGCAACCCACTTAGCACCCGTGAACTTTCCACCCTTGTCACCTTCTGACTCAGGCAGCCATTTGCAGAAGGGACAAGTAACTGTATTAACTAACAGTTTTTTGTTTGTTTGTTTAAAATATAAATTGTAAAATATTGTTGCCTATGCCAAATTCAACACAGAGCCTGTCAGACAAGAGAAGGAATTTTTTCC
The DNA here is from genome assembly GCA_020002185.1 of Paraescarpia echinospica. NCBI lineage: Eukaryota > Metazoa > Annelida > Polychaeta > Sabellida > Siboglinidae > Paraescarpia > Paraescarpia echinospica. The sequence continues at coordinate 26,103,113 of CM034533.1, forward strand.
AGTTTGTATACTCTATAAATATACACAGAATTGTCTGTGGCTAAATCAGGGTTGGGGCGAGTACCCGTCTAAAGTACTCAAGTAACGAGTACTTCATCTGAGAGAGTACTTGAGTGATGAGTACGATTGCTTTTGAAAGTACTCGTACAATTACTTTTGAAAGTACTCCTATGGGTAATTTTGAAAGTGCTCGAGCACAAATACTTAATATAAGTTTCGTTAATCGTGTGTCCAACTGCTCCTCCAGCTGCGCAGTCACACATTCTGACAAATTTGGTAACACCAAAACAAATTTGGACTGGTAGAAATCTGATCTTGGTTGAAGCCCCGAGTAGCATGTGCATATCCTATAATAATTATAATATTTTTATTATATTGATGTTCTAGCTGTTTCAATCAACTGGTGTCTAGATTAATTTGACTGATATTATTAGTAGCGAGAAAGAGTAACAGAAACCAAAAGAAAGCTTTGTAAGTTTATTTTGCAGCATATCAAAATGTCCATTCCGTTAAAACCATTTGCTTGATTTGGCAGCAGCAATCATCAGTGTTCATTGACTTCATTCAGTGTCTTTTCACAAGTTTTTAGCTAGTTATCTGACCATATTGCAGCGTATGAACATTCCGACCTACACCTGAGCATTGCACCTGGGTCCCCATTCCACCTAACCCTATTTCATTCACCCATGCAGCCTTGTGCCTGTTGACTGTGATTGTAAACAGCTATGCCTTTCAAGAGATGTGGCAGATCTTCAAAGGGAAGACAGTTTCTGACTGTATGACTGGATTAGACAACACCAGCTGGTCAGGCCTACTCAGTGTGGAGACTGTTTGAAGCCATTGTGGGTTTATTTGACATTCAAGTGCCAATATAGGTCATTGATGTGATGGTCAGTCCTGTCTCCCAGTCTTGTTCAAGTGATCTGAACCAGTCAGTAAACAGTGTTCATGACAACCCAGAGCTCTTATACAATGAGGATATCATGACATCAGTGCAAAATATGATATATTTGTACTGAAGATCATAATACATGATGTTATCATAAAACACAAAGTATTCCCAGAGTATTCCCAAAGTATTCGTAAATACTCATATTTTTAACGAGTACGAGTACTTTAATATATACGAGTAAAAGTACGAGTAACGAGTACTTCGTGAAAAATCAGTACTCGAGTACGAGTAATGAGTACTTCGACCCCAACCCTGGGCTAAGTCCAATTACATAACTGTATTTTGAATTAATTACAAACAAAATGCTGTATTAGTAGAATAAATTATGTTCAATAACATTGAAGCCAGAACGAAATTAATATTGGGGGGCTGAAACCAGAACTGGAGCACCACTTTGCCTTCCGTTGTCGGACGAGGGGGGTGCTGTTGGAATTTGTTTGCCACCGCGTTCAAAATTTCATGAGCTCTTCCAGCTATCTCAAAACCTCAATTTGCACCCCCCCTTGAGGCTTGTCAACAAAAGCACCCAAATACTGGGGAGCTAAACTTGTTTTCAGCCCCCCCCCCACAAACACAAATTGTAACACAATATCCAACAATTTCCTAAATATTCGGGGGCTAATCCTATCTATAGCGGAGGGTTTTGGCCACCACCCAGACTACCTTCTTTGGATTCGCCGCTGGTTATGTCATGAACGCACACGTGCACACAATGATAATAGTACAATAATAGTTTAATTATTGGTGAAGTGATATGAAAGAATTCATTCCATTGCCAGATGGTACCTCAGTGAACCTACTTCGAAATTAAAAAAGTATGTTATGCTACAAGGAATGTGTGTTCTGTAGTATTTACTTTCTGAGAAATAAAACATTTTGCAACTTGCATTTTAAGGATATTGGATGCAGTCGTATTAGAAGAATGCATAAAGAGTAATGTACAAAAAGTTATTTTATACTGTATTTATGGAAGCAAATATGTAATACTTCACATATTACCATTATATTATACATAGAGAGAGAGAGAGAGGCAGGCAGGCAGGGAGGGAGGGAGGGAGGGCGTGAGAGAGAGAGAGATATATATATATATATATATATATATATAGAGAGAGAGAGAGAGAGAGAGAGAGAGAGAGAGAGAGAGAACAAATATACGTCCATATAATATCAGTCCATATATCTATGTCGGATAAGTATGTATTATGACAGGCAATATAAAACTATGTTACACTATAGTGTAGAACGTTTAAAACCTCACATCTATACATATCACCCAGAGTTCACGCCTTGAGAATAACAACATTTATGGATGGTCCGTATGCAGGGTTTTTGTGCAGTACACCTGCTCAGGTAAACCACACGTGTGTAGGCCTATAGTCATCTAAATGATGGCAAGGATGTCCTTTCGCAGAGAAACGTAAAGATCTACTGCTTCATACGCATCTAACGGACCATTGACCAAGTTGCTCTCTTCCATCAATATGCAGCACAGTTCAAAGACATCTTTGTCGCATGGATATGCACTCTTTCTTGTGATCTCCTGCTCACAGAGGGCGATGTCGTCGCGACTGACCGCACAGTGAAATCTCTCTGTTTCGTACAGTTCGGGAAGATGATACATGAGCATGGGACGACCGTGTGGCGCCCTCTGGTTTCGTGTTGGTCGGATCCTGTGCGTGTTCCACACTTTAACAACGTCATCCAGTTCATTCTACAATGTAAGAAACGGGTTTACTCTAAAGAATAGTATACTCACTTATACGTATATTTAGAATACGATCGACATGTTCTTAGCATTAGGTAGAGAAGGAAAACGAGAAGAGTACATTATGAGCAATTAAAATAAAAAATGGAACGAATGAAGCAAATGTAGAATGAATTATTATCATATAGGGGAGACCGGGCCGATGTGAACCCCCACGGTAAAGTGAAACAATTCATTTTGTTTAAACCATGCGATGGACTCTCACCAGTAGCCTTATGAATGTGTACGCCTACTGTATGAAGTTGTAACTATTATCTATCCAGGTGAATACGTTTGTACAATTTGCCTAAGGAACTCAAGATATCATGCTTTGAATTTATTTCTTATCACATAAATATATATTATATTGTAAGATAGATAATGAAGATTGTGGTTTATTATTCTATTTTGGGGACTTCCGGTGGTGAATTTATTTGAATTTGGTGCAGCAAACTTGCGAAAATATAAGGATATTTGATCAAGATAAGTGATATTATTGAGCGTATAGCATACATAACGTAATTATAGATATATATTAAGCAATATTTTTTGTTAAAAGTTAGCTAGAGGGAGTAATCTAGGGTAGATTAAAAGTAGGCGATTTGCGAGCGATAATTGGGGACGTTAATGTAATCGGAACGTTGTTTACAAAGTAGGTCACTGGCGAAGTTAGCGTACCGTGAACGACAATATAATAGCGTTATTTGAGATAATCGGTGTAGTTAGATTAGTAATTAAAACCTGAAATAACAATCTTTTAAAGTGTATAATAGTACACAGGAAACAGTCTTTGTAAAGACTACCTTGTATCTAAGCCTAACTTGAATACATTGTCATCGACATCGTAACTAGGTAAGGCACGGTGTGTCACTGTGTGTTAACAAATATAACTAACTATAACTTAAACAATCTGGTGTAAACTGTACACAGAAAAGTCTTTTCAAAGACTACATAAAAAAACTACTTTGAACATAAATAAATTCTGATATGGCACCTTGCAAGCGGCAACTCAGGGCAAAACGACACCTAGTTTGCAACGACTGCCAGAGCTGGGTGGATTTTGCGTTGTCTGGCTGTCCAAAATCATGGGCAGAGACCAAATATGACGGATTCACATTTCGGTGTATGGGGTGTTTGAGGGTGGAATGTCTGATGAAGGAGGTGTGTAAGTTGACGGATATAGTGAAGGAGATGGAGGCGAGACTCAACATAGAAATAGATGGAGCAGAGAGGGATGGCGCGGAGAGTGTTGAGAATTCTACAACACGGAAGGAGCAGAGTTGTGACACGGAGACTGAAGAAAGGAGACTGAGAGGAAGGAAGGTGACCGGTGTGAAAGAACAAGACATTGAGAAAACAGAGGGACGGAGGAAAAGTGTTCGGCAGAGGAAAAGAAAACGGGCCAGTGGGGATAGATCAGCAGGTAGTCAGACTGTAGAGAACGAGAAGAGACACGACAGCGATACAGGTGGTGAAGAGGTAGATACCACAGAGGCAGTTGGGAAGACTGTGAGACAGAAGACTGATGGAAGAAGACAGAGTGTTCAGCAAAAAACAGAAAACATGACAGGCGTGAAGGAGACAGGGGAGAAAGAGACCGTAGTGAAGGAGGTAGCCGGGGAAAAGGGACGGGAGAGGAGAGAAGAAAATGTGATGGGAGGAAAGAAGAAGGGACGAAAGGAAGTGAGAGTAAATGTGCTAGAAGAGAAGATGACAGGAGGAAAGGGGACAAGAGAAAACGCGACAGGAAAGAAGGGAAGGAATGTGACAGGAGAGAAGACGACAAGAGGAAAAGACAACAACCAGACATATGCAAACAGGAGGAGCTACTCCGAGGCAGTGATTGAGGGGGCAAGGAGAAAAGAGAGAGTGTTTATGGGCGATTCAATTCTGAGAAAAACAGACAAGACTATGTGCGAGGGGAAGGACGTTGTTGTATGTCTACCGGGGGCTAGGATAGAGCATGTGACCGAAAGGGTAGAGAAGGTATTGGGGCATGGCAAGGGAGGGTCTATACTAGTACACGTTGGGACAAACAATGCAGACAAGGAGGGAACAACTGGGATAGTTCAGAAGTACAGACATCTAGTGAGGAAGCTAAAGAAGACAAGAGTGGAACAGGTTATTCTCTCAGGAATTTTGCCAGTAATGGGAGGAAGGGGGGCAAGATACAGAAACTGTAAGAGGATGGCGATCAACGCACTAGTTGAGCAGATGTGTGAGGAAGAAGGCGTGGGATTCCTAGATTTATGGGGGTACTTTGTTGGGAGAGAAGATATGTACATGAGAGATGGCCTCCATCTAAGTGGAAAGGGGGCAGCAGTATTCTCAGAGAATCTGCTGCGATCTGTTGACAGTGGGACAGGTTGCATCTATTTAAACTAAATTCGCAGGGGGGACTCGCAGAGAAGCCTGAAACTGGAGGCATATATAAAGGCAGCAAAAATAATTCAGCAAAGAACAGTCTGGAAAACTGTTCTGAAGCTGGGTATAAATGTGTTTGTTTAAATGCAAGGAGTATAGTAAACAAAAGAAATGAACTAAACATTATGGTAGAAGATATTGACCCTCACATAATAGATATAACCGAATCATGGGCAACCACCGATATATCAGATGCCGAATTGGGACTGACAGGATATGTAATGTTTAGGAAAGATAGAATAGGAAGAAGGGGAGGTGGAGTTATTTTATATATTAAAGAATCTATCCAGGCTTATGAAATAAAATTAGAGAGAGAAGCAGATTGCGAAGAAGCTGTTTGGTGTAACATAGTTACAGGAAACTCAACGTTAACGGTTGGATTAGTTTATCGAAGTCCAAACATAAGCATAAAAGAGAATGAAAAAATACAAAACGCTATAAGGGAAGTGAGGAAACGGGACTGTGTTATTATGGGGGATTTTAACCATGGGCATATAAAATGGAAATCTCTACAGAGTATGGGTAGTGAGGACCACAAGTTTTTAGTTTTAGTACAAGATAGTTTCCTTTCTCAACATGTGCTAGAACCAACCAGGGGAGAGAATGTGTTAGACTTAGTTTTGTCCTCACAGAATGAATTAGTTGACAATGTTAAATTATGTGAGCCTCTGGGAAGTAGTGATCACAGCCAGATACATTTTACCATCAAAGTAAAATCAGAAAGAAATAATAAAAAGCAGTTCAGGAGAAATTTCCACAAAGGAAGATATAAGGAAATGAGGAAATATTTAGCAAAGATAGACTGGAATAATACACTGAAGAACAAGACAGCAACAGAATGCTGGAATATCTTAAAGAATGAAATAGAGTGCATCGTAGATAAATTTGTTCCCTTCAAAAAACAAGGAAACGGACCAGAAAGAAATACTTATCGAAAGAAGCCATTAGAAAAATTAAGTATAAACAAATGATGTGTAAGTCATATAGATGTACTGGCAATGACGAAGACTACAACATATATAAAGAAGCACTAAACCAAGCTACAGCTGAAATTAGAAATTCAAAGAGAAGCTATGAACATAAATTAGCTTGTAATATAAAACATGACAGCAAGAGTTTTTATGCGTATGTTCGAAGCAAACAGAAAGTTCAGGATAAGGTCGGTCCTCTAGAAGATAGTGCTGAAAATATAATATCAGAAGGATTCTTAATGGCAGAAGACCTAAATGAGTATTTTAGTTCAGTGTTTACCAGAGAAGACACTAATTCACTGCCAGTACCAGAGGCAAAGTTCAAGGGGGCAGAATCAGACTATTTAAGACAGTTAATTGTAACCCCAGAAATGGTAGCTAAGAAAATTAGGGCTATGAAGGAAAATAAATCACCTGGAGTGGATGGTATTCTACCCAAACTACTAGTGGAAATTGTAGAACAAATTAGCATACCGCTTGCAACAGTTTTCAACTTGTCATTAGAAGAGGGAGTGGTTCCTTTAGAATGGAAAGAAGCAAACATTATACCGTTATTTAAAAAAGGTTCGAGAAACAAGTCAAATAATTATAGACCAGTTAGTTTAACATCGGTGATTTGTAAATGATTAGAAAGACTAATTAAAGATCACATGGTGGATTTTCTTGTTAAACATAACTTGATAAACCCATCTCAACATGGGTTTCTAAAAGCGAGGTCATGCTTAACAAATATGTTATGTTTTTTGGAAGATATCACTAAGTGGGTAGATGGATCACCAGTAGATATCATCTACTTAGATTTTCAAAAAGCTTTCGACAAAGTGCCACATCAGAGATTACTGCTTAAACTAAAAGCCCATGGCATAGGAAATGGTATAATTAACTGGATAGAAAAATGGCTGATTGACAGAAGACAACGGGTAGTTGTTGATGGGGAGGCTTCAAACTGGAAATCAGTTTTGAGTGGGGTTCCACAGGGATCAGTACTGGGACCTATATTATTCTTAATATATATATAAACGATTTGGACGATGATATAGCTAGCAAGGTGTTGAAATTTGCAGATGATACAGAAGTGTTTAGAAGGATTAAAAGTGATGGAGATAGACAGCATTTACAAGATGATCTAGACAGGTTGATCAAATGGTCTGAAAACTGGCAAATGTTGTTCAATTTTGGGAAATGTAAATGCCTTCACACAGGACATGGGAACGAATATGTAGAATATACAATGGGGGGAACTGTACTAAGTACTACTGTAAAAGAAAAGACTTAGGGCTGACAATTAGTGCTGACATGAAGGTTTCAGAGCAGTGTGGAATTGCAGCTTCAAAAGGAAATCAAATCCTTGGATTGATTAGGCGAAATATAGCATATAAAGAAAAAGAACTAATAATACCGCTGTACAAAACAATAGTTAGGCCTCATTTAGAATATTGTATACAAGCGCGGAGGCCATACCGCAAGAAGGACATAGATATGCTAGAAAGAGTACAGAGGAGAGCGACTAAAATGATACCAAAACTGAGGGATCTTAGTTATGAAAAACGCCTAAAAGAATGTGGTTTAACAACACCAGAGACCAGGAGATTGAGAGGAGATCAGATAGAAGTGTTTAAAATATTGAATGGTTATGAAAATATTGATAGAAATATGTTTTTTTCAGTTAAGAAAGATAGACAGACTAGAGGACATGAAGTTACATTAGTAAAGGAGCAGTGTAGATTAGACGTGAGAAAGTTCTCATTTTCACAAAGGACTGTGAATGAATGGAACAGATTATCTGATGATTGTGTGGGTGCTAGTAGTGTGAATATGTTTAAAAATAAAATCGACACATACCTCAGAAGGGCTGGATATATGTAGATAAAAGGGTTGGACTCTCGATAAGCCAAAGGGCTTCCTTGTCCACCTGCCATCTAGAGTTAATTCTCTGGATGGCAATCTTGTTAAATTATGTGGTTTGATTTTAGTTTTTTGGGGTCATCAACAAATTACATGCAAGAAGGGTGAAGGAGGTAACACTGATTGCGTACGATGTCACAAAATGAAGGTACATTCTTATATGGCGGGGTATCCTGTCCTCTGGATGAATCAGGGCGCTTTGTTTCACACATTGACAGACCTGTTCGATCGGATACCATGTAGACATTTCATGGAAGTTTTCAACCATGCTGCAATTTCTGCTCGAAGACTATTTGTACACATATCCATCTTTGTCTATAGCCATGCACTCATTTATTCAGCTGAGTGAACAGGAGCACTGACGAATAAAAAAACTTGCACAAGGGTCTCTGCTGAGAATCCGATGCACTAACACTAAGCTACCGCGTCACACATGGGGGAGGTCCTAGAACACTGCATACAATACGCAAGGATATTATTTTTTATAATTTACCGGATCAAAATACATGGTTAGAAAGTAAAAAACGTAGAGCGCGTGGAGTGTGTGCAGATGAAGTAGCACCATCATTGAATAAGTTATGCAAAAGCACATGCGCCAATATAACGAACGTTAACGTACCTGTATTATGTTCAAGAAGCAAAACTGTATGAGGCATTTGTCGAGGAAATCTCCGGAGAACAGATCTTCATCTTTGATTTGTTCAAATATATTCATCCAAAACTGTGCATTTTGCTTACGCAAAATTCCCCACCAACTTTCAATTCGTTGATTTGAAGTGCTTCTGCCGTACACGAAACTGTTCTCACCAGCAAACGAATCGTTCTCGTTGCGACGCAGAAATTGCTGAACTTGTTTAAGATGCCCATTATCTGTGCCATGGTCAGCACGAATAAGTCTGGGACATTCATCGCGAATCTTGATCGCATTTACATAATAACTGGCTATTACCTTTGGGTCACTATTACTTTTGTAGGCTTCTAACCAAACGATGTTTCGAGAGAAACCATCAACACAGCCGTGTATGGCGATACCGTAAGGAGACAATTTGTCGTATCCGTCTATATGCCACATGTAGTCTGGTCCCCTGTTGTAGTACTGACGTCGACGTAAGCGTCGGCGTTTTCTAAGTTCAACCCCTACTGGATCAAGCATCTTTATAAGCAACCTTATAACTTCTTGGCTGACCACGAACCCCTCCTGGATGCATTTCAGGTGCATCCATTTGTATCCGTGCAACTGTCCAGACTTAGACAACTCTTGGTCAACGTAGACGGCGACATCTTATACGTCAGATTCTTCTTTACGGCGATAAAGGCCCATGACACGCAGCAATCTTCTCAGGTGCCTGTCGGATAATTGTATTCCATGGCGAAAACCCAAACATAAGGTTATTTCATGATGAGTCAGTCCCAAACCGAAATAAAATTGAATTAATTCTGTGCGAGTGGCCATGTTGTCTGTACTACGCCCGGAAGTTATTATCACGTGGTAGTTTTTTATCATGAAACTATTTACCGGCTAAAGAGTTTCTTGTTATATCAAGAAACTAGTTACCGGCTAAAGAGTTTCTTGTTATAACAAGAAACCAGTTATCAAAGAGTTTCTTGTTATATCAAGAAACTAGTTACCCGGCTAAAGAGTTTCTTGTTATAACAAGAAACCAGTTATCAAAGGGTTTCTTGTTATATCAAGAAACTAGTTACCCGGCTAAAGAGTTTCTTGTTATATCAAGAAACTAGTTACCCGGCTAAAGAGTTTCTTGTTATAACAAGAAACCAGTTATCAAAGAGTTTCTTGTTATATCGAGAAACTAGTTACTAAAAAGTTCCTTGTTACAACAAGAAACTAGTTACCGCAGCTATTTATATATCGCTATCCTGTTACAACAAGAAACAAGTTATAATAAGTTTCTTGTTATATCAAGAAACTAATTACTGCAGCTACTTAAAGATGGCTATCTTGTTATAAGAAGAAACCAGTTATTGAAGAGTTTCTTGTTATAACAAGAAACCAGTTACTAAAGAGTTTCTTGTTATATCAAGAAACCATTTATTAAAGAGTTTCTTGTTATATCAAGAAACTAGTTATATGTTTTATGATTTGCAGCATGTCCTTTCTACACTTCCGTAGTAGAACGACACCACTTCACAAGTCACAAAAGAAATAGCTGGAGTAAGACGTACTAAGTCAAAGAACAGACGCTGCGTCCACAACACTTCTTTTAGAGACAGGTTAGTAATTTCAAAGGAGTCAGCCACGCATATTTATTCGTATGAATATAATATGAATTATTATGTTGCTTATTAAGCTCAGAAAACCAACACCCCTCAATACTGTGAAAATGTCCATAACAATAACATGTATCGATAGCTTGCGACTGATTTATGTGAGAGAGCAGAATTGCAGCCCATGTTTTGTTAAGTTACAAATTGGGAGGAAGGGGGGCAAGATACAGAAACTGTAAGAGGATGGCGATCAACGCACTAGATGAGCAGATGTGTGAGGAAGAGGGCGTGGGATTCCTTGATTTATGGGGGTACTTTGTTGGGAGAGAAGATATGTACATGAGAGATGGCCTCCATCTAAGTGGAAAGGGGGCAGCAGTATTCTCAGAGAATCTGCTGCGATCTGTTGACAGTGGGACAGGTTGCATCTATTTAAACTAAATTCGCAGGGGGGACTAGCAGAGAAGCCTGAAACTGGAGGCATAGATAAAGGCAGCAAAAATAATTCAGCAAAGAACAGTCTGGAAAACTGTTCTGAAGCTGGGTATAAATGTGTTTGTTTAAATGCAAGGAGTATAGTAAACAAAAGAAATGAACTAAACATTATGGTAGAAGATATTGACCCTCACATAATAGGTATAACCGAATCATGGGCAACCACCGATATATCAGATGCCGAATTGGGACTGACAGGATATGTAATGTTTAGGAAAGATAGAATAGGAAGAAGGGGAGGTGGAGTTATTTTATATATTAAAGAATCTATCCAGGCTTATGAAATAAAATTAGACAGAGAAGCAGATTGCGAAGAATCTGTTTGGTGTAACATAGTTACAGGAAACTCAACGTTAACGGTTGGATTAGTTTATCGAAGTCCAAACATAAGCATAGAAGAGAATGAAAAAATACAAAACGCTATAAGGGAAGTGAGCAAACGGGACTGTGTTATTATGGGGGATTTTAACCATGGGCATATAAAATGGAAATCTCTACAGAGTATGGGTAGTGAGGAACACAAGTTTTTAGTTTTAGTACAAGATAGTTTCCTTTCTCAACATGTGCTAGAACCAACCAGGGGAGAGAATGTGTTAGACTTAGTTTTGTCCTCACAGAATGAATTAGTTGACAATGTTAAATTATGTGAGCCTCTGGGAAGTAGTGATCACAACCAGATACATTTTACCATCAAAGTAAAATCAGAAAGAAATAATAAAAAGCAGTTCAGGAGAAATTTCCACAAAGGAAGATATAAGGAAATGAGGAAATATTTAGCAAATATAGACTGGAATAATACACTGAAGAATAAGACAGCAACAGAATGCTGGAATATCTTAAAGAATTAAATAGAGTGCATCGTAGATAAATTTGTTCCCTTCAAAAAACAAGGGAAACGGACCAGAAAGAAATACTTATCGAAAGAAGCCATTAGAAAAATTAAGTATAAACAAATGATGTGGAAGTCATATAGACGTACTGGAAATGACGAAGACTACAACATTTATAAAGAAGCACTAAACCAAGCTACAGCTGAAATTAGAAATTCAAAGAGAAGCTATGAACATAAATTAGCTTGTAATATAAAACATGACAGCAAGAGTTTTTATGCGTATGTTCGAAGCAAACAGAAAGTTCAGGATAAGGTCGGTCCTCTAGAAGATAGTGCTGGAAATATAATATCAGAAGGATTCTTAATGGCAGAAGACCTAAATGAGTATTTTAGTTCAGTGTTTACCAGAGAAGACACTAGTTCACTGCCAGTACCAGAGGCTAAGTTCAAGGGGGCAGAATCAGACTATTTAAGACAGTTAATTGTAACCCCAGAAATGGTAGCTAAGAAAATTAGGGCTATGAAGGAAAATAAATCACCTGGAGTGGATGGTATTCCACCCAAACTACTAGTGGAAATTGTAGAACAAATTAGCATACCGCTTGCAACAGTTTTCAACTTGTCATTAGAAGAGGGGGTGGTTCCTTTAGAATGGAAAGAAGCAAACTTTATACCGTTATTTAAAAAAGATTCGAGAAACAAGTCAAATAATTATAGACCAGTTAGTTTAACAACGGTGATTTGTAAATTATTATAAATACTAATTAAAGATCACGTGGTGGATTTTCTTGTTAAACATAACTTGATAAACCCATCTCAACATGGGTTTCTAAAAGCGAGGTCATGCTTAACAAATATGTTATGTTTTTTGGAAGATATCACTAAGTGGGTAGACGATGGATCACCAGTAGATATAATCTACTTAGATTTTCAAAAAGCTTTGGACAAAGTGCCACATCAGAGATTACTGCTTAAACTAAATGACCATGGCATAGGAAATGGTATAATTAACTGGATAGAAAAATGGCTGATTGACAGAAGACAACGGGTAGTTGTTGACGGGGAGGCTTCAAACTGGAAATCAGTTTTGTGTGGGGTTCCACAGGGATCAGTACTGGGACCTATATTATTCTTAATATATATAAACGATTTGGACGATGATATAGCAAGGTGTTGAAATTTGCACATGATACAAAAGTGTTTAGAAGGATTAAAAGTGATGGAGATAGACAGCATTTACAAGATGATCTTGACAAGTTGATCAAATGGTCTGAAAAGTGGCAAATGTTGTTCAATTTTGGGAAATGTAAATGCCTTCACACAGGACATGGGAACGAATATGTAGAATATACAATGGGGGGAACTGTACTAAGTACTACTGTAAAAGAACAAGACTTAGGGCTGACAATTAGTGCTGACATGAAGGTTTCAGAGCAGTGTGGAATTGCAGCTTCAAAGGGAAATCAAATCCTTGGATTGATTAGGCGAAATATAGCATATAAAGAAAAAGAACTAATAATACCGCTGTACAAAACAATAGTTAGGCCTCATTTAGAATACTGTATACAAGCGTGGTGGCCATACCGCAAGAAGGACATAGATATGCTAGAAAGAGTACAGAGGAGAGCGACTAAAATGATACCAAAACTGAGGGATCTTAGTTATGAAAAACGCCTAAAAGAATGTGGTTTAACAACACTAGAGACCAGGAGATTGAGAGGAGATCAGATAGAAGTGTTTAAAATATTGAATGGTATGAAAATATTGATAGAAATATGTTTTTTTCAGTTAAGAAAGATAGAAAGACTAGAGGACATGAAGTTACATTAGTAAAGGAGCAGTGTAGATTAGACGTGAGAAAGTTCTCATTTTCACAAAGGACTGTGTATGAATGGAAAACATTATCAGATGATTGTGTGGGTGCTAGTAGTGTGAATATGTTTTAAAATAAAATCGACACATACCTCAGAAGGGCTGGATATATGTAGATAAAAGGGTTGGACTCTCGATAAGCCAAAGGGCTTCCTGGTCCACCTGCCATCTAGAGTTAATTCTCTGGATGGCAATCTTGTTAAATCTTGTTAAATTCTTTTGTATATGTAAATTATAGAAGTTCTGTTTTTATTTTTTTTTTATTTTGGTCTTTCACGAAAAAAGCACATCCAAAACATTACAATTTATCGATAACATGCTATCAGGAAATTGTATGTCTCTTACAACAATATATTTCGAATGGTGTTAGGCTATGACAGATACTGTAGTGCTAGTGAAATGTTTGTTAATAATAATTTACCTAACTGTTCTGCTGTTATTAGAAATTTAACATATATATATCTATATGCCGACTGCAGTTCTCAAAAAACATATTGATTCGTAGCATTATTAATAGTAACGTGAAATACATGTCTAGAATATGGAAATACTGGTTCAGCTCCCTGTATATACATTTTGTTGACGGGTGATTTTTATTCTGTACATTGTAACTGTTGTTTATAACACAACTATAGAACTTGTATATTGCATGGAGTCTGTGAATAAAGCAATTATTATTATTATACTTCTACATTCATACATTTTGTAGAACAATTTTGTAAATTTATTTTTTGTTTCATTTAATTAATTCACTTCATCTTACTTTGCATGATTCAATTCAAATACAGTCAGGGTTGGCAGCTAGGTTTCTGACAAGACAGTTAAACAAATTGTTGCACGTTGATGATACTGAAGCCACAGAGGGTTCGCTTCAAGGAACATACTTTTTCAGTCAGAAACCTCTAGTTAATAACCACAGTTGCAAGTAGTTGAAAGGCCATAATCATTTTTGTTTGTTAAATCAAACCAAGAAATCCATAATAAAACGCCTTTGTTGCTCTTATAAGAGACATGACTAACTGCTGGAATCTTCTAAAGACTTACAGTGACTCAGCCAGCCTTTAGACAAGTTTAGCCAGCTTGCAGTGGAACCTTGCAGTCCAGCTAAAGAACAAAGGGTATATTGATCCTTGGATGGTAACAGGTGGTAATCCACCCTCTGAGTAAACAGTAGAACTGTGTGGACACTGCCATGGGTTCACCCACTGCCAGCCAAATGTCCTCCCCATTAGCTGTGTTAGGTATTTTTCGAATACAATTACTTTGTGACTTTGTTTCCTGTAACCTTCTTTCCAGCCCATCTGTGTTCTACCTGTACTTAGTTAATAAGTTGACACTTGTAAATTGTCTATTTGTTTGTTACGTACTACACTTTTACAATATATATACAATAATAACTTTGCCACTCTCATATCATTGTAATTGTTTAACAAATGGGTAAATGACCTTTTCACACTTGAGTGCTTGACAAATGACCATTGGGCAAAAGACAGTGCAACATATTTTTACCTAATTTAATTAAGTTAATGAAATTAAAAAGTTTACAAGTTACATACCACACACACACATATAATATTATATATATTGACGGGTAGTAGTGGTGTCAAACCATGTTCATTTTCACAAATAATCTGACTCATTCCATATTCCAATTCATGTCTTTGTTTGACAGCTTCAACACAAAAAAGGGAACTACCTCAACACCACTGCAGCCATCACATATGACAAGATCTGTGGTGGTTCTATCGAGCATTAGTGGTCGTAGCAAAGGCGACTCAGGTGTCTAGTCACTTCATGCGGCTGGATGCAGCTCAGGACAGTTAGAATAAACGTAAGTATTAATTGATGCTCACAAAATTAGTGACTAAACAATCATGTGTATTTAACATCAATTTTTAATATTTAATGCCCATAAAATGTAACCCAATGAGAAATAATTATTAGAAAGATGTTTATTTGAACAAATGTAATATCAAATAAAATAACTATATTACGATTCTTTGTTAAAAAAATCAATATGATGTCAAGTTCAAAAATTGCGTAGTTTGTGCAATGCTTGTTGTGTTTACAACTCCCAAAAAATAGTGACGAGACTAGACAGGATCATCGCCATGTGACTAAGGATTACATATACAATCATTACATGCTACATTGCTCCAGTTTACTCCGCTGTATGAAGAGTACCTGCTACAGACAGTGTTCGCATATTAATTTCAGTGTGGCTGAATGCTTCCCACATAAGTCAAGATGGTGTTTTCGATTTAATAGGTATGCCAGGGAATAAAGTGTAAAGCGGTTTGAGTAATCCAGAGGACTGGGTACTACACCAGTTCAGAACTAACCTTGCACAAGTGTTGTTTAATTATCATGAGAAATGACAATGTAATGTAAATTATTTATGAAAATATAAAACAGTGATAAAAAAGAATAATTTAGAAAAATGATATGTGGCATGAAAAATATATAACAGTCCTCATGATACATAGATAATTTAGACAAGTAAAATGCTGCTGTCAGTGTATCAACAGATTGTTGTTGAAAACTGTGAAAAGGCTTTCAATACCATTATTTCATCACAACCTTGTGTTGTACGTAACAAGTACCTGGTGTATGTTGCAAGAACCCAGCAGGCTGCCACTGACTATCAGCAACACAAAGACAATGAAACCCTACCACTGCAACAATGCTGGATAATTAATGTATTTTTTTATGGACACTGCTAAAAGTTATAGTTGAATTGAATACAAATACCTTGTATTATCGACTTTTGATAAATGTCTTGTCACGTATAAAAAATATCATACATTTCAGAGCCGTGCTAATTGTCACTTTTTCTCCGGTATAGGTACATGCAGATGTACAACAAAAAGTCAGGAAGCTGGTATGCAGTACCATCAAAGACAGCGAAAACATACAGTGATGTCATCGATATCTAAACTGATGTAGTTCACCGAAGAATGCTCGACACCGAACCTCTCTCACAGCGTTGAAAGTTGTTGTCCGAAGACTCATGCCATATCTGCCAGACCCTGGCACCCACCGTTCCATAACCAACTGCAGGGCTAGTCAGGCGTCACCACATTCTTATGTCGATCAACCTGCATTCTACATTGGTTTCCAGTCAGCCAGTGTACACCCCATTGGCACTGGGGAATCTGTCACGGATGCAACACATGACGCAATTGGGATCACTCGGTGGACATTCATATGACAAACTGTTAATATGCAGCATATTGCATGGCTGTAGAATCTTGTCCGAGATCCTGGACTTACAACTGCCCAGTATGCCATATTAACTTGGAGAGCTAGTAGTACTAAGCACACTAGTTCAATCTCCTGTAAAGAAAATCGTATATTCAGTAAACAAAAACAGGCATCATAGTAGTGTTGGGAGTAAATAATTATGGAGTTGTTCATTGTCATAATCAGTAAATATAAAATAATGTTTCATGTATGATCTGCAGAATTTCACAAGAAAAGAGGCAGGAAGAAATGTTCTACTATAGCTGCATCTATACATGTTGATATCTTAGGAACAGTCGGTGTTTACCGGGGTTGTTCCGGGTGGAGGAAGGAGGTGGGTTGATACAGCATGCAGACATTAGTGGAATATACTTTTTTTCAAAATGGTGACTTTTTTACTATTTTTCTTTACTAGGTGTTTATTGTCATTACATGAATTAAAATTTGTTCAAATTCATTGCAGTGACGCTGGATCGTAGTAAATATTATAGACTGATTTGAATTCTGCTAATCAGTAAAACATCAGTAAAGTGCATTTATATATTTTTTTGTTTTCAGTATACAAATTCATGTCAGTGTCTGTCATGTGTAACTACTACA
Source organism: Paraescarpia echinospica (assembly GCA_020002185.1). Classification (NCBI taxonomy): domain Eukaryota; kingdom Metazoa; phylum Annelida; class Polychaeta; order Sabellida; family Siboglinidae; genus Paraescarpia; species Paraescarpia echinospica. Next base: position 26,120,377 of record CM034533.1, read on the forward strand.
CATATTCATGTTTGACATTTTAAGCCTGAGGTTTAATGGTCAAGGTGAATGTTGGAAATGACAAAATGAGGTGTATTTTCTAACAGTTTATTTTCCTCGTCAAGTATTCAAAGGTTCATAATATGTATGTCTACCTTTTTCAAGAATGAATAATTTATTTTTTAAATTTATTTCAGAGTCATCGCCATATGCTAAATACTTTTTAAAGGTATATTAATATGTCTTTGTTGATACACTGGGTATAATATACAAGTGCAGAAGTCAACCTAGTTTCTCATGTCTAAGATGTTATTATTAAAATGTGTATGAAAATAAATGTATATTTAAATGTGCACATTAAAATGTGTTGATAACTGATATATTGTTGATTGTTATAAATTTGAAATTACATGGATTGATCAAATGTGGCCCTCCCGCAGACTATGTATCCTCCCTGTGTCTGCCTGGCCTGGGTGACCGCCTCTAGCCCCTCCTCTCAGTCTCATTCATGGGTTGCAGTGTGGCCTCTAGCAATATAATAATTAAAGTGACGTTTTATGTATTTATATATTGCTGGTGTGAGAATATATACATATATTGGTAAATACAGAAGAATAGCTGGCATATCTCAGTTGAAAGGTATCACAGGATACCAATTAATGCATTACATACACTATAGCCAGGCATCAAGGATCACAATGAAAACAAGTGCATGCATTTTCTAGTGTAATCCTTATACATATGTATGGTGTACTCTAGCTTATAGATATTTTATGTATTTACACGTTTACATTTATATATTGAAGAAAATCACCATCACAGTTGTCATATAAAAATCTTAATTATTTTGTATAAAATACAATACAAATCAACAATATTCTGCAGTAATAGTATGAAAATATGAGTCACAAAACAATTTTTTTTTAATTACGATCACCAATATAATACTCCCGTGTTTGACGTTCTATTGCACGAAATTACGGATGCTCCCTGACTAAGTTACTTGCACGATCAACAGGGGCCTGCTGCCAAAGCAATGTTTCTTGTCATTTCGCACCTCACGCCATCTACTCTCTATATGTATTGTCGGAATAACATAGCCTAGTAACAAGATCCTGCGTAACCAAATACAATACATATCAATTTCAAATATTATGCTCATTGACGTTGTCACTCTCTGACTCTGTCTCTGACTGAATATCTGGCTGATATATAATCATATGGTGACTGTCTGAGAGTCAGCCTCGAGTCGAGTGTAGACTTTCGCAAGTTGCAATTCTCGTTGAATTAATACACGGCTACGCGTTCTTGTTGCTAACTGCAATAGTGTAATACGTACCTTCGTAAAACCTTTTTGGAATCTTCATCTTGATACGCCAAAACACGTGTGTGTTGTTATTGTTTTCGAATGCGTGGGATGCCGATCTCGCATAAAGCACGCAGGCAGGCAGGCAGGCAGACAGGCATACAGGGATATACATACAAACAGACAGACATACATACAGACATATATGGACATACATACAAACATACAGGCAGACATACAGACATACATGGACATATATATATATACATACATACATGCATACTTGCAGACAGGCAGACAGACAGACAGACAGACAGATAGACAGACAGACACACAAACAGACAGAAACACAGACAGACAAGCATATTAAATTTACAAACATACAGACAGTACTCACGCACGCACGCACACACACACGCATACGCGCGCGCACACACAATAATTTGCATATCAGTAGTTATGTATCACTTACATACGTTCTAAACTACCATTTAATAATTGCTGCACTCAGCTACTTTTGAATGAGAATAGTAGCATTCCAAACGAAGGAGTATCTCGTTGTACAATAAAATGTTACAACATTCAATTAATATTGGTTAAACGCTCCTGCTATGTTTTAAGCTAAGATTACGTATGCACGGAAACGGCATGCGAAATGCGGGTTTCCTCTAGTGACGTCACATCTGATAATTTCCTATCCCAATTCCGTTCGGACATGATTGGAATCGATACATGGAGCGATTCCATTTTCCGCATCCGAATCCAAATGAAGAAACTCCTCCGCTGACGTACACATTGAACTACTTCCAGTACTTTCCACTGGGCACTACATTCAGTGGTTTGCTGCACACCGCAACCGTATGGCGTTACCTTATGGAATCCTAGCAGCTTTACAGCAATTGCGCATCAATACAGGCGTAGAGCGGCTGTTATTGTTTTGTTTTGGAAGTAAACAAAATATGTCTTTACGATGAGCAGACACCATACCTTGAATTACACTCTGATAACGTTGCTCAAGTACAATACATGTCCAGCAAACAGCAAATGTCATGAAACAAAAAAATGCGGACTATTTATGGAAATCGACAAGAACTGCTCTCAAAACATGCTGCTTACGAAAGTTGCTGTATCTCAAGAAGAAAACGAAATATTTACATCCAGTGGAGCATGGCACAGTGTGATCTGGGTATCAGTGGTAATACTTGAGTACCAATCAACACTAATTACAAAGTCCAAATCTGTAGTTGTTTCGTTGACTGGCAAATATGTTTTATACTCAACGCAATCATTTCTGAGGATGTTGGATATCTGTCAACGTGTGCGTACTGAGACTTGATATATTGTTTCATGTATATTCAAATCACTGCGGTGCAATACACCCACGGACACGTTTGAATTAGGAAAGGGCGGAATTTAGCGATTACACCGCGAAGACAATGTGTGTGATTAAATCAGTTGCTTCCTACGTGGTAAGTTCCGCTGGTATATTGTTTGTTTGTGTTTGTTTGTTTGTTTGTTTGTTTATGCGCGTGTACGTGTGATTGTCTGTATGTATGTATGTATATGTGTGTGTGTGTGTGTGTGTGTGTGTGTGTGTGTGTGTGTGTGTGTGTGTGTGTGTGTGTGTGTGTGTGTGTGTGTGTGTGTGTGTGTGTGTGTGTGTGTGTGTCTGTGTGTACATGCGTGCATGTGCGTCTTCCAATGCGTGTGCGTGTTTGCGTCTGCTTGTGGGTGGTGTGCGTGCGTGAGTACGTGTTTTTGTGTGTGTGTATGTGCTTGTGCGATTGCACGTGCTAGTGCGTGTGTGCGTGTGTGCGTATGTGCGTGTACGAATGTGTTTGTGCGTAAGCACGTGCTTTTGTGCGTATGCGTGCGTGTGTGCATGTGTGCGCTAAAATAGATACATAGTAACACTGCAATATATCAGTTACTATTTATGCTTCTTCTACTTATTTTTATTATGTATATTTCACTTTAGATTGCGACGGTCGTCCTGTCATCTTTGGTTGGCGCAGTGACCGCGCATAAGTGGCTGTCAACGATAGAAGAACTGCTTCGGTGTATCTACGAATGTAATGAAACTTACCATAGATGTCGTAATTGCAAATACGTCGGAATCTTCATCGGAAATATTACCGAGTATTGTTTCAATATGAGAAGTGTATGCATTCGCGACTGTAGGAGAGCTATATAATTGGGAGTAGGCGCCGTCATGTATCCTACACATTCAATTATTACACCGTTTGTTACTATGTAAACTTTAGCTGTGTTTGCAGTGTGTTTGTTGATGATTGTGTTACGTTTCACCGTGCACAAAAATGTTTCTAGAGGAGTCGCAGATTAATAAATCACTGAAAGCTTAGCATACCACGTACAAGCCAACTAGGAGGAGAACGTTAACATGACTATATATATATATAAATGAATACATACATACATGTACACAAATATACACAAATGTACACACATTCACACATATACACACACATACACTCACATACACACAAACATAAACATACAGACCTACGTACATACATATATAAATATATACGTAAATGAATACATGCATTCATGCATACATACATACATACATGCATGTAAACATGAATATATGCATGGATGCATACTTACATGGATACATACATATACACAAATACACACATACATACATATATGCAAACTTATACACACACACACACACACACACACACACACACACACACACACACACACACACACACACACACACACACACACACACACACACACACACACACACAAAACACACACACAAACATACATATATACGTACTCACTTACTTTGAGAGCACTGTGGTAGAGAGACAGCGTGGCAGCGTGGCGGCGTGAGCTCCAAATATTCACAGAATTGTACTGACTTTGAGACTTAGTGACAACTCCTCGATGAGAATCGCGTAAACCTAAAGGTGTGGAGCCGGGACACGCATAGTCAACATTACTACATAAAAGTCGTGTGTGTGGTAATTTCCGCAAACAAGCTTCACATGTATACTCAAACTGACAGTGGACACGCTCCAGTGCATTACACACAAGAATCTAGCCAAGATTACATAATCGAGCACTAGCCACCATGTCTAGGAATGACAAACAATCGTGCAAGAAGGATCGGTCAGTAGCCGAAGGCTTGCCAGTGTTGGTGGAAATGGACAATCCCCCAGTCGCTGAACTGCCAGTCGCGCGTGACGAAGATTTCACAACTTTCGTATGCAATACACTAACCTGCATGAACACTGAAAAAGACAGCAGTATTACAAACAAAGCGTGAAAGAAAACTAAACGAAATGGAGAAAACGGTGACAGTACAAGAAAAATGATCAATGATCTGATAAGCACTGTCGAGTTCATTTCAAGCATACATGCATACATGCAAACATACACACATCCATACATAAATACATGCACATATGCGTAATAAACACATACATACGCACGCACGCATGCACGTATGCACACACTGAAACACACACATACAAATGTCTCTAGTACTCTAGTAACGTCATTTCTGGGAATTTCCTACCATGACATTTCCCGACTCCGAATCGAAGTAAAAAAAAAAACATACACATTCACATACACATACATACAAACATAAAAACAGACATACTTACATGCTTACATATGTACATACGTGCATATATACGTACATACATATATCAATACAAACATACATACACACATGCATACACGCAAAGTATGCATGCATACTGCTTACATACATGCATACATACATGCATACGTATATGTATATATAAATAAACATACATACACACACACATATAAATATATACATACATACACATACATACATGCATTCATACACATACATACGTACATACTACATACGTACACACGTACGCACGTACGCACGTACGCACGTACACTCGTACACTCGTACACAGGTACTCACATGCATACATATATGCATACATACATATATGCATACATATATAGATACATACACACATACATGCATACATACATACATACATACATTCATACATACATACATACATACATACATACATACATACATACATACATACATACATACATACATACATACATACATACATACATACATACACACATACACACACGCACACACACACACAGACACACACTCACATACATACGTACTTAAGTACATACGTACATACATACATACGTACATACGTATACACGTACATACGTACATACGTACATGCGTACATACATACATACATTCATACATAGATACATAGATATAATTATATACATACATACTTATATACATACATACATACATACATACATACATACATACATACAAAAAAGATGTGTCGAGTCCGGGTATCGAACATATATGCCAAGCGAGCATTCTACCGATAGGGTTAGCAATGTAACTTGTTGTTAATTGTTGCCACCACTCAATGGTACATCTGAGAGAATCTGAGCAACGTAAATTAACGAACTTGTTCAAGGATCGAAATGGCAGCAGGAGGATTCGACAAACATACACACACGTACGGACGCATTCACACACGCACGCACACATACACACACGCACGCACGCAAATACACATACACGCCCGTACACACACGCACACTCACACACACAGACATGAACTCACACGTGCACGCACGCACGCCCACACACGTTCGCACATGCTCGCACACACACGCCCGTACACACACGCACATTCACACACATACACTCACACACAGACATGCACTCGCACACGTACATATGTACACCTCCGTACATTGGTAGATGTGTAACACACACACACACACACACACACACACACATATATATATGTGTGTGTGTATGCGTGTGTGTGTGCATATGGTGTACATATATACACCTCCGTACATTGGTAGATGTGTAACTGAGTAGATGCACGCACACATCCACGAACGCTCGCTCACGCATCATGCATGCACAAAAATACACAAAGACACACACACTAATGCCCGCACACACACACGCACGGACACAGGCATCCGCACACGCACGGACACAGGCACCCGCACACGCACGTATTGCGTGTGCGGGAATACACGAGAATACACGTACGCACACCTACGTACATGTATGCACGTACATACACGCACACTCACACACACAGGTACGCACACACACACACACACACACACACACACACACACACACACACACACACGCAAGCACACACACATACACACACGCACGCACACATACGCACGCATACGCTCGAACGGATGCACGCACACGCACACACATACACACGCACGAATTCACAACCAAGACGTCACAACATGGGACAGAAAAGAACCACCGAGGACGACAAGCATCGTGGCAGTGACCACCCTCAGTGCCAGTATAGAAAGGTCGGTTTAGGCGATAATGTTCTGAAAAGGCTGACTAGTTGAATGAGACCTCATAAGACTGTTAAATTGTAAAAATTGTAACCACAGTAATACAAACTAATCAGTTAATAGAACGTTGCCGAGCTCTGGAAACAACTAGAACAACTATACACATATATGCACACATAAACTCGAGTACAGTAAGAAAGGACACCTATCCATGGAGCAACAAATGAAACGCGTACATTTCTTATAACCATTATGGTGGCGCACTTTTCTGAGCTAAAGAGAAAAGCCCTCTATAAAAGACAAGCATATCAAAACACAAGTAAATAACTCGAAATAACTATTGTTGTGTTTTTTCCTGAAACACACTGCGAATTGGTAATTGAGGAACCAATGGTCCAGGGAAGCGAACGAGAATAGAAAGAAGCGAATGAACCTCGGTGCTTCTGAAAATATGCACCTAAAAATACTCAAGAGTTAACGTATTAATATATACATTGTTGAAAGCACAAAAAAGCAAAAACTTGCAGATATTACGTATGTTACTAAATAAATTGTTAATTATACTTACAGTCTAATGGCGCCGCTCTGAGTATAGCCTTGGTGACGATCCACATTCCCGACGTAACGCAACCATAGGCGGATCCAAGGGGCGGGGGAGCACATGCCCCATGACCGTAGGAATTTGGCGTGCCCGCAGACATTTTATAATCGGCCCATGCGGCCGTGCCCCCGCTAGACCGTTTGAAATGTTGCCCGGTTAAGGTTACAATTAGGTGAAGTAATGGCGATGGGCCGGCGACATTTTTTCATCAGCACCCCCCCTCTTTTTTTTGGATCCATTGTCACAGTCGAGCCAGGCAGGTGAAGCGCTGGAGAAGAGCTGAAGATACGGCCGAGCAGCGACGAAAAATGTTCAATACCTTCAATATACGTATTGTAATAGACTGTATTAAGAATAATATACAAATCGACGACCAAAGTACCGTTACCATCTGTACAATTATACAATGTCAGGAATTAACGTTTAGTCTCTATTGTATTGATGTGATCACCAAACTGGAAACGGCAATTATTGTATTGCCAACTTCTTGTCCGTGAATATAGATATTATATGCTCAAGCCGTTATGTAAACACGTGTACAACGTATCTGGGACGTCTTGGTACTGTCCCCCAGTGACCGCATCAACACCTGCGAACTGATGGGTCACGTTTAATCGATTATAAATATGGAATGGAAGTTCAAGGTCAGCGTACAGGGACACTCCCGTGAGCTATATTATGCATATGCATGCAAATAGTACACAACAGCCGACATTTGCAAAACAGATAGGAAGTATACATATAACACGAACAAAGCAGTAGTTTTCTGCCATTCTAGCGGCAGTGTTACTGCGTCAAGTTGAGGTGGCTATTTAACTGAACGTTGGCGTGAAGTGATTTTCTTGAGCGGATTATTAAAATTTTGTTGTGGTACATAACAAAACATGTCATGTTTGGTGAGTGCGATTTTCTTAAAAAGTACGTTTGTGCGTTCGTATTCATGTGCGTACGTGTACGTGTGTGCATGTGTGCGTGCGTTTATATATGTGTGTGTGCGCGTGCGCGTGTGTGTGTACGTGCGTGTGCGTGTGTGTTGTGTCGCGTTCGACATAAATGCGGACCAGGTGACCCGCCAATCTGATATGTTGACTTGGTACAGCTACAAGTCATAGGTGTCAGCTCGTGCAGCAATTAGAATACTTTGGCTATGCGGAAACATATCACTTTTGGCGATGTAATGTGTGCTGAATAAACGTAAAAAATGTGATCACTGACGAATGAGCAACTTTGCTTGCTGCGTTTTGGTAACATACAAAATCTGAGGTAAACATTCCATATACACGGATGTAGTATTTGGATACGTTGTCCGGTCTTTGTGTTTTACACGTATGCGGAATGCACTGCGTTTTGTTTCTCGTTTTTACTAAAACTTTCTCGATGTTACTAAAAGTTGTCACAATATATACTTGGTTACACAAGCAAACACACGCGCGCCCACGCGCACACGCCTATGTCGGGAGGCTCTCACTAAGACTCAAAAGCCCCTAGCGTGAGAGCCACCCACGGGAAAAGAATATTTACTCCAATTAGTCAATTAAACATAGTAAATGCTTATTCAGTAGACTACTTTTATGTCATTCATATCCGTATTCTCCCACTGTGCTGCACACCATAAACATATGAAGTGATTCGGTAGAATATACACAAGGTCGCCATAATCCAGCACAATAATTATGAGCCTACATGTGATTTATCAATGACTGTTTCATTTCATAGGAAAACACTTCATTGGAGAACAGAATACCATGCTCGGTTTAGACTAAAATATAGTTTGCTTTTCGTCGCAATTGCTTCATACATTATGAAAGACGAGACACGACAAATATACTAAAAGGTTAGTATAAGCGGAGGCAGGTTAGATCCTTTTAACCAGGGCTGCTCTGGTTCGGGAATAGACACGGAAATCGGCCTATTAGTAAAAAGACGATACAATTAAGAAATCTTTGTGGTTTCGAATCAATTGATGCAAATACAAGCGAGTAGGTTGTTTATTATATAATAAAAAGTGTTTACTTTCAAAAATTACAGATTATTGTTTGCCTACATATATAGCAATTAGCAATTGTGCATGTCTCTTGGTATTGATCCAAAAGATATTTCTTCAGATATAAAGAGAAGTGAAGACATTGAGTATTGGCTTTTCCGTAATTCTAGGTGGCATGTTTCTGAGTAGAGTTGGCAGGTAGTATCTTATACACTTTCTGGCTCGGGAGGTATGGCTGTACGGAATAGAGATACAATGACTGTGCCTAGTGTGATGGCCATGGTGTGTGGTATTTAGTGAAAATAAAGATTTACTGTAAGAAGGAACGATACTACTCACAAATTTGTGGTAAAATGTCAGATATTTTTGCGTGAAAATGTCGTCGACTTTCAATAAGTTTAGTGATTTCATTAGAGGTTCTGTATTGGAATTATATTCGCTATGGGTTATAATTCTTATCGCCTTTTTTGCAATTTCGAAATCCTGTTTGAATTAAAGCCCCACAATAAAATACTATAATTGATGTGTGGCGCAATTAAGGAATTGTACATTATCTTTAGAACACATGTAGGTAAGAAGTGCTTTAACTTATTTAATATACCAAGATTTCGTGATATTTTGATGACAATTTTATTAATGTGAGCTGTCCAATCTAATTTTTCATGGATAGTTGTGCTTAAGAAGTTAAACTCTTGAACACGATCAATGTGTTGGTCATCTATTTTTAGCGTTAATTCGATACCCGCGGTACTGCGTTGTGGAAAATGAAACAACATTATATTTCGTCTTGCTAGCATTAAGAGTTGTTTAAGTTTGTTTACTGATAACACTTATTTTTTTAAATACTCATATAGTTGGTTATACACAATTCTTTCGAAGACTTTGGAGATAGACGGCAGCAACGAGATTGGCCTGTAATTATCTAACATCGGTTTATCGTTTTTCTTATATAGAGGAATAACTTTTGCCATTTTTAGTTTATGTGAAAAAATTCCTGTGGTAAGCCATTGGCTAATTATGAGAGACAATGGCTTGGCAATTAGCGGGCTGATTTTCTTTAGCAAATTTATGGAGATTAGTCATGTCCTGCACTATTTTGTTGGTGAAATTCCTTTACAACTGACAATAATTTTTTTCTGTAACATGTTTGAATATAAAAGTGAACGGAGATGTGTCCTTTAGATAGCTAGTAAATGCCCTATGTTGTCTATTAAAGGATATCTTTTCTGCCAGTTTATGGCCAATATTTACAAAGAATTCATTACATTTATGCGCAATTTCCCTTTTGTCCGAGATGTGTACTCCGTTTATATAAAAAATTAGGAAATTCAAATTGCTTTTGGTTTTTATTTAAGAGTTGTTTAATGGTGTCCCAAGTTCTTGATGTTAGATTTATATTGATCAAATAAGTTTGTGTAGTGAATACATTTTGCTTCTCTGATAGCTATATTTAAGATATTTTTATAGACGCGAAGATTGATGACGCATTGTAAGATATGTCATTTTGTGCAGTCTGTTTTAATTTGCGATACAGTTTGTCTTTATGTTTTATTGAGTTGATTATTCCAATGATTATCCAGTTTTTGTGTTTGTACTTATTGCATTTAACAGTTTTTGCAGGAAAATGAAAGTCATATATATAGTCGGGAGTGTATAATATCTTAAATATAGATATTATCTTAAAGTAAGTTATAATTAGTGTTTGGATCACACAGCTTATTTATATTTAATTGATCCACGATTGCCAGATTCATAATATTGTGTTGTTGTTTTTTCATTGTTTGTCTGATTTTCACCCATTTGGGAGCACTTTGTTGAGATAAAAGTTTATCGAGAATTAGGAAATACGGTAAATGATCGGATATGTTGCTCATAATTATACCTGCTGTGGAAGCAGTGGTGGCATTTGAAATCTTACAGAATATCTGGTCAATAAGTGTGCAGCTATTTCGAGAGAAACGAGTCGGCAAGGTCATTTTTGGATAAAATCCATTTGTACAGAAAAAATCAAAATAGTCGCCGACTTTTTGTTTGTAGTTTACTTTCAACAAGAAGATTTAACAAGAATGCCACCCAGAGAATTAACTCTAGGTGGCAGGTGGACAAGGAAGCCCTTTGCCTTATCGAGAATCCGACCCTTTTATCTATGTGTATCCCGCCCGTCTGAGATATGTGTCGATTTTATGTTTAAACATATTCACGCTACGAGCACCCACACAATCAGCAGATAATCTGTTCCATTCATTTACAGTCCTTTGTGAAAATGAAAACGTTCTTATATCTAATCTACTCTGCTCCTTTGCTAATGTAACTTCAAGTCCTCTAGTCCTTCTATCTATCTTAACTGAAAAAAAAATTTCCATCAATATTTTCATAACCATTCAATATTTTAAACACTTCTATCTGATCTCCTCTCAATCTCCTGGTCTCTAGTGTTGTTAAACCGCATTTTTTAGGCGTATTTCGTAACTAAGATCCCTCAGTTTTTGTATCATTTTAGTTGCTCTCCTCTGCACTCTTTCTAGCATATCTATGTCCTTCCAGCGATATGGCCTCCACGCTTGAATACAATATTTTAAATGAGGCCTAACTATTGTTTTGTACAGCGGTATTATTAGTTCTTTTTCCTTATACGTTATGTTTCGCCTAATTAATCCAAGGATTTGATTTCCCTTTGAAGCTGCAATTCCGCACTGCTCTGAAACCTTCATATCAGCACTAATGGTTAACCCTAAGTCCTTTTCTTTTACAGTAGTACTTAGTACAGTACCCCCCATTGTATATTCTACCTCTTCGTTCCCATGTCCTGTGTGGAGGCATTTACATTTCCCAAAATTGAACAGCATTTGCCACTTTTCAGACCATTTGATCAACCTGTCAAGGTTATCTTGTAAATGCTGTCTATCTCCATCACTTTTAATCATTCTAAACACTTTTGTATCATCCGCAAATTTCAACACCTTGCTTGTTATTTCATCATCCAAATCGTTGACATATATTAAGAATAATATAGGTCCTAGTACTGATCCCTGTGGTACCCCACTCAATACCGATTTCCAGTTTGAAGCCTCCCCATCAACTACCACACGTTGTCTTCTGTCAATCAGCCATTGTTCTATCCAGTTTATTATACCATTTCCTATGCCATGGGCCTTTAGTTTCAGCAGTAATCTTTGATGTGGTACTTTGTCGAAAGCTTTTTGAAAATGTAAGTAGACGATATCTACCGGTGATCCCTCATCTACCCACTTAGTGATGTTTTCCAAAAAATATAACATATTTGTTAAGCATGACCTCGCTTTAAAAAAAACATGTTGAGATGGGTTTATCAAGTTTTGTTTAACAAGAAAATCCACCATGTGGTCTTTAATTAGTCTTTCTAATAATTTACAAATCACTGATGTTAAACTCACTAGTCTATAGTTCTTTGACTTGTTTCTCGAACCTTTTTTAAATAACGGTATAATGTTTGCCTCTTTCCATTCTAAAGGAACCACTCCCTCTTCTAATGACAAATTGAAAACTGTTGCAAGCGGTACGCTAATTTGTTCTACAATTTCCAATAGTAGTTTGGGCGGAATCCCATCCACTCCAGGTGATTTATTATCCTTCATAGCCCTTATTTTCTTAGCTACCATTTCCGGGGTTGCAATTAATTGTCCTAAATAGTCTGAATCTGCCCCCTTGAACTTAGCCTCTGGTACTGGCAGTGAACTAATATCTTATCTGGTAAACACTGAACTAAAATACTCATTCAGGTCTTCTGCCATTAAGAATCCCTCTGATATTATATTTCCAGCACTATCTTCTAGAGGACCGACCTTATTTTGAACTTTCTGTTTGCTTCGAACATACGCATAAAAACTCTTGCTGTCATGTTTTATATTACTAGCTAATTGTTGTTCATAGCTTCTCTTTTAATTTCTAATTTCAGCTGTAGCTTGGTTAAGTGCTTCTTTATAACTGTTGTAGTCTTCATCATTTCCAGTACATCTATATGACTTCCACATCATTTGTTTATACTTAATTTTTCTAATGGCTTCTTTCGATAAGTGTTTCTTTTTGGACCGTTTCCCTTGTTTTTTGAAGGGTACAAATTTATCGACTATGCACTTAATTTCACTCTTTAATATATTCCAGCATTCTGTTGCTGTCTTATTTTTCAATGTGTTATTCCAGTCTATCTTTGCTAAATATTTCCTCATGTCCTTATACCTTCCTTTGTGGAAATTTCTCCTATACTGCTTTTTACTATTCCTTTCTGATTTTACTTTGATGGTAAAATGTATCTGGTTGTGATCGCTACTCCCCAGTGGCTCACATATCTTGACATTGTCAACTAATTCATTCTGTGAGGACAAAACTATGTCTAACACATTCTCACCCCAGGTCGGTTCTAGCACATGTCGAGAAAGAAAGGTATCTTGAACTAAAACTAAAAACTCGTGGTCCTCACTCCCCATACTCTGAAGAGATTTCCATTTATATATGCCCGTGGTTAAAATCCCCCATAATAATACAGACCCGTTTGCTTACTTCCTTTATAGCGTTTTTTATTTTATCATTCTCTTCTATGCTTATGTTTGGACTTCGATAAACTAACCCAACAGTTAACGTTGAGTTTCCTGTAACTATGTTACACCAAACAGCTTCTTCGCAATCTGCTTCTCTTTCTAATTTTATTTCATAAGCCTGGATAGATTCTTTAATATATAAAATAACTCCACCTCCCTTTCTTCCTATTCTATCTTTTCTAAACATTACATATCCTGTCAGTCCCAGTTCAGCATCTGATATATCGGTGGTTGTCCAGGATTCGGTTATACCTATTATATGAGGGTCAATATCTTCTACCATAATGTTTAGTTCATTTCTTTTGTTTACTATACTCCTTGCATTTAAACAAACACATTTAAATCCAGCTTCAGAAGAGTTTTCCATACTGTTATTTGCTGATTTATTTGTGCTGTCTTTATCTATGCCTCCATTTTCAGGCTTTTCTGTGAGTCCCCTTGCGAATCTAGTTTAAATAGATGCAACCTGTCCCACTGTCAACAGATCGCAGCAGGTTCTCTGAGAAAACTGATGCCCCTTTTCCACTAAGAGGGAGGCCATCTCTCATGTACATATCTTCCCTCCCAACAAAGTATCCCCATAAATCTGTGAAACCCACCCCCTCTTCTTCACACATCTGCTCAACTAGTGCGTTGATCGCCATCCTCTTGCAGTTTCCATACGTTGCCCCCCTTCCTCCCATTACTGGCAAAATTCCTGACAGAATAACCTGTTCAACTCTTGTCTTCTTTAGCTTCCTCAATAACTGTCTGTACTATCGCAGTTGTTCCCTCCCTGTCTACATTATTTGTTCCTACATGTACCAGTATAGACCCCCCCTTGCCATGTCCCAATACCTTCTATACCCTGTCAGTCACATGTTCAATCCTAGCCCCCGGTAGACAAACAACGACGTCTTTCCCCTCGCTCAGTGTCTTGTCCGTCTTTCTCATAATGGAGTCGCCCATAAACACCCTCTCTTTCCTCATTGCCCCCTCAATCACTGCCTTAGAATAGCTCCTTCTTCGGTTTGCATCTGTCTGGTTGTTGTCTTTTTCCCCTGTCGTCTTCTCTCCTGTCACATTCTCTTCCGATCCATTCTTTCCTGTCGCTTTTTCTCTTGTCACCTTTCTTCCTGTCAGCGTCCCTTTTATCGACTTCTCTTCTATCACATTTGCTCTCACTTCCTTTCGTCCCTTCATCTTTCGTCCCATCTCATTTTCTTCTCTCCTCTCCCGTCCCATCTTCCATCCCTCCTTCTCTACGGTCACTTTCTTCCCTGTCACCTTCACGCTTGTCACGTTTTCTGTTGTCGATTTTCCAATTTCTTCCCCTCCAATCACCTTCCCTCCTCTCAATCTCCTTTCCTCAGTTTTCTTGCCACTGCTATTCTCCTTCAGTCTTGCAGTATTCTCACCTCTCTCCCTGTCGTCTCTCTCCATTCGACCTGCCTTCTTGCTAATTCCCATCTCCATTCCCTTCACAATATCTGTCAACCTAACTATCTCCTTCTGCAGACACTCCACCTTCCAACACCCAATGCACTGAAAGGTGAATCCTTCCTCCATGGTTTCTGCCCATGACTTCCCACAGCCGGACAATGCAAAATCTACCCAGCTGTGGCAGTGATCGCACACCAAATGTCGCTTTGCCTTGACTTGCCGCTTGCAAGGCGCCATATCCCGATAAGAATTTATTTAATAACTTAACTAACTTAGTCTTTATAAAGACTGTTTCCTGTGTACTACAGCACACTTTAAGTTACAAATTTCAATTACACAGCCGACTATGTACCCTGTCACGAACGCTAACATTACCGGTAGTGACCTAATTTAAATACAATCAATTACGTTACGTTAGGCTGCTTTATTTATTTAGGTTACGCCGCCCGACTATCGCCCTTGCTTAGTTTTAACAACAATGCTACCTAATCAAAATATCTAGCAAGTACTGGCTTACACAGATATTATCTTATGTAAGTAGTTTGAAGGTTGTTATTTTATCTCCTATATATTCTACCACATAATCAGGTTTGTTAAATCTTGTTTACTTATCGAAGGCTAAGTGAGTTACACTATTATCACTCACTATACTAAGGTATTCTAAAATACTTTAACTAACTAGCTTTAAGCACAACTGCTACTCAATATATGTTTATTGCAACTTTATGAATGATATTAAGGCAAGAATAATATTATCAATCTGTAATTCCACTTGTTTATCAACTTTTCTGCACCACCAATTTCTACGATCTATCTCCGCCAAATATAGCCTCGAACATTCGAACAGGTCAATGTTAAAGTCGCCTGTTATTATAGTTTCTGCATTTTCCTTTCTAAATTTTGAAAGTATCGGTGCAAATTCTTCTATAAATGTGGATGTACTTAGTTCATTATTATTTAGCACTGGAGTAGTATGTCGCGTCAATCAGCGGGGACGAGTGATTATGATCAGAGGTAGAGTAAGTGACGTCATATCTAGGTCAAGATAAATGGTGAAGTGGCGCCCGCTGACGGATAGGTCATGAACTAAGATAGCGCCTAGATAAATAGGCCAAAGTCTGACATGTATTTTGAGAGCTGCTTACTTTGAGAGGTAGTTTAAGAGGTACTTTGAGAGCTATTTTCCCCAGGCTGATCACTGGTGAACTAAAAAATTGCGCCACCTGGCGGATAAGTGGTGAACTAAATATGTATACTGCCTAAATTGGTGCGTCTTATTTATTAAATTTGGAAAGGTCACGAACTAAAAAAGTACAAATAACTCCCCCTGACGGATAGTCAGCGAACTAAATATCAATACTGCTTAAATTAGTGCCTCTTATTTCTTTTTACTCTTTTTACTATAAAAATAAGTCAAATACATACTTAAATTACTATAACAAGACCTAGGATGGTCAGAAAGGTGACAAACAACAAAGTCCATATATTCATGTAGTACGCAACACCTCACCAAAGCGGCTTCAACTAATAGTCATCATGGTATTTCTTCACGTGTACTTTCAGACCAACACATGGTGTACATAAAGATAATTACTGGCAATTAATTAACTTATTTCTGTATTCTGGTAAAACGACCGACAGAAGTTAATCTATAAGTGCAACATAGATATAGCCGGATTAACTTATGTCGGTTGTTTTTACCGGAATACAGAAATAAGTTAATTAATTGCCAGTATGTATCTTTATATACACCACGTGTTGGTCTGAAAATATACGTGAAGAAATACCGTGATGACTATTAGTTGAAGCCGCTTTGAAATTGTTTGTTCAAATATAGAATATATATATAGTCGTTGTCGCTTTCATTTGTGTTTAAATAAAGGTGTTGCGTACTATATGAATATATGGACTTTGTTGTTTGTCACCTTTCTTACCACCCAAGTCTTGTTATAGGAAAGCGCTATACTGTTATATGAAGGTCGTATACCTGTACTGTAAAAGGAAATAGGGCTAAGTTAGTGACCTTACTGGAAATTATGTTATTTTTCCCTTTCCTTCCACACTAACTATTGTTATTGTAAAGCGTTATACTATGATATAAAGGTTGTAGACCTGTATAATAAATGGAACAAACGCTGTCGACCTTCAGTATGGAAAGACTACAGGTTGTTCTAGTTGAAACCGGTTTCGATGCACGTGGTACCATAGTAGTTGAACCAATTTACAAATAGTGTCATGGGGAGGTCGTGCATGGTAACCAGAAATTACATAATTTACCTATTTTTCTAGTTCTCTACCAATTCGTCAGGATTTTATAGTTGTAAATTTATAGGCGGGGGGGGGGCACTATACCTGAAAAAAATGGTCCACAACCAATGTGACATAAGAAAACATAACATTGCGCATGTGCAATGACCTATTTAACGACGTCACTGATCTAAAGATACTGGTTAGGGGGTGATATACTTGAAAAATTATCCTTCACCTATGTCACATAAGAAAAGCACTACATGAGTAGTTTATAACAGTCAACCAGTCTTTAATAACTGCAGTTGAATTTGTGCCACCAAAATGCAATGGCTTCATTAAAGCATAGAACATAATTATTTTTAGTTGTAAATGTCACGCCAACGGGGCGCTACCCCTAAAAAATGGTACCTACTTATGGGACATAAGAAAACAAACCATTGCGCATGCGCAATGACCTATTTAATGACGTTTTTTACCTATTTTTATAGTAAATTATTGCCTTAATATCATTCATAAAGTTGCAATAAACATATAATGAGTAGCAGTTGTCCTTAAAGTTAATTAGTTAAAGTATTTTAGAACACCTTAGTATAATGAGTGATAATAGGGTAACTCACTTAGCCTTCGACAAGTTGTAAACAAGATTTAACAAACCTGATTATGTGGTAGACTATATAGGAGATAAAGTAACAACCATCAAACTACTTACATAATATAATATTTGTGTAAGCCAGTACTTGCTAGATATTTTGATTAGGTTGCATTGTTGTTAAAACTAAGCAAGGGCGATAGTTTTGCTGGTCTTTTATGTTTCGGGCATTAAATTCGACCGATTCGCGTAGGTCCGCAATTACAGTCGACTGGCCCATGACTCTGTCTTCGATGTTTGACATTTTTTTCCAGGCTAGCCTGGTGTGTGATGATGCTATCAAGCTTGTCATTCAAACTAGCTAGGGCCGAGCGAACAAATGCCGCAAAGTCGTCTTCTTTGTGCGGAGACTATATTGCCGGCCCGGTTTCCCGTTCATCCGTAACCGACTTAGTCATTGACCGCGCCGTACTACGCGTTCGTGTGTCTCCCGCAGACATGCATGTATGTTACCAAGTCACACACAGTTTCTTTGACCTTAAATAGTCACGTTTTCAATATGTAACAGGAAAACATGCTGTGTGTAATCTTGGTGTTCTGCCTTTACATAATACCATACATTATTGCCAAGCAGCGTCGTAGCAAACAATGTTTTAGACAGAAGACAGGGACATGATATAACTAGGGAGTATGTGTGTGTGGCGTGAGTATAGTGTGTGTAGTGTGTGTAGTGTGTGTAGTGTGTGTAGTGTGTGTAGATGGTCTAGTGGGTGTAGTGTTTGTAGTGTGTGTAGTGGATGTAGTGTGTGTAGTGTGTGTAGCGAGTGTAGCGTGTGTAGTGCGTGTAGTGCGTGTACTGCGTGTACTGCGTGTAGTGTGTGTAGTGTGTAGTGTGTGTAGTGTGTGTCAATATGTGCCTACACAACAATTGTTTTAGTAAAGTTGGTGTCGTTGAAGTTTTGACGGTATGTTGACTTTACCAGAGGATATCACCGTAAGTGGTCACCACTTGAGTATCACGCTATTTCGTGTGTCTGTCCGCTCCTTGATAATGTCATGGTCAAAGAAAACAAGTAGTCATCTAGTAAAGGAAATGCTTCATGTTTGCCATATCAGGATTAATCACAAGGTCCAGATGCGGGAGTCGACGGGTGTGTGTTGAGTGGTAGGACTTCCCCGTAGAGACAGGGTGTGTCGATTTGTCTTCCACCTTTGCTATTTGTGGAGTTCTTTTGACACTGTCAGTCATTTATTAACTTATTTTGACGCCGATGTGGACTGCGTTTACTTGGAACGCTTCGTGTATGCGTTTATACGGCTTACTTTAATTAACCGACGTCATCCATTTAATGTTGTGGCATCATGAATTCCGTAGATTGGTTACGCTTTGCCATGGCGTATGATTGATCACCCCACTGACGTTCACGTCCATTGCTATGATCTGTCAAAG
>CM034533.1:26144907-26200143 GCA_020002185.1 Paraescarpia echinospica
AAGAGAGAGATGGGCTGCATGCCTGTCCTATAGTGGAGCTCCGTGTTAGAGATTTTATTTGGCCAATACATTCATTGAGTCCTCCTGAGATACCTGTTTTGAACCATTTCCAGCATCTGGCATATGCATTTGGTGAACTTCCATAATTCCGCCGCATACAACAGTATACTCAGGACGTTGCTCATAAACAGGCGGATTTTGGTTCTGTTGCTAATCTTATTGGTCTTCCAAATTTTCTTAAGTGCTGTAAATGCCCCTCTTGCCTTGTTGATCATTGCCTTGTCCTCAGACTCCGAGTTTCCATCTGTTGTCACATTGGCCCCAAGCTAGGTGAATTCGGTCACTTCTTCAATATTTCTTCCACCAATTGTGATTGGATCTGCTGTTTGGCTGTTGTTTCGCAGCGCCTTTGTTTTGTTGGTGTTGATCTTTAGCCCTAATTTCCTAGCATTTATGACAAGTTCCTCAAATTGTTGGATGTCTCCGTAGCGGTAAGACAAGAGAGACATGTCATCTGCAAAGTCTTGATCACCTAGTGTATTTGTGTATTTATCTGCAAGTGTTGTTTCTCTCATGACTCAGTCGATCCTAAGACAGAAGAGGAAAGGAGATAATATTCATCCTTGTTTTACTCCGGTTTTGATTTCAAAATCGTTTGCTAAGTATTGGCTGCAGATCACCTAGGACCACAAGTTGCTATAAAGCAGTTTTATTATGCATACAATCTTTGGGATTCCATAATGCCGGAGTAAATACGCCAGAGAGAGTCTCTGCGAATACTGTCAACGGCCTTTTTTTAAATCGACGATGTTTGCATAGACTGGAATATTCCATTCCTGGCGCTGTTCCCGGATCTGCCTTTGTGTAAAAATGTAGTCCCCACAAGATCTTCCTTTCCTATGCCCTTCCTTCGTGTTCTTTGAGCACCTGTGGGTCAAGGGCTGCTGAAATTCTGTCAAAGAATACCATACTGAAAGTTATATACTACTGATGGACAAAAGAGTTACCCCTCTCCAGTTGTTGCAATGGCTAAGGTCTCCTTTCTTAGGTAATTTAATAATCAGCCCTCTCTTCCAGTCACCAGGTATTTCTTCCGCCTCCCATACACCTTCGAAAATCTCGGTCAAGGCTCCACCGGTGACCTCTCCTCCATCCTTCAGCATCTGTGTACTCACACCGTCTGCCCCCGGTGATTTCCCTGACTTTATGGTCTTGATAGCTTTCCTCAATTCTTCTGCAGATGGTGGGTCTGTGTTGATCTGCAGGTCCTCTTCGCTTTCTGGAATGTCTGCTTCATTGTTTGGTCTTTCTTTGTTGAGGATGGTCTCGAAGTGTGTTTTCCATCTTTGGATCTGTTTCGCTACACCGATGACAACATTTCCAGTTGCATATTTCACTGGGACTTCATTATTTATAAAACCGCCGGTCAGAGACTTGGTTATATTGTACAGTGCAGCCATGTTCTGTTTCTGTGCCGCTGTTCTTGTTCGTCCGCCAAATTTTCGATGACGGCTCTCTTGTCTGCTTTCGTCTTCCTTTTCATTTCTTTGTCCAGTTCTGAGTATCTAGTATGTAGCTATTCCTTCCGTCGTTAGGATTTGGCATAATTTAGCTTCTTTTTTGTTGTTTTTCTCTCATCGATTGTTGTACATGTGTCTGGTTTGATCCATTTCTCTTTCCTTTTTCCTCTGTACTATAAACTTTCTGCTGGAAAGCTTTTCCTGTATTAGTGTTCGTTATCATTCCTGTGTCAAATCACCGCTGTCGCGTCTCCTCTCCTTGCCTTCCTTAACTTCAAAGACAGCGTTGCCACTGCTAGCATATGATCCCTCTCCACATCAGCTCCACGTCTGGCTCTGACATCATGGAGTGATCGTCTCCACTTCTGTTTAATTACCACATGGTCGATCTGGCTGACAGTGTTTTTATCTCTAGATCTCCAAGTAGCCTTGTGAATGTTTCTATGCTTGAACAGAGTTCCACCTATGACTAGGTTATTTACTACACATAGATGTGAGAGTCTCTCGCTGTTGTTTGGCATGCGTCCAAAGCCCTGGATGCCCATGGCTCTTTCTCTTCCTGTGTTTTCCACTCCAATTCTTGCGTTGAGGTCTCCCACCACCATGAGTACACCAGACCGGGTTGTAGTCCTTATTTTTTTCTCCAACTGTTCATATAATCCAACCTTGATTTCATCCTCAATGTCCTCTGCTGGTGCATAGCATGCAACCACTGTCAGCATTACAAACTTGGAGTTAAATCTTGCCTTGAGCAATCTTTAATTGATTGGCTTCCACTCCACCTTTTCACCTTTCTCATTACAATTCTCGCTACCCCTCCTATGTGTTGATTATCTGTTCGGCCTGAATAAAGTATGGTGTGTCATGAGGACAGGATCCTCTTTCCTGAGTCTGTCCATCGTGCTTCGCTCACACATAAAGGTTTAACGTTGTAATTTCCCATCTCCCACAGTACTTGCTGAAGCTTTCCTGCTGTTTTCACATTGAGTAGCCCATTCGTATCTTTGTTTTCACATTGAGTAGCCCATTCGTATCTTTGTTTTCACATTGAGTAGCCCATTCGTATCTTTGTTTTCACATTGAGTAGCCCATTCGTATCTTTGTTTTCACATTGAGTAGCCCATTCCTATCTTTGTTTTCACATTGAGTAGCCCATTCGTATCTTTGTTTTCACATTGAGTAGCCCATCCGTATCTTTGTTTTCACATTGAGTAGCCCATTCGTATCTTTGTTTTCACATTGAGTAGCCTATTCGTATCTTTGTTTTCACATTGAGTAGCCCATTCGTATCTTTGTTTTCACATTGAGTAGCCCATTCGTATCTTTGTTTTCACATTGAGTAGCCCATTCGTATCTTTGTTTTCACATTGGGTAGCCCATTCGTATCTTTGTTTTCACATTGAGTAGCCCATTCGTATCTTTGTTTTCACATTGAGTAGCCCATTCGTATCTTTGTTTTCGGCATGAGGAGCATTGACGTTTTGTTCTTGTTCTTTGGCATTGGTTTCTGCAGCGTGCTTTTTACATGGTGAGAGACTAACCTGACGCACAACCCTCCTCCTTTCTCATCCGGGCTTGGGACCAGCCATGGCTGAATTGACAACGGTATATACGACAACTATATAAATTATGAACTGCTGTAATTTAACTGTTGGTTAGTTTTTGTTTAAACGAAAGACACGTACGTACTGTGTTTTGGAAAGATTTTAAAGATTGGTAAAATATATTACACGGAAAAAAGTATATCCGCTACGGTAAGTAGTGCCCCAAAACGTAATATGTCGGGAGAGACAACACACACACACACACACACACACACACAAACACACACACACACACACACACACACACACACACACACACACACACACACACACACACACACACACACACACACATATATATATATATACACTCACACGCACGCACACATGTACATATATATATATACATACACACACACGCACACACACACACACATATATATACACACATACACATATATATATATATATACATACACACACACAAACATATATATGCACACTAAGTCCATCCGAGATACCTTATAAATATATATGTATACATATATATATATATGTATAAGGTATCTCGGATGGATTTAGTGTGCAGCCGTTGGCACGCACTGTTACTATTCATGTGCATATGTGCAATCATTATTTCAGAGTTTAACAATGGCTGGGAAACATGTCATGAGCGCTGCACAGAAGGCGGCAAATGTGCAGAGGGCTTGCAAGTGGAAGCTTGTAAAGAAGGATGATCTGGAATTCCATAAAAAGGATGCAGAGCGTACACGTCAGAATATAAATATTGCCCCTCCTACACAAGCAGAGAAGAAGCGTGCATACCTCGCGGGAAAAAGGCGAAACCTGGCGGCTTACCTTGCAATGGTACGGGCGGTTGTCAGGACTCCCTCAATGTCTCCCTCAATTAGACAATCGCTGCGACGTCAGGGACTCGGAGCGGAGGCGTCTTCTCTCCTCCCACACAAACAAACGGCATAACGTGCGACCTGACATTGACGGGCCAGCAAGAGTGGTGGTGAAGATGTCTTTTAGCAGAGACAACAAGACAAGGCATCTAAAAAGAGCGTCGAAAGCCAGGAATGATGAAATGAAAATATGGAAAACCAATCTAAAGCGTTGCTCCTCACCGACGTCGTTACGCACATCAACTGTAGTGTTATCAAAAGAATCACAGACGGACAAGGGGTGTATCAATAGTGCTGAGCAAGAATTGATTGCAAAATCGCAGAAAGTTTTAGTATCGGACAACAGTTATGAGTTACCATCGAAGAAGGATCAGGTACGGGACAGAGGGCAGTTTTGCCTAACGGACACCATGGACAATCTCCATCAAAATTTCAATAACCAGTACCCCGAAGTTGCAATGGCACGAGAGATTTTCTGCCGATCACTGCCATCTTTCATAGGGTTGATGACGTACACACAAAACGTAAACATCTGTGTCAGCGGCACGCTAACCTAGCACTAAATGTCGAAGCTGTCAAAATCTTGCACAAGCACCCACTGTTTAGGTTAATATGAGCGATGATGCCATCAAGGTCAAAATTGATACCATGGACGGAAACAATTAAACCAAGTACCGTACTTGGGGATGCCAAGATGTGGAGTAGAAGGGAAGAATAATCAAGAAAGTAAAGCTAAAGGAGGTGAAGGCAACAAAGGAACAATTTGTGGATACCTTCATCAAAGAAATGCCCGACTTCCGATCACACTGTGACAGAGTGAAAATGCCGTATGCACAAGTGAGGTTGCTCAAGCCGTCCATGATGCCTAACACCGAAGCCACTGTGCAGTTGGCTCATGCGGAAACTGGTCTTCTAAGTACCAATATAGCATTCGTTTACTATGACAAGAAACAGGTCACAGTTCATCCGATGGCGGTACACTATAAAGACGAGAAGGACACACTGATCACCAAGAGCAATGTAGGCGTATCAAACGTGACGGCACCCTCTGTACCAACCACGTTCGCATTCATAAAGTTCTCGTTGAAGGAACTCAACGAAATCATCCCCACGCTAACGACTATTCACTTCTTCATTGACTCACCGTCGTCACAATACAGGAATCGTTCAATCTGTGCAATTGTTGCACGTTTCGAATACATATTCAATGGTATCAAATCATCCTGGTCATGGCTTTAGTCTGGTCACGGCAAAGGACCATGTGACGGAATAGGTGTAGACATCAAAAAGAAGGCAGATAATCGCATAAAAAGATAATAACATAAAAAAGGTAATAACATGCAGCAGAGAGTTCCGCGAGGCGGTGAGAGAAGGTGACGGTTCTGTGATAGTCATGGATGTCAGCGAGAGAATGATCAACAGTTGTAATGATGAGGTGGAAGGCTGGGATGAGCCCACCATAAAGGGCATTATGTCAGCATTTGCTATAGTCCCAGTTGGCGCAAGCATAATGATACGGCGCACATTATGTTTCAAGTGGTGCTGCTACGAGAGGGGCGGGTGATGTGAGGGATGGCAGCAAACACAGCTTAGTACTGTGTATAGGTAAACGGACCTGGAGCCTCGACGATCACTGCTTAAAAGTAACTGCGATGAAGGTGTCTACTTCCCCACAACATTTGGAAGTTAATGGACATGTTTCCAGTTGAAATGGAGACCGTTCACACTTCACACTGTATAGACAAATTTTGATTTAACATGCGCACGAACGCATTTCTATTATGTACCCAGATTGATAATTATAAATGGCTATGCACAAATAAATGTAGGGTTAGGAAGTATATATTTTTGTTGTTATGTAAATCCAGAAAAAAACTGTAAATTATGTTTTGTATTGCAATTACGTTATAGTAACATCATGCCAATACATAAAACACAACATTCTAAGTGTGTTGAATAGCAGAATCCCCATAATATAAATGTCAAACAACTGATAACGGGTTTTTATATTGATTCCCAAACAAAAATGAGTTTCATCTCGACAATCAACAAAAACACACATATTTATGACATCCACAAAGGTAGCAGCAGTGTAAAGGTAATAGATGGTATGCATTCACACGGTTAGAGCACGTGCGTACTTACTGTTTCGCCAAGCTCTAAAAGGGTGAGTTTAAGGAGTTCATATTTCAGACATTCTTTACTGACGTGCTCAATATATACTCATTGCATGACAGTGAATATAAAGTTATATGAATCCATCTATTTTTGCCCCCCTCGGAACCCTATTTTATGACGTTTCTTGATAAATGATCATTTAACTGCGGTAGTGTGTTGACATACCTTTATAATTCAACAATTTATCTTATTTATTGTTGTTTTAACATTATTGATTACTAATATACACATTGTAGTCTCACATAATACATTTGCATTGCTGTTCACTTGCAATGCTCACACACGTACACGCATACACGCCCACACACACTAGCACGTAAGCATACACACGCATACACACGTACATACACACACCCACATACGTGCGCGCGCACACACACTCACATACACACACAAGCACACTCACACTTGACAACGTTTCTAAATCGAATGTTGCAAAACATATATGCATACTTGGTTTTATTGAAGTCGATTTCTATTATATTGGCAGGCCTTGTCAATAAGATTTCATGAATTTGAAATGTTACTGGCCCGCTGAAAAAATTTTCTCGCCTGAATTTTGTTAAAACATATATGCTGATACCGAGGTGCACACTGCATCACACGAAGTCCACAAAGGTGTGCTAGGGGCGACGTTATGGAGCCTTTTTCAAAGATCTTTTTTGTGCTTATTCGTTTATGAAATTAAAACAACAACGGTCTAAGATCGCTGTGACGATTATATCGTCATCATTGTCTATACCGATGGCTAATTGCAATGTAGCACGCATTTCAATAGAGAGGCTAGTGCGCAACATGGCTCTCTGTTGGCGTCCTGGGAGACGGTCGAGCTGTTCTATGTAATTCCACACACACACACAAACACACCCACACACACGCACTATAGATAATATATGTAGTAATTAATACATTTGCTACTCATTGTTGTTTTGTATTTCCTGTCAGATATATTGTTCTTCAGATGATAAAGTCATCTTTGCCGTTTGATAAAAGCTGTCGTTGATTAGGTGAGTGTCGCTAATGGTCTTAAGATGATCAACATAACAAAAGCCAAGGCCCTGACGGCATTGTGGCAGAACTCTGAAGTTTTGTGCAGATCAGCGTGATGGCGTCTTTCAGCATCTCTTTCAGACCTCTCTAGAAACTGCTAGTATTCCCACTGATTGGAAAACTTCTACTGTCATTGCCCATTCCTAAAGCAAACAACACAAAACAGTTCAGACCAGTTGCTGTAACAACCCTTGTTATGAAAACCCTGGAAAGCTAGAAAAGCCATCGATCTTGCCCATCACCGAGAGTCAATTAGACCCACTCCAGTTTGCGTACTGGGCTGGAAGAAGTGTTTAAAGATGCGAAGTTATTCATTCTGGACAAAGTGTATACTCACCATGAGAAGCCAACTGCACATGCCAAGATTCTCTTCGCCGATTTCTCATCGGCTTTTAATTTGATGCAGCCTTATACCGTAGCCCATAAACTCATTTCTGATTTTAAACTTAGTAAACAGTATATTGCCTAGATTGTTGATTTTGTGTCGGGTCGTCCTCAGTATTTTTGTATGAATGGGAAGTTTTCTGACAAAAGAAGTTGACACACACGGGCTCGCCTCAGGGTTGTTGTCTCTCACCCTTCCTATACATCTTGTACACAGACAATTGTAGAAGTGCTCACGCAGACAGGTTTTTAGTGAAATTTGCTGATGACAGTGCCTTAATATCACTTCTCTTTGGTTCTCAACAAGATCATGGCCCGGCACCCGGATTTTGTTGAGTGGTGTGATGACTCATATTTAAAGTTTAGTTTAACGTATGTAAGACCAAGGAGTTAGTAATATATTTCAGAAACCACAGTCAAATACCTGAAAAAACATCATTCATGATCAAGATATTGAAATTGTCAAAAAATATAAATTCTTAGGTACAGTGTTTGATAACAAACTTAGATGGGATGACAACACTGAAATAATCGTCAAAAAATGTCAGCAGCGCCTGTACTTTCTTAGAAAAGTAAACTCATTTTCTATTGATAAAACAATTTTAACCCTGTTTTGCAAGTCTTATTGAGAGTGTTCTTTGCTTTTCGTTTATTTGCTGGTATTTCAACGTGAGTGTTAAAAACAAGAACAGTTGAAAGAAGTGTGTACGTGTCAGGTAAAAAATAATTGGAGTGACGCAGAGAGACAGAACTCAGTTTTGTGAACAACAGGTACTTAGGAAGGCACGTTCTATTTCAGCCATTGATAGTCATGCTCTATGTCTCATGTTTGAGACTCTGCCGTCGGGCCGCCGTTTTAGGTGCCCCTCGTGCAAAACAAACCGTAAGAAATGATCTTTTACTCCTGCTGCAATCAGTCTTTTTAACGATGTGAAATAAATGTAGTGTCTGTGTGTTCTATATATTTAGTGGTTACAGAGTGAAGAAATGCACTCCGTGTGTTCATGTGATAAATTATTCTTTTTGTGACCATGATAAAGTGTGCCAGTAATACGCTGTTACCTATGTTATATTTTAATATTTATATATATATATTTGTATGCACTGTGCCCGCCCAAACGACAATGTAATTGCCCTTACAGGGATGAATAAAGTTGTACTGTCTTGTATAGTATTGTAATGTTCGTCCTGTCGTCACTGTTTGGTGCGTTGACCACGATGAAACCGCCAACCGTGGAAGTAGTACTTCGGGGAAGCTACCACTCGTGATATTGCCTGCTTGTACTTGAGACATGTGTACATTGGTCACTGCAACAATTGTAAAGATAACTTCATGGATTAGGCGCCGTCATTTTAGCTATGGATCTTAAATGTCCTATTACGACTAAAATACATAACTAGTGTTTTAATTATGATGTAAATACTGTTTTTGTATTTATAATGCATACACGTGTATTCTGTGCGAACACATTCACAAGTGTGTGTGTGTGTGTGTGTGTGTGTGTGTGTGTGTGTGTGTGTGTGTGTGTGTGTGTGTGTGTGTGTGTGTGTGTGTGTGTGTGTGTGTGTGTGTGCGTGCGCGTGTGTGTAGTGTGTGTCAATAAGTGCCTACACAACAATTTACTAAAGTTGGTGTCATTGAAATATTGGCGGTATATTGACATTTACTATATGATACCATCATAAGTGGTCACCACTTGAGTATCACGCTATTTTGTTTGTGTCTCCACACCTTGAGAATGTCAGTCAAAGCAAACAAGTCAGTTATTTAATAACTTAAGATGTCGCCGATGAGTACTGCGTTTACTTGAAACGCTACGTCTATGCGTTTATACGGCTTACTTTAATTTACTGCCGTCATCCATTTAGTAATAATAATAAACTTTATTTACACACCATCAAATCCGGGACTAATTCACGGGTAAATGTAATGATAACATAAATGATTAGCAAAAGTGCTGAACATACTGGATACAAAAATTAAAGCCTAAATTACATTAAAATGTTGTGACATCATGAATTTTTTAGATTGGTTACACTTTGCCAAGGCGTATGATCGATCACCACACTGAACTTGACGTCCTTTGCAATGATCTGTAAAAGGAATTACATTTCGGCGACGACTTTCCCGTGGCTTCCATAGCAATCATTTCCTGACTACGTAGTTACGGTTCATCTCAACACCAGGCCACAGCGAAGAAACACAGCGTTAATTATAAAATATTCCCTTCGGAGTAATTCCCAAGGATATCACATGAACGAAGAATCAGAAAAAACGGTTTGTATATGTATGTACTCAGTAAAACGCTTTATTAACAGTCGATGAAGACAATGTGTATCACTTTCTATACACTTTCTAACTTTCATCGACGATTTACACAATAATCTGTTAAAGCGCCGTTCTAATTTGCCACAAAAACATGTCTAGGTGAAGGTGAATCATAATAATGATGATGGTGATGAAGATACTTATTAAGTCGATCATAATAATGATGATGGTGATGAAGATAATTATAATAAAATATGAGAAACTTCTTGTGCGCCCGAAACCTTGGAAACCAAGCCCAGGGTGATGTAACGTACACAATCGATCAGCATGCATTACTAAAATTGTCACAAGGGTAGTTAAGGAGGGAGGGTAAGCAAGGTTAAAAAGGTAAATATTTAGATGACAACGGAATTTTATAGTAGTTGATTTTACAGATGTTGCACTAGGAGAATGCCATTCCCAAACGTCGGCGCCGCAAATGAGGAATCCCTATTTCCAATATTAGTATTAATTCTATCACAAAACGTAAATCAAGATTACATGATCGAAGATGGATTGGATTTCTTACATCAGCATGCAATTACTATAAATATGATTGTTGCCTAAATGATATCACTACATATTCCAATATTTGGACTCAGTCAGGAAGGCATTGAACAGATTCATAAAATAGCATTGCATAAGAAAACCATGGAAACACATACACATTTGCAGCAGTCTGTATTAGACTAATCTTATTCTACAAACGTCTTTACGAAGTGTCAGGTCTCCATTCTTAGGTGAGAGCACAGTTACCGGGGTCAACCATTATAGTTCTCTATTTCCAAAATGAACACATTTCGTTGCAGAAGTTCAGTTAGTCTTTCACTAACACTGAACAACTTTAACAAAGTTAAAATGATTTGTAGGTCTTATATCCGCCACACCAAGCCTTAGGCATCCACACATACATACAAAATACAGGCAGGCAGGCAGGCAGGCAGGCAGGCAGGCAGGCAGGCAGGCAGGCAGGCAGACGGACAGATATACAGACAGACAGACAGACCGACCAATCGACCGACCGATTGACATACATACATACAGAGAGACAGTCAGACAGACATGACAGTCATGAATGCAAACATACAGACAGACAGCCAGACATACATACAGAGACATACATCCATACATACAGCCATCCATCCATCCATCCATCCACCCATCCATACATACATAGATACATACACACACAGACTGACAGACAGACAGACAGAAAACATACAGATAGACAGACAGACAGTCAAACAAACATATATACATACATACATATAGACATACGTACATGTACGCATGCATGCTCACACACACACCATGCGCACGAATGCTCATACGCAAATACACTCGAACGCACGCGCTCACGCAAACATACACACGCACACACACGCACACACACGCACACACGCACACACGCACGCGCGCGCGGACGAGAATTTGCATATCAGTAGTTATGTAACAGTGATGTACTTTTTAAAGTACCATCTGATAACTGCCGCACGCTGCTACTTTTGACTGAGTATATTAGCATTCCAAACGACGGTGTATCACTAGGAAATGTCACAATTGAAATGAGCTATTTTCTACGTGGTAAGTTCCGACGGAATTATCGTTGTAAAGTAACCTTTTTCAACATTCAATTGATATTGGTTAAACTTTCCTTTTATGTTTTAAGCTAGGATTGCATATGCAAATAGTCGAGTTGCCGCACTACTATGTTCAATATGGAACCCAGAAATGATTGGTAGTGTAATGTTTTTTTGCCGAATCATGTAGGTTATGGGTCCCTCAACTAAAATCAGTGAGATGGCAACGCGCCATCCTTGGGCAACTTGTGGGAGCAAGGCAAACCCAAGATGGCTGCCGTGAACCTAGGTCAAATTAGAAAATGTGTTACATCTTTGCACTGGAGCATGCTAGGAACATGATTTTGGTGTATATACACATGTTTTAGGTTATGAGGAATTCAAAGGAACCATTTTCAATGATGTCCGACTATGTTCACATGACAAAAATTCAAAATGGCCGCCATTTTAACCGAAAATAGCCAAAATCGAGCATAACTTTTGACTGGTTTATGCTAAAGACACGATTTTTGTGCCCATCCCTATGTTTTGCCATATCAGAAATTCAATGGAACCCGACTATGAACACATAACAAAAATTCAAAATGGTCGCCATTGTTACCGAAAATATGCCACAGATACGATTTTGGTGTCTATGCCTATGTTTTAGCATATGGGCAAGAAAACAATACTGGTACACACTTGCATTGCCTTAATTATAAGTGAAATATATATTGTACAGTAACAGAAAATGTTTTCTTTGACTTGGCATTGGCACTAATTAATTTGGCAAGTTAATTTTCAAGACATATACATGAGCAAGGCAAGGCAAATAAGAAGGCTCTCATCAGAGTTCTCTCCACATTAAATTTGGGCAACAACGTGACGATGGCTGGAAGAGAGGAGGGCATGTACAGTCATGATTAAGCAGATATTACTATCATTAGTTATCTTCTGGAGGCTGTGAAGAATGGTAAGAAAACTGATGTCTTTTTTCTGCTTATCTTCTGGGTGTGGAGTACGCAGTTGACAACCCGTGTGCAGCTAGATCGATGAAGTGGGACTATCCTCAATATCAATTAAAGTTTTTTCCTCCTTGGTCCGAAATCCCTCCAACTGCTTGGTATGCATGCAATGTCAGGCTCCGATACTGTATCCTATCCATTTGGTTATGGCAAAGCGATGGCACTAAAGGTATTGAAGTTTGCTGACCACTCTGGCCTCTACACTGTCTTCTGTGAATAGGGTGCTACTCTTGAACAGTTGATGGAGACTGGACGGAAATTCAGCTGCTCGCTCTATGTTGTTGCTGAAGGCACAAGCATGGCTTCTGCCAGGTATGCGCTCTACTCCAAAAGGACCAGAGGGAAAGCTCTATGTATCAAGACTCTTCCTCCGACAGACACTAATCTGGCCTACCACATCATTCGAGCTCATTACCTCACTCTGGAAGGCAAAAGATCAGCAGACTCCGCCCGTTTTGATATCGCTGATTATGGATGGGAGTTTGTCACTGGTGCAGGGTGTGTGCCAACTCCATGCATAGCAAGAGATACAGCAGCCCCCCTGCCCTCATGGACGTCATCAACTGTCAGTCTAAAGCTGTAAGGAAAGCTTGTAGCAGTCATGCATGTAGCTATCATTCTGCATGATTATCCTGCACACTGTATTGCTTCTGTGTTGGTGAAGCCATGTGCCTCAACCCCGTCACCAAACATGATGAGCATGAGAGTGACGCTAGATATGATAATGAGGAAGAAGGTGACAGTACAGAGGAAATAGAAGAGGAGGATGAGAGAGAATGGCGGGACTAAATTTTTCTATGAGAATGTAATGCGAATGGCGTCCCTTTCATATACCGTCGGTTTTTTAAATTGATCAATGATATACACATTGTCAAAGTCCAAATGAAACCTGTCATTAAAAAAATGCTTTCTAATTGTGTTTCATTGTGTTTCAGCAAATCTATAATTGAGTACTTGTTACTTTGAACTTTGAATGTTGTACATGTGTGATACAGATTTATTCGTGATTACTGCATGCCATTTTGCAAAGTTGTTATATTTTTCTTGTCAGAAATAGCCATATACAGGTACATGCATGTATAGCTATTAGCATACTTGTAGTTCAGTCATGATGACTGATCATTGCAAATGACGAACTATAAATAAATGTTATCTTACAAACGTCCCAATTTTAACAACAGTTTTATTGCCATGTTACACCAATACAAAATCATTGGAAACAATTCCAATGAACTCATTATGCACCAAAAATCATGTTTCTAGCCTAAACCAATCAAACGTTATGCTTGATTCTGGCAATGTTCTTTGAAAATGGCAGCCTTCGGACATCATTGGAAATGGTTCCACTGAATTTCTCATACGTCAAAACAAGTGTGTAGACACGACAATCATGTTCCTAGCACGCTCCAGTGCAAAGATGTAACACATTTTCTAATTTGACCTAGGTTCACGGCAGCCATCTTGGATTTCCCTGGCTCCCACAAGTTGCCAAAGGATGACGCGTTGCCATCCCGCTGATCTGAGTTGAGGGACCCATAACCTACATGATTCAGCAAAAAAAACTTACACTACCAACCATTTCCAGGTTCCAAAAATGGCAACTCGACTAAAACGTTATGCGAAATGAATATAGAAACGTCACATCTGATAATTTCCTATCCCATTTTCGTGCGGACATGATTGGAATCGCCACATGGAGCCACTTCTATTAGTTTTCAGTGGCCGAAATATTCGTTTGTTTGTTGCATACTGCATGCGTGTGCCCCTACCGTACGGAATCCTAGCCGCTTTACAGCAATTGCGCATCAATACAGGCGTAGAGAGGCCGTAATAGTTTTGTTTTGGAAATGAACAAAATACGTATTGACGATGAGCGGACACCACACCTTTAATTTTACTTTGCGGCTCCCTCTTTGAGGCAGTCAAAGCACGCCATCCAGATATGTCGCTTGCTAGTGTTCTGATGTCGCTCCAACTTTTTTTTTAATCAACTTTAGGTCGCGGTCGATTGTTTGGCGACTGTTCATTCCTGATCGTCCCCTCTTTCTGTGGCCATCTGGTATCCACCATAGCGCTTGATGGGCAGGTCTAATAGGTGGGAGCCTTGTGACATGGCCGAGCCAGCTCATTCGTTTTCTGCAGATAGTAGATGATGCCAGAGGTTGTCCTGTTTTTTGGCTTGTTTTTAGTTGCCAAGTTTCACATCCATGTAGGAGGCTGGTGTAACTTAGGTAAATTTCATGTTGTTCCAAATTGTCCTCAGCTAGTTGAAGGCTGCTGACGCTTTCCCCACTCAACTGCAGTTTAGTTCATGATCAATGATTCCTTGGTTGTTAATGGAGCTGCCAAGGTAGGTGAAGTTCTCGACTGTTTCTACTTTTTGTCTGGTTGATTAAGACATCTGGTTGAAGCTCCCCTGCAGCATGTTTTTCGTCTACTTTTCACTGATAACAAGTCCCAAGCCATCAGCGTATTTGTTGACTGATTCCACGAGACGTTGTAGGCCCTGGGTGGTGTCTGAGAGGGCAGATATTGAGAAATGTCAAGAGTACCAGATACCCCTTGCAATGAGCTTCATAGACTTCACCAAAGCGTTTGATAGCATCCACAGACCCTCCATGTTAAAAATATTAGCCACGTATGGAATCCCCCCAAAAAAGTGTAACAGTAATCGAGAACATGTATGAAAACTCGAGATGTTGTGTAAAAACAGAAGATGGCTACAGCGACTGGTTCCATGTGATGTACTTATGATCATATTCTGATAACGTTGCTCAAGTACAGTTTATGTTCAGTAAACAGCAAATGTCCAGGAACCCAAAGAATGCGGGCTACTTATGGAAAGCGTCAAGAGCAGCTCTCAAAATATGCTGCTTACGAAAACAAACTAATTCCAAATATGTACTTGTTTCGATTACTAAGCAAATGTTTGTTATACTCAACACAATCGTTTCTGAGGATGATGGACATCTGTCAACGTGTGCGTACTAAGACTATATGCATTGTTTCAGTTAAATTTTAATCACTGCGGTGCAATACACCCACGACTACGTTTGAATTAGGAAAGCGTGGTAAATAGCGTTCCACCGCGAAGACAATGAGTGTGACAAAATCAGTTGCTTCCTACGTGGTAAGATCCGCTCTTACATTGTTTGCTTGTGTTTCTTTGTTTTGTGTGTGTGTGTGTGTGTGTGTGTGTGTGTGTGTGTGTGTGTGTGTGTGTGTGTGTGTGTGTGTGTGTGTGTGTGTGTGTGTGTGTGTGTGTTTGTGTGAGTGTGTTTGTACATGCGTGTGTGTGCGTATTCGAAAGCGTGTGTGTGTGTATCTGCTTGTGGGTGGTGTGCGTGCGTGTGCGCGCGTATGCATGTGTGTTTGTGTTGATGCGTGAGCACGTGTTTTTGTGTGTGGTATATGTGCACGTGCGTATGCGTGCGTGCGTGCGTGCGTGCGTGCGAGTGTGTTTGTGTTCGTGCGTGAGCACGTGCTTTTGTGCGTGTGTGTAGGTGTGTGCATGTGTGCGCTAACATTTATGCACAGTAACTCTGCAATATAGCAATTACTATTTATGCTTTTTCTACATATTGTTTTATTATTTATATTTCACTTTAGATTGCGACGGTCGTCCTGTCTTCTCTGATTGACGTTGTGGCCGCGCATCAACTGCCGTCCACGATAGAAGAACTACTTCGGTGTATTTACGAATGTAGGGAAGCATACTATAGATGTCTCCAATGCAAAAACATGGGAAACCTCGTCTACAATAATGCGCCGTTTTGCTTATATATGAGAAGCATATGCCTTGACAACTGTACAGGAGAACAAAAACAACTTTATATTCTCTAGGCGTAGTCAAATATCTTATACTTTCAATTAGTTATATCAATTGTTATGACATACATACGTACATACATACACACATACACACATACACCCATACACACATACACACATAAACACCGACCGACAGACAGTTAGACAGACAAAGAGATAGACAGACATACATACATACATACATACATACATAGATACATACATGACAGACATGCATACAGACATACAGACAGACAGACATACATGCAGAGACATACATGTAGGGACATACATACATACATATACATTCATATATACATACATACATACATACATACAAACGTAATTACATACATACATACATACATACACATATATATATATATACATACATTACATGTGCAATGTAAAATGCACTACAATACATACACACATACGTACACAAATACATACATACATATATGCCTACATGCATAGCTTTGGATAAAGCACACACAATGACACCCCTGGAGAATAGCTAACCACTCAATTTATTCACTGAAAAGGTAAATAACTATAAAAAAAACTATTTTTTCTGAAATGCTTCGCCAATTTATAGACTAGAAGCCAATGTACCAAGGACGTGAATGAAAACAGAAAGAGACGAGTGAATCGCGGTGTCTGGTAGGGGATATCCATACTGTGGAGCGCAGTGGCGAAGTGCCTAGAGCATCGGACTCTCACTCGAAACAACCAGTGTTCGAATCCTGTGCTGTGTTGTCGAAATTTGAGTAAGTTCGTTCACAACGTAAACCCGGGTTCGAATCCTGTGCGGCTGTGTCGAACCTTGGGCAAGTTCGTTCACTATACGTTGCTCCAGTTCATTCAGCTGTATGAATGAGTACCTGGCTATAGACAGTGGTGGATATTTGTGTTCGAAAAGTCTTCGCGCATTAATTGCAGCGTGGCTGGATGCTTCCCAGAGAAGTCGAAATGGTGATTGAATAGGTCTGCTAGGGAGTAAAGTGTAAAGCGCTTTGAGCAGTCTTGAGGAATGGACACTGCCCTATATAAGAACTTACCGTGTTTGTATCCTTCAGTGTTCATTTTATAATCTATCAATGTTTAACGATTGAAGAAATGTTGCCTACAATAAAATAAGTGTTCTTCTTTTATGAATGTAATCATTTTTATGACATATTGCAAATTTAATACTTCAATACCATATGGACTAGTGTCGATCGCCCTCCGTATAATACGTCTATTAATTTTAGTAATGTCTGTCCCTCTTTTATCGCTTTGTCTGAGATGTCAATCTTCTTAAAAGCATCTCCCACCCTCCTACCGCTCAGTTGAGATTATAGGACAATGTGATTATTTCAAAAAACTGATGTGGTGTAGGTTGAAATAATTAAAATAAGGTTAAACCTGGGAAAATTATTTCACCTAAAAAATGTCCTGTTACATAGTACTAACATTTACACATTCAGTGGATAATTTTATTTCACTGATTAATCTTTCATCGGAGAATAAGTATTTTCGTTGATTGTACTAATGATTCTTCAAATCCTGCAGTACTTGTACCATCTTTCTTTTATAGACAATACTTATACCATCAATTTTGTGTAAACATGCAACGTTTTAGAAATGTTGCTGTCTACCTGCTGTTTTTTATCATAACTGGTGATGTTTTCAATATGTAACAGAAAAAAGTACTGTGTGCATTCCTGGTGTTCAACCTTTATATATCATATATTATTGCCAACCAGCGTTGTGGCAAACGGTCTTTTAGACAGAATATATGGGAATATATATAGGGAGTATATGTGTAGTGTGTGTAGTGTTTGTAGTGTGTGTAATGTGTGTGGTGTGTGAAGTGTGTGTAGTGTGTGTAGGGTGTGTAGTGTGTATAATGTGTGTAGTGTTTGTAGTGTTTGTAGTGTGTGTAGTGTGTGTGGTGTGTGTAGTGTGTGTGGTGTGTGTGGTGTGTGTAGTGTGTGTAGTGTGTGTGGTGTGTGTGGTGTGTGTAGTGTGTGGTGGGTAGTGTGTGTGTAGTGAGTGTAGTGTGTGTAGTGTGTGTAGTGTGTGTAGTGTGTGTAGTGTGTGTAGTGTGTGTAGTGTTTGTAGTGTGTGTAGTGTGTGTGGTGTGTGAAGTGTGTGTAGTGTGTGTAGGGTGTGTAGTGTGTATAATGTGTGTAGTGTTTGTAGTGTTTGTAGTGTGTGTACTGTGTGTGGTGTGTGTAGTGTGTGTGGTGTGTGTGGTGTGTGTAGTGTGTGTAGTGTATGTGGTGTGTGTGGTGTGTGTAGTGTGTGGTGGGTAGTGTGTGTGTAGTGTGTGTAGTGTGTGTAGTGTGTGTAGTGGGTGTAGTGGGTGTAGTGTGTGTAGTGGGTGTAGTGAGTGTAGTGTGTGTAGTGTGTGTAGTGAGTGTAGTGTGTGTAGTGTTTGTAGAGTGTGTAGTGGGTGTAGTGTGTGTAGTGGGTGTAGTGTGTGTAGTGAGTGTAGGGTGTGTAGGGTGTGTAGTGTGTGTAGTGTGTGTAGTGTGTGTAGTGTGTGTAGTGTGTGTAGTGTGTGTAGTGTGTGTAGGGTGTGTAGTGTGTGTAGGGTGTGTAGTGTGTGTAGGGTGTGTAGTGTGTGTGTGTGTAGTGTGTGTAGTGAGTGTGTGTGTGTAGTGTGTGTAGTGTGTGTAGTGTGTGTAGTGTGTGTAGTGAGTGTGTGTGGTGTGTGTAGTGTGTGTAGTGGTGTGTGTGTAGGTGTGTGTAGTGTGTGTAATGTAGTGTATGTAGTGTGTGTGTGTGTAGTGTGTAGTGTGTGTGTGAAGTTGTAGTGTGTGTAGTGTGTGTAGTGAGTGTAGTGTGTGTAGTGTGTGTAGAGTGTGTAGTGGGTGTAGTGTGTGTAGTGGGTGTAGTGTGTGTAGTGTGTGTGTAGGGTGTGTAGTGTTTGTAGTGTGTGTAGTGTGTGTAGTGTGTGTAGTGAGTGTAGTGTGTGTAGGGTGTGTAGGGTGTGTAGTGTGTGTAGGGTGTGTAGTGTGTGTAGGGTGTGTAGGGTGTGTAGTGTGTGTAGTGTGTGTAGTGTGTGTAGTGTGTGTAGTGAGTGTAGTGTGTGTAGGGTGTGTAGGGTGTGTAGTGTGTGTAATGTTTGTAGTGTATGTAGTGTGTGGTGTGTATAGTGTGTGTCAATAACTGCCTACACAACAACTGCTTTACAAAAGTTGGTGTCGTTGAAGTTTTGACGGTGTATTGACAATTAACAGATGATATCACCATAACTGGTCATCCGTTGAGTATCTCGGACATCATTAATTCCTTAGATTGGTTACATTTTGCCATGGGGTATGATCAATCACCCCACTGAACTAGACGTCCTTTGCAATGATCTGTCAAATAACAATATTTGGGCGACCTCTTCCCCAGGGGTTCCATAGCATCGTTTCCTGTCTACGTAATAACGGCGTATCACTTGACCAGG
The DNA here is from genome assembly GCA_020002185.1 of Paraescarpia echinospica. Classification (NCBI taxonomy): domain Eukaryota; kingdom Metazoa; phylum Annelida; class Polychaeta; order Sabellida; family Siboglinidae; genus Paraescarpia; species Paraescarpia echinospica. The sequence continues at coordinate 26,164,639 of CM034533.1, forward strand.
CCAAACAAACACCGTTCAGATACAAAGGGTGTTTCCATACAGTTCCGGATTAGTGATGTGATCGCACCGGGACATATTGAGGATTATGCGCAATATTGTACTGTATGAAGCAATCATGACGCGAGGCAATCTCCGTGAAGAAACACAGCGTTAATTATAAAATGTAAAATTTATCTTCGGGGATGTAGTAAATAGTGGTATTTTGAGTATAATTTATATGGCTTTGCCAATTATTATAAGATAACTTCTTGTGAGCCTGAATCCTTGGAAACCAAGCCCAGGGTCCTGAAACGTACATAATCGATCAGCTTGCATAACTAAAATTGTCACAAGGTTAGCTATGGATGGTAAGCTAGGTAAATATTGAGATGACAACGGAATTTTATAATAGTAGTTTCCAGATCTTGCGCTAGGAGAATACCATTCCCAAATGTCGGCGCCGCAAACGAGGCAGCCCTAGTTCAATAAATCAATCAACAAATTATTAAAACGAACCAGACAAACACTTTAAAGTACGTGTTAAGTAAAGTACATGTTAAGTATACAAAGGATTAGGTAGGTAGAACGTATGAAGGGAGTAACATTGAAGTAAAACTACTTGTAATATTATGCTCGAAGGGGGCGCCACCAAATGTTGATGTTGATTTGATGTACGATTAATTTTGATTAGAAAGAACACGGCGTGGACCAGCGAACTTTTTTAAAGTTTATATTTCTGGTTGAGTGAGTATTGAAGTTCCATGTTTATTACATAGTACTGACTTCACTAAACATTAAACAAAAGTAGACGCAAGTTTGCGTTCCGACTGAACGTGTTGATATCTCACATTATCGCCCAATCAGCGACCATGCCGAGGAATGACGATCTGAAAACGGATATAGCTGACATCAAAGCTTCGCTGCAATTTCTGTGCAAGTCTGTAGATGAGCTGAAACAGAGCAACTCCACGAACGAGAAGAAGATCAACGACCTACTCAGAGTGATAGACGCGAAAGATGAGAAAATCGAAAATCTAGAAAACCGTGTGAACGAACTGGAGCAACATTCACGAAAACGAAACATTATTACTATTAGTAAGTGGTCTGAACTTGCATAGCTATGCACACACAACGACCCGTTCGAGAACTGCGAGGGCACCCACTCAAACGAATGACGGTGATGACATCAGTGAGTCCCCAACGATGAGGAAAAACTTTGTAAAATTTGCGGAAGAGAAGCTGAACGTGTCCGTGGCTGAACTCGAGATCACAGCCATACACGACCACCCAAAACGAAAAGATGGCTCAACGCCACTGATCGTCCAGTTCTTGTCAACTGACAAAAAGACATAAATCATGCGAAAACGGAAAATGCTGAAAGGTAGCGCAGTCTTCCTGAATGACCAGCTTACCCAGAAGAATAATGAACTGTTTGCGGAGGTCCGACGACTCAAAAAGAACGGAAAATATTCGGCACATGGACGATGAACTGCAACATCTTTGTGAAAAAGATCGAACATACCAACAAGGTGATGATCAAATGTAAAAACGATTTGGGCAAACTGTGAGATGGCAGCATTTGGACAGACAGTTCACTTATGGTCCATGAAGATCATGTGTGTTGTGAACACAGTTATATGGACTCTTTTCTATTTTATTATCTTGTGTCTTGTGTTGCAGATACTGCAAATTGTGTGTGTTGTGAACGCAATTTGATGGACTCTTGTATCGTACTATATTGTGTCTGATAATGCAAATCCTGCAAATATCTATGTTCATATATGTAGTTTTATCACATTTAATTTATGATGGCTAATAATCAGATGAAATTAGACTCATGTCTAATATGTAACCAAATGTTAAACAATTATGCCGTAAAATGTGATCTATGTGAAGCAGTTTTTCATAAACAATGTGCAAAATTAACACAACAACAATTGAGATTAATCCGTTGCAAAAATGTAAATTATCAGTGTACATCATGTTGTGACGTTTTTACATTTCAAAATATTAGTGCTGATGAATTTGTGTTTGAAAATTCTTCTTTTGAAGACAATTATGACCTTTATCAATTAATAGATAACTGTTCACAATTTAATTTCAATTCCTTCAAATACTCGGATTATAATCCCTATGATTTTGAAAATGATATAGACCCAGAAAACAATTTCTACAATAATTTATCATCGAAATGTCAGTATTACACCAACCAGCAATTCACTGAGAAAGTCGGTAAAGTTAACGGATTATCGTTTATATATTTTAATGCCAGACGCCTAAAAACAAACTTTCAAAACATTAAAGACTATATTTTAGAACTCCATGTAAAATTTTATATAATAGCTATATCTGAAACTTGGATAGAACCAGATTTAATTGATGATTTTAATATAAACAATTATGATGCTGATCACATCACAAGAGGAATTCGAAGAGGTGATGGTGTTGCTATATACACAAATAAAGAATTATCTTACAAAATGGTGAAAAGTAAATCTTTTGTAGTAGAGAATATTCTTGAATGTATTACTGTAGAATTAACCATAAAAAACACACAAATGTTGTGGTCAGTTGTATATACAGGACACCGGGGTCAAACTTAAATACCTTTTGTGAAAACATAGAACATATTTTAAGTGATACTAAATCTACTAAAACGATATTTATGTGTGGTGACTTTAACATAGATTTGCTGAAACAGGAGATTCGTAATCATATTAAAATATTTCTAGACATAATGTATAGTTTGGGTCTTTACCCATTAATTGACAAGCCTACTAGGATCACAGATAGCTCAGCTATATTAATATACAATATATTCACCAATGAATTGCGCTACAATCTAACTTGTGGTATCATGTTCAATGACATTGGTGACCATTTACCGATTTTTGCATTTTGTGAGTATAACATAAACAGATGCAATGTAAATGAGTTTCAGTATATCAGAAAGATAAACGAGGTTACATTGGCTTCATTTTCCAATCAACTGAGTCAGCAATCCTGGGAAAATGTTCTAAAAACAAATGATGTAAATCAAGCTTATGATTCTTTTCTACACATATTTATAGATATATTTAACAAACATTGTCCAGTGAAAAGAGTTTCCATGAAAAACTACATTAACAAAAAACCCTGGTTCACCAAAGGTTTAAAAGGTGTTTGTACGAAGAAAAATAAATTATATAAAGCATTTGTTGTATCGAGATCTGCTGAAGCAGAACAAAAATACAAAGCTTACAAAAATAAATTAACATCTATATTAAGAATTACTGAGAAACACTATCATAACACATTGTTAGAAAAGCAGAAGGCAAATGTTAAAGAAACCTGGAAAATATTAAATAATGTAATAGACAAATGCTACAAAAAACCAACAAACCCAGAATACTATATAAAAAACAACAAGCGAATCTCAAACAAAGAGGATATTGCTAATGGATTTAATAATTTCTTTACTAATGTTGGACCCAACTTAGCAAAAAATATTTCCTTATCTAAAAATGATGCAACTATTTATGATTACTTAGAAATGAAAGTACAACATAATATGTTTCTAAGCCCTGTTGATGATCTAGAAATTATAAGAACTGTACAAAATTGTAAAAGTAAAAGATCAACTGATTACAGTGATATTAACATGAGCTTGATAAAGAAAGTAATTACTAAAATAATTAAGCCATTTAGTCACATATGTAATGTATCCTTTCAAACAGGTGTATTTCTAAGCAAGATGAAAATTGCCAAAGTTGTTCCACTATTTAAGTCTAGTGAAAAGAATGTGTTTACAAATTACAGGCCAATATCATTATTACCACAATTCTAAAAAAAATTCTGGAGAAACTATTTAATAACATGATGGACTTATTCCTAAAAAATATGATATACTCAGTCCAAGTCAGTATGGGTTTAGGTCTAATGTGTCAACAACTGAGGCTCTTTTAGATTTGGTAGAAGAAATTACAAACACACTGGAAAACAACAAGTATGCTATTGGAGTGTTTATTGACCTAAAGAAAGCCTTTGACACTGTTGATCATGATATATTGAGTAAAAAATTACACTTCTATGGTGTGCGTGGTGTCGCACATAAATGGATACAGAGTTATTTAGAAAATAGAAAGCAATTCGTAAATTTTTATAATTGTGATTCAGAAATACTAAATACATCGTGTGGTGTTCCACAGGGTTCCATTTTGGGACCAAATTTATTTATCATGTACATTAAAGACATTTGTAAAGTATCAAAGGTGTTTAGGTTTTTTATTTGCCGATGATACAAACATATTATGATCTGATAGGGACTTAAATTAACTTGTTCGGATGATAAATAATGGACTAGAGCAACTTGTGGTTTTCTGTTAATCGTTTATCTCTTAATGTAACTAAAACTAATTATATGATTTTTGGAAATCGAAAGTTGACTGCTGATATTACAGTAAAAATAAATAAAGAAACAATCAATAGAGTAAATGCCACAACATTTTCAGGTGTTATGATTAATGACAAGTTAAACTGGAAAAATCAAATTTTTCAGGAAGATCTAAACTGTCAAAGAGCTGTGCTGTTATGTACAGAGCCAGTTTCTTAATTAATAAGCGTGGTACGCATATTTTGTAATATTCTCTTTTCATGCCTTATGTTATGTATTGTGCAGAAGTATGGGGTAACACATATGCTACACATGGTCAATGTTTAGTTTTATTACAGAAAAGGGTTATAAGATTACTTTGTGGTGCCAAGAGACTTGATCATCCAAATATACTATTTTAAAATCTGCATATTCTTAAAGTACCAGACTTAGTCAAATTAAAAACTGCTGTAATAATGTTTAAGGCATTTTACTATTTGTTACCAATGAATGTCAATAGTTGTTCAGAATATATGAATCAGTTTATTCAACCAGACATAAATGTAAGTTTACACAAAACTACGCACGTACCAGTCTGAAGAGTATGTGTATTTCTTTTAAAGGAGTAAAACTTTGGAATTCCCTGGACAGTTCACTGATTAGCTGTATAAATGTTCACCAGTTCAAAAAGCAGTACACAGATAAAATATTGAATAGCTGTGTGTTAAAGTCGTAACCAATTCTTGCCGATTACGTAACATCAACAAGACAAATTAAATGACCATTCAGCTGAATGCAGACATTGCTTAGTGCTGTTCAAGAAATGTTCCAGTAGTTTAGTTGATTTTTTTATCTAAACTAACATGATTATACATGACAATGGTGTTGTTGCACTTTTAATTTTTGTTCTTGCTCTCTCGTTCTAAATATATTATGATGTTAAAAAGCTATTAAAAGGGTAAACATTATAAGTATTGCATTTCTTTTTACCCTTTTTTCAACAGTTTGTATTCAATTATATATGCACTGTATAACTAAGTGGTGTAAATATGTTGTTGCTGTTGAAATAAATTCATTCATTCTTTCATTCATTCATTCATGCCCCTCCTTTGTCGACACTTGTAACAGTTTTTCTACTTGATGTGAGTATCAAAATAAAATACAAACGTATAGTAGTGCTTATGATTTGGTTCGTCATAATGAAACTATTCATTGCGATGCTATTACTGCTGTTGACAATACCTTTCTAATAGATAGTCGTTATAATGTGCTTTAAAACAACGATACGAACGAATATTGGGAAAAGTGATATTCAACGAGTTCCAAAGTTTTGTTCCATAGACAATTAAAGACAAATACCTTCTATTGGTTGTTTTTCGGGTAAACTGATTTTCTCGTCATGTGCAGTACTTACTGTCACACTTCGCAAATAACCTTTGAATATTTAACGGCAATTAATTTGTTGTGAACTTGATACATAAAAAGAATTATTCTAAATTATACCAAGTCGGTAAACATCAAAATGTGAACTTTCTAACACAATGTAGTTGTGTGGTCGTTGTACTGTACAATGTGCATCAGCTGTATTACCATATTTTGTAACATAATTATACTGTACAATTTAGTTGAATACGCATTTCCCCATATTTCCACACAGAACAATAAATACGGCAAAACAGAGTGGAATATAGCATGTACATACTATGGCGGTTAAAAAATTTGCTGCATCTATAAATGCTACCAATACAGATTGAGAGCTTAGACTGTACTCGACTGATATGGTCTTTCTCATTTAACGAATCGTCTATAAGCACTCCTAGAAAGTTCGTTACACGCACTCTTGATATATGTGTACTTTTTATAATGTTTACTGATATTTATATCAGATAGACGTGCTCGACCAGAGAATAACAGGTAGTTTGTTTTTTGTTATGTTCAATGACAATTTGTTGACCGAGAACCATAATTGCAATTTATGTAGTTCATTGCATACAATATTTTCAAGCTGTTTTTTTATATCTTTGGCAGGACAGAAGATGTTCGTGTCATCAGCAAACAATATAAATTTTACTAGTTTAGAAACATTACACATGTCTGTCAAAATGTTCATCAAATTGGAAGAATTGTTAAATAAGCAAATTTCTTAATGCAACGCCGGTAGAAACATCGAAGTGAGTCGAAGTTATATAGTTGTGAATTAAGAAATTTGCTTATTTAATTATTCTTCCAATTTGATGAACATTTTCACGAATATAACACGAGAGTATGGACAGAACAGTCAGGAGAATACGTGAACTGGAGTCGTATAAGACGAGTGTATAGACAGAACAGTCCAAAGAATACGTGAACTGGAATCGTATAAGACGAGTGTACGGACAGAACGGTCCGGAGAATACGTGAACTGGAGTCGTGTAAGACGAGTGTATGGACAGAACAGTCCGGGGAATACGTGAACTGGAGTCGTATAAGACGAGTGTATGGACAGAACAGTCCGGAGAATACGTGAACTGGAGTCGTATAAGACGAGTGTATGGACAGAACAGTCCGGAGAATACGTGAATTGGAGTCGTATAAGACTAGTGTATGGACAGAACAGACCGGAGAATACGTGAACTGGAGTCGTATAAGACGAGTGTATGGACAGAACAGTCCGGAGAATACGTGAACTGGAGTCGCATAAGACTAGTGTATGGACAGAACAGTCCGGAGAATACGTGAACTGGAGTCGCATAACACGTGTGTATGGACAGAACAGTCCGGAGAATACGTGAACTGGAGTCGCATAAGACGAGTGTATGGACAGAACAGTCCGGAGAATACGTGAACTGGAATCGTATAAGACGAGTGTATGGACAGCACAGTCCGGAGAATACGTGAACTGGAGTCGTATAAGACGAGTGTATGGACAGAACAGTCCGGAGAATACGTGAACTGGAGTCGCATGAAAAGAAGATCGCGCGACACAGAAATCACCTGGTGTTTTTATTGCGCTGCCGCGATGAGTGCGTAACACCTCCCAGTCTATGGCTCAGTTGTTGCATCAAGACACAGAATGCGACAGACATTATCAAAAAAGCAGAAAAATAACGAATTCGCCTAATAAACAACAAACTAGGTGTTTTGAAGAAAAAAACAGAAAGCAGCGATAACGCGCGAAATCAACGAACGATTGCTTAGCAACTTGTGTAAACATGTGTTCTCGCACTTAACGAAAGTTAGCGAGAGAGAGTTCGAAAGTTCAAAATGGCGACAGATAAACAAACTGAAACAACTAACAGCGAAGACGGCGCCGTGCGAAGATAAAACAACATTGATCTGACAGGCACGCAACTCAAGAAATGGGTGGTGAACATATCAAATGTCGACAAACCGTGAAGTGCTCGGTAAGGGACTAAATTATGCAGTAACACCAGAAAAACTTCCAGTGGAAGAATTTGTCGTAGCCACTGAACAGGCATGTCGTTCGTGCCCATAAACAAAGCTGACCAAATGAGAGCGCAGTTGGTTGGCATTCTGAAGTCGGCAAAATTACCGAAGCCGAACATCACCAAAAAAAACTGGCAAGCACTAGCAGAACTGAGGAAAGAAAAAGAGCATGATGATTCTGCCAGCAGACAAGGGGATAGCCACAGTAGAAATGGACACTGACGAATATGAACAGAAAGTCACAACCATGTTATCAGATTAAAAGACATATGAGAAACTGAAGAAAGACCCTACTCCCAAATACAAGAGAAAGTTAGTACCCATCACAAAGAAGCTGAAAGAAGAGGATAAGATCACAGATGAGCAGTAAAGTACCTGTATCCTACAGCAGAGAATGTACCAAGGGTGTACTGTATTCCCAAAATCCACAAGCCAGACATCCCATTTAGATCTATTGTGGACTACACATGTCAGCCCAGACTATGAAAGCGATACGTAGAAGGGGTGTCAACAATAACTGACAGATCACCTCAACACCATTGAAGTAATACGCAATATCAAGTTCACGTTTGAAGAAGAGAGTGAGGTGTCACTGCCGTTCGTAGACACACAGCTGGTACGGAAAGAGAGTGAGGTGTCACTGCCGTTCGTAGACACACTGCTGGTACGGAAAGAGAGTGAGGTGTCACTGCCGTTCGTAGACACACTGCTGGTACGGAAAGAGGATGGAACGGTCAATCTCCTAGTGTATCGGAAGACACACCGACAGGTATCTGAACTTTAGTTCACACCATCCGCTACACCAGAAACTGGGTGTCATAAAAACATTGCTAGACAAATGCAGTAACGTCGTAACGGAGCCAGAGGACAGACAGAAGGAGGAGCATATCATGAAGGCGCTACATCAGTGTGGGTACCCAAGTTTAACCATAATGAAAATGAAGGAACAACAACAAAACCAGAGGAGAAAGATCAAGGAAAAGAATAACACAGACAAGTCCATAGGCATGGTCACTTTACCATATGTCCAAGGAGTGACAGAACCAGTACAACGCATACTAAAACATCGTGATATAACGTCCACTGTCAGACCACACCGAAATCTCACAAAAATATTAGTACACCAAAAAGACAAAGTGGAAGACAGAAAGAAGACCGACTGTGTAAACAAAATCCCGTGTAAGACCTGCAACAGGACATACATTGGGGAAACGGGAAGAAGACTTGGCACGAGACTAGATGGACATATGAAAGAAGACGAAACTGAGACAATCAAACGTTTCACTCGAGGAAAAAGAAAAGACTCGAAAAACACTGAACACAAATCGGCTATAACTGACCATGCGGACAGACAAAACTGTGTCATAGACTGGGAAGGTGCAAGAGTAGTTGATAGAGAGACAGACAGAGGGGCGCGATGGATCAAGGAGGGCATCAGGATCAGAAAGACTACACATGGGGAGATTGAGTCACGTGTGGGACAGCCTGCTCGCCACGCCATCTGGCGAATAGAGGAAGATCAGTTCCTGAAGAAGGCCGCCGAAGGCGGTTGAAACGTCGAAATGAGCCGAATTTTTTTAGTTGTGAATAAAGACATTTGCTTATTTAATTACAGATGTCATTGATATAGAGAATAAACAACATCGGTCCAAGTATAGAACCTTGTGGAACTCCACATTTTATTCTTTGAGTTCCTGACCTGTAGCCGTCAAATTGGCTACTATTAGCTAAGTAGCTACTAATTCAATGATATGTATTTCCACGGATGCCATAGCGTTCCAGTTTTTACACAGCAGTTTATGGTCAACGGTATCAAAAGCTTTTTTTAGATGTGTAAAAACGTTATTGCACAATTCTTATGTTCTAACGAATATGTGATATCATTAAGCAATTCTACCAAAGCATGAGCAGTTGATATGCCTTCTCTGAATCCATAATGACATGAATTTAAGATATTACAAGAATTCACAAAGCTTTGAAGTCGAGAATTAAACAGTTTCTCGAGTATTTTAGAGAATTGCGGTAGACGTGAAATCGGCCTGTAGTTGGTAAACAAATGTTTCTCACTAGATTTAAATAAAGTAAATACTTTAGCTGTTTTAACCTTATGTTGGAAAACGGCACTTTTAAACGACAAATTGCATATATGTGTCATAGGTTCAGAAATGCATTCAATTATATTTTTGACGAGACTCAACGTAATGCCGTAACAATCGGCGGAAAATTTATTTCCGCAACTATTGACGGTGCGTATAACCTTTTCTTTGTTAGTTGGTGTTAAAAACATCGAATGTTCATTAGGTTCGCTCGTGTAATCAAGAACTAATACTCCTGGAGGAGTATCAATTTGTTTGGCTAGCTCTGGACCAATGCTTGTAAAGTACTTATTAAACGTGTTAACAATCGTAGGCCGGCCACCGATTATAATACCATTATTATCGAATTGTACAGGATAATTATTGCATTCAAGTCGAGATTTTATGTAAAATTGTTCAAGTCTCGGATAGGTTGCCCCTGTGTTCTGAACATAACTTACTATAATATTCATATTTTACATATCGCATGACGGCTGTTAGTTTATTTGTATACGATTCATATATAATTTCTGTGTACGTATTTATATTAGCAAGAAACTGTTTGTATAACCTGTTTTTTCCGACACGCATTTTTGAGACCATTCGTGAGCCAAGGGTTTTTATGTTCACGCTTATTGTTATTATTAACTAGGCGAAGTGGACAGTGTTGATTATACAGCATTGTGAAATCGTTAAGAAAATGGTTGTATGCCTCATTAATACCTGTGTGACAAAGCACCGATTTCCACGGATGCGCGTTCAACGCAGCTTTTAGTGCATTAATATTGTCAACACCTGTAAGACGTTTGTATTGAGTTGGACAGCTACGACTACATCGGCTACCGCCATACTTGCAAATAGCAAAAACGAGCAAATGATCGCTTACATCAGTAAGGAATCCACTCCTGATATCACTATCAATATCGTTGGTAACTATATTCTCAATAAGTGTTGACAACACTTTCGAGATTCTAGTAGGCTTAGTAATTGGGTACATACCAAGACTGAAGATCAAATCTAGGAATTTGTTGGTACCACCGTGCGATTCATATTTTAATAAATCTATGTTGAAATCACCACAGATAAATAACATTTTCTTAGTCACAACTTGGTTAAATAAACGGTCAATGTTGTCACAAAATAAAATTAAGTCAGACCCAAGTGCTCTATATACGCAAGCAATTACCACATGTCTACAGTTCGCTAACTTTAACTCAATCGTAGCACATTCAAACACATCCTTGATAACTCTTGATTTATTCGATATATTAAAACAATCTAGATCATCTTTGACAAATGGTGCCACAACACGACATTGTTTGTAACCCCTTACAATGTGATAAGATAAATAACATAATAATGAAACCGGGACGTCTGATCGGTTTCCAACCATCTTTCAGAGATAGCAATAATGTAGAAATCAATGTTAAGTGAATCCAGATAATTACGAATATTTTCAAAATTTGCATTCAAACTGCGCGAGTTAAAATTAATAAAAAATATATATATCATCATCAAATTTTAATTCCGAGTAATATTTACAAGTTGCGGAGATATAGTTATAGACGTTATTCTCTGGATCAATACTGTTTTCGTGGTCACGGGCACTATATTCGGAGTATTCAAACAAACGAAAGTTCAACTGATCAAATTTACCTAATACCTGGTTACGTAATTCACAGTGGGATTGCATAAATATATACTCATCGTCGCATATTCCCGCAAAGGGGAGAGCGTCCAGTGTGTCCAACGGCATTGCGCATTAATGTTTGTAAGCATTGTTCAGATCCTCGTCAAATCAGCGAGAGTCTTCACTTTACGTTTTTGTCCGTCTTCGCGTACCTTGATGTAAACACAACAGTTCCGTGTCCACGCGCTGTGGATCTTGTTATCGCGCTGCAGCTGTCTCGCTTGCCTGAACAGTTCGCTGTTCAACGTTGATAGGTGGTCGTTCAAATAAATGTCAGTTCCCTTCAACATACCCCGTTTCATCACAATCTCGGTCTTCTTTTCAGCCGAATGAAGTTGTACGATGAGCGGCCGCTTGCCGTCACGCCGCGGTGGTAAGTCGTGGATCGCCGTAATGTCGTATTACGCGAGCGAGATGTTCAACTTTCGTCCGGCGAAATCGACGAAGTTCGTCCTCATCGTGGTGCTCTCACTGATGGTCGGCGTTTCATCTGCGTTGGTCGATGTGGAGCTGCGCGTTTTGGTCGATGTGGAGCTGCGCGATCTGGGCGTTGTCGACGTATCGGTTGATGCATAACTGTAAATGTTAAGCTCGGTGACGATGACGTTCTTTTTTTAGTTTTGTTCCAGATCATTCACTTGCGCTTCCAATTTGGATATTCTTCCGTCTTTTGATTTTTATGATTTCGAGCAACTCCGCGATTCGTTTAGCTTAAATGGTATCAGTACATATTAACAAATACTGATTCGGTCAGGAAGGCAATGAACAGATTCATAAAGTAGCATTGCGTAAGAAAACCATGGAAACACAGTCAAATTTGCAGCAATCTGTGTTACAATAGTCTTATTCTACAAATGTTTTTACGACGTGTCCGGTCTCCATTCTTAAGTGAATGCACAATTATCGGGATCAACCATTATCGTTCTCTATTTCCCAAATAAACACATTTCGTTGCAGAACTTCAGTTAGTCGTTCATTAAAACTCAAAGACTTTAACAAAGTTAAAATGATTTGTTGGTCTAAAAGTCCACCACACCAAGCCGTAGGCATACACACATACATACAAGTCAATTAATCAATTCATTTTATTGTCCTAAGAAGGATACGTGTCTTACAGCTCATGATTTCATAAAACTATAATGTCAGGGATATACATGTTTGATGTGTATATACACTTAGCGGGCGGTCCGAGTCAGCAGCGACAACACGAGGTTTTCGCAAAGTTGCACGGCCAATCATTTCGGACAGCACTGGAGTAGGTAAACCAATGATCTTGGTGGCAGTATGTGAGATTTTTAGAAGCCCGTTTCCGTTGTTCACCGAAAGAGCAGGAGAGGCTCAGTTATACTGCGATAGAGAAGGAGAAGAAGTTTTGGGTCAACGTTGAAAGCGCGCAACCTGCGAAGAACGTACAGTCGCTGCTGAGACTTCTTTTGCACGGCAGTAACGTGCTCTGTGAAGGACAACTTATTATCCAACACAACAGCAAGATACCTGAATGAATCGACCTGTTCCACAGACTCACCATTAATGACAATGGGACTAACGGCAGTAGCGTTGCAACGGAAGCCATTGCACATTTATTTCGTTTTGTAGGTGTTAAGATGCAGAAAGGTGGCACTTCTCCAACTAGAGAAATGTATCACTGAAGACTGATATGCTTGGTATGAGACTGAATCACTCAAAAGAGCGAGTACGGCTGCATCGTCAGAAAACCACAGAAACAAATGAGATGAGACAACACTCCGACAATCGTTAGTGTACAAAATGTACAAAAATGGACAGTGTCCCAGAAACGGAACGTCGTTAGTACGAAACTGACATTTCTTTCGGTTGAGACGTATGCCTTTCTCTCGATATCTTTGAAGCAAAACTCTCAGTTTCTTGTCCCTACGTTGTTTTTCATATCAACATTCGGCAACGTCTTTACTTCCGATACGGTCGCGGGTACTTATTGTTGACAATTTATTTGTTATGGCCATACAACATGTCACTTTAATTGACCTCTTTCACCTCTTTCACGTAACTTCTTGTCATCGTTTCCTACCTATTATGCCACCATATTTAGCAAAGGTATATTGTTCCCATATAATCTTTAATATTCTAAATATTATTGATATATTCTTGCATTGAAGGTCCTCTACCACCAAGTCGGCAACGAATGGTCTCTGTGTCGACACAGACGATTAACGACACTTCTGCTCCTGCCAGTGTGACAACTTCTACCGACGCAACCAATGTCACAATTTCTACCGATGATACCGAAGTCATAACTTCCGCTCCTGCTAATGTGACAACTTCTACCGACGCGACTATTGCCACAATTTCTACCGACATTTGACTGTGTTTCCATGGTTTTCTTACGCAATGCTACTTTATGAATCTGTTCATTGCCTTCCTGGCCGAATCAGTATTTGTTAATATGTACTGATACCATTTAAGCTCCAATCATATTTATAGTCACTGCTTGCTGATGTAAGAAATCCAATCCATCTTCGATCATATAATCCTGATTTACGTTTTTTCGTAGAATTAATAATAATATTGGAACATGTCAGTTGGTGTCGACCTGCTCGAAACCGTCTTAAGTCTCTCCGTTTGAAGTCATCGTAATGTGTTACCCACACTCTTCTGCTTGATATGAAGTAGTGCAATGGGGAAGTCGAATATATGGTGTTTACCATGTTGAAGCGGCTGCATCGTATACGTTCCGCATTGTGAGTAAAACACATTGAACAAACTACCACTGGCTGTAACGCCCACCTTTCATTGACAAACCGCGGGAACGTCAATCAACAGCTGTGTGGATGGTCGGTTAAGCCGGTCATGCTTGACGAACCCTGCCAAAACTGTGCAATTGATCAAGAAAGCGCATTGTCGTAGTGTCCTGACATCCTGTAGAAACTGCAGGTGATAGTATGCGCCAGCCGCATACGTGCGGTCGTCGCACCACGCGTAACTGCGTGAGAGAACTATGAACAACATCAACATCAGTAACACGGTGGTGATGCACACATGAAATGTGCTTACTTTCTACGAACTAACAAAGCACTATAAACCATGCCAAAACATATCGATTCAAAGATTACAAAAATTCGTCGGTCCCTCGGCTTTCTCTGCAAATCGTTTGAGGAAATCAAGGAAAGAAACAATGCGACAGACAAACGAATCGCCGAGTTGCTCGAAATTATAACAATCAAAAGACGGAAGAATATCCAAATTGGAAACGCAAGTGAATGATCTGGAATAAAACTAAAAAAAGAACATTATCGTCACCGGGCTTAACATTCACAGTTATGCATCAACCGATACGTCGACAACGCCCAGAACGCGCAGCTCCACGTCGACCAAAACGCGCAGCTCGACCAACGCAGACGAAACGCCGACCATCAGTAAGAGCACCACGATGAGGGCGAACTTCGTCGATTTCGCCCGACGAAAGTTGAACATCTCGCTCGCGTAATACGACATTACGGCGATCCACGACTTACCACCGCGGCGTGACAGCCAGCGGCCGCTCATCGTACAACTTCATTCGGCTGAAAAGAAGACCTAGATTGTGATGAAACGGGGTACGTTGAAGGGAACCGACATTTATTTGAACGACCACCTATCAACGTTGAACAGCGAATTGTTCAGGCAAGCGAGACGGTTGAAGCGCGATAACAAGATCCACAGCGCGTGGACACAGAACTGTTGTGTTTATATCAAGGTACGCGAAGACGTAAAGTGAAGACTCTCGCTGATTTGGCGAGGGTTTGAACAATGCTTACCGACATTAATGCGCAATACCGTTGGACACGCTAGACGCTCTCCCCGTTGCGGGAATATGCGACGATCAGTTTATATTTATGCAATCCAACTATGAATTACGTAATCAGGTATTAGATAAATTTGATCAGTTGAACTTTAGTTTGTTTGAATACTCCGATTATAGTGCCCATGACCACGGAAACAATATTGATCCAGAGAATAACGTCTATAACTATATCTCCGCAAATTGTAAATATTACTCGGAATACAAATTTGATGATGACATAAATAGTATTCATGGTGAAAATATATGATTTATTAATTTTAAATCGCGCAGTTTGAATGCAAATTTTGACAATATTCGTAATTATCTGGATTCACTTAACATTGAATTCGACATTATTGCTATCTCTGAAAGATGGTTGGAAACCGACCAGACTTCCCGGTTTCAATTATTAGGTTATTCATCTTATCACATTGTAAGGGGTTACAAACAAGGTGGTGGTGTGACACTATTTGTCAAAGATGATCTAGATTGTTTTAGTATATCGAGTAAATCATGAGTTAACACGCATTGACCGTTTTTTTGACCAAGTTGTGACTAAGAAAATGTTATTTATCTGTGGTGATTTCAACATAGATTTATTGAAATATGAGTCGCACGGTGGTACCAACAAATTCCTAGATTTGATCTTCAGTCTTGGTATGTACCCAATTACTAAGCCTACTAGAATCTCGAATGTGTCGGCAACATTTATTGAGAATATATTTACCAACGATATTGATAGTGATATCAGGAGTGGATTACTCCTTACTGATATAAGCGATCATTTGCCAGTTTTTGCTATTTGTAAGTATGGTGGTAGCCGATGTAGTCGTAGTTGTCTAACTCAATACAAACGCCATACAAGTGTTGAAAATATTAATGCACTAAAAGCTGCGTTGCACGCGAATCCGTGGGACTCGGTGCTTTATCACGCAGGTATTAATGAGGCATACAACCATTTTCTTGACGATTTCACAATGCCGTATAATCAACACTGTCCACTTCGCCTAGTTAATAACAAGCGTGAACATTAAAAAAAAACCTTGGCTCACGAATGGTCTCAAAAATGCGTGTCGGAAAAAACAGGTTATACAAATAGTTTCTTGCTAATATAAATACGTACACAGAAATGAGATATAAATCGTATAAAAATATACTAAAAGCCGTCATGCGATATGTAAAACATGAATATTATAGTAAGTTATTTTCAGAACTGGCAATCTATCCGAGACTTGGAACATTTGATATAAAATCTCGACTTGAATGCAATATTTATCCTGTACAATTCGATAACAATGGTATTATAATCGGTGACCGGCCTACGATTGTTGACACGTTTAATAAGTACTTTACAAGCATTGGTCCAAACAAATTGAAACTCCTCCAGGAGTGTCAGTTCTTGATTACATGGGCGAACCCAATGAACATTCGATGTTTTTAACAACAACTAACAACGAAGAGGTCATTTCACATATCATCATCTATCAAGCTGTCGCAGCAAGTGTGCAAGTGTAAATTAGTAAGAGTTTTTTTGTTGTCAGCTACTTTATTTGATCACTGGTGTGTTGTGTTAACAAAACCCTATAACCCCATGGCATACATACATCTCTGCCTTCTGGAACTCTCGTAAATAGTACGTTCTCAGATTGGCCCATTTTTGGACCACGACATCAACTGCAAATAAATTAAATCAATAGTTATGAAGGCCTTATTAGGAATAAGGCAAATTGCACATAGTTGAGCATTTCTGTATCTTGTGTTCTATTCATAAAGTAGGACACGATTGTTACCCTAATTAAAAAGGACCAATTTTAAGTTGATATCCATTTATTCAATTATAAATACATGTAAATTAAGTCCTACACAATTGTATTTTTAACGGACAAATACCGCAGCATATTTCCGAAATTATACTTTCCATTAAAAGTGCAAATTGTCCAATAAAACAATGCGGACAGTATACCACATCATGAATGATAAATAGAATCCCGCCATTACAAAAAAATCATTATTATTACCTTGTACACCCAAACACACGGCAGTGTCCTCGACAACCCTACGTTTTTTCGTCCTATCATGATAGGACGACGAATACATGTTCCACATACATTATTTTGTTTGGTACAGCTCGATGAGCTTTTGTGTATCATCTGGAGTTAATGTTGCCGCCATCGCGTTCATTCAGCATATGGCACACGGGCGCTGATTGGCAGCGATAATGATTTTCGGATTAAACAAATTGTTTTTTGCTGAAACAACGATTACAGTTCTCAGATGTTATTTATTTCGCTTAAAACCATTGCGTGCAGTACCTGGTAGTCTAGCCTAGGCTAGGGACGCCAAGCTAGGCGTTAATTAACTTCAATCGCAGTGGTTGACGGACAGAGTACAGCGTGTCATTATAAATGGCTTCAGTTCAGGGTGGTCACCTGTTAAGAGTGGTGTCCCCCAAGGGTCTGTTCTGGGTCCAATTTTATTTGTAATATATATTAATGACATAGACGAAGGAGTGTGCAACCATCTCCTAAAATTTGCTGATGACACTAAACTGTTCAGTCAGGTATCAACCTGTGAAGATGCTGAGAAACTTCAGAAGGACCTAAACAACTTGCACGGGTGGAGTGCAGAATGGACAATGTTGTTTAATGCAGAAAAATGCAAGTGTGTACATTACGGTCATAACAACAGGCAGTACGACTACTTCATGGGTGATAACCCCATAGAAACATCACATGTAGAAAAAGATTTGGGAGTGATAATAACAGACACACTTAATGTAACGGAGCAATGTGTTAAGGCATCAAATAAGGCTAATGCGATGCTAGGCATGATCAACAGAGCTATCAAATATAAGACCAAAGAAGTAGTTGTAAAACTATACAAGTCCTTAGTAAGACCTCACCTAGACTACTGCATTCAGGCATGGCGCCCATTCAAACAAAAAGATATAGACTTATTAGAAAAGGTGCAACGTAGGGCAACCAGGATGATTTCAGATTTAAGTCACTTAGATTATCAAAGACGTTTAAGAGTGCTAAATATCACAACTCTGGAGACTAGACGACTCCGTGCTGATTTACTGGAAGTTTATAAAATATTCAACGGGTTAGAGAGTATTCTTCCTGCAGATTTCTTTGTTATGGAAAATAAACAGACCAAAACAAGAGGGCACCCCTTCAAAATAACCAAAGTGCACTCAAGATTAGATATACGCATGTACTCCTTTACTCAAAGGATAGTTAACGACTGGAATAGACTTCCGGAAGCAGCAGTGATGTCCAAAAACATCAACCAGTTCAAGGGTCACATTGACAAATATTTACGCAATAGGGCGGATGATTACACGAGTCAACGTTTGACTCCCTTCCTCGTCAACTCCTTGACTACTAAGTAGAAGAGGAGGATTCAAGGTAAATTCAAGGTAAATTCAACAGATAGACCCGCCGGGAGCTGGGACTCGGGTCGGGACAGCAGTAAATATCGCAACAAATTTACGTAAAATCTAGAATACACATTACCTTGTTGTGCTAAGGACGCTGTAATCTTCTACTATTCGTCGTTGTTTTGTCATGCAAGTGTAGATCCTAGAGTGCATGTTTCGCAAACTTTTACATTCTTCGTTATTCCGATCAACTTCTAATTCGAAGTGGAAGAAAAAATGGCGGACGAAATGTTTGCCAGTATATGAACCTGCCGTTGACCTATCAACGTCATCACCGTATTGCGCGCTGATTGGATAATTAGGCACAACTCCGAACAACTAGTCGGTCAGATTGGGGCTAGCCCCAATTTGGACGACTCCGTCGACGCCGTGACAAATCGTGCCTAAACCAATGCAACTAGTTGCCGGACTAGTTGGGCAACACCGAGTTGGCCAACTAGTCCATCAACTAGTTGTTCGTGTAAATGGGCCTTCATACGCACCGTCAATAGTTGCGGAAATAAATTTTCCGCCGATTGTGACGGCATTACGATGAGTCTCGTCAAAAATATAATTGAATGCATTTCTGAACCGACGACACACATATGTAGATCGTCATTTAAAAGTGCCGTTTTCCAACATAATATTAAAACAGCTAAAGTAATTACTTTATTTAAATCTGGTGAGAAACATTTGTTTACCAACTACAGGCCGATTCACTTCTACCGTAATTCTGTAAAATACTCGAGAAACTGTTTAATTCTCGACTTCAAAGCTTTATGAATGTCTGTAATATCTTAAATTCATGTCAATGTGGATTCAGAGAAGGCATATCAACTGCTCATGCTTTGGTAGAATTGCTTAATGATATCACATATTCGTTAGAACATAAGAATTGTGCAATAGGCGTTTTTACAGATCTAAAAAAGCTTTTGATACCGTTGACCATAAACTGCTGTGTAAAAACTCGAACGCTATGGCATCCGTGAAAATGCATATAATTGAATTAGTAGCTACTTAGCTAATAGTAGTCAATTTGACGGCTACAGGTCAGACACTCAAAGAATAGTATGTGGAGTTCCACAAGGTTCTATACTTGGACCGATGTTGTTTATTCTCTATATCAATGACATGTGTAATTAAATAAGCACATTTCTTAATTCACAACTAAATAAATTCGACTCACTTCGACGTTTCAATCGCCTTCGGCGGCCTTCTTCAGGAACTGAACTTCCTCTATTCGCCAGATGGTGTGGCGAGCGGGCTGTCCCATACGTGACTCAATCTCCCCATCTCTATTCATTGTAGGTATAGCCTTTCCAGATGCCCTCCTTGATCCAACGCACCTCTGTCTGTCTCTCTATCAACTACTCTTGCACATTCCCAGTCTATGACAAAGTTTTGTTTGTCTGCATGGTCAGTTATAGCCGATTTGTGTTCAATGTTTTTCGAGTCTTTTCTTTTTCCTCGAGTGAAAAGTTTGGTTGTCCCAGTTTCGACTTCTTTCATATGTTCATCTAGTCTCGTGCCAAATGTTCTTCCCGTTTCCCTAATGAATGTCTTGTTGCAGGTCTTACAAGGGATTTTGTATATACAGACGGTCTTCTTTCTGTCTTCCACTTTGTCTTTTGAGTGTAATAATATTTTTCAGAGATGTCGGTGTGGTCTGACAGTGGACGCTATATCATGATGTTTTAGTATGCGTTGTACTGGTTCTGTCACTCCTTGAATATGTGGTATAGTAACCATGCCTATGGACTTGTCTGTGTTATTCTTGTCCTTGGTCTTTCTCCTCTGGTTTGGTTATTGTTCCTTCATTTTCCTTATTGTCCAACTTGGGTACCCACACTGATGTAGCGCCTTCATGATGTGATCCGCCTCCTTCTGTCTGTCCTCTGGCTCCGTTACAACGTTACTGCATTTGTCTAGCAAAGTTTTGATGACACCCTGTTTCTGATGTAGCGGATGGTGTGAACTAAAGTTCAGATACTGGTCGGTGTGGGTCTTCCTCCGATACACTAGGAGTTTGACCGTTCCATCCTCTTTCCGTAGCATCAGTGTGTCTAGGAACGGCAGTGACCCCTCACTCTCTTCTTCAAACGTGAACTTGATGTTACCTGTTACATCAATGGTGTTGAGGTGATCTGTCAGTTGTTGTTGACCCTCCTTCTCGCTTTCATAGTCTGGGCTGACATGTTACTGGAGCTGTCGCGATGGCATGTTGTTCCAGCTATACCATAACTAAAATGGCTATTACCGGTGACACCGGGCTTCCCATCGCTGTGCCGAACTTCTGTTGGTAGATTGTGCCCCTGAAGTTGAAGTTTGTTGTAATAACAACATACTCCATACCCAACAAACAGCTCCGTAATGTCATCCACGTGTAGATTTGTCCTTTATTTCAGTGTTGAGTCCTCTAGTCGTTTTCTGATGATGTGCAATGTCTCATCAATCGGTGCGTTGGCAAACAAAGAAACTACATCATGCGACAGGAACATTTCATCTTGCCGATCATCACACATGCCATTCCATTAATTCACGACGCTCACGCGTTCATATGCTAAATTTCTATGAAGTTGCCTCGGTATAATACACTACACTAGCAACAACGTATAACACCCACGCTTTAAAGTAAGACAATTGTACAAGTATATTGTGTTGAAACCAAAACATTTTGGTAATGTTACCTTGGTAATGTACTAAATTACTAAAACACTACCACTCTAAGGCTAGGAAACATTAGAAATTACAACATTGACTTAGTAGAATACGAAAGTTGTGATGGTGGTGGTGGTGACAGATAGATGAATGAGTACCTGACTATAGACGGTGGTGGTGGTGGTGACAGATAGATAAATGAGTTCCTGACTATAGACGGTGGTGGTGGTGGAGGCAGATAGATGAATGAGTACCTGACTATAGACGGTGCTGATGGTGGTGGCAGATATATGAATGAGTACCTGACAATAGACGGTGGTGGTGGTGGTGGTGGAGGCAGATAGATGAATGAGTACCTGACTATAGACGGTGGTGGTGGTGGAGGCAGATAGATGAATGAGTACCTGAATATAGACGGTGGTGGTGGTGGTGACAGATAGATAAATGAGTACCTGACTATAGACGATGGTGGTGGTGGAGGCAGATAGATGAATGAGTACCTGACTATAGACGGTGCTGATGGTGGTGGCAGATATATGAATGAGTACCAAACTATAGACGGTGGTGGTGGTGGAGGCAGATAGATGAATGAGTACCTGACTATAGACGGTGGTGGTGGTGGAGGCAGATAGATGAATGAGTACCTGACTATAGACGGTGCTGATGGTGGTGGCAGATATATGAATGAGTACCTGACAATAGACGGTGGTGGTGGTGGTGGTGGAGGCAGATAGATGAATGAGTACCTGACTATAGACGGTGGTGGTGGCGGAGGCAGATAGATGAATGAGTACCTGAATATAGACGGTGGTGGTGGTGGAGGCAGATAGATGAATGAGTACCTGACTATAGACGGTGGTGCTGGCGGTGGCAAATAGATGAATGAGCACCTGACTATAGACGGTGGTGGTGGTGATGGCAGATAAACGAATGAGTACATTACTATAGACGGTGGTGGTGGTGGTGGAGGCAGATAGATGAATGAGCACCTGGCTATAGACGGTGGTGAAGGTGGAGGCAGATAGATGAATGAGTACCTGGCTATAGAGGGTGGTGGTGGTGGAGGAGGCAGATAGATGAATGAGTACCTGACTATAGACGGTGGAGGCAGATAGATGAATGAGCACCTGATTATAGACGGTGGTGGTGGTGGAGGCAGATAGATGAATGAGTACCTGGCTATAGACGGTGGTGCTGGCGGTGGATGAATGAGCACCTGACTATAGACGGTGGTGGTGGTGATGGCAGATAAACGAATGAGTACATTACTATAGACGGTGGTGGTGGTGGTGGAGGCAGATAGATGAATGAGCACCTGGCAATAGACGGTGGTGATGGTGTTGGCAGATAGATGAATGAGTACCTGACTATATAGACGGTGGTGGTGGTGGCAGATAGATGAATGAGTACCTGACTATAGACGGTGGTGGTGATGGAGGCAGATAGATGAATGAGTACCTGACTATAGACGGTGGTGGTGGTGGTGGTGGCAGATATATGTATGAGTTCCTGACTATAGACGGTGGTGGTGGTGATGGCAGATAAACGAATGAGTATTTGACTATAGACGGTGGTGGTGGTGGATGCAGATAGATGAATGAGTACCTGACTATAGACGGTGGTGCTGGCGGTTGCAGATAGATGAATGAGCACCTGACTATAGACGGTGGAGGTGGTGGAGGCAGATAGATGAATGAGTACCTGACTATAGACGGTGGTGCTGGCGGTGGCAGATAGATGAATGAGCACCTGACTATAGACGGTGGTGGTGGTGATGGCAGATAAACGAATGAGTACATTACTATAGACGGTGGTGGTGGTGGAGGCAGATAGAGGAATGAGCACCTGGCTATAGACGGTGGTGATGGTGGTGGCAGATAGATGAATGAGTACCTGACTATATAGACGGTGGTGGTGGTGGCAGATAGATGAATGAGTACCTGACTATAGACGGTGGTGGTGGTGGAGGCATATATATGAATGAGTACCTGGCTATAGACGGTGGTGGTGGTGTCAGATAGATGACTGAGTACCTGTCTATAGACGGAGGTGATGGTGGTGGCAGATAGATGAATGAGTACCTGACTATAAACGGTGGTGGAGGCAGATAGATGAATGAGTACCTGACTATATAGACGATGGTGGTGGTGGTGGTGGCAAATAGATGAATGAGTACCTGATTATAGACGGTGGTGGTGGTGGAGGCAGATAGATGAATGAGTACCTGACTATAGACGGTGGTGGTGGTGGAGACAGATAGATGAATGAGTACCTGGCTATAGACGGTGGAGGTGGTGTCAGATAGATGAATGAGTACCTGACTATAGACGGTGGTGATGGTGGTGGCAGATAGATGAATGAGTACCTGACTGACTATAGACGGTGGTGGTGGTGGTGGAGGCAGATAGATGAATGAGTACCTGACTACATAGACGGTGGTGGTGGTGGTGGTGGCAGATAGATGAATGAGTACCTGACTATAGACGGTGGTGGTGGTGGAGGCAGATAGATGAATGAGTACCAAACTATAGACGGTGGTGGTGGTGGAGGCAGATAGATGAATGAGTACCTGACTATAGACGGTGGTGGTGGTGGAGGCAGATAGATGAATGAGTACCAAACTATAGACGGTAGTGGTTGTGGAGGCAGACAGATGAATGAGTACCTGGCTATAGACGGTGGTGGTGGTGTCAGATATATGAATGAGTACCTGACTATAGACGGTGGTGATGGTGGTGGCAGATAGATGAATGAGTACCTGACTATAGACGGTGGTGGTGGTGGTGGAGGCAGATAGATGAATGAGTACCTGACTATATAGACGGTGGTGGTGGTGGTGGTGGCAGATAGATGAATGAGTACCTGACTATAGACGGTGGTGGTGGTGGAGGCAGACAGATGAATGAGTACCTGACTTCATAGACGGTGGTGGTGGTGGTGGTGGCAGATAGATGAATGAGTACCTGACTATAGACGGTGGTGGTGGTGGAGGCAGATAGATGAATGAGTACCTGACTATAGACGGTGGTGGTGGTGGAGGCATATAGATGAATGAGTACCTGACTGTAGACGGTGGTGGTGGTGGAGGCATATAGATGAATGAGTACCTGACTGTAGACGGTGGTGGTGGTGGAGGCAGATAGATGAATGAGTACCTGGCTATAGACGGTGGTGGTGGTGTCAGATATATGAATGAGTACCTGACTATAGACGGTGGTGATGGTGGTGGCAGATAGATGAATGAGTACCTGACTATAGACGGTGGTGGTGGTGGAGGCAGATAGATGAATGAGTACCTGACTATATAGACGGTGGTGGTGGTGGTGGTGGCAGATAGATGAATGAGTACCTGACTATAAACGATGGTGGTGGTGGAGGCAGATAGATGAATGAGTACCTGACTATAGACGGTGGCGTTGGTGATGGTGGCAGATATATGAATGAGTACCTGACTATAGACGGTGGTGGTGGTGGAGGCAGATAGGTGAATGAGTACCTGGCTATAGACGGTGGTGGTCGTGGCGGATATATGAATTAATACCTGGCTATAGATAGTGGTGATGGTGGTAGATATATGAATACGTACCTGGCTATAGACAATGGTGGTGGTGGCGGATAGATGAATAAGTACCTGGCTATAGACGGTGGTGGTGGTGGCAGTTAGATGAACGAGTATCTGGCTATAGACGGTGGTGGTGGTGGGGGATAGATGAATACGTATCTGGCTATAGACGGTGGTGGTGGTGGCAGATAGATGAATGAGTATCTGGCTATAGACGGTGGTGATGATGGCCGATATATGAATGAGTACCTGGCTATAGAAGCTGGTGGTGGTAGCCGATAGATGAATGAGTACCTGGCTATAGACGGTGGTGGTGGTGGCGGATAGATGAATTAATACCTGGCTATAGAGGGTGGTGATGGTGGCAGATAGATGAATAAGTACCTGGCTATAGACGATGGTGGTGGTGGCAAATAAATAAATGAATACCTGACTATACACGGTGGTGGTGGTGGAGATATATGAATGAATACATGGCTATAGACGGTGGTTGTGATGGCAGATAGATGAATGAGTACCTGGCTATATACGGTATTGGTGGTGGCAGATAGGTGAATGAATACCTGGCTATAGACTGTGATGGTGGTGACAGATATATGAATGAGTATCTGGCTATAGACTGTGGTGGTGGTGTCAGATATATGAATGAGTACCTGGCCATAGACTGTGGCGATGGTGTCAGATAGATGAATGAGTACCTGGCTATAGACTGTGGTGGTGGTGTCAGATAGATGAATGAGTACCCGGCTATAAACTGTGGTGGTGGTGTCAGATAGATGAATGAGGGCTATAGACGGTGTTGGTGGTGTTGGCATATATATGAATAGAGTACATGGCTATAGACGGTGGTGGTATTGGCAGATCTATGAATGAGTACATGGCTATAGACGGTGGTGGTGGTGGCAGATAGGTGAATGAGTACATGCCTATAGACGGTGATGGTGGTGGTGACATGTAGTTGAATGATTATTTAATGAGTATTCACACTGACAAATGGAATTGTGGTAATGGTGAATTAGATAACTTCATCCGTTGTAATGCATTGTCTGAAGCGGCATACATTGTCACTGTGGAGAGTCCTTTCTAACCACGTATTGGGATTGAACCCTCACTAACTTTCCTTTAATGTGTCAATTTTTCTTAAAGAAACAAACATATTTTAAAATGATACGTGGCAATTATTTTGCTTCGGCTAGTACTCTTACGAGGCTGAGGATTGCAATAGGCGAGAACCATAGACCAGACCCACGATTTACATCTACCATTCATGGCCTGCAGTGGATATTATGTGTCTTGGTGGTAACACGTGTTGTAGGCTATGAATCATGCTGCAAGATGAGACACGTTTAAAGGCCATATCCTGGGATAAAATGTGCTCTGTCCCTTAATAACAAATGGTTGATGGCCTTTCAAATGATATTGCCAAAATGTTGAAATATCGTATATGAGCATACAACATAAAAAGAGCCTTTAAATTTGCCATTTTACGGAAACTCCCGAGCGATGCCGGGTTTGCATTTGTTGCTGAAACGTGACGTAAGTCGTGGTTCCGCCGTGAGTTAGTGCAGCGGCTTCACGCCTGCGGCCCTGCGCAGTCGCGCGGTGTCATGTAAACAACTCGATACAAATGGCGGCTTACTCGAGTAGTTCAGAGAGCAATATAAATTTTGACGCGGATCACGAAACGTTTAATCATATATATTTCGGTGACAGTGAGTGTTGATGTTAGTCAGCACGTTGTGGCACCGTATGTAGACATGAACCAGTGAAGAAGCCCCGATAACTGACCGGGCCCATTTGCGCAGATTCGCCGGTAACCGATTCGTCTTCGCCTCTATTGTGTTCTTCGAAGGAACGGCAGATTTCTTTACATCTGACTTACGCCTGAAACCCATATTCCATTGTACGAAGCCTTCGAAGTCGTCAGGCGCAACGAAATGCGAACCACAAATAATGCTAGTTGCCGTAGCATGGGTCCAGTCGGCCCTGCCGTTTCGAACAAAACGTTCCTATTTCTGCCGAGTAACTGGCTCTTTGGGAAATTCGTGCACTGAATAGCCAGTCAGATTCGAATTGTAGCAGTTTCCAACAACACATTTGTTAACCAATTCTGTATGTGAACGAATGTTTACCAGTTCAAATATCCACCAAGGAAATACAGCCGCCGAGAACGCTTGCGATCCCGGGAATGTTTTCCACAACTGACGTCACGATTCTGCCCCTCGCGGCATTTCCGGAAAACAGACTTTTCGAAGCCTGCACCAAGACAGGTCCCGTTTAATGTCAATTTTATAAATGTTTCAGCAAACGTGTGGTTTCTGGGTTGTCATTATATTGCAGAACACATATGTACATGCATACTGTTATACTTATTAGCAATTTGTTTTCTCCCAGGATATGGCCTTTAAATGTCAGACATAAATCAGTTTGCAGAAGAACAATTCAATATAGCGTGAATTCTTTCAGTTGACCGACACATAATTTATTAATTACTAATCCAACAGAAGATAATTATACAAGAATAATTATATTTGGCCGTATTTCCATTGATGAATGTTTTGCCACGTTGAAGTCGACGTAGTGAGGCTGACGAAGTCGTGTGCGATGAGATGTGGATAAAGTGTAATACATTTTACATCACATCAAAAAGAAGCGCTGAGGTATGGATAAAATATAATAAATTGTATGTTACATAAAATGTGCCGAGATATGAATACAGTGTAATATATTTTATTTATACAAAAAAACTAGAAAATGGCTTACATTGTCATTCAAAAAAGTATTGTCCAGGAAACAGATCACATATGCTATTAATAAGAGACATAGGTATGTTGTTGTCATGAAATATTCCTCAATATTCGCACCACTACGCAAGTGAACTAATATTTGCGCACAGTCTAGTGTAGTTAACATATTTATATAATTAAATAAATGTTCAAAATGATATTTTAAGAAAACATTTTCTCACGCTCTGGTATAGTGACATGGTGAATAGGATGAAAATAGGGATTTCAAATACCACACTAGCAAAATGTAGTTTCCTAAACCTGAAATTAATGCTCGACCTTTAAAATTGGTGTGTGCAATGACCTGTTTAATATTATTGTCACCTTTCTTACCACCCTAAGTCTTGTCATAATAAAACGCTATACTATGAAACGAAAATCGTAGACATGTACGGTAAGCGGCCAAGTGTACTCGGGTGCATGGTACTTATACTACGCAAAAAATGACACAATATAAGGTTTGTACGTTTTAATAGAGTACAAAAGAAAACAAAAAGATTTACAGATCACCCTCCATTACTGTCAGCACTGTTTCCTTCACAGTGTTTCGCCATTCGCCGTTGTCACATGTGTTTATTTTATGGGGAAATGCGCAGAGGAACATCGATAGAATAATGCTGAAGGAACGTTACGGTACTTCGTTGGCACGATAGAACCAACATGGTACAAGGCAATTAAAAAATCAAATATCATAAAATCATTAGTAACATTACTGCCAGATTGGTCACGCCTTCTTACCCGGTATTTCTGATAGTTTGTATCAATATATCATTCATTGACATTGTATGTAAGGACGATGACCGAATCTCGACACGGTGTTGACGTTACCAGAGATATTGGGAATATGGTGTTACGGGGTTTATAATACATCAATATTATATATAGTCATACCAATTTCGTGTTGGGTTGGAATTCTTACCTGTCTTACAACATATATTAACTGATCAGTTATTATTTCCTATGGTAGCACACATGTTATTTATTGAAGTAATGTTCTTGGCTTAAACATCTTTACATTGTAAGAAGTCTTGAAACATACATGTAAGGGAGCTGCAATTATTTATCTTCTCTGTCGAAGGATTCGGGGGAAATATAGTCTAATTCATCCCACGTCCAATAGTGTATCGTTGCGTGGCCCAAATCCGTGCGTTATGAAATTCTATGGCATTTAATAATAACTTCATAACTATTTCAATAAAATGTCAAAATTATTATTTCTTATTTGAACTAAATCCGTGTTACACAACGGAATAACCGGATTTTTAGAAAGACATGTGTAAACAGGAAGAAAATACATGCGTATAAATAATGTGTATGTTACTTTATATAAAACAATAACTTATTATAGCACGGTATCCCGTTTTCAAGACTGCTCAAAGCGATTTACACTTACCCCATCTTGAGATATATCTAAAAGCAATTCAACCACAGTTGCAGCAGCAGTGTACAGACGTATACAGCTGAATGAACTGATGCAACGTGGAACAAGCAAAATGCCCAAGCTTCGAAACAGCAGCCAACTAGTTTCAAAACCGATTTAACTAAATTGAGAATCCAATTTTCTAACACTATGCAACCGTGCCACACATATGATACAGTATTGTGCAAGTGAATTTATAACCACATTTCATGATACTTTATTATAACGTACCCAGTAGGATTCATCAATGTACTAATTAATAATATTATAAAATACAACAGTAGTGCCAAAAGTAATGCAATGATATTTTGCTATACAATTACGCGTTTAAAAGGATACATACCAAACTGTATAATAGCAACACTTTTAATTATATCTAAATAGTTTGCACACACAACGTCATCTGTCCTGCATGTGTCTTTATGCAATACCAATCTCAGCCAGATGTTCAGCATGACCCTTAGCCTCTGTATGGCTTTTTAGTACATCTTATCTTTCACGCATAAAAGTATTACTTCATTGTTTTTATAATTGGCAAAGTTTGGTTAACTTCAGTTTTGAAAAAATGGTTTTACCCTATTTATTAGAAAAATATAAACAATATGTTGTTTGCCATTTCAACTAACTAGTTAATTTTTTTGGTTGCCTAGTAAATATGATCATATTAATTTTCTAATTGTACCCCTTGAAAATAATATTGTCCAACTCCCTGATGCTATATAAGTTATGCCAACATATCCAGGATGCACTGCATATGTTTTATATTGTCCACTTCCAAAGGAGGGGGCACACTCTGTGTGTTGAAAGACTATACCTACCCCATGCCTTGTGTAGCAGATTAAGTATCATTACTGACAATAAAAATGTGGAATATCCTGAAATCCAGCATTGGGTATGGCTACGAATTATATTATCAACTTTGCATGGACTAGTAGCTTCAACATTTGTTGATGACGTTAATATATTGGCAAACGACAATAGAAGTATAAAATTATAGTGTTTTATTTACTACATTCCATTACTCCCACTTTATATAAAAAGGTTACATAAAATAGTATTTACAGTTTCAGGCAATGACGTAAAACGTTGTTGCATTGACAAGTAAATGTCATGGCCCCGTCATTTTGTAATATAGTTGTGAATGTACATATGTTTTGTCGGAAAGAATGGTACCCGTTGTCGAAAAGGTGCCACCAAAACATAAACGTTGTAACATTGTGTCGAAGTGTCTATCTCACGCTAGCTTTCACAATTGTTCAGTAAACAGTGCAGTTTGATGCATAGCACGGAATCATTCGCTAATTTTGTGTTGCACCACTTCTTCAAATGAATTGATTACATCATGGAAGCGACTCGGACGTTGATATCGAGCTGCGTTTCTTCTCGAAATCATCGAACTTGTACAATGAATTCGACTAATTTATACGTGAGAAGCTTTGTTTGTTTGAGTACGGCGTTAAGCAAGGTCCGTGGCATACTCAGAATTTAAACGGTTCATGCTCAAGTCTGAGAACGATTTCGTGCTCAGAAATTGTTTTAACCTACGTGAGTATGAGCGTGGCGTGAAAGCGAAACGTGAGCATGACATTCTGAGCACCGAGCACCGAGTATGGCTTTATAACCTCGGGCCAGGGGTATATGCTATCTTACACTATAAATGACGTCATAGTCACGTGACCAGATAGTTCACCACCTATGCGACAGGGGCTATATATATATATATATATATATGACAAAACGGTCCACCACCCATACGCCACGGAAACGACACCATTTCGTATGTGCAATGATCTATTTATTGACGTCTTTCACCTATTTTACAGTAACAATATAAGAGGCACGAATTTAAGCAGTTCTGTTTCAATGTCTTCCCGCAAGGGGACGCTTATTGGCCTAATTACGTAGTTCACCACCTATTCGCTAGGGGGTGCCGGTTGACCTTTTGACCTAGAAGTGACGTCATTTATTCGTCCTGTAATCCTAATCAGTCGGTTCCACGAGTAGGACATACTATACTACTACTGTGTCACGCTACGACATGGAAAGATAAGGTCGACGGGGTTTCTGTGTGACGGCACCGCGCCTTTGGAACGGTCTACCGTTGTATATCCGTGGCGCTGACTCTATCGAACTTTTTTTTTCTCAGTTAAAGACACATCTTTTCAAGAATGCATTTCAAGATTAGTTATAAAAATATTTTCATTCTAGCGTCAATACATGGTTTATTTCATACTGGATTTTAAGTATTTATTTAATTTAATTACGCAATTGATTTTAAAGCAGCAAATAGTTTAATTTTAGATAGTTAAGACTAATCAATATTTAGCCGATACTTTATGATATATAAGGTACTTATTTACAAATGTATTTACATTTCGCATAAGATTTTTATTACATATATTATTATACTTTTTATATGTTAAATAATAATTATATTGTAGCGATCATGTTTTAACAATGTTGTATTTTAAGCGCCTTTGAACAAGTTTTTTTTATATCCGGAGATATGGAGCTATATAAATCAAATATATTGTTATCATTATTATTAAAGCAAAGAATGCGAACTATTTATGGAAAGCGTCAACAGCTACTCTCAAAATATGCTGCTTACGAAAGTTGCTGTCTCTCCCGCGCTAACGAAATATATTCATCCAGGGGAGAATTGTACGGGGTGATGTGGGTATGCTGCGGTTCATATTGGGCATATCGTGGAGAGAACCCATCACCAATGAAGAAGTGATGAGGAGGGCAGGTCTGGATAGCCTGCATTACATAGTTAAGTCTCGACGAAGAAGACTAGCGGGACATATCCTACGCTTACCAAGAGAGAGAACTGCACATGTAGCAATGGAATGGGTGCCTGAAGGTGGAAACAGAAAGAGAGGAAGGCCGACTAAGACCTGGCGCAAGACGTTTAAAGAAGATCTGGCAGAAATGGAAATCACATGGAATGAGGCCAAAGTAATTGCGAAAGACCGTAGTAGATGGAGAAAGATCGTCGCCCGATGTTCCGAAAGGAACAGGAGGAACTAAGAAAGTAAGTAAGTGAGGTACTGCTTGAGTACCAATCAACACTAATTACAAAGTCCAAATCTGTAGTTGTTTCGACGATTTAGCAAATATGTATTGTACTCAACTCAATCGTTTTTGGGGATGTTGAACTGTCAATTGTTTCAGATATATTTAATTAACTACGGTGCAATATACCCACGGATACGTTTGAATAAGGAAAACGCGGCATATAGCGTTCTACCGAAAAGACAATGGCTGTCATAAAATCAGTTGCTTCCTTGCAAGTATATTGTTTGTTTCTGTTTGTTTGTACGTGAGTGTGCGTGCGTGTGTGTGTGTACGTGTGTGTGTGTGTGTGTGTGTGTGTGTGTGTGCGTGTGTGTGTGGTGTGTGTGTGTGGTGTGGTGTGGTGTGTGTGTGTGTGTGTGTGTGTGTGTGTGTGTGTGTGTGTGTGTGTGCGTACATGTGTGCGTGTGCGTCTTCGAATGGGTGTGCGTGTGTGCATCTGCTTGTGGGTGTAGGTGGTATGCGTACGATTTTGACTAGGCGTCGTCATGTATCTTACAAATTCAATCAGACCATTTGCTATGATGTAAACTTTAGCTGTTTTTGCTGTGTTTGTTGATGACAAGTTACGTTTTGATTTGCGAAAAATGTATTCACCCAATAAAAGGTGAGAAGATTTGCGATATGGGGAGTTTGTAATACAATAAAGGTGCTAAAGCACCGGTAGCCCCCGACTATGAATTTCGTCCAGGTGCCACTGGCTAACACTGTGGAAACTAGAGGTGTCAATTGTCATTTAACCTTTGTAATGGAAGGCGACGAAAACAAGAGGCAACTTGAACCGTGTATAAATAGACCTATTCAGTATCATGTGTGTTGAAGTGTAAAGCGCTTTAAGCAGTCCTAATGACTAGATACTATCAAATATATATAAGAACTTGCCTTTATTTTTTACGTATGCAGTCTTCTTTAATACTACGCATCTTCTGTTGCTGTTTTGTTCAGGAGGTTTAGCGTGGTGTGATATATTGATTGGTATATGATACGCATGAGCGTATATCACTATGTCGTCTTTGGTGAGTGCAACATTGTTTAACATTACTTTGGAAGTAATTAGTTGTCTTTAGAATGCATCTATCAAAAATTAAGTTAGTACTGCAAAAGCAATAGCAGGAACATCGTTTGTAAATTCCTTTAGTATTGTTTTGGTAATATCTATGTTATTACAGTGTAAGCTATATATAAACCAAAAGCATATGAAATGAAATAATAATACACGCGCGCTCATTTTTGTATGTGTGTGTGTGTGTGTGTGCGTGTGAGAGAGAGAGAGAGCGCGCTGTGCGTGCGTGCGTGTGTGTGGTTGCGCGTGCATGTATACATAGCATAATGTTAGCATTCTTACATAATAGCAATGCTGATATTTTATACATGTATCAATTATTGTTATTACTGTTGATGGTTGCGACGTATTTCATAACTGGTCTGTCTTACTTTAGATGGTGTTACTCGTCCTGTCGTCTCTGTTCGGCGCATTGACAACGCAGGAGCCACCCACAATAGAAGACTTACTTCGCTGTATCTATGAGTGTCGCGAGGAATTCCACAGATGTCGCAATTGCAAACATCTTGGAATCATCATCTCAAATCGTTACTCGTTTTGTTACAATATAAAAACTATATGCTTATTCGAATGTGATTATACATATTATTATACAGGTTACAAAAATGAATAATATACCTACTTTAAGACCTGACGATTATAAAAAATTCTAAGCAGGATTTGGCGACGTCACGTCTCTTATAATTCCAATCACTGCTCGCTGGATCATACATTGCAGTGACTTCGAAATGGTGTTTCATAAGAGACGTGTACTGTTGATTCCAATAAGGTGCATATGTGAGACTTTGCAATTAGCGTCTGACATGGAGACGTTTGAATTAGTGACGAAGAAGACACGTTTTCGTTGTTGCGGAGAAGTATATAATATAATGAAATTGAGAGTACAAGAATTGTGTGCCATGATAAGTGACCCACCACAGCGAACCGGGTATTAAGTCGTGCAAGTCTACTCTGCTGACGGGCGAAAATATTCCTCTAGGTCATGTCCAATCGATTTTGTGATTTTGACTGAAACGCATACTTGTTTGAAATCTCATCTTTCAATGTCCAGTTTTATTGTCTTCGACAAAAAACAAAAATTTATAAAATACATGCATTCACGAACCCATATATTAAAAAAATAGGCTACATGAGTCAAAATAATATAATTGATCAGAACGTCACTTTTTGCGTCAATTTTAGCAATAAATAAAAAACTACTGAAACTATTTCAACGAATGAGGTATAATTTAAAAGCATATGATCTGTTGAATCAAAAACGGATTTTGCTGACGAAGAGGCAGCCTGCTCTGGCCGCAGACCCACTCGAAACCTCGGCCGCGACAATCAACCCGGGCCAACGACCAGTCCGACGACCAGTTCGACGACCAAACCAATTTCGTCGCTGTCATCAGCTCCGGCAACCAAACCAACCATCAACCCGACGTCGGCACCATTGCCCCATTATGCCTGCTGCAAGTGTGGCAGTATAAAGGGAGTTGGCACGTCCATGTGAAGCAGGGCTACTGCTAAAGGAAGCAAGATAAGCAGCGGCGACGTAAAGAACAACTTAAAGAGATAATAGCAAGCTTCAATTTCTCATAGTGTCCAAATGCCATTCAGGTCTTGTTCTAAGTCATGTAATTTTTTGTTAGGACATTTTCAAAGCCTGACACAAAGAACATAATATTATATTTTTCTTATACATACCAGTTGACCATACATTAATTATATTTCTCTGATACATAACAGTTGACCATACATTATTAACCTCATCTCGTCAGTGTTTCTGCTTCAAGATAAGGAACGCATTGCCACAGCCGTCGCTGCTTCTGCCTCTTCTCCAGCTGTAGCAGCACATATCGACCCGCCACGCGACTGTCTCCGCTACTGAACACACCCAACCAGTAAGAGAAAGATGCATCTTGAGTTTGTCAGTATAGAATTGGCGCGAGATGCACATGGT
Source organism: Paraescarpia echinospica (assembly GCA_020002185.1). Classification (NCBI taxonomy): domain Eukaryota; kingdom Metazoa; phylum Annelida; class Polychaeta; order Sabellida; family Siboglinidae; genus Paraescarpia; species Paraescarpia echinospica. The sequence goes on from CM034533.1 coordinate 26,199,892, forward strand.
GCCTGTTAGCAAACTAGTTTGAAGTGGTATTCGCTGTGCGAGTCTGATCTGCTATACATTCCATGCTTCTAGTTTTTTACTCTGCAGTCCGTGCGTGTACGTTCTACTCTGAGCACCGTGCTGATTCGGCACGCCCATGTGACCTTTCCGCACATTTGTAATTCTCAGAAACCTATATAAACGCGACGCTCTGCCAATCGGATCGTTATTCGTATCATCACGACACCATGGCTAATAACACCATGTTGAAGA
>CM034533.1:26201143-26563643 GCA_020002185.1 Paraescarpia echinospica
TGTGACATTGGCTGTTTTGTGTGAAGTCATTTGGTACATTGTTATGTTTGTCAGTCTTTCCTGCACGATAAAATCCGCCGCATTAACATAACGATTGATAAAGCCGTCTAACAAGTCGCTCTGAATTGTGTCGCTGAACCAATGTACTGAACTGATTTGGTGAGTTAACCGTTTTCTGCAAGCACATTTAATAAAAACTTATGTTTTCATTTGTAACATCATGTCTATCATGTTTTCTTTTATCACAGATTAACTGTTTAAACAGATGGGTCGCCACGCAATTCCGCCTAACGAAATTTGGGTCGCTGCCAATATGATTAAGAATCACTGATCTAGTGATTGAACATGGTATTAGACTAAAATTGAAGCACGCTATGTGATAATTGTCACAATGGTCTGGAAGTATGAACTGAAACTATGTTTTTGATGTTATGGAAACGCATGGTAATTCTGACTAATAATGGTTATTAGTGTGTAAATTATCAAAGCATATCACCATACATTACTGTTAATTCGGTTACAAATGGGTTAACTATGTGTTGGTAAGGAGTTTATTTTTCATCAGTCTGCGTACTATTGATAATTCCAATATAATAAGCTTTTTTGTTGAAACTGAGCCAGTTAAACCTTAAAGGGGGGGGGCAGTTTGGCATTTGTTAATGAATGAAGATGTGCGTTGCTTTACTGGAAAACACTTCGCGGAGTTCAAAGTTCGTGAACATTGGGGAATTGGGACATTGGAAAGGTTCACACATGCATTTATTTACACAATGGTTGCAATATACTTTAATGGTATATTAATTGTGTCGAGTTATTAATTACATGCATTGACTTGTAAGCGACGCTTGTGTTCCCAATGGGTCGATATCTAACTGTATTTGCTCAGTGATTATGACGGTTTTGTAGAAAGCCTATGTAAAAAAACCTCTATGCTCCGTAACTCAGCTTACCCAACTCTAAGTGCTAATTGACCTACTTGACCAACTTTGAATTAGCTATAAATAATTATATATTTATGTTAGACATATTTTATTTGTTCCGGAAGGTCTACAAATAATCATTTGTGTGTCAACACAATGTTATGTGTGTAAACTCAATTTTGACTTAGGAATATGCTTTTGTATTATATATAAAAAAAATGAAACATGATTCAATTAACATTGCCTTCCTCTAAGTTGCCTTCTTCGCACTAACTCTACCAAGTCGTGGTACAACAGTTGAAGTGAAAATTAGTAAATCATATCAGTCATTGTTGTCATTTTAGATTAAGCCAACGACATTCGATTTAGCCTGTTATTTCAAGAAGCTGTAGACCTAGATGAAACTTGTCACAGTGGTCAGGTACTAACTGCTTCTGTTCACTTGTTTCAATAGAAAAGCATGTTGTTGTAGTATCGAATTTCTTGGTCATGATGCACCAACAGGGTCAGCACAAGCTGCAAAGAGTGGTCTCATTAATTTTTTTCTCAAATGTTATGTTGTTACTGATTTTAGTTGTGTGTCATACAACAATGCATAATGTATTAATGCTATCTGATAGGGTGTGCCGTGCCATGCAAATTGTGATTTTAATGAAACCTTGCAGGTTCGTTTTGACTGTGCAGGTTGCAACTATGGTTATAACACATGCGTGTGTTCTTACATGTGACTGTTGAAGCATGCCATTCATTCACACTGCTATAAAACGTCCGGACATGGGCCATTCTTTTTGCAATAAAAATCTGGCTTAGATGCGTCACTGCAGAACTGGTGTAAACAGTAACACCTGACCCCATTTCGGCGTGTTTCCAGAGCTGGTAGAAACCACAAAAGAACAATCAAACCAATTATCGCCAACACCAGACCTGCGTACATTTCCAGGGGAACATGTTATGTTGCGGAACACGCTAAATGAAGAAGAAACCACTGCTATAATCTTCAACCTGTCTTCCGAGCAATTCATGTACAGGTGTTCAGTTGGAAGAAGAGTTGATGCAGCCTTGGTATTGTTCGCAACGCTAAACTGTCACTTACATTTTACACGTACCGTGGAATATTCTTTATTTGAGCACCTAACAGCAAGATGCAAGCATTTCACAAGGATTGCGGTCTACCGTCCGCCATCGCCATCCACACCACTGTGTGTTGACTGCAAATATGGTTTCCGGTGCTGGGATATGGCAACCTGCTTTTGGATGTTGGTTCTGCTCTTCTGGCGTGTCTTCCTTCATGGATATACCAACATCACATGATCTACGCCACCATGTTGATTGTTCTACTTACACGTGTGGTCACACCAGGGACCTTGGTATATCGCTAGTATGTGCCTCCACGAGCAACAGGGTTTACGTGATAAGTAGTAAAATCTCTTACGACAAGTCAATAGCATTGTCAATCAAGTATACATCCCACGACAACATCCCTATGTCAAACCATAACACAGAAGACATTTTGAAATGTCAATTGCGAAACATGACCAGAGAAGTTATGTTGAACTGATCTAGCATGAATACACAGTCCATACTTCTGTATATCGTTCGGGATCAATGTACGTTTGCTATTTATATAATACTGGACGAACTTGCTCCTGCTGTACAACAGCAACTATCCAAATGGAATATTTACTTTGGTACTGTGAGGACATAAATGCAATTAAAAGACTGGCCGTCACAGCGAGAGCAACTGGAGCGCATCGGGTTTGGATTTACACAGACAAATATAGAGTAGCTTGGGTCATAACGCCTGGTTTGGGCGGATACCGCCCACCCCCTAACTAGCTGTATGGTTCGAAAACAATAATTTCACGTTAGCCGTATTGAGCAGCATGTAGTTCTTGACATTCTGTAAAAATATGACCGCAGCAAACTAAATACATGCACATTTTGATAAACGTGTGCTCCACTACAAAGCATAAACATTTTCACCACAAAGGGATAACTGAACTATAGAAGTATGTAATAATTTACATCTGATAATTTACACCTAATAACTACTAATATCGTGGTTGTGTATGCCATTAGTTGGAATCATATTAGGCATTGTATTGACTTAATCGTAGTTAGTGGAGCTACTTTAATGGAGCGTTTTGTTATTGCTATGAACAACAGTTGTACTTCAGAAACACAGCATGTTGTGAAAGACAATAACTACTGGGGTCATATTTGGTCTACGGTCGGACATCTGTCAAGGCAAAGATGCGCACATTCCATAAATCAATACTGTATTTCCTGCGGTTAGCTGATGTGAACATATAATGTATTCGTTTGTGTGTGGGATAACTAGAGTAATTATTTGTGAATATGTTGCATATGTTAAATGTTCGATCGTTCAACTTGTCTATGCAGGTCAGATTGATAGATTTCTGCATCGCCATACCGTTGTCACTTCGGTATGCAGTGTGTTTCATTGCGTTTTATAATATGTAGATCATAAGACTTCTTCGAGGCTATATTTGGCGGAGATAGATCGTTGAAATTGGTGGTGTATCAAAGTTCATAAGCAAGTGGAATTACTGATTGATAAGTATTATTCTTGCCTTAATATCATTCATAAAGTAGCAGTAAACATATATTGAGTAGCAGTTGTGCTTAATTAGTTAGTTAGATAAAGTATTTTAGGACAAATAGGGTACGTTAGCTTACGGCTACGATAAGTTTGTAAACAAGATTTAACAAACCTCGTTATGTGGTAGAATATATAGGTGATAAAGTAACAACCATAAACTACCTACATAAGATAATATCTGTGTAAGTCAGTACCTGCTAGACATTTTGATAAGGTAGCTTTGTTGTTAAAATTAAGCATTTGCGATAATCGGGCGAACTAAGTTTATGTAGCTAGTGTCTGTCTTATTCGCTAGGGCGCTGTATAACCTAAATAAATAAGGCAGTCTAGCGTACGCAATCTTACGAAAAGTGTAACATTTGTGCACAGAAAACAGTCTTCTTAAAGACTACATAGACAGTGAATAGTGTAAACACAGTTGACAAAACTATTTTAAATAGCTAATTAGATTATTATTATTAAATAAATTCTGATATGGCGCCTTGCAAGCGGCAAGTCAAGGCAAAGAGACACTTGGTGTGCGACGACTGCCACAGTTGGGTGGATTTTGCCTTGTCCGGCTGTACGAAGTCATGGACAGAAACCAAGGAAGAGGGATTCACCTTTCAGTGCGTGGGGTGTTGGAAGGTGAAATGTCTGGAGAAAGAGGTAGCTAGGTTGGTAGATATTGTGAAGGGGATGGAGATGAGAATCAGCAAGGAGACAGATGGAATGGAGAGAGACGACAGGGATAAAGTTGGGAATACTGTGAAACTGAAGGAGCAGAGTAGTGGCAACAAGACCGAGGAAAGGAGACTGAGAGGAGGGAAGGTGATCGGAGGGGAAGAAAGTGGAGGATCGACGGCAGGAAATGTGACAGGTGTGAAGGTGGCAGGAGAGAAAGTGACCATAGAGAAAGAGGTAGGAGGGAAAAAGAGACGGGAGAGGAGAGAAGGAAATGCAATGGGAGGAAAGATGACGGGAAGAAATGAAGTGAGAGTACATGTGACAGAAGAGAAGTCGGGAGGGACGATGACAGGAAGAAAGGTGACAAGAGAAACAGCGTCAGGAAAGAATGGAACGGACGAGATTGTGACGGGAGAGCAGAAGACAGGGGAACAAGATTACAACCAGACAGATGCAAACCGTAGAAAGAGCTACACTGAGGCAGTGATTGAGGGGGCAATGAGGAAAGAGAGGGTGTTTATGGGCGATTCGATTATGAGAAAGACAGATAAGACTCTAAGCGAGGGGGAGGACGTCGTTGTTTGTCTACCGGGGGCTAGGATAGAACATGTAACTGAAAGGGTAGAGAAGGTACTGGGGCATGGCAAGGGAGGGTCTATACTAGTACATGTAGGGACAAATAACGCAGAGAGGGAGGGAACAACTGGGATAGTTCAGAAGTACAGACAGTTAGTGAAGAAGTTAAAGAAGACAAGAGTAGAACAGATTATCCTCTCAGGAATTTTGCCAGTAATGGGAGGAAGGGGGCCGACATATAGAAACTGCAAGAGGATGGCGATCAACGCACTAGTTGAGCAGATGTGTAAAGAAGAGGGGGTGGGATTCGTAGATTTATGGGGATACTTTGTTGGGAGGGAAGATATGTACATGAGAGATGGCCTACATCTAAGTGGAAAGGGGGCAGCAGTTTTCTCAGAGAACTTGCTGCAATCTGTTGACAGTGGGACAGGCTGCATCTATTTAAACTAGATTCGCAGGGGGGATTCACAGAGAAGCCTGAAACTGGAGGCATAGATAAAGACAGCAGAAATAAATCGGCAAAGAACAGCCTGGAAAACTGTTCTGAATCAGGATATAAATGCATTTGTTTAAATGCAAGGAGCATAGTAAACAAAAGAAGTGAACTAAACATTATGGTAGAAGATATTGACCCTCACATAATAGGTATAACCGAATCGTGGGCCACCACTGATATATCAGATGCCGAATTGGGACTAACAGGATATGTAATGTTTAGGAAAGATAGAATAGAAGAAAGGGAGGTGGAGTTATTTTATATATTAAAGAATCTATCCAGGCTTATGAAATAAAATTAGAAAGAGAAGCAGATTGCGAAGAAGCTGTTTGGTGTAACATAGTTACAGGAAACTCAACGTTAACAGTTGGGTTAGTTTATCGAAGTCCAAACATAAGCATAGAAGAGAATGAAAAAATACAAAACGCTATAAGGGAAGTAAGCAAACGGAACTGTATTATTATGGGGGACTTTAACCATGGGCATATACAATGGAAATCTCTACAGAGTATGGGGAGTGAGGACCACAAGTTTTTAGTTTTAGTACAAGATAGTTTCCTTTCTCAACATGTGCTAGAACCAACCAGGGGAGAGAATGTGTTAGACTTAGTTTTGTCCTCACAGAAAGAATTAGTTGACAATGTCAAGATATGTGAGCCACTGGGGAGTAGTGATCACAACCAGATACATTTTACCATCAAAGTAAAATCAGAAAGGAATAGTAAAAAGCAGTATAGGAGAAATTTCCACAAAGGAAGGTATAAGGACATGAGGAAATATTTAGCAAAGATAGACTGGAATAACACACTGAAGAATAAGACAGCAACCGAATGCTGGAATATCTTAAATAGTGAAATTAAGTGCATAGTCGATAAATTTGTACCTTTCAAAAAACAAGGGAAACGGTCTAAAAAGAAACACTTATCGAAAGAAGCCATTAGAAAAATTAAGTATAAACAATTGATGTGGAAGTCATATAGATGTACTGGAAATGATGAAGACTACAACATTTATAAAGAAGCACTTAATCAAGCTACAGCTGAAATTAGAAATTCAAAGAGAAGCTATGAAAAAAAATTAGCTAGTGATATAAAACATGACAGTAAGAGTTTTTATGCGTATATTCGAAGCAAACAGAAAGTTCAGGATAAGGTCGGTCCTCTAGAAGATAGTGCTGGAAATACAATATCAGAGGGATTCTTAATGGCAGAAGACCTGAATGAGTATTTTAGTTCAGTGTTTACCAGGGAAGATATTAGTTCACTGCCAGTACCAGAGGCTAAGTTCAAGGGGGCAGATTCAGACTATTTAGGACAGTTAGTTGTAACCTCGGAAATGGTAGCTAAGAAAATAAGGGCTATGAAGGATAATAAATCACCTGGAGTGGACGGGATTCCGCCCAAACTACTATTGGAAATTGTAGAACAAATTAGCGTACCGCTTGCAACAGTTTTCAATTTGTCATTAGAAGAGGGAGTGGTTCCTTTAGAATGGAAAGAGGCAAACATTATACCGTTATTTAAAAAAGGTTCGAGAAACAAGTCAGAGAACTATAGACCAGTGAGTTTAACATCAGTGATTTGCAAATTATTAGAAAGACTAATTAAAGATCACATGGTGGATTTTCTTGTTAAACATAACTTGATAAACCCATCTCAACATGGGTTTTTAAAAGCGAGGTCATGCTTAACAAATATGTTATGTTTTTTGGAAGACATCACTAGGTGGGTAGATGAGGGATCACCAGTAGATATCATCTATTTAGATTTTCAAAAAGCTTTCGACAAAGTACCACATCAAAGATTACTCCTTAAGCTAAAGGCCCATGGCATAGGAAATGGTATAATAAACTGGATAGAAAAATGGCTGAATGACAGAAGACAACGTGTAGTAGTTGATGGGGAGGCTTCAAACTGGAAATCGGTATTGAGTGGGGTACCACAGGGATCAGTACTAGGACCTATATTATTCTTAATATATATCAACGATTTGGACGATGATATAACAAGCAAGGTGTTAAAATTTGCGGATGATACAAAAGTGTTTAGAAGGATTAAAAGTGATGGAGACAGACAGCATTTACAAGATGATCTTGATAGGTTGATCAAATGGTCTGAAAAGTGGCAAATGCTGTTCAATTTTGGGAAATGTAAATGCCTCCACACAGGTCATGGGAATGAAGAGGTAAAATATAAAATGGGGGGTACTGTTCTAAGTACTACTGTAAAAGAAAAGGACTTGGGGTTAACCATTAGTGCTGATATGAAGGTTTCAGAGCAGTGCGGAATTGCAGCGTCAAAGGGAAATCAAATCCTTGGATTAATTAGGCGAAATATAGCGTATAAGAAAAAAGAATTAATAGTACCGCTGTACAAAACAATAGTGAGGCCTCATTTAGAATATTGTATACAAGCATGGAGGCCATATCGCAAGAAGGACATAGATATGCTAGAAAGAGTACAGAGGAGAGCGACTAAAATGATACCAAATCTGAGGGATCTTAGTTACGAAATACGCCTAAAAGAATGTGGTTTAACAACACTAGAGACCAGGAGATTGAGAGGAGATCACATAGAAGTGTTTAAAATATTGAATGGTTATGAAAATATTGATAGAAACATTTTTTTCTCAGTTAAGAAAGATAGAAGGACCAGAGGACATGAAGCTACATTAGTAAAGGAGCAGTGTAGATTAGATATAAGAAAGTTCTCATTCTCACAAAGGACTGTAAATGAATGGAACAGATTATCTCCTGATTGTGTTGGTGCTAGTAGCGTGAATATGTTTAAAAATAAAATCGACACACACCTAAAAAAGGCGGGATACATGTAGATAAAAAGTATTGGACTCTCGATAAGCCAAAAGGCTTCCTTGTCCACCTGCCATCCAGAGTAATTTTCTGGATGGCAATCTTGTTAAATCTTGTTAAATAAGTTAGCTACATAACGTGTTTACATACAGGCTTTGACAAGCGGGTAAGCCTATTCTCTGATATAGAGTTGTCAGTTTAGACTTAATATGGTAGCTTCATCAACGTTATAACCGAAATAAAAAATGGGCTGTGTATGTGTCACACAATAATTGTGTTTTAGATTTGCTGATATGAGTCCGAAAACAACGATCATGTGGTCATTTGGGTGTATGGTGCGATTGCTACCATGCATCTTTCTCATTAATGTACTGATCTACTTGTTTTTGGTAAGTATACAACAATATAAATGCCTGTCCAAATTCCAATTTGTACTGTGATTTGTATTATGTGTTGAACCAAATAGAATAAATCAATAACTTCGTTAATTATTGTCGTCGTCATGTATACGCCATTGTTATGAACTATAATGTATCAGAAAAGAGAAGGGGAGGGAGGGAGGGTGAGAGAGAGAGAGAGAGAGAGAGAGAGAGAGAGAGAGAGAGAGAGAGAGAGAGAGAGAGAGAGAGAACGAGCGAGAGCGAGAGCGAGAGTTGTATTATGCACCAGATGCACTATGGTTTATTTATTTGTTGTGATGTTTAACCAGGACATACTGTTGTCAAAACAATAACATTCGAGAAAAAATGAAATTTGCGAATACTCATAGCAAACGCCATTTGCGAATACTCAAATAAAGTCTTCTGCGACATGTGTGTATGAAGCGCCAACCGGATGAGGGGATTTTGCTAGTATTTAAAATGGTTGGTTGTCAATAATATGTATATAATGTTCAACAGTTGTGAATCCAACTTGACGAACATTTGTTATATATGTTTTTCTGATTTGTCGAACGGAAACAAAAGTTTGACTTACATAAATGTATGAAATTATTGTTCTGACGATCTATTGTTTCTTACAACAGTACGGAATCAGGTCACCATCAAATAACCGAGAGTATCCCATAAACAGCACGGACGAAACATCAACCAAGCCAGTTCCCACACCCGAGCTTCCTACTCGGCGGTGGGTCATTGTTGTCGGCAGGAATGCATCTTGTCACTTGCTGGCTTCAACATTCACTGATTGGATGGTGCTCATGGTTGATGGAGGAACCGCAAGAAGCAGGTATATGTTGACCTCTTCCGTTCTTCAGTCTCTTACCTACTCATCTTTACCAAACATTTTTAGTATCTTACATACATCAATTTTTACATCAATTTTTACGTATATATATATATATACGACTTTTTGTTCCGAAAACCAAGCTTAATATCGGCAAACGTGCTTTTTTCTGTAGCTGCACTCAAAATCCGGAATCAACTCCCTATCGCTTTAAAATCATCTGAGACTATAAATACCTTCCGTAAAAAACTAGAAACTGATTTATTTGAAATTGCATTCCAACCCTAACCTTCGGCGGTCCCTTGCTCTAATCACGATTCTTGCTTGTCCCTGTTAACGATTTTGCCCAATGATTTTTGTATGTTGCACCTCTGAGCTCAGATTCCTGGGGATTTAGGCGCTATAGAAGTTTGTCCTTATTATTATATATATATATAATATATATAATAATGGCAAAATGACACATTGTTGTCTTAGGTCACACTCACTTAAATTGATATATATATATATATATATATATCAATTTAAGTGAGTGTGACCTAAGACAACAACGTGTCATTTGAAACCAGAGTAATTTCTTACATGCAACTTCATACGGATGATGGTGATATGACGCACTGATAATTATCTAACATTGCTATGTTTATTTATGTACGTGGACAGTTTATAATTATTATTTAATTATCTATATTGTAAATTCATTTATAGCGAAGGTTTAAGCATATACTTACATTCTTATTTCCAAGAAGCTAACTTTGTATTCCACATTATTGATCATTTATAATAGGGTTACGGTGACTCTGGTCTTAAACAAACTGTTGAGGTGATTCAATCCGTAGGTGAACGGGTAAAATTGGCCCCCAACAATTTCTTCAAAGATACAAGCAATCGAGCATGTTTTCAGGGTAACTCGATGTGTGACCCTGAACCAAGATAACACCGACAAGAAAAGGACTCGGTTGCTTATGGCTGATAAGCGACAGTCGCGTATCCTAGCGGCTTACCTGTACGCTATCCAGGTTTGTAATCACACGAATACTCCAGACAGTAAACGTCCAGTGCCGTTAGGCTGACAGTAATGTGTGTGTGTGTGTGTGTGTGTGTGTGTGTGTGTGTGTGTGTGTGTGTGTGTGTGTGTGTGTGTGTGTGTGTGTGTGTGTGTGTGTGTGTGTGTGTGGTTTGTGTGTGTGTGTGTGTGTGTGCGTGTGTGTGTGTGGTTTGTGTGTGTGTGTGTGTGTGTGTGTGTGTGCGTGCGTGTGGTTTGTGTGTGGTTTGTGTGTGTGTGGTGTGTGTGTGTGTGTGTGTGGTTTGTGTGTGGTGTGTGTGTGTGTGTGTTTAATTAGGAAATGATTAGGTCGTCAATATTTGTATAACCATGTTCTTGTTCTACTTTGCAGCATGGTGCACACGTGATCCTACCCATCATGGTACCGGGCAATGCCAGCACAGAGCTACCACCCAAGCTTTCGTCAACGGTTGGACCACAGACTGGGCTTGTCTCCACGTTTGGAAGCGTTATGTTTGATATCGCAGCTCACTTTGGGTGCAACAGGACATCACGTGGAAAGAGCAGCCCAACAGCATTGTCGTATTTAATTTGTCGACGTAAGGTCGCGGCAATTCACACGACGGCAGCTTGCTCTGGACTGCAGAATCTACACTCCTCCGTCAACCATCCTATCTGTGATGTCCACGCACCACCGGTGGCTTTAGCGAACGGACGGTTCACACCACTTCACCTTGACGGCACATTATATACTAGAGATGCATTCTGGGCTTTGCCTGCAGCGCTGGTGGCGGATTCACAGGAGAGGTTAATGTGGAGCTTGGTTGTGCAGCGTTTACTGTGGCTCAGCGGGAACCAGGTTGTTGTACAACGTTGCAAGACCAGCTTAAATTCGAACGCGAGCAGTCAGTTACTCTCCGAAGCGATGCGACTGAATAACTGGAACTGTTGGGCTACGACCACGAAGCAGTGCATTTTGGATCTGGTAGACAACAGTTCTTGGCTACAGAACGATTCGGTGGCGTTGTCCTACAGTCACTGGCTGGATGCGTTAGATGACAGTAACTACACATTTCCACAGTTCAGTCACTCGTTCAATGATGAATGTGAAGAGGTGATATTCCGTGCAGTAGATCATTCTGTGCCCGTGTCACGTAGCCACCTCAGCGATGGTGTATACACGCCAATTACTAATCTCGACTCTGTAAAGGAAACATATAAAGAGACTTGCCACCGTCCTAATGTAATGTTACATCAGAATGCAACCATAAATTTTGCACAGCCGTGGACTCAGTTTAATGATGTACTTCTGTTAATCATTTTCAACAACCCGCATTATGATGCTATTCCGTACGTCGAGACATTGTACCGGTCCTTCTTCCCGAATATTCTATACTGTGGCCCGGGCACAATCGACGTGAATCGCTACCCACGTGTTAGAAACTGCATTTTCTTTCGTTTCCTACGGAAGTAATCCCAGTGGTTATGTCGCCGGTGCCTTCACTCAGAAGTGTATGGCGTCGGCTCTACAAATAGGCTACTCCGTGAAGGGATACTTAGCATCAGCGGACGATCTGCTTCTTGTGGTGCAGACGTTGGCTAAGCTGAAGAAGGACGCTACGTGGTTCGTACCGAGGGTCCATATCGGAGAACTCAGCAAACTCACCGAGTGTGTAAAAGGTGTGTGTGGTGTCAGTCCGTTGAAGTGGCGCAAGTTGAACTGGTGGCAGATGTACCAGAAGTCAACGACAAATGCTCTGGCTGAGATCGCAAGCCGAAGGACCACATCTGCGGTCATGAGAGCGTGTTACCAGGGCTTGCTGTCCGAGAACGGAGCAGTGGATCGTGCAAACGCCGCATTCTCTGACATCTATTACATACCGAGCAAACTTACGCAAGACTTCGTAGAACTCGTCGACCTATTTCTGCATCACAAGGTGTTGGTAGAAATTGCCGTGCCGATTATCGTACGGTGCTTGGTTGCATCAACAGACTTGCAACAGCTTCACGGGTACCAAAGTTGGGGCAGACATAAAATGGAGCCATGGAAGTATGTCAATACGACGTCTCTGCGTGGGGCGAGCTTTCGCCATCCTCTCAAATGGGGATTCATGGCTCGTGGCGCAACAACACAATACAATCAACTGTACTGTGCGACGATTCTGCCGTATCTGCACGACCAATTTGCGGAGAAATAAAAAAATATCAATCTATAAATTCGCCGGAAACGAAACTCCGGGATATAAACACCCTCGGCGTAAATTCGGCGGAAATAAACCCTTCTCGACATTATCTCCTCAACAACACCTCCCTGAACAAAAGCGGCTTGGACAAAAGCTCCACGTACCAACCCTTAAACAGCGCCCACTTAAGTATAACCCCTTTAAAAAGACCCCTGCTCATTTATTTAAAAAACCTTAAAAAACAAACGTAGAACATATTTCTTTATTATACATGTCGCCCGCGGGGGATGTTACATATTCAAACATGCTTATGTTTCATTGTGCAATTACCTAATACTTATAAATATATTAAACTACATTTTGTGTGTTTTACGATACATTCATAATTGCGTGGTTGTGTGTATGCGCCTGCGAGTGCGCGTGTGGGTGTACCCGTGTGTATGTGTATGTGTGGGGCTGTCGTGTGTGTGTGGTGTGTGTGTCCGTGCGTGTGTATGTGTATGCATTATGTAAGCTAAACAACAGTTTGTGAGTCTGACTCCTTGCAGATTTAGTTGGAAGGTTTTATGCTTATGTTTTATTTCCGTGCCGGACGTTACACTGACGTAAATAGAAAGTTTATAACATCACACATATCGTCTTAAATTTGAGAAGACTGCCGGTCATTTGGGAACGTTTTACGTAACTTGCGTTAACAAATATTGCGTCCTAATACACGCTTGTTTCGGCACACTGTCTTCTGCGATTGTATGTTTATCACCAATGTTCGAAATTACTGCCGACCCGGAGGCCCGAGACCGTCAAGTATTTCGTCGAGCCGACAACTTTGAAAAAGTGCCGGCCCGCTAGACCGGCAGATTAAAAAAATAATAATAATGGAGCACTGGTCTAGTATCCGAGCTAACCTCATTTATTTCAACCCATAGGAATGGGTTATTAACCGCGATCAAGACAACGAGGAAGGAAGGTGATACAATCAAATTTATTACATAAGTAATCAACAAAAGATAATAAATGGTTAACGAAAATAAAAGAACAACTATCAACCGATGAACCCCATGCTAAAAAATACTACGGTTTACTAAAGTAAATTTACTATAGTAAACACTATAGAAAACTACAGTGTTTTTGCGGAATATTTTACCATGTTCTACCATAGTAAATACTATGGTTTACTATAGTAAATACTTCATTTTACTATGATGAATATCACGTTTTACCATGGTTTGTTACAGTGAATACCATATTTTACTATAATTTACTATGGTGAAAGCACGGTAAAATGCAATATACTATGGTTTACTATAATTCACCATGGTTTACTATGGATGTATCATGGTTTACCATAATAAACTGTAATACATTTTAGCAGGGCCAAATCTAACATAACCCCGGACTATGCTAACCCTAAACTATGCTAACACTAAACTAAACTAGCCCTGGCCCTCTGCTAACCCTAAACTAACTATGTTGGAGCAAATGTTGCTACCTCACAATTCCCCTAACTATTCTATTACAATACTCGGTTATATCATATAACCCGAGGCATCTGGCGCTCTCGTAAGACCAATGAATTGATTATGTCCACATATAAATTCCTTTGGATATAAACCTAAATCAATACTGAATACTGAATCCGTTCACATAACACTATTCAAACTCAAAATGAGTAGAGCCTTGCTCTCTCGACAAAATACAATGAATTGGCCTTAAACACATATGAGTTCATATAGATGTAAACAACAATCATGGGAGCCTAGCGCTCTCAAAGTTACAACAAATGAACTCCTAGTCACAAACTAATCTCAAATAACATATATAACAGAGACTTCCTCTGAGCTTACTTGATATTAACATGCGACTACAATCTACGAAGTGTCACTTCCCTGTGGCAGCTTCGTCGTGGAGCCTGACGAATGTTCGGAGGACGTTCCGGAGGGGCGAGTAAATATCTCACGTTCGCTTGCCTCGCGAGGCGGTGTGGCGCCCTCTCGTGTAGTAACGACGCACTCTGGTCATCGCGCCGTACATAGTCGTTCGTTCAAGATCGTAGCTAGTCGCCATCCGTTCACAGCGCTCTGCTCGCGGTCGTCGCTCGCTACCGGTGTCGCGCTTACATTTATCCGGGCGTTAAATAATAGATGTTTCTGCGCGTGCGCGAATCTAGGGGATTGTATTTAGCACCAGCTACGACTGTTGCGTTTTCATTTATCCGGGCGTTACGTATATTTATATGTATATATATTTACATATATGTATATATATATATATATATTCGTTCGCGACCGTCTCTCGCCGTCACGCGCAACCGTACATTCGGCGTTGTGTGCACGTATTTCGTTCGCGGCCGTCTCTCGCCGTCACGCGCAATCGTACGTTCGGCGTCGTGGGCACGTAGTTCGTACGCGGCTGTCTCTCGCCGTCGCGTGCCACCGTACCTTCGGCGTCGTGGGCACGTAGTTCGTTCGCTCAACCCGTCCTATTATCCGTAATTACTTCGTCTACGGCAGTGGTTTAGGCTACCACCTCAGCTTGACTTGCCTGAATCTCGGCTTCAGGTATTCGTCTAATACAGGCTGCACTCGATTGGTCTGGCCTGAGTTGGACCTGCGAGATATCCCGACTTCACCCTACCACGTGGTCGGTCTACTTGTCAATCGAGGAGAGATCGGGTCGCGGTACAGGTGTATTTGGTAGATGGACAGAAAAAGAAATACTTTGTGGACTATGATCATGGTGATGTTGAGAATGACAATGTCAATCAGGTTGTGATGCAGCCTGTAGGAAATGTCGTGATCCCAAACAACCATGTACTTGATGGAAGAATCAAGAGGATTAACATCACAAACAATCTGTAATCAGAGGTTTAAGCGTTATCATTACTACTGGTCACCCGCTCTACATTACATCTGTTGGTTTGATGATGCAAATTTATGGACAATTCGTATGAATTTTGTTTTATTCTTTATATTCTTCAATGGCAGACATTTTTATTTCATTTTTATTCCATTGCCCAGGTGCACAAGCATTAAAATGGTTTTTAAGTGAACAAAATCCAAGTAGCAGAGTCTATGTTTCCCAACACCGTGATGTAAATAACCGTTGTTGCTTTAATGTTTTGATGATTGGCTTCCTGAAAGCAACTGAAAATAGATTATTGTGGCTAGTTATATGGTAATCTAGAACTTTTCATCTTGCAAACCCTAAATGTGCAAGTATTTTAAAATGAGTGATGTACAAAAACAAAAAGGCAGTAACAAAGCATTATATGTTTATACTTTTATTATGTCAACTTGTTTTTATCACGAAAATAAATTCACTAGAATAAATACAAACTTGTGTTCTATTCTATAGTCAAATAACGTCGCCATCTTGAACCGCATGACACCCTCCCAAACTGGACGAGTAATCCGTGCTTCACCAGATTGATGCGTGCGCAGTACCGCCGGGTCAAACAAATGCTAAATAAGCAGACCGGGTGCACCGCGTGCTACAGCGGTCTGACCAATCGAGTGTAGCCACACCCTAGTAGGGAAAGTGATCCTTGTTAACACTCCCCACGGTACAACTTTCCAACCATGTGGCAGCAGGGTGGCCGGTGTCATACGCCCTGGATCTGTCTCTCTCACGATCAGAGCTCAGATGCTGTTCTATGCGTAACAAATCCTTTTATACCACTGTCTGTTTGTACATCACATGATCATATCTGGCCATCCTGATATGTTATAATGGATCAGGCTAATTGATACATCATGTGACACCCCTTTAAAATACAGTAGAATCATCCATAACGCTAACTACAGTTACCACGCTCTGCTGCGCGTATCTGCAGCCATACAGCAGTTATTGCATAATACAAACGTTTGGACAACACCCGGCCTTTACATTGGCCTGTCTTTCCTAATTAACTAATACTAAAACTAAAATATAATACAAACGTTTGGACAACACCCGGCCTATATATTGGCCTGTCCTTTCTAATTAACTAATACTAAAAAAAACAGAAATAACAT
The DNA here is from genome assembly GCA_020002185.1 of Paraescarpia echinospica. NCBI lineage: Eukaryota > Metazoa > Annelida > Polychaeta > Sabellida > Siboglinidae > Paraescarpia > Paraescarpia echinospica. The sequence goes on from CM034533.1 coordinate 26,217,663, forward strand.
TCTAATAACCTAAATAGCAAAAATGCTACATATAGCAGCGTATGTTGTTGCAAACTGGGTCGCTCTTTGTGCCTCAAAAGTGAGCTAAGATGCGATATTTTTGTAACGTAAATATGCATGGGACGATGTTGAATGCTGGCAATAACACACGAGGTATTCAATTTAAGCAAAAACATGTTATTGTAACGACGAAGTCGCGGTGGGCCCGGATACTACACAAGTGCCAATAATCGTAAGCGTGGTACAAAAACAAGTTGGAAAAACAATAAAATGTTGAGCTGATCAATGCTGATAGATCGATTGAGTTTAGTTTCGTAGTGCTGGCACTTCCAGCGAGTTCCACTGAATGTGAAAGAGGCTTCAGCACAGTGAAACGCACACACACACGCACGCATGCACGGACGCACGCACGCACGCACGCACACACACACACACACACACACATGCGGGTGAATTGTTTGCATACAAAAAGGAATGTGCACATGTGCACACGTGCATTCCAATTTAAACCGGGTTTACTCGAGGAGGCAGTCCATATGTATATATACACCCCTCGAGTAAACCCAGCTTAAATTGACACGCACGTGTGCACATTCCTTTTTGTATGCAAGCAATTCACCCGCATGTGTGTGTGTGTGTGTGTATGTGGGTGTGTGTATATATATATGTATATATATATATATGTATATATATATATACACACACACACACCCAACCATATATTAAAATGTACTAGTTGTTTATAAACACGTTTTCTTCTTGCTGTCATCCGCCGAACCCAAATTGAGAGACACACTGTTTCCCTTTCTTCGCGTTTTTTTATTTCCAAGATTCGCTTTCGTCGGCGTCTGAAAAATAAAAAAATCGTTGTTTGATATTGCTAATTTTTACATTAAAATATCGCGTTTTTCTAACATTGTCCCCTCTCACTTAGGCGTGTCGTTATATACCTGATCGGTCTCTCTCTCTCATTCTCTCTCTCTCTCCCTGTCTCCATCTCTCCATCTCTCCCTCTCTCCCTCGCTCCCTCTGTCTCCCTCTCTTTCTCTCTCCCTCTTTCTCCTGATCTCTCTTTCTCTCTCTTCCTCCTCTCTCTTCCCCCTGTCTGTCTATTACTCTCTCTCTCTCTCTCTCTCTCTCTCTCTCTCTCTCTCTCTCTCTCTCTCTCTCTCTCTCTCCATCTTTCTCTCTCTCTCTCTCTCTCTCTCGCTCATATATGTATATATATATATATATATATACCGGACACATGTGTGTAGAAGTCAAATACAGCATGCTCTGCGCCATCTTACCTCAAGGTTATGATGCACATGGCACTGATTAGGAGCAAAAGCCTAGCCGCAGCAACTAAGGAACCTGTTAACACAACACAACCACCAGACCTTTCATCATATGATTCCACTTCTACTACAAATGGCACAACAAATCTTTGCATGCACGCACACGCACACGGACACATAAGTACAATTCTAGATTGAGCGAAGCCAATTAAGGGTATAGGAACAAGCACTCGCACACAGAGACACGTACATATCACGCACACACGCACACATACACACACAGCGCCACCATCACCACCAGCAACACCACAAGTACATTTGACATTACTCGACAGTTACCGTTTCACGAAACGACTTGTTATAGCTTGTATCAAGATGACATATCCGTGGATCTTTCATACATTTCTCTTCCATCTCCTAGAAAGACAATACAGTCAACGGAATAGTCCAATTGTCAGCATCATCACAATACATTATAATCATTACTTTACGACATGTTGCAATCACGTCGATCCTCATAAACAGCTATACAATTCCAGAACTTTTTTCAAAACGTGTCAGTTAATGGTACGAGAGTTTCCACAGAACACAATTTAAAGGAGCCTGTGCACTTTAAATGCCGGGCCATAAAAACGGGACGTCAGCATCACAAAATAAAAGTCCAAGAAAACGTCTAAAAGATGTTTCCTAGTAAAGCTTATAGGAGCCTGAGACTTGTTCCTTTAATACTAATAACAACACCAAGACATGTTTTCACTTGTTTTTAACTGCGTTTTACTCTCGAGTCACATAAGTTACATGGTTTCCAGTAAGCATCATTTACGTTATTATGCTGATGAAATGTGTTTTTGTGTGTGCTGACTTCTAGCACAGTTTTCGTGTGATAAAAACGGAAGAAGAATTTTTTGAAATGACTAGAAAGGATTTGTGGAAAACGTAACTTACACAGTTTCAAACTGTGTTAATTATCCATACCACTGAGAAGAGTAAACAATTAATTCACTTCTGTTTCAAATTATCACGTTCGTTGCTTCCTTGTCAACGTGAAAAGGAAGGCCTTAGAGTTACATTGTGTTGTGTGTGCATGTGTGTATAATTGTGTAAGTTATGAAAATATTGATAGAAATATGTTTTTTTCAGTTAAGAAAGATAGAAAGACTAGAGGACATGAAGTTACATTAGTAAAGGAGCAGTGTAGATTAGACGTGAGAAAGTTCTCATTTTCACAAAGGACTGTGAATGAATGGAACAGATTATCTGATGATTGTGTGGGTGCTAGTAGTGTGAATATGTTTAAAAATAAAATCGACACATACCTCAGAAGGGCTGGATATATGTAGATAAAAGGGCTGGACTCTCGATAAGCCAAAGGGCTTCCTTGTCCACCTGCCATCTAGAGTTAATTCTCTGGATGGCAATCTTGTTAAATCTTGTTAAATCTATGCTGAAACCATAAAACGTTTGCCAGTATTGGTGTTACGAGCGCTGCTCACAGGCACGCCACGGAAAAAACATCCGAGAGATTCTTCCCGTTATCTACGTAGATAATATAAGCCTATACTATAGATGATATGAGACACGAAAGACGCCGCCAACCGACGAGCTACTCGGGTGTCAGTTGTGAGCCTTCGTCGTAATCGGATTCCTCTTCGGTCGCATGCAAACACGAACATTCAACTCGTCACACACCGTCAATATTACGTACACGTGTAAACGCTCAGTTCGTGCAACATAACAAATGATCGACTTAGTTCAGCAGAACTGGCAATGGAAGACGACTGTTAACCTGCCAATCCACAGGTTAATGTTATTTTATAAAGTATAACTGTTTGATGTCAGTATAACTAAACAACGGCGAAATAAGTTTCAATAGTGAGTCAAGTAATCTGAGTAAGTTATTTCCGCTGAGCGATTTTGGAATTTGGATAAAACCTTGTTTTTTTAACTTTTCAACAAAAGGGTTATTATAACGTAAATCATGTTTTGCTTTTGATCACTTATATTGGTGCGTGTGCGTTGCGAGCGTGTCCTGTGTATGTGCGTGTGTGTATATGTGCGTGTATGTACGTATATAAGTGAGTGTATGCATGTAAGTGCGTGTGCCTGTGTCAAGATATTGTTTTAGGTCAGACCACCCATCATTTCCACCCATACCATCTTGCACGGTACGCCGCGGTAGTGACCATCTTGGTTGACTCTCCGTACGTGGCCGGGGGCAGTTGGACGACGTACGGGTAGTGCATCTCGAAATGTCTGCTCGGATTCTGCCACCGACCACAAGGCACATTAGGGTAGTGTGGAGCAATGCGCACGCCTTTGGAGGCAACATGTTTGGGCCTTTTTATATAAGGCGGAAATGGTTAACATGGTCACACACACTGGTCTTATCTAAATAGTAATAACATTACAGAAAAATAGTTGCAACACAACTAAAAGATCACATTTCAGCGACTGTCGTACACATTTGGCAAATGGCGTCATTCCCGGTCATGTGTGGTCCACTTTGCCCTCATTACTTTATACTATACAGTAAGCTATTAAGGTATTTTTTATATATGTAATGTTTTAAATGTTACCGTTATTGGCACGTTGAGCTTAATAATGCCAGCACCTATCTGTTAAACACTATTTAGTGTGTTGTAATGTTCAGATATGGTAAAGCAATTACAAAACCAGCGCATGGTTACTTATTAATCAATTTACATATATAAATGGATGTCCATTCCACCAATAGTCGTCGTGAAAATATTGTGCTAAGAAATAAACGTATTATTTTAAACAAACAAATAAACAAACACTCGTAGGAGCTCTTTGCCCCACGCAGGGTGTGCGAGATAAACACGGAACTTCAATGGCGTATTTCGGTATCGATTTACAAAGGTCACAGAGCCTTAATTAAAGAAAGTGTACACCACCTGAACAACGAGAAACATGGTTGCTGGAAGGAGTTAAAATAAGGGTATCCACCCAGTAGCCCCCGTGTCTCCAGCCCTCCTCCCAGTAGTCCCCATGTATCTAGCCCTCCTCCCAGTAGCCCCCGTGTCTCTAGCCCTCCTCCCAGTAGACCCCGTGTATCTAGCCCTCCTCCCAGTAGTCCCCGTGTATCTAGCCCTCCTCCCAGTAGCCCCCGTGTCTCTATCCCTCTTCCCAGTAGTCCCCATGTATCTAGCTCTCCTCCCAGTAGTCCCCGTGTATCTAGCCTTCCTCCCAGTAATCCCCGTGTATCTAGCCCTCCTCCCAGTAGTCCCCGTGTCTCTAGCCCTCCTCCCAGTAGACCCCGTGTCTCTAGCCCTCCTCCCAGTAGCCCCCGTGTCTCTAGCCTCCCAGTAGTCCCCATGTATCTAGCCCTCCCAGTAGTCCCCATGTATCAAGCCCTCCTCCCAGTGCTCCCCATGTCTCTAGCCCTCCTCCCAGTAGCCCCCGTGTCTCTAGCCCTCCTCCCAGTAGTCCCCGTGTATCTAGCCCTCCTCCCAGTAGTCCCGTGTATCTAGCCCTCCTCCCAGTAGTCCCCGTGTCTCTAGCCCTCCTCCCAGTAGCCCCCGTGTCTCTAGCCCTCCTCCCAGTAGTCCCCGTGTATCTAGCCCTCCTCCCAGTAGTCCCCGTGTATCTAGCCCTCCTCCCAGTAGCCCCCGTGTCTCTAGCCCTCCTCCCAGTAGTCCCCGTGTATCTAGCCCTCCTCCCAGTAGTCCCCGTGTCTCTAGCCCTCCTCCCAGTATCTAGCCCTCCCCAGTAGCCCCCGTGTCTCTAGCCCTCCCCAGTAGCCCCCGAGCCTCAGTAGTCCCCGTGTAGCCCCCGTGTCTCAGCCCTCCTCCCAGTAGCCCTCCCCGTGTAGCTCTAGCCCTAGCCCTCTCTCCCAGTAGCCCCCGTGTCTCTAGCCCTAGTAGCCCCCGTGTCTCTAGCCCAGTAGCCCAGTAGTCCCCTGTGTCTCAGCCCTCTCTAGCCCTCCTCCCCAGTAGCCCCTGTGCCTCTAGCTCCTCTCCCAGTAGTCCCTGTGTCTCTAGCCCTCCTCCCAGTAGTCCCCGTGTCTCTAGCCCTCCTCCCAGTAGTCCCCGTGTCGTGTCTCTAGCCCTCGTCCCAGTAGCCCCCGTGTCTCTAGCCCTCCTCCCAGTAGTCCCCGTGTATCTAGCCCTCCTCCCAGTAGTCACCGTGTATCTAGCCTTCCTCCCAGTAGTCCCCGTGTCTCTAACCCTCCTCCCAGTAGGCCCCGTGTCTCTAGCCCTCCTCCCAGTAGTCCCCGTGTATCTAGCCCTCCTCCCAGTAGTCCCCGTGTATCTAGCCCTCCTCCCAGTAGCCCCCGTGTCTCTATCCCTCCTCCCAGTAGCACCCCGTGTCTCCAGCCCTCCTCCCAGTAGTCCCCGTGTCTCTAGCCCTCCTCCCATTAGTCCCTGTGTATCTAGCCCTCGTCCCAGTAGCCCCCGTGTCTCTAGCCCTCGTCCCAGTAGCCCCCGATTCTCTAGCCATCGTCCTAGTAGCCCCCGTGTCTCTAGCCCTCGTCCGAGTAGCCCCCGTGTCTCTAGCCCTCCTCCCAGTAGCCCCCGTGTCTCTAACCCTCGTCCCAGTAGCCCCCGTGTATCTAGCCCTCGTGCCAGTAGCCCCCGTGTCTCTAGCCCTCCTCCCAGTAGCCCCCGTGTCTCTAGCCCTCCTCCCAGTAGCCCCCGTGTCTCTAGCCTTCCTCCCAGTAGCCACCCGTGTCTCCAGCCCTCCTCCCAGTAGCCCCGTGTCTCTAGCCCTCCTCCCAGTAGCCCCCGTGTCTCTAGCCCTCCTCCCAGTAGTCCCCGTGTATCTAGCCCTCGTCCCAGTAGCCCCCGTGTCTCTAGCCCTCGTCCCAGTAGCCCCCGTGTCTCTAGCCATCGTCCTAGTAGCCCCCGTGTCTCTAGCCCTCGTCCCAGTAGCCCCTGTGTCTCTAGCCCTCCTCCCAGTAGCCCCCGTGTCTCTAACCCTCGTCCCAGTAGCCCCCGTGTCTCTAGCCCTCGTGCCAGTAGCCCCCGTGTCTCTAGCCCTCCTCCCAGTAGCCCCCGTGTCTCTAGCCCTCGTCCCAGTAGCCCCGTGTCTCTAGCCCTCGTCCCAGTAGCCCCGTGTCTCTAGCCTTCGTCCCAGTAGCCCCGTCTCTCTAACCCTCGTTCCTGTAGCCCTCCGAGGTGCGAGTTAAAATAAGATCCACACCTATCGGTTACTTTATGGAACAGCGAAGATTGAACATTAACAATGCAAAACCACATGAAAGACCAGAACGCACAAGTAAGCATGAAACGACTTACCCAGTCGGGTGCCTCTGATTGTGAGCTAAACAACTGGCGAACACTTGTCATAAACTGTAATGGCATCTTCAGCCAAACAGCTGAATTAGGTCATATCATTGAATCCACTGACCCAGATCTGCTCATCCTATCCAAAACAAAAACTGACCAAATCATTAAAACATCTGAGCACTCAAGAACCCCAAAAATCACATCACCACACTACGGGGAGACTAACCCTGGAAACATGAATTGGGAAACCTTACATGTAACACCTGGCACCAGCAACAAAGCCGTCAACGACAAGGTCATTAATATCCTGGAAGAACATCATCTAACCCAAATTCATTGTGCTCCCACCCATGAAGGAAAAATCCTAGATCTTTTCTGCACAAACAAGCCAGCTCTAACCAAGCACTCGGATTCCATCCCAGGTATATCAGATCATGAGATTATCCTCACAGACTCAAATATTAGACCATCTAGTCAAATCCACCTGTTCTCGAAGGCAGATTGGAATAAAATGAGGGAAATTACATCAACCTTTGGTAATACATATTCCCAAGAGCATGTCAACCGGTCAGTAAATGGAAACTGGAATGCCATTAAAACCCACACAGATCGTGGCTGACCGCTGCTCTCAAGCGAATGTGCAGAAAGAAAAACAGATTATATCAACACGCGCGTACGACCAAAAACCAGCAGGACTGGGTAAAATTCAAAGACTTTAAAAGACGTGTTGCTCAAGAGATAAGAAAAGCACACTAGAATTACGCCAATGGAGTAGTATCAACCAGTCTAGAGGAAAATAACACCAGACCTTTCTGGTTGTATATAAAATCCCAGAGGCAAGAAAACCTTGGAATACCTCCCTTGAGGGAGTCTAGCGTTGCTCACACTGACAGTACAACGAAAGCAGCTATTCTAAATAGGCAGTTCCAGTCTGTATTCACAAACGATGACGGCACATCCTTGCCCAATATCCAAGGCAAAAGCTTCCCATCCATAAGTACATTACATGCTGACACTGTTGGTATCAAGAATCTACTGTCGGACATTAACCCCTCTAAAGCGTCCGGTCCAGATAACATTCCCTGTCGTGTGTTGAAGGAACTTGCAGCCGAGCTTGCCCCAATTTTCACACTCCTCTTTAACCAGTCACTAAACACAGAGGAAATACCATTAGACTGGAGAAAGGCAGATGTTATGCCAATACATAAGAAAGGCAATGTCTACGATGCGTCCAACTACAAGCCTATATCATTAACATTTGTAGCGTGTAAACTACTCGAACATATCATCTGCTCACATGTCTGACATTGTTTGTAAACATCTTGATGAGTATGACATTTTAGCTCCTGTCCAACATGGTTTTAGAAAACAGCATTCATGTGAGTCAAAGCTAGTAACAAATCTTCTTTACTTAGTCCCTTGACCGACTTGGTCGTCAGGGGGACATAAGTGACGCTGCAGATGTGATGTTCCGCCATTCCCGTCTGTCATTGGCTGTGATAAGGAGCTCTGGCATGGAGATGGCCGTCCATTCCATAACATTGTCCATCCAACTCTTCCTCTGACGTCCACGACGGCGTCTGGCCTCCAGGGTGCCCTGCAGGGTCGTCTTCGGGAGGCTAGCGTGAAGTGTTACGTGTCCAAACCATGTCAGTTTCCTTCCTTCTCGCCAGTAGAGGTTCTTGTGGGCCCACCAGGGATGTGACCTTTCTCCGCACATACTCATTGGTCTTATGCTCCATGTAAGAGATGCGGAACATTTTCCTCAACTCTTCAAGATCTGCAAAAATTCAGGGACAGTAAGATCCAAGTGGACCTTGCTATCCTCGATTTCTTGATTTTTTGACACTGTACCCCACAACAAACTTCTTTGTAAACTCAGTCATTATGGCATAAATGGTAACATACATCGTTGGATGGCTAACTTTCTTAAACACCGTACCCAGAGTTCCAGAGAGTCCTTGTACAAGGGAGTTTTCGGATAATGTCAACGTCGAGTCGGGCGTGCCGCATGGTACTGTTTTCGCCCATCTGTTATTTTTACTGTATATAAATGGCCGATCGTTTACTTTCTTAGACTTAAACGCTCTCAATAAATGGGGAAAAGATTGGGGTATGCACTTTTATCTTTAATGCAACAAAGTGCAATGTAATGCGAACTGCCAGAACTCCAAATACATTACCCAGACCATATTCACTTGGCAATCATATACTAAAACAAGTTGACACAGGGAAATATCTTGGGGTAATGGTCACAGACAACCTATCCTGGTCAACACATCTCCCAAACTTGCAACAATGTCAATGCCAATGTCGATGCCAATGCCATTTTATCAGTCTTAAGTCAAGGAGAAATCTGAAATCTTGTCCGCAGGTTCTAAAAGAAAAAGCTTATGTCACCCTTGTTTGCCCCATTCTAGAATACGGCTGCACAGTATGTGTTTTCAACTTACTACACCGGTCCTGTGCGTGTAGTTGATTACTGTGTGTCTTTTTGATGTGGTGATGTTAGAGCGTACGTAATGATACATCCAAATGATAATCGCTAGGCGGTAGCACCGGTACCATCCCAATCTGTAGTACTAATAACTAGATGGCAGCACATACGGCTCCATGCTGCCTCGAACATTTGTGCTGTATAGTTTTTACACTGTTGCTTTTTAATGTGCATTGATTGTTATGCATTCTGTGTTTTGATATGTCAAATGCACGATGATATAAAGAATCTACAGAGGTAAGGTTGAACTCGGGACGAATGAATTATCCTGTACTCATGACATGTTAACTGTCGATGCCAACTCCAGTCCTGAGAGTGAGAATGGGTAACTGAGAATTTCACTTTCAGCCTACGGCTACGGCTATGCCATGGCCATGCCCCAGGTTCAGCCACGCAGGTTTACCAAAATACACATCTTCCTACTCAGATTGTTTGCATATCTGAACGTGCGTGCATGTGCACTTAGACATATATACGTCACCGTCGTGGACCACATTAAGGAAATACCTTGATTTCAGGCCTTGGTGCCACTCAAGTCAGTTATTAGGTGATATGCATGGAAAATAAAGTGATAATTTAGGTGGTGTGAAGGTTAAAAACTACATTCCAAGCATGTTCTATGATACTGAGTACCACAAAAACTTGTGTAAAAAGTGCATATGTGTCAGGGCGTGGAGTTTCTTTTAAATCTGCATCAGGTGCGACAATATTGACATATTTCCATTAATTTCCAGTAAGATGAATTTCGCCTCAATTATATAATTTATATTTTTGTAAGTGACATCTATAACTGCGTGCTTCTTAACTCTAATACTAACGTGAGTGTTTCTCCTGTTCTAACTTGTCCTTCCTAATTACATGGCACTTATATATATCATACTTGGATCGCACAATAAGCAATAATGAGCAAGCAGGCAACATTTTGATTCCATCCCCCCCAGCGCAGCCCTAATTTTAGTGACAAGTTGGCCACCGTAGGAAGCAAGTTGTCCACACACTTCTACCAATCAGGCATCTAGCACCTGTTTTTTACAGTAACATCCATACACTAACTGAGACAACAAGAACAATTGAGAATCTGCATAAATCTACCCCAAATGTGACTGAGAATATCGTAGCAGTGTGTGACTCCAAATATGCAGCGAACGCAATGATCCGAATTTTAGCCATAAAAATAAAAACTGGTCACCTAACAGAAGTGTTATATGTTGAAATTGTGTACATGGACTGACATGCTATCATTGTTGACGGTCATGCACTTTTCAGCTGTAATATAACCGAATTATACCGAAGTTTGCAGAAGGCAAGGCAGCTTAAGCTAATTGTAGGCTTACATCAACTAATCTGACAAGAAGGTGTTTTTATCACTGGTATTTTGTATGTTATATCCGTATATTTAACATCGGAAATGTTTTTTTAGTACCATTGTAAGAATTTGGTGATGTTTGAATAAAATATGATTAGGACAATGGACTCGTTGATGTACTTGGAGAGATACTGGGTGCCACAACTGTCAGCAACCTTTATCACGTGTCTTGGATGTCCCTGTGAAACATTTGTTTCTTTCTGAAATTATCTATTTTGCCAGCTGTACCTCTTGTTTCCAATAATGAATGTACATCAGCGAAATATGTAGTGGCCGAGTAATTGACGTGTGGCGATGTTTGGACACTCTGTATCAAACAGAGATCTGCGCCTATGTAAAAGTATGGTTATTTTAAGGGGGGTTAGGATGACAATTTGTGTGATGCTAGATATACGTTCTACTGGGCATCCCAGTTTTGGTTTCATAATGTTCTATGTATATACCTCAATTTATACCCAGCGTTTTAGCGCATTATCTACAATGTAATTGTAGTTACCATCAAAAGACGCCTATATGCCTTTCAATATTGTGAATATTGTTGAAATGCCTGGCTTGTGCTCATACACGAGTGACACACAGTTCATGATTGCATCATATTATTTAGCATAGTTTGTGGGCATTACGTTATACAAAAATTCGTGAAGATGTGCAACTTGCATGTCCAATAAAATGCTGCTTCAAATAATGATTTTGTGTATTTTTTACCAAAAATTACAACATTTTATGAAAAATTACAAAAAAAAATATTTCGTTAATATTCTATACATTTTACTACCAAATCGGTAACACCTGTATGTTTTGTTCAGTACCATTCGTGGCAGGCAAACGTCGTATGTGGTATAAGGTACCGAATAAGCATGTTTAAACCAACTCAAGGCGCTGTTTAGCTTGGAGGTGTGCACAGTTTGATGACGTATATATTTTAATTGTTATTGAGACAATGTAAATTTCCCTTCATGGTTAATCTAGTTATATGTATGTTCGGAAATCTATTTGGGGTAAGACCACATTAAGGATTCGTCCGTCATTACCGACCGAAAGAGTGCCCTTGACAATACCGTTTTGGTGTCATGTGTGAATTTTTTTGAGCACTTAGACATGGCACAGTTAGTCCAGTGAATACTGAATGTATTACTGCATTAGATTATTCACGAGGTAGCAATAAATATATGCTAGTCGCTCGCGTATTCGCACAGTGGCTATTTTGCAGCACGCACCAATATTTCAAAATCCGTCACCAGATTGGGGCGAAATTGAGGGGTGTCAGGTTTGGGTAGATTTTTCTTTAAAATGAGGTATGAGAATTTCACGAGTTTTCCACAGCACTTGTGTCAATGGAGGATAAATATGCTGTGAAATTTTCAAGAAAATCATAAGTTTGGCAGGAAATTAAGGAAACGTTATAATGGCCACCTATGTAAAATTTAAATGTGGTCTTATCCAAGTCTGAAGTAAATCTGACGCTGTTGAATCGTTTCGTGCGTGCATTTAGTTGTTTTGATGGGAAAATGAAGACTTCTTATTCGTCTAGTTGCTTGAGGAATAACGCCGACGTCGTTTGTTATTTATCGAGCCGATCTGGATGTGTGTGCGTGTGCACTTAGACATATATACGTGGACATACTAACTGTCTGAAGTGAATCTGACACTGTTGAATCGTTTTGTGCGTGTATTTAGTTGTTTTGATGGGAAAATGAAGACTTCTTATTCGTCTAGTTGCTCGAGGAATAACGCCGACTTCGTTTGTTATTTATCGAGCCGATCTGGACGTGCATGCATGTGCACTTAACAGTATTTTCATGGCATCTACGTGGACATACTAATTTTTTGAAATAAATCCGACGCTTTTCTTATTCATCAAGCTGCTCGAGAAATAACACCGACTTTGTTCGTTATGAATATGTATGCTTCGACATATAAAAAAATCAGCGACATTGGAGGTTACATGTTTTTTGCTAGGTCAGGTCAAAGGTCAAACAAATTTTTTTAATGTTTTTAAAATTTTGATACACAGATAGACAATTCTAAGACCTTTAAAACGATACCAACATCACATTTGTAGGTCCCCTAGGAGAGGAGTTATGACACCTGGAAGGTCATCAGGTATCAAGGTTGAGTCAAACTTTGATGACCTCTATCTCTGGAAAGGAAGGTCAGATTGACCTAAAATTTGATTGTAACATAAACTCATGAACATAAACCAACACACCAAGTTTCGTCAAAATCGAAGACGAACATGTAAATTCTTGATTGATTTGATATGGAATGCCCCTACCATCATGACTCATGAGGTGGGTTTGTGTGCGTGCATGGTGCTGGTGGTGGAGGGAGGGTGGACATGTGAAGGGGATAGTGGTGGAGGGAGGGTGGACATGTGAAGGGGATAGTGGTGGAGGCGGTGCTGGTTTTCTTTTGCTCTATTGAGGCTTTTAAAGCAAAAACCTCTAACAGCACCCTCTTGGGACGTCCAAATGTACCCTTTAGCTTGAGGCTAACAATGAAACATTTGTTCTTTTCTGGGAGGGTGGGAGCTTCACAACAAATCCTGGAGACTTCTGGGAAATCCAGGAGTGTAGGCTGGTGTATCACGCTTAATGTGGACTGAGTCTAGGACTGAGTCAAGTTTGAAGGGGTTAACTTTTGGGGGACTCATAATATATGTATACATGACTCTCGAGTCAATGGCAATGTAAAATAATTGTATTCAATTCACACCAGCCCCAGGCCTCAGTTGTTTCAGCCCATGTCGATGGATGGTTTGACCCTCGCCAATGGATAGTTTGGCCCAGGTCCTAGTCATTTCAACTAATGACAATGGAGCCCCAGTCATTTTGGCATGCGCTGAGGGATAGTTCGATCCAGGTCCCAGTAAATTTGGCAAATGCCATTGGATATTTGGCCTCAACCCCAGTCCTTTTGGCTCACACCAATGGATATTTGGCCTCAACCCCAGTCCTTTTGGCTCACACCAATGGATATTTGGCCTCAACCACAGTCATTTTGGCTCACATCATTGGATATTTGGCCTCAACCCCAGTCATTTTGGCTCACACCAATGGATATTTGGCCTCAACCCCAGTCATTTTGGCTCACACCAATGGATATTTGGTCTAGGACCCAGTTGTTTTAGCCCACGCCAACAGATACTTTGGCTAGTTTCACAGAAATCCGTGACTATATTGAATTCTTCTATGGTCAATTTAGTCGAAGCTAAACACATTTTTAGCAGCAATTCCGATTCATAGCCATACAATTACAAATGTCAACATTACCGTTTTCTGGTGGGAAATACCTTGATTTCAGGCGTTGGTGCCACTTTCCCGCTTTTTGATTTTGAATAAAATGGATGGCGATCTTTTACCTACTGACTTAACCATAAAAATGACCACCTCCTGCCACCAAACTTCTCCTCACACATCTATCATATATGGACACACATGCTGATATTAGCTACTTTACTTTAGTGTCTAAATAGTAGATTGATGGTTATAGCAGTGTGTTTACTTTAGTGTCTAGATAATAGATTGATGGTTATAGCAGTGTGTTTACTTTGGTGTCTAGGTAGTAGATTGATGGTTATAGCAGTGTGTTTACTTTAGTGTCTAGATAGTAGATAGATGGTTATAGCAGTGTGTTTACTTTAGTGTCTAGATAATAGATTGATGGTTATAGCAGTGTGTTTACTTTCGTGTCTAGGTAGTAGATTGATGGTTATAGCAGTGTGTTTACTTTAGTGTCTAGATAGTAGATTGATGGTTATAGCTGTGTGTTTACTTTAGTGTCTAGATAATAGATTGATGGTTATAGCAGTGTGTTTACTTTAGTGTCTAGATAGTAGATTGATGGTTATAGCAGTGTATTTACTTAAGTATCTAGATAGTAGATTGATGGTTATAGCAGTGTGTTTACTTTAGTGTCTAGATAGTAGATTGATGGTTATAGCAGTGTATTTACTTTAGTGTCTAGATAGTAGATTGATGGTTATAGCAGTGTGTTTACTTTAGTGTCTAGATAGTAGATTGATGGTTATAGCAGTGTGTTTACTTTAGTGTCTAGATAGTAGATTGATGGTTATAGCAGTGTGTTTACTTTAGTGTCTAGATAGTAGATTGATGGTTATAGCAGTGTGTTTACTTTAGTGTCTAGATAGTAGATTGATGGTTATAGCAGTGTATTTACTTTAGTGTCTAGATAGTAGATTGATGGTTATAGCAGTGTGTTTACTTTAGTGTCTAGATAGTAGATTGATGGTTATAGCAGTGTGTTTACTTTAGTGTCTAGATAGTAGATTGATGGTTATAGCAGTGTGTTTACTTTAGTGTCTAGATAGTAGATTGATGGTTATAGCAGTGTGTTTACTTTAGTGTCTAGATAATAGATTGATGGTTATAGCAGTGTGTTTACTTTAGTGTCTAGATAGTAGATTGATGGTTATTGCAGCGTGTTTACTTTAGTGTCTAGATAGTAGATTGATGGTTATAGCAGTGTGTTTACTTTAGTGTCTAGATAATAGATTGATGGTTATAGCAGTGTATTTACTTTAGTGTCTAGATAGTAGATTGATGGTTATGGCAGTGTGTTTACTTTAGTGTCTAGATAGTAGATTGATGGTTATGGCAGTGTGTTTACTTTAGTGTATAGATAGTAGATTGATGGTTATGGCAGTGTGTATCACAAGTAGTCCATATATTGTATTGTACCAAAATATGTTTCACAAACCTGTTTGAGTCTCATATTACTCCAGAACAGTACACTATGTTTTATGTTTAAATGTTCAAAGTATTCTGGCTTTTGTGCAGATTTGTCACATTTATAATAATTTTTATTTTCAGCCTATGTTATAAATGCAGAACATGTTGCATGTCTTTACTAATTTCCTCTGTGTGTTGTCGAGTTTGTGTATATTCATCATGTTATATTCTTCATGTTATATTCATCACGTCATATTCATCATGTTATATGGCTAACATAACTAATTTCACGTGAAATTGTACAGTATCTATCTAGAATTACTGGTAATTTGGACTTTGTGAAATTATTGCTGTTATTTTTGGGTTAAACCACTTGGCTTCATTTTGAAGTTTTGTCTGACAAATAAGATTTGATTGGTCTGTTCCTCACAATAAATCTACTGTTCTGTAGTTGTTCACTCTGCATCTACACATTCACTTTGCCTCTACTTGACTTTCATGTGGTTTCAGATGACAACGGTATCGTGTGTGACACTTGTTTCTACATTGAAGTGAGACCACAGCGCCCACATTGACAACAACAACTTCTACGTCCTGACATTTGCGACATGGTGACAGTGACAATCTGCTTACAATGACAATGGACTAACTTGATACCAAGGACTTGGAGCCAAGACAAAGACACTCCACATCTTTGTGTTCAAGCTCAAGAACTTGGCATCATTGGAACAATATTTGCAATGAGTATTGATTTCAAGAGACACCAACTCCCTAGAGGTGGGAGAAAACTATTCAAGTGTGATACTTGTGGAAAACAGTGTTCAAAGAAGAGTAATTTACAGAAACATATACTAACTCACACAGGTGAGAAACCCTTCAAATGCGATACATGTGGTGCATGTTTCTCACGTAAGTTTTGCTTAGTGTCACATATGCGCACTCACACAGGTGAGAAACCCCACAAATGTGAAATCTGTGGTGCACGTTTCTCAATGAGTGGTGGTTTACGGAAGCATATGCGCAGTCACACAGGTGAAAAACCGTACAAATGTGACACATGTGGAAAACAATGTTCACAGAAGAGTAATTTACAGGTACATATGCTAACTCACACGGGTGAGAAACCCTTCGAATGTGATACATGTGGGAAACATTTTTCTGTCAACAGTAATTTAAAGCAACACATGCGCACTCATACAGGTGAGAAACCCTTCAAATGTGACACTTGTGGTGCACGGTTCTCAGGGAGGGGTGACTTAATTAAACACTTGCGCACTCACACAGGTGAGAAACCCTTCAAATGTGACACGTGTGGTGCATGCTTCTCAGTGAGTGGTGGTTTACATAGCCATATGCGCACTCACACAGGTGAAAAACCCTACAAATGTGACATATGTGGAAAACAATGTTCACGAAAGAGTAATTTACAGTCACATATGCTAACTCACACGGGTGAGAAACCCTTCAAATGCGATACGTGTGGAAAACAGTTTTCATACAATAGTACTTTAAAGCTGCATATGCGCACTCACACAGGAGAGAAACCTTTCAAATGTGACACTTGTGGTGCACACTTCGCACAGAGTGGTGGATTACTTGTGCACATGCGCGCACATACAGGTGAGAAACCCTACAAATGTGACATGTGTGGTGAACAATTTTCTGAAAAGGCTAAATTACAGTCACATATGCGCACTCACACGGGTGAGAAACCCTTCAGATGTGACACCTGTGGTGCACAGTTCAGACAGAGTAGTACTTTACGTATGCATGTGCGCACACACACAGGTGAGAAACCATTCAAGTGTGATACATGTGAAAAACAGTTTGCTCTTGGTAGTCTTCTAAAGCAGCACATGCGCATTCACACAGGTGAGAAACCTTTCAGATGTGACACCTGTGGTGCACACTTTGCATGCCATTCTAATTTATCATCACACATGCGCACTCACACAGGTGAGAAACCCTACAAGTGTGATATTTGTAGTGCTCACTTCTCATATAATGCTAATTTACAGCTCCATATACGCACTCACACAGGTGAGAAACCCTTTAAATGTGGTACCTGTGATGCATGTTTCTCAAACAGTGGTGGCTTAGTTGCACATATGCGCATTCACACAGGCGAGAAACCCTACAAATGTGATGCATGTGGTGTATGCTTTTCACGTACTGGTCAGTTAGTGTCACACATGCGCACTCACACAGGTGAGAAACCCTACAAATGTGACACGTGTGGTGCACACTTCTCGGGGAGTGGTGATTTACGGAAACATATACGCATTCACACAGGTGAAAAACCCTTCAAATGTGATACCTGTGAAAAACAGTTTCTCCGCAGCTCCTGTTTAAAGCTGCACGTGCGCACTCACACAGGTGAAAAACCCTTCAAATGTGACATGTGTGAGAAACGGTTCACTTGCAGTGGTCAATTGAAAATACACCTACGTGTCCACACTGGGGAGAAACCCTTCAAATGTGACGTTTGTGGTGCTCGTTTTTCACAGACAAGTGGTTTAAAAAGACACATGCTCACTCACACAGGTGAGAAATCCTTCAGATGTTATGTTTGTGGTGCAGACTTCTCAAGTAAGGGTAATTTACAGTCACACATGCGCACTCACACAGGTGAAAAACCATACAAATGTGACACCTGTGGAGCACGTTTTCCAGTCAGTAGTTCATTGAAGACACATCTCCGTACCCATACTGGGGAAAAACCTTACGAATGTGACACCTGTGGGGCAAAGTTCGCACGGAGTGGCGATGTAGTACTACACAGACGAATTCACACAGGCGAGAAACCTTTTAAATGTGATACATGTGGAAAACGGTTTTCACGGAAGGGTAATTTGCATTCACATATTCGCAGTCACACAGGTGAAAAACCCTACAAATGTGAAATCTGTGGTGCCAATTTCTCACAAAATGCTAATTTATTGTGTCATATGCGCACTCACACAGGTGAAAAACCCTTCAAATGTGACACATGTAATGCATGCTTCTCACATAGTGGTCCTTTACAGTGTCATATACGCATTCACACAGGTGAAAAACCTTTCAAATGTGATGCGTGTGGTGCATGTTTCAGACAGAGAGGTAATTTACAAATACATATACGCACTCACACAGGTGAGAAACCCTATAAATGTGACACTTGTGGTGCATGCTTCTCAACGAATTCACATTTAATAACACATATGCGCACTCACACAAGTGAGAAACTCTACAAATGTGATACATGTGGAAAGCTGTTTTCTAACAGAAGTTATTTAAAGGTACACGTGCGCATTCACACAGGTGAGAAACCCTTCAAATGTGATACATGTGGAAAACTGTTTTCTGACAGAAGTTATTTAAAGCTACATGTGCGCACTCACACAGGTGAGAAACCCTTCAAATGTGATACATGTGGAAAACAGTTTTCACATCATGGTAATTTACGTTCACATAAGCGCACACACACAAGCGAGAAACCCATTGTACAAATGGTAAAAAATTGAAAAATGTTACAAATGTGACACCTTTGTTGCACACTTCACATGTAGTGGTGCTTTGCAGTCACACATGCACTCACACAGGTTAGTAACCCTAGAAATGTTGGGATGTTTTCATGTAGCAATTTTAAGAAACATGCCCATATCAATTCTAGGGAGAAACCTTGTCAATATTCTATCTGTAGTGCACATGTCACATACGGGCATTCACATAGTTCTGAGAGACTAGTAGTTCTAACTTGGATGTGCTCACTTGTTCTTTGAGATAAAGTTCAGATGTAAGTTGTAACTTTTGTGGAAAGCAGTATTTGTGGCATACAAATATGACACATCTACTATAAAATCATGTACATATATTCATCGAATGTGTTGCTTATACTGGTAAGTATAAATAACACCATTATGGTTTTGCAGTTTCTTCTGAAGAGCAGTTATTTATGCTGGCCAGCTGTTCTTTGAAATACAGGGTGTACTCTCATAGATACTTTAAAAACTCAAGAAATGTCTCATTCGCCTGAGTCTGCCAAATTTCTTACAGTCTGTGATATGAGTGAACCGTAAGTGATGGCAGCCATAGTTTTTAATTCTTCAGGGAAACTGTTTACATGTTTACGTAATGTTGAGGCAGAAGAAACTTGTTTTCATTCACACAGCCCTGAAGATATTTTTGCATGCTCGTTCTGATCAAACGTGAATCATCAACGAATAAATTATGTGCTGGCGTTTAATTTGCCTACATCCTAGACACTTTAGATGTGGGACAATAGTAGTCGATGTAACGTGTAATGTTTGGTAAATGTTGTATTACACTTTTGACTTTCAGATTGAAATGTATGATTTATTTATTTATATTAGGAAACTGCTTCACAATAATAATTATGTGCTGCATGTTTAAGGGTCATTGCAAAAGTTTGCAAAGTCCCCAGAAATGTGTAAAATTACATTAATTTGTGTAGGTGTGGTTGAGTTGTTACCAAATATCATATCATATCATGTCATGTTAGGTGAATCCCGCAGCTATTGGTTTTGGTTTAGGAAGCCATTTGGATTGTTCACAATCAATACAAAACCAATATAAAGTACCACGTGTTTTGTAATTAGTGAAGTTACGACTGTCTTAGTAATTTAGATTGCACCTTTTGTATCTTGGCAAAACGTTACTTTGATGTAATGTAATAACCTATTATAGTAAATTAATGCCCTAAAATGTATGTCTATGTGGCAAATAGCAAGAACTGCAGCGATTATATGTGTTTAGTCTAGTTTTGAATGTGACCACGGTGGCAGCAGACAATGCTTTCTCGGTCCAGTTCTGCAGTTCTCTAGCTGCTGGCTTCTACCATGTCTGACAGGCGTGGTTTTATTTCTTATAATGAAGTAGCAACTAAATATTGATATACTGTGTATGCTGTTTAGTGATTTAAAATAAAATGCATTATATTTTCTCTTGTGTTTCCCAAGTATTTATGCCAGTTTCGCAATTCCGGCGGTGGAACCCAGTTTTTGTCAACAATAGTGAAAAAATAATACATAATTTATGCGTGTTACAGTAATTTTTTTTATTTTTAATCAGTAATTTTGTGTAATGTCTGAAATTTTAGTCATCACGCAAGATTACTTTTTCACTCAGTCATTTTGCAAATTGACTGAACATTTTAGTAATTACACAAAATGACTGCCAGAGAAGATCTACAGTCATTATGCGAAATGGTGGCAAAAGACGGGCAGTCATTTTGCGTATTAA
Source organism: Paraescarpia echinospica (assembly GCA_020002185.1). NCBI lineage: Eukaryota > Metazoa > Annelida > Polychaeta > Sabellida > Siboglinidae > Paraescarpia > Paraescarpia echinospica. The sequence goes on from CM034533.1 coordinate 26,237,987, forward strand.
CTAAAGCAGTGTTTCTCATGGTTAACGAACGGCAAATGATGTGGGCCTGTTTTTAGTCCTTTGGCCGAAGGTCCAAGGGACTATTGCCATCATTCTGTGTCCACCGTCTGCCGTTAGCTGCTGTATCTCAGAAACCGTTCAGCAACTTTTTCTGTATTTGATTGAATCATTTTAAGGGCTCCCTAGGGCCTCCAAGGACCCCAAAACTTGTAAAAATGTAACATTTGGCATATTTTTTCAAAAACTGTTCAGCAACTTTTTTTCTAATTTTGCATAGATGTATCTTAGGGTGCTGCCACTATATACAAGAAATCTGTATTTGATTGAATCATTCTAAGGGGCCCCCAAAGCGCAAAAGTTTTACATTATCTAGTGATGTGGTTTTGAGAAGGGCCCTTGAGACCACCCCCAACAGTAGATTTTGTTTAATGTGCCACAAAGTCAACACCATGACTAAACTCTGCAGCCTAGTGCTACTGTTCCATTGAGACCTTGACTAATCTTTAATTGGTCACAGCGCCCAGGCAGAGTAGACACATTTGACCCCTGTTAGACTGAACAGCTGCCTAACACTTTTTATCTTCAAAACTATTGATTTTCTATAATTGCAAGTTGTGTTTATTTTGATGTTCATTTAATTATTACAAAATGGTGTGACTGTGGTGTGTATTGGTTAAAGATGTATTGTCTGTAGAAACCTGTAGGTGACAAACAGAAAATTAATAATCTGGACAACTATAGAGTGAAATATCCTACACTTTATTGATATAAAATGCATTCTACTGTTCTGTTTACGCTTGCCATGCCGTGTGTAGACATGGTACTGTGTAAATCAATTGTATCAATATAGACTAATAACTACAGATTCACAATATAGTTGACACCTGAAACAACCAAATGTCAACCATTAGAAGAGTTGACATAGTTCCGCTATACACAAGCAAGAAATCTGTATTTGATTGAATCATTCTATTGTCATCAGCATATAGTAGAACATACATTTTCTACATCATCATCACTAAGGTTGTTGTAAATTTCACCAGCTGCCATGTCAAATCCATTATAATTGTGACTAACAGTGTTTAAAATGATTCAGGTAATTAGCAAATAACAAAGGACACAAGTTTTCTCCTTGCCATACCTATACATCACATGAGAAGAAGGCTGACACAGCCTGGCCCTCATTTATACATGATTTAGCATTTTTGTACATGTTGTATACAACTTTCAACACAATACCATTAATACCGCATGAAATGATCTTAGACCACAGGGAGGACCAGTCTACTAAATCAAATGCTTTCTTATAATCGATGAAGGCACAATAAAGCCTTTTACGTCGAGACAAATACAATTCAACCAATACCCCTATTTGAACACTGCCTGTTCTTCACCTATTACATTCGCTTTGTTTAGGTATGTGGTCAGTCTGGTGTTCTGAACAATCACTAAGGATTAATGAACACTTGTGCAGAATGTCACCCACTTGGCAGGTTTAATTGATCTATTCAGCAATGAGGACACTGCTTAGGCCTCACTTTGGACACTGTCACTCACAGTGTTGTGTATTGTCTTAGTTGGTGCATTGAGCTAATCTACTTGACCATGAATGGTGGTGGCTCTGGTTGTGTATTACACCCAGCTGTGGAGCTAAGATTCTCTGCCTGCTATTGTTTGATGGAAACTGTGACTAATGTGTAATTGGTCACTGGCAGTAGCTTGTGTCAACAGACAGCATTAAGCCACTAGATCCCTGTTAAAATGGACAGTTGCCTGTAGGTTTTAAACTGTGTCAAACAGTGAGTCTACCTTTTGCTCTCAAATAATCTGTCCTCTTAGTTTTACGCATGAAGACATAATCAGGCACAACTTGATAAGTCTTTCTAGCAGCACATTTGTACTTCCAGTGTATCATTGCAACATAACATACATATTACATACTGTGTGCCACATTTGAATGTTGTGCATGTAATATTTCCATGCAATCCATTTGCATATATAATGTAAAACTTCAACAGCCGTTTTCTTCATTTTCACTTTTTGATCCCTACCATGTTCAATGCTCCATAACTTTGCCAATTTTTGTAGCAGTCATATTTTTTGAAACCGTGTAAAGCACCCTACCAAACCTTTACAAGGATGTAAGAAAACAATGTTACAATTTTTTCGACTTATCACTCATTTGGTCAGCCGGGGTCACATATAGATGTATTAATCCAAAGGACTTCAGGGCCACTTAGCCCATTTCTTCACCTACATACCCAAATATTTTCAGAAATGACCACCTACCTAATTTCACACCAAACAATGTTTGTTTTGTCATGATGAAATTATGATTTAAAATTATTGTTCTTGTTCACTTGTCCACATCATTTATAAACCCTAAAGTAGATGCTAAACAGGTAGCACCTTGGTAATACACTGGCAGATCAAGTTCTAAGACTTCATAATATAACATTTGTAAAATCAAACACCAACCATATATTTTAAAAATAAATTTTAATTTCAATAATCATTGTACAAATTGGCTTATATCAAATTATATGTTCGCTCAATTTCTTTTGATATGAACATGTATCATTATAAAAGCTCCAACAATGTCAACAAATCCAGTTACCAGTAGTGTTAACATCATATTCATTATAAACTAATATATATAAATTGACATAATCGCATTAACCCGCATCCTGGGTAGAACCTATTATGGCACAATGATTGATTGAATGACTCTCAAGTTATACAAAGTGTCAGTCACTTGTAAGCACCTTAGGCATAGACCGACAACAGCGTACATTATGGTGGTTACACACAAACATGTAATCCATGTAACATACACCATGTGTAACAAACCACATGTAACATACACCATGTGTAACAAACCACACGTAATATTCACCATGTGTAACAAACCACATGTAACATACACCATGTGTAACAAACCACACGTAACATACACCATGTGTAACAAACCACACGTAATATTCACCATGTGTAACAAACCACATGTAACGTACATCATGTGTAACAAACCACACGTAACATACACCATGTGTAACAAACCACACGTAACATACACCATGTGTAACAAACCACACATAATATTCACCATGTGTAACAAACCACATGTAACATACACCATGTGTAACAAACCACACGTAACATACACCATGTGTAACAAACCACACGTAACATACACCATGTGTAACAAACCACACGTAATATTCACCATGTGTAACAAACCACATGTAACGTACATCATGTGTAACAAACCACACGTAACATACACCATGTGTAACAAACCACACGTAATATTCACCATGTGTAACAAACCACATGTAACATACACCATGTGTAACAAACCACATGTAACATACACCATGTGTAACAAACCACACGTAACATACACCATGTGTAACAAACCACACGTAATATTCACCATGTGTAACAAACCACATGTAACGTACATCATGTGTAACAAACCACACGTAACATACACCATGTGTAACAAACCACACATAACATACACTGTGTGTAACAAACCACACGTAACATACACCATGTATTACAAACCACATGTAACATTCACCATGTGTAATATACACCATGTGTAACAAACCACACGTAACATACACCATGCGTAACAAACCACGTAATATTCACCATGCATAACAAACCACACGTAACATACACCATGTATAACAAACCACATGTAACATACACCATACGTAACAAACCACACATAATATTCACCATGTGTAACAAACCACATATAACATACACCATGTGTAACAAACAACACATAACATACACCATGTTTAACAAACCACACGTAACATACACCATGTGTAACAAACAACACGTAACATACACCATTTGTAACAAACCACATGCAACATACACCATGTGTAACAAACAACACATAACATTCACCATGTGTAACAAACCACACGTAACATACACTGTGTGTAACAAACCACATGTAACATACACTGTGTATTACAAACCACATGTAACATTCACCATGTGTAATATACACCACGTGTAACAAACCACATGTAACATTCACCATGTGTAACAAACCACATGTAACATTCACCATGTGTAATATACACCACGTGTAACAAACCACATGTAACATTCACCATGTGTAACATACACCATGTGTAACAAACCGCATGTAACATACACCACGTGTAACAAACCACACGTAACATACACCATGTGTAACAAACCACACGTAACATACACCATGTGTAACAAACCACACGTAACATACACCATGTGTAACAAACCACACGTAACATACACCATGTGTAACAAACCACACGTAATATTCACCATGTGTAACAAACCACATGTAACATACACCATGTGTAACAAACCACACGTAACATACACCATGTGTAACAAACCACACGTAACATACACCGTGCGCTCACACACAAACAGTTTATCAATAGACTGGTCCCAAAACACTTCAAGAGCCATGAGTCATCAGATATGTGAATAATAATAAGATATATATATATTAATTAAATAACTCTCACAACTGCCGATATATATGTGCAAACTAACTGTAATCAAATATAATTCATGTCACCATGTTATTAGAAGCATTAGAACCAGAAGGCAGTTTTACAAATCACATCAAATTTATATTAAATACCATCAATAATCTCGCATGAACAGTACAGAAATGATATGCAGTATACGAGTTATAACTGTTCTCACAATATGTATGTGACAAAATATACGAATACATTTGTTTTAGACCAAAACACATACAATTGGTACATATAAATAAAAATACTTAGCTTTTTAAAAGTTGATCAATTGACACATAAATAGATAACAAAATTACTAAAATAACGTATTAAAATAAGCCTCAACTCTGGTACATTTCAGGGTCGAAGAAATGCTCATAAGTCAATCACAGACAATTCAACATGGGATTGTGATTTTAGAGTGAGAAACTAAGCATATACATTGTTGACTTGATCATAGTCCGTTTGACTATTTCGCGGCTTTAAGGGGCAGCTAAAATAGTGTTTTTTGACAAAAATATTTAAAATGAGTTTTTTCCATATTCTGGTAGTTTTATGTTTTCTATCAATAAAGGTACTTTTTCTAACAATTATATATCTCTAAATACTTTTATTCATGGATGAGGTGTGACTCTTTCATGCAATCGATGCGATTATTCAATCTTTAATGGGCATTTACAGAAACCACATTTTTGACACATAAACTTACAGCACTCCAGACCTGAAAATGACATGGTAATCTGGTTAATTTGGATTGTTGTGTACTCCTGGGAATTCTCCACAATCTGTATAAAAACGTTTTATGCTTTATTTTTTGAGTAATGTCCCAAAATGTGTCAAAAATAAATTATGCTTTAGAAAAATATTCTATCTGCCATACCACCCCTTAACGATGGGCATAAAAACCATCTGCAACGGCGCGACAAGTAGTAGGCAGAGCGTAGTCTCGCCAGACGATGCTGATGTGCCCTGTTTTCAGTTTCTGGAGATGTGGCAGCTATATGGCTGTGCAGTCCGATTCGGGAGTGACAGTCCCTGCCGCAGCCAGAGCAGACGAAACAGGATGACCCTGGCAGTGCAGATTGTTGTTTGAGCCGCATCCTCTTCTCAGCCGCAGGCTGGTGTCTCTTGCCGTCAGCCCATCCAACGCCTCTATAATACAGTATGACGCCAAGTAGTGCGGTTTTCGGCCACTGCCTTCCAGTCTTCAAAGCTGATGCCACAGGTCTTCAGGTCGCGCTTGAAGACGTCCTTGAATATGAGGGCTGGATCGACGTCCCACTGGCCTCGCACCAGTTGTGAGTTGTCCATAGAGGATGTCTTTCGGCAAACGGCCGTCCTCCATGCAGCGCACGTGGCCGAGCCAGCGCAGATCGACGTCTCTGTCTCAGCAATGAGCACATGCTGGGAATCCTAGTACGGTCCAGTATGTCGCAGTAGGGGACACGGTCCTGCCAGATGATACTGAAGATGCGCTTGAGGCACCGCATGTGGGAGGTGTTGAGGCGGCGCTCCTGACGCATGTAGGTGGTCCACGATTCGCTGCCGTAGAGGAGGGTGCCCAGCACACGTACATGCCTGGTAGACTCTCATATTGGTGTTCTCAGTCAGCATCTTATTTTCCCATACTATTTTGGTCAGCTTGGCCATAGTGACTGCAGCTTTTCCGATGTGCCTGTTTATCTCAATGTCCAGTGAAAGGTTGTTGGAGATGTTTGACCAGAGGTAGGTGAAGTCTTCTATTACCTCCAGGGTGTAGTCATTGATCTTGATAGGGGGGATTTGGCTGGCATCCTTTGCAATGGCATTCGTCTTCTTCAGGCTGAATGTGAGTCCAGACCCTCTGCAGGCGCCTGCAAAACGATTAACCAGCTTATGGGGGCCTCTCCTGAGTGGGAAGTGAGTGCTGCATTATCCGCAAAAAGCAGCTCCCTGACGCACAGCTCTGTCACCTTTGTTTTAGCAGGCAGACGTGCCATGTTGAATGGCTTGCCATTAGATCTGGTGTGCAGGTAAATGCCGTCTGAGGAAGAGTCGAAGGCATAGGATAATAGGAGTGAGAAGTAAATTCCAAACAGCGTCGGAGCGAGGACGCCGCCTTGGTTGACGCCACTACAGACGGGGAAGGGTTCCGACGTTGAACCATCATACACAACTGTGCTTTTCATATTCTAACGGAAGGAAACCCCTAGCTGTGTAGCTTAGGAGGGCAGCCGATCTTCTCAAGCATGCGGAAGTATCCCTTTCTGCTGACAAGATCAAAAGCCTTAGTCAGGTCGTTGGACGCCATGTACAGGGGCATTCCCTGCTCTCGGCACTTGCCCTGGAGCTGGCGTACTGAGAAGATCACATCGATGGTGGATCTACCTGCTCTGAACCCGCACTGGGATTCAGAATAAACACGAGAAGCAAGTTTCTGAAGTCTGATTAGCAAGAGCCGGGCAAAGGCCTTCCCCACAATGCTCAATAATGATATGCCCCTAGAGTTGTTGCAGTCACTGCAGTCGCCTTTGTTTTTGTACAAGGTGACAATTGTAGCATACAGCATTTTTTAGGTACTACTCCTTCATCCCAGCAGAGACAGAGCGGATGATGGAGATGCTGGAGTAAGGCGGGTTCCCACACTTGGTCACTTCTGATGGTATGCTATCACTTCCCGGTGCCTTGCCGCAAGAGTCGACAGCTTTGCTCAGGTCCTCGATCGAGGGCTCACTGTCCAAATCCTTGTCAGTAACGACTGTTTCTCTGGAGTATAGTTCTGAGTAATGTTTAACCCATGGCTCCACCTGTTGATCTCGATCTGTGAGCATCTCTCCTGATGTGGATTTCAGTGGTGCCATATATCTTCCTTACAGTGGGGCCTACAGCCTTCTTGATCCCATCGTACATGCCGCGTACTTTCCCACAGTCGGCTGAGCTTTGGATATTCACGTACAGTTTCAGCCAGTAGTCATTGACACAGTATCTTGCAGTGCGTTGTGCGGTGCTCCGTGCAGATCTGAGAGCTGACAGTGTATTCTCGCATGGACTGTATTTGTGACAAAGCAGGGCTTCTTGTTTGGCACATGTAGGTTAGTGTTGAACCAATCTTGGTTTGACATTGACTTCTTAGACTTAGCGGCTCCCGCGTCTGTAGACGCATGATGCAGTCAAAGCACGCCATCCAGATATGTCGCTTGCTAGTGTTCTGACGTCGCTCCAACTTTTGTTGAACAGCTGTAGGTTGCGGTCGACTGTTTGGCGCCAGTTCATTCTTGGTCGTCCCCTCTTTCTCTGGCCAGCTGGTATCCACCATAGCGCTTGTTGGGCAGGTCTAATGGGTGGGAGCCTTGTGACATGACCGAGCCACCTCATTTGTCTTCTGTAAATAGTAGATGATGCCAGAGGTTGTCCTGATCGTATCCGGACATCTATATTCGTCACAAGGTCGCTCCAGCGTATGCCCAAGATCTGTCGCAGGCATTTAGTGTCGAATGCATCAATTTTGTTTTGTTGGCTTGTTTTAGTTGCCATGTTTCACATATAGGAGGGTTGGTATAACGTTTGCGTTATAAAAGCGGAGTTTACATTTCAAGGTAAATTTCTTGTTGTTCCAAATTTTCCTCAGCTGGTTGGCGGTTACTGACGCTTTCCCCACTCTACAGTTTAGTTCACGATCGATGATTCCTTGGTTGTTGATGGAGCTGCCACGGTAGGTGAAGTTTTCGAGTGTTTCTACTTTTTCTGGTTGATCAAAACATCTGTGGGTGGTTGGTGCTCCCCTGTCAGCATGCCTTTTGTCTTCTCTTCACTGATGACAAGTCTCAAGCCATCAGCGTATTTGCTGACTGATTCCACGAGACGTTGTAAGCCCTGGGTGGTGTCTGAGAGGGCAGCAAGGTCATCAGCAAAGTCAAGGTCTGATAAGCACTCCTCCGTAACCCACACAATCCCTTCATTGCCTGTGGTTGCTAGCTATACATGATCCAGTCGATGGCCACAGCAAAGAGTAGGGGGGGGGGTGCAACCTAGTCTGACATCAGTCATCACATGGAACCAGTTGCTGTAGTCACCTTCTGTTTTTACACGACATCTCAAGTTTTCATATATCGTCTCGATTGCTGTTACAATCTTTTGTGTGATTCCGCACGTGGTTAATATTTTCCATATGCTGTCAAACGCTTTGGTGATCGAACTCTACGAAACTGATTGCGAAGGGTAACTGGTACTCTTGACATTTCTCAATAATATGTCTGAGTGTGAATATCTGCTCAGCACAAGAGCATTTGGACTTAAAGCCTAGCTGCTTGGTCCTCACGCAGTTCGTCATCTACCATGTCTCGCATTCGGTTCAGTATCATCTGGCAGTACACTTTCCCTGGTACTGACAACAATGCCACACCTCTCCAGTTGTCACATTCAGTTGGGTTTCCTTTCTTTGGGATACAGACAACAACACCATCTTCTCTCTTGCCAAATGTAATTATCACTGCATTATAGATGACATTGCTGAGGGTGTCCCACCTTGCTGTGACATCCTTCTCCGGAAGGTCCTTCAATGGAGATTACAAACTGCTCTCTTCTCTGTGTGTTTGCAGTTCTAGCAACATTGATGCGAGTGCGACCTTTATTCAACACTACTTTATATTATTTGGTTTGCACTGCTGATTATAAAATTATTGAAAATACTTTATGCAATAAATAATAAAATTAAGGTCACTGAACGTTTCATGCAATTTAATTATATGTTTTACAAACTGTAAATATGATTTATACAATATAAGTCTAGATGTTCTTAAGATTACAATATGTTCTATTAAAATATACTGTATAGAGAACAATTCTCTCATACTCCTTAAGGGGTCGGACGTAGGGAAGTAAAACACTTTGGCATAGTCATTCAATGATATATCTAGACAATGTCGCCAGTTGTATGCACAAGGCAACATGATCATAAGAAAATTTCATATGTGTTCAAATGATGTAAAGAAGACATTGTTTACTACTTTTTGCTCACCTATGTATACTGCCCATCTATGGTGGAATTTTCATAACTATGCAATCAGGAAATTGTATGTCTCTTACAACAATATATTTCGAATGGTGTTAGGTTATGACAGATACTGTAGTGCTAGTGAAATGTTTGTTAACAATAATTTACCTAACTGTGCTGCTGTTATTAGAAATTTGACATATAGATTTATATGCCGACTGCAGTTCTCAAAAAACATATTGATTTGTAACATTATTAATAGTGACGTGAAATACATGTCAAGAATATGGAAATACTGGTTCAATTCCCTGTATATACATTTTGTTGACGGGTGATTTTTCATTCTGTACATTGTAACTATTGTTTATAACACAACTATAGAACCATGATAATGTACTTGTATGTTGCATGGAGTCTGTGAATAAAGCAATTATTATTATTATATTATTATAAAAGTAGTACACCGCAATTCCACCAGGGTACGAAGGAATTCCAAAGCCTCGCTTCCGTATAGGTTTCCCCGCAACCTCATTTGTGATGGCATTACGGGGATTCCCTCGGTACGGATGTTACGTTGAGATGACATGTACATCCTAATTTTACAGTAAAGTGAATATGTGTTTGATAATTGGGCCGCCTGGAGTTGGGAAAACGTTACTTCTAAAACGTCTGAACAGTATCCTGATTGAAAAATGACTAGTGTACGAGCCAGATTTATTAATTTAATTGAGTATAATCTGGGCTGTGGCTGTGCCAGGCTTTCCTGCACTGTGACTGTCACTGACGCGTGTGTCGACTGTCGACAGTGACTGAGTCGGTGTTGTGATGTGATTGACTGAAACTGGTCTGCCGCATTTGCCATGGCCCCATGCCATGGCTATCTGTTTGTTCTATCTGAAAGACTACAAGCGTATAATGGAAGTTGTACTTACTATTCTATTGAAATAACATTATTGCATGGTGTCTTTAATTGTATCAAATTGTTCACAAACTAGCGGCTGTTGCCTTGCCCTTGGGCTTGGGGCGTGGGCCTTGGTAAGTTGGTTAGAGGGTGGCTGTTGGTTAGACTCGGAGCTTTAGACTTAGTCATAGAGGGCCGTTCAAATCAAGGGTAGAGCCGGGGACATACTTGATCTATCGATCAATTCATGCAAAAATAATAATTTCCTTAAATCTCCCATTGATTTTGAATTATTTAAAAAACATTTGCCTGCATTTAAATGTTAATGATTCACTTGGTTATTGCACACATTTTCTATTATTGCATTATCCACATTGTATGATTGTTAGGGTGTACTTTGTAACCAACCTGATAGACACCTAACATTGATCAGTTGTTACATTGTTGGAATGTCCTAAGTGACTCCTTGACAGCTATCAGAATGCTCCTCCAGTGGCAACTATACTTCAGTTGGAGATGTTCCCTCAACTATTGCAACAGTAAGTCATGTGTTAAATATACTTTTTAAATATTTTTATTATGTTATTCAACACTGAAAAAGCAGTCATCAATGATCATGCATGTGGCTTTATTCACCAATTACAATATTTCATCTGCATTGAAGATAACTCTTCTCTAAATTGTAGATACAATTTAATCACTTGTTTGTCGTTGTAATGTTCTACACTATAAACTAAATACATAAAAATATATGGTATAGTAAGCCAAGAAAGTGTTTTAATTTTAACACTTCAGTCCATATATCTTGTTTTATATCACATGGAGAGTCAAATGGGTTTTGCTCATTCAGCATCCATGGAACAAATATTGATTGATACAAGAAAATTAAGAAATAATAATGTTTGATAACAACATAATTTTTTATGTTATCAAATGTTTTCTGAAATGTGTTGTTTTGTCGTGGAACTTAATTCGTTCTTGTGTTCTCAAAAGTTTTATTTTAATTATGTAATTTTTTATCTAGATTACAGACATGTTTATCTATACTAAAATTCACAAGGATTTAAACAAACCTAGTAAAGTCGTTGAATAATTGTATTGTGAATGTCTAATAGTGAAATAGTGATATTGTCATTATTGTTTTAATTAAGATTTACTGTATAACAATAAGTGTTTACAATGATTGGTCGTTCCACTATAAGCCCTTGCGAATTTCATAGCAATCATCATAGTTACACTACATTCCTATCCTATTTTCTACTTGTATTACATTTCTATGTATCTATCAACTTATTATTATGAAATACAATCGGGAATGTTATTCTGTTGCATTTCATAATTTTGCACATTGTAGGTTGGCAGTAACCTGGTGAACGTGACGACGGGTCGGAGACAGGAGGTGACGGTGAGGGAGTTAGGGGGTTGTATGGCCCCTATATGGCACAACTACTACTCCGACTGCCATGCATTGATGGTAAGTCTCTTATACATGTTATGTAACTACGCCCTAACCAGACCAGGGGAGTAGAGCAGAAATGTCTAAAAACTCACAGAATTCCTGATGATGGGAAAATTTATAGCTGCATTCAGAGTAAAACTACCATTTGTAAATGTTTTTAAGTGACTGTGTACAACATGAATAATATTTACTTATTTGATCATAATTGCTACCATATATGTCACTTTGGCATTTGGTTCGATAAATTATACTTTTGCAAAATGACTGCCAGTGAAACAACAAATGTGTGGCATGCGGATAAATGTTTCAACTTTTGCACCGTTTTATCTTAAAATCGCATATTATATGTAAAACAAAGTTTATATATGGTGTTGAGGAACGCAATATACAGCTTTAAAAATGCTGCTGAAGTTTCGGAAATATACAGTTATAGTAAATGTCAGTTTCCTGTTGTGTAATTGTCAACTAAAATGACAAATTAAATGCAGAGACACAAGTACATTTGATATATTATACAATGACCAGTCGAACTGTATACCATGTAGGATTTGATTGAAGCACAGGTATGCTGTTATAATCATTTATGATGTGTGGCTGTGGAATATTTCTGTCAGAGTTTCTTGAAGGAAACGTCAGGGAGTCTGAAGTGAGGTCTTGGTTATATATCACATGTACGCAGGGGCTTAGCCAGGGACCCTTCTGCCTGTCTTCAAGGCAGGCAGGTGACTGAACAAGATGGGTAATTACAGCTGATAAGACTGGTGGAATTTAGAGGGGGCCAGCTGGCCACTAGATTAACTAATAGTTTCAAGCACTGATGCCCACATTAATGACTATCATATAAAATGGCAAAAATGAGGCACGTTTGTTATTGAAAAAAGCGTAAACTGGCCAATAATGGTGACTGCATGGTGTGAATAGCTTCCACGCAAGCCATTCACATGCTAAACGGTACACTTTGGATAAATTCAAGACAGGCAAAAATTAGGCCTGCATGCATTTTGAGTTTAGGGGGAAACCAGACTGAGTCTGACATTGCTTGTTTTCAGTTCATGGTTGATCTGTCGAACCACTTCCAGCTGTCAGCCGCCTGTATTCAGCTGTTGGATGTGTTGAGTCACAACAACTTACAGAAAGTTCCCATTCTCCTGATACTCAACAAACTGTAAATATGATTAATAAAATGTAAAACACGTTAGGCGTAAACACTTTAAATAGGCATTGATCACTGTACAAGGCAATGAAGAGTGTAAATGTGTCTAGTATACAACCTTGTTGAGAGTTGCATTTATGAATACACAGTTAATGTTTTAGGTTTACTGCTTCCAAGAAGCATTGAAACCTGTGCTTATAAATTACAAGAAGTGAACACAGTGTAAAAGTCACACTTAATATGTGTCACTTATGTGTGCATCATTACAACATGTTACAGTGCAGACAACATTATTTACTGAAAACAAGATTTTTTTATTTATAAAGTACGTTTAAAAATAGGGCCTATGATATATATGTGTAATTTCAAGGTGGTATTAAGACATGATTACATTGTGAATGGTAAATTCTTATAAATAAGTATGAATATGTTATCCTTAAGCATAATTGCAACATGTTACAATGTGTTTTTGTAATTGTTATCATTACCATGGATTTGACAAGCACATACACAAATACACACACACAGGTAGGTATGCATGTATGCACACACACACTCACACCCACGTACGCAAACAAACATGGACATGCACGCACGTGCACACACATACACTGATCATATTAAAACTTCCATATTTTCTACAAACTTATTACGATATGTCAAAACAACCTAAGGAAACCCTGCTAATATAAACCGTGTACTACCCTGGGTCACGCTGTGGTCATCGTAACAATGTTGTCATGTGTCACAGTGACCAGTCGAACTGTGTATCACGACTGGAGTTCGACGCCATCATCCGTCTAGATGACCTGTTGCACCACTGTCAGCAGACACTGCGAGTAGTGGAAGTGAGCGCCAGGGACGGCCAGGGACTGGCGAAGGTGGCTCAGTGGATCAAAGAACACGCCAAGCATCAAACATGACCTCTGCACACAGTCACCTTCACATGTGACTCGCCACAGCAAAGTGGATATTAAATCGCAAAATGGAGTTGTACACTTTTTCGATTCCACAGGTCACAAGCTTTAAAATGATATGTCATTTGTTAAAATATCTTCAGTAGTTTTTGATTTGTTGTCAAAATTGAAGCAAACTTTTAAAAAGCTGTTTTGAGAAATCAGACCATTTTCATTCATATCGTCTATTTTTTCTTAATATGTGGGTTCGTAAGTGCAGGTATTTTATTACTTTTGGACCATTTGTTGAGAAAAATAACCTGGACATTGAAAGATGAGATTATAACTTATGCATTTTGTCACACTCACAAAATTGTTGGGATCTGACCTACCGGGGGAGGGGGTAGTTATTTTTGGCTCATGTACAGGATAAGACTGTGACTTAATATCCGGTTCGCTGTGGCTTGTTACACTTCTCACCTCATGGTATTTCACGTCTCAGAAGTCTCGCTATCGATGTAAAATATGTAATTTATTGTCAACGTCTTTGTCGATGAATTCGTTAATTTTGGCAGGGTAACATTGGGAGGGGCTATGGGGGACTACTGTTCCCCACCCCCACCCCGACGCAGTAATTGTAACATAGACAGCCTACTGGCTGCACTGGAAGATATAAGGCGTTATTCTTAGATTGATGTCTGTAACCCTAACTCTCAATAATCATGGTGTGTTCTCGTCTATTAGACCTCAGCTGTTTAATTTGTTGACTACACTATGTGAAAAACAATCACCTTGCAAGGGTATATAAAACATCACATCTGATAAATTACTGCATAAAATTGGAAAATATTGACATATTTAAAAAAAAATGTGTTGTATGCAGATGCCTTGTAATTATTGTGAAACAAAACCAATTTTTCGTCAAATTTACAGCTACACCTGTCGCAACCCTTGGTGCCAGTAGTTGGAGGGAAGAGTACATTTTATTGCTTGAATAATGTTAAGGTTTTCCCCTGTCGTAACAATAACAACGTAATCTAGCATCTATTAGGAACAACTTGATTTAACTTACAGCTGTATTATGAAATACATGTATGGTTTATTACACCGTCTTCAGTTAGAGTAAACATCACAAGACAGTATTATAATTATAACAAGTCAGCATTTATTTATTTGTCATTGTAACATTCGAAAGCACCAAAAGATGCATAGAATTCTAGTCAACTACACTTCAAGTGTATGCATTTTACAATAAAATCTACACCAGTACTGCAGCATGCTTTGCTGTATGAATGACATTTGCGGTGTTTGCATTGCAAACATATATTTTATATACTTCACATATCAACCTAATGTTCTGAAATAGTGTATGTTCTAGAAATATACATGATAAATTTAAATATCACAGTCCTACACATTCCGTGTTTGGACTTTTATAACACGTCTTATTTTCTAAGAACACTACCTAATGCCTAGATCATGTATATTTTAATATAATACTGTTATTTGTTAAGTTAATAGCTTCACAATTACCTAGCTCATGTCACTAAACAATCCTTGTGCATGTCAACATCTTCAAATCCATGGTTAGCTGCGACTCAAATGATGTTGGGTGAATTTTTGTGAACATGAATTATTACTTTACTACAAAAGTAGCAGTCCATTTCAGTAAGCCTTTGATACTAATTTATCTTAAAAAATTACCTTGTTCTTTATATAAAAACCCACCTTAAATAAATTTTACTTCATTGAAAAGTGCTGCAATGCAGACGAAATGGATGATTCACCAATTTCTTGAAACACATCTAATAAAATACATAATTTTGGTAATGTCACTAGGACATGATGATTAATACTCAGTAATCACTCTGTAGAGGATCATAACATTGATGTCTGTTATCAGACAAAATTACTTTCGTTTAGGGGAGGGTGGGCCTGAGCCAGTTTCATCTGGCATTGGACATTGATATTTTATGCTTCTGATCGATACTGTTAATTTACTGGTACCATCATAGCGATGTTTATACACCTTCGTCTGAGGGGAGGGGGTGTGGAACTGAGGCCAGATGAAAGTAATTTTGTCTGATATCGGACATTAACGTTCTGAAATGATTGCCAACTTCATCCTGCCATTCGTGTTGCACAGTTCCACCATGCTTACACCTCTGGTGAAACCTGTATGCTGTCGGCAGGCGGCCCCTGGGCTGGCTGGAGTAGACTCTGGCGGGGGTTGTCTTCAGATGGCTCAGTCTCGTCTGAAGGAGAACGTGCATGGTTAGACACATCTCTACCTGCAGTTGGCATACGTATACCTGCCAACTCTCCCGGAATTTTGGGGAGTCTCCTTGATTTTTGGTGTATCTCCCAGACTAAAAATCTTCCGGACTTTTGCTTAAAATCTCCAACAGCACCCCCATCTGTGAGACAGCGCAACAGCACCCCCCGTCTTTCGATGTCAAGATCCGAGACAGCATGACACAGAAAGCATGCTGAACCGCTGATGAATCTCCCGAAATTAAAAAAGTTGGTACTACCAATGTAGCATGGATTTGGATAGAGATATGTCACTGAGATGTGGCTATGTTATTACTGGCAGTGAATAGCTTGTGTATGAACCACACAGTGGAAGAGCAAGACTACTAAGAGCAAGGAGTGTACGGCAAAACTACTTGGTGGAGTGTATGACAAGACTACCATACTTGGAAGAGTGTACAACAAGACTACTTGGTGGAGTGTATGACAAGAGTACTTGGTGGAGTGTACAACAAGACTGCTTGGTGGAGTGTACAACAAGACTGCTTGGTGGAGTGTACGGCAAAACTACTTGGTGGAGTGTATGACAAGACTACCATACTTGGAAGAGTGTACAACAAGACTACTTGGTGGAGTGTATGACAAGACTACTTGATGGAGTGTACAAGACTACTTGGTGGAGTGTATGACAGGACTACTTGGTGGAGTGTATGACAAGATGACTTGGTGGAGTGTACGACAAGACTACTTGGTGATGTGTACGACAAGACTACTTGGTGGAGTGTACGACAAGACTACTTGGTGGAGTGTACAACAAGACTGCTTGGTGGAGTGTACGGCAAAACTACTTGGTGGAGTGTATGACAAGACTACCATACTTGGAAGAGTGTACAACAAGACTACTTGGTGGAGTGTATGACAAGACTACTTGATGGAGTGTGCAAGACTACTTGGTGGAGTGTACGACAGGACTACTTGGTGGAGTGTATGACAAGATGACTTGGTGAAGTGTACAACAAGACTACTTGGTGATGTGTACAACAAGACTACTTGGTGGAGTGTACAACAAGACTACTTGGTGGAGTGTACAACAAGACTACTTGGTGGAGTGTATGACAAGAGTACTTGGTGGAGTGTACAACAAGACTACTTGGTGGAGTGTACGGTAAGACTACTTGGTTGAGTGTACAACAAGACTACCATACTTGGTAGAGTGTACAACAAGACTACTTGATGGAGTGTACAAGACTACTTGGTGGAGTGTACGACAATACTACTTGGTGGAGTGTATGACAAGACTACCATACTTGGAAGAGTGTACAACAAGACTACTTGGTGATGTGTACAACAAGACTACTTGGTGGAGTGTACAACAAGACTACTTGGTGGAGTGTACAACAAGACTACTTGGTGGAGTGTATGACAAGAGTACTTGGTGGAGTGTACAACAAGACTACTTGGTGGAGTGTACGGCAAGACTACTTGGTTGAGTGTACAACAAGACTACCATACTTGGTAGAGTGTACAACAAGACTACTTGATGGAGTGTACAAGACTACTTGGTGGAGTGTACGACAATACTACTTGGTGGAGTGTATGACAAGACTACCATACTTGGAAGAGTGTACAACAAGACTACTTGGTGGAGTGTATGACAAGACTACTTGATGGAGTGTACAAGACTACTTGGTGGAGTGTACGACAAGACTACTTGGTGAAGTGTATGACAAGACTACCATACTTGGAAGAGTGTACAACAAGACTACTTGGTGGAGTGTACAAGACTACTTGGTGGAGTGTACAACAAAACTACTTGGTGGAGTGTACAACAAGACTTTGACCCACACAACAAGTGTACAAGACAATGACCCACACAATATTGTGACAACTTACCATAGATTAGTTGGATGGCTTCTTCGTTTGTTGTGCAGTATTTAATGTGGCTGAAGTCAGCTTTATTCAGGACTTCTAGTACGTCGGGCTGGAAAGATAAATGTAAAAACAAAGTTGACAAAATATAAGATTTCAAAGAAAACTGCGAAAAGTTGTATTAACACTTTAAAAGGTGTGGGTTTAAATATGCAGATAAAACTCTACAGTATTTGATGTGATAATACCTCACACCATCCATTGATGGACTTACTTATTATGTATTTCTAGTGTTACAGTCTGGTCAAAATGTTACATATTTGATAACATTTCACTTATCGTTGTTCTAATTAAATGAAACTGCATTTTAAACATAGTTTGCAGCCTCAACTTCAGTCAAATCATAATTTATGGATACAATCGAGCTAGCATATGTATATAAGTTATGCTATTCTTTGTAGACACTGCATCTTGAGAGTCAAACTTTCATGGATTCATCTTCAAACCCAGGAAGGATCCATAATGCTTTAATTCACCCCATTTTTATTATTTCTATGAACAATCGAATTACATTTGTTCCACGTTAAGTAATCTGTCTCCAGCAGATCAGTGGACAGGTTACATGGCTTGTATCAGTCGTAGAACACACATAGCATTACAGACAACTGTTCAAAGTTCATAAAATGTTCCCTCTGACACATGATACAGATTGCTTGGTTTCTCACATAACCTTAAAGACAATCACAAAGAGCTGCTTACCACCTTCTACGTATCCCTTTCCTGAGGATGCTAAGACAAATAATTATTCATTACAATGGTAAACTACCATCTATAATTCTGTCTAGAGTAATATATAGAAATATTGTCATGTCATTTGAGACAAGTGAACTTATATTACTAGTACAGACACAGTTGAGAACTGGTCAAAGAATGGCCAACATACCTGGACATTGGACAACACCAACATTGTGTCTCGCTTTACAAAGTCTTCAGACAGCTGTTTTAGACCCTGAAACACATGAGACCATCTTCACCAGAAATCACTTTCAGGGCTTAGATCTGTCTTATAGGACAACATTATGACCTATGTCCTTACACCAGGACAATATTTATAATTAAATTACATTTTATTGGTTCATTACTGTGTACAATATTTCTAACTGTCATCAAAACAGCCGTACTAAACAGCATACAACTTTAGAAAACGTTGCTTTTAACGTGATAAATCAGAAACAGCTTAGCACTTGCAAATACCTCAAATAAAAAGATTATTTAAGTTATGCACATTAATTAGAGTATCGGAAGAATTTGAAACTGGTGCCAAAAGAACTGGATATATCTTGTGTGACATTAGGCATGAAGAGAAGTAATTAAGTGTAAAATAGAATCCTTTAAGTGACCATTGGTAAAATTATAATGTGTAGACCATTCAAAAGTGAAATTACTTGGAATAACCTTGACCTACATACCTGAAGAGCACTGCTGTCTACATCGGTCACATGACTGAAATCTAAAACAGCAGACTTGGCAATCCCATCTACAAGAAAAAACATACTTTGGTTCCAGTGTCTCAATGGTTCAGTTACAGAAATGATCCACATCTTTCTTAATACTGATCATTTCCGCTAAATATATATAGAGACATTCTAGATATAGACAGACCAATCAGAATTCTTACAATAATTCAGCATATGCTATTCTAGGACAAAATAATACTGACTAATCCATCAGCTATGCACAGAGAGATTTGACTGATTCAATCATAGAATAAGTTACTGTAATTATTGCTGAAATTTGGAAATGAGATTTGCATCAACATAGACCAAAAACCAGGGGCCGGTTTCATGACGCGTACTTAAAGTTACGCAATTAATTAGCAACACGTGTTTTGCGTAACTCCTATGTTTGCTCATATTAAAAAATCGCATAATTTACTAAGACAATCATCTTAGCGTTAAGAACTTTCTTAGCCGTTTCATGAAACCGTTTCTGGTTTCTGGATGTGAAAGTACTTAAATAAACTCTGTTTTGCTGCATAAGTACATATATATATATATATATCCTAATTTGTAAGTGGAATCTTTGTTTAAGTTCTAATTTTAAAATAAAAGACTGCAACCAGGGGTCAAAACTTTATGCAGACCGGCTATGGTCTGCTTAAAAACGGCGGTCTGCCAAAGGCGGTCCCTTATGCATATTTGGTCGACGTTAGGAGTATATATAGAAACATGTTATGTAATTAATTTCATATTTGTAGTATGTGTGTACAATATGTCTACACTCTAGTCTCACTTCAGCATACCTTCCTTGATGAGAAATTGGTACAATGGAGACAAGGGTTAACGTACCCGCCAGTGCTTGACGGTTAACCCTCTCTGTAACGTACTGCACCCCGGGAAACAACAGGCCATTACTTAGTTGTATTACAGCAACTTCTTGGTGTTTCACCTAAAACAGTTGGTAATCACGTCATTACTGCAATCACAGGCGTCGCATGTTAGTGGAATACTGTTGTTTCAAACATTATTCCACCAACATCTGAGCTTGGATTTTTCAAGGATACTGGCACTAAAGAAGCCATGCCATTATTAATATATATATATATATATATACATATTGTTTGAAATTGCATTCCCACCCTAAACCATCGGCGGTCCTTTGCTCTAATGATGACCCTTGCATGTCCCTGATCACGATTTTACCTAATGATTCTTGTATGTTGTGCCCCTGAGCTCAGATTCCTGAGGATACAGGAATGATGGAAGTTTATTTTATATATATATATATGTATATGTATACATATATATATATGTATATACGTAACAATGTATAGAAGATAGCAACATATAACGTAAGAACACTACTAAGAGATGAACAGATACAAGAACTGGAGGAAGATCTTAGGGAAACCAGGTAGGTATGGGATGTGATTGGAATCGGAGAAGTCCAAAGAAGAGAGGAATGCTTCACTACCTTACAAAGCGGCCATCTACTATATAATTCCACAGCGAACAACGGCCAAGCTGGAGTAGGCTTTCTCATAAACAAGAAAAGAAAGGTCAATATAGTGAGGGTTAACAGCATCAGCCCCAGAGTAGCAGAATTTGTTCTATGCATAACAAAGCTCTACAAACTGAAGATAGTACAAGTATATGCACCAACAACATCATACTCAGAAGAAGACACATACCACTTCTGCAACGACGTGGATGAGACCTTAGAAAAGCCAAACCACTACACGATAGTGATGGGAGATTTTAATGCGCAAGTAGGGAAACGAATAAACATTTAGGAAACGGCAACAGGTAAATTTGGCCTACGTGTGAGAAATGAAAGAGTCGACACCTTGGTAGAATGGGCAACATCAAGAAAGTACAAAATCATGAATACCATGTTCCAGAAGAAAGCAGGGAGGAGATGGACATGGAAAACCAAAATGGAGAAACGAAGAACGAAATTGACTACATCCTGATAAACAGGCCAGACATGGTCACTGGCGTAACTGTCATCAACCAAGTCAACATCGGAAGTGACCACAAAATGGTAATGAGCGACATCAAACTGGACGTCAAGGCTGAAAGGAAGAAGTTGATAAACAAGAGACCACCAAGTGTAGATATCACACAAATCAGAAGAAAAAAGATCGAACTCGAACTGCGAAATCGATTCGAGACACTACAGGAACTAGACGACATCAACACCATGAGCGAAAACATCACTGAGATGATCCAACTAAGTGCGACAAGTGTAGCCAAAGCAATCAACAGGCATGTAGTGACGAGAATATTGATACCGACACGAGCACTAATGAAGAAACAACGAGAAATGGTGGATAACGGCGATCGTAAAAAACAAATAGAGTACGCAGAAATATGCAAGACCATCAAAAAGAAAGCAAAGGAGGACATCAGGAAAGACAAACAAGAGATCATATATACGAGAAACAATTGTCATCAAAGAGCCTGAAGAAAGCAAGAAGAACACAGGCACTAGGCCGAGACAGACTGATTACACTTCTAGACAAGCAGGGTAGAGAAATACAAAACCAAGATATGACCATGGAACGAATAGAGGAATTCTACACCGAGCTATACGACAGTGAACAGAGTACCATAATTTACACCGACCCGAAAGAGGTACCAGAGATAACACCATAGGAAGTGGAAGCAGTGCTAAGAGATATGAAGAATGGGAAGACATCAGGCAATGACCATGTTGACATTGAAGCATTAAAAGCAGGAGAAGATATCATCTCGAAGACACTGGCTAAGCTGTATACTAAATGCTTATCAGAAAGACGAATACCCACCGCATGGAAGAACACAAAGATTGTGATAATCTTCAAGAAGGGAAATATGAAAGACTTAAAGAACTACAGTCATTCACAAAGATACTAACGAATAGGCTAGAGAAGTAACTTGATAAAAACCAACCACGAGAGCAAGCAGGATTTAGAAGCAGGTACTCAATGACAGACCACATACACGTCGTAAACCAACTGAAAGAGAAGTGCCGATAATATAATATCCCACTCTGCATCGCTTTCGACTCGGTGCAAACTCTAGCGATACTGACCTCCCTTCAAGAACAGGGGATAGAAGATGTGTACATCGATCTCCTGAAAGACATCTACACCAACAGCTCAGTGACAGTCCACCTACACAATAAGAGCAACAAGATCAACATCAAGAGAGGAGTACAACAGAGTGACACCATATCGCCCAAGCTGTTCACGGCAACACTCGAAAGCATATTCCGAAGACTGACCTGGGAAACCAGATGCTTGAGAATAGACGATGAATACTCAGCCATCTTCGTTTTGCCGATGACATACTCATATGTGCTACTACACTGCAAGAACTACAAAACATGTTGCAGGAGCTAGCTGATGAAAGTGAAAAACAAGGTCTAAAGATGAACATCTCGAAGACAAAAGTGATGCTAGAAAATTACACACCAATATATATCAACACGATGCAGATAGAAAACGTTGAAAGCTATGTCTATTTCGGACAGCGATACAGTATCAGAGACAAAAACCAAGACACAGAGATTCAAAGAAGGATCACCGCCAGCTGGACAGCATTCGCCAAACACTGCGACATCTTCAAGGGTAACTTTGGAACCTGCTTGAAGAGACAAGTCTTCAACTCATGCATACTTCCAGCGATGACATACGGTGCGGAAACATGGGCACTCACCATCCAGACAAAGAACAAACTAATAGCCATACAAAGATGGAAAGAAGTATGTTATACACCACATATCGGGAGAGAAAACAAACAAACATCTGGGTAAGACAGAAGACAAAGGTTATAGACGTGATAGAACAAATCAGAAGACTGAGGTGGACGTGGGCAGGGCACATCAGCAGGCTACGAGATAACTGATGGACATCGCATATCACAACCTGGAGACCTTACGAAGGGAAACGATCTAGAGGAAGACCGGCGAGACGGTGGAGAGACGAACTAGACGAGTACTGGAAGGGCACCATCTGGCAGAGGATAGCGCAAGACAGGCAGATTTGGAAACGACATGCTGAGGCCTTCGCCCAACCACGGGACACTGCGGCTGTACAATGATGATGATGATGATGAACAATGTAGTTTGAACAACGTAGGGAACAGCACTGGGAATGTATGGAAACACTTACTCTAGTCTTAATCTGCCATCTCTTTAACTGTATCATTAAGTCAATCAGTGAAACAATCAATCTCTCCCATTATTTAGAATATGCAACACATGTTTATCGCAGATTGAATATTACATTAGTCTGGCAAATATAAAACATAGACCATCACCAATGGAACATCACATATATATGGAACACCGCACTGTACAGCAACATCCCATGCATGCAGGGCTTCTGTCATAACACAACATTAAACAACCTTGGGGTGTGGATATATATAATCAAGGAAAAGATATCCTCCAGGTAAACAACATTTAGACAGAGTGTCCTACTCCACTGCTAGAGCATGCCCCTTCCGACCACCCCACCATGAGAACGGACATAAAACAAAAACAAATATTTACCTTACCAACAAAACACACTGACACATTGTACATCACAAACCAGAAAGCAGTCATTACAAGAAGCACCATTGCAATAAAAAATGAGCATTATGCAAATAAAACATACACCACCACGACAAATAGCAGCAGACATACAAGAGACACTAGAGCTAGACATACGTCACCCGTGGGTTTGGGCATGGACTTATCACATTCCAGCTCCTGGCAACAGGGTTACAGAGTGAGACACAGTTACCAGTGGTGGAGGTCACACAAAGTTACGTTTCCATGCTTTAGTGGACACTCAGGTATGTAGATCAAAAGGTTAACTCTTGTAGCATTAATCAGAGTGATGAGAAGTTTAGTTAAGTGTACACATTGAAACTGTATACGTGTATGCATGGAGGAACGATTTGCATGTATGTATATATATATGCAATGTAAAATGTGTAGGTGTATGTATGCGTCTGAGCATGTATGGGTGTGTGTACATAGGTGTGCGTGCGTGCGTGTGTGTGTGTGTTTGTAGGTCTGGATGTGTGTATGTTTGAGAAGGTGTATAGGTGGATGTATGAGTCTGTATGAGTCTTAAATTAAAATTTGTTCAGCTGCAAGATTAAACATGTATCCACTACATTGTATTTAAACAAAGATTCCACTTACAAATCATATACATTGGCAAGGTTCCTGGTTAGCCTTTTATCATTATCTTGAATCTTGTTTAGCCACGATGGCTTAACACACTATTGCAGCTGTGTCACTAAGTGTCGTTATATCAGTATTTGCATTACCTTGAGTTTTGGCCTTGCCCAAGGATAAAGCAGTAGAAAGAGAGATATGCTCACTCCAAGCATGATGCCGTACTGAAAGCACAAACCACTGAGTGAGTAGGTAGTAGCATCAACACTCCATTGGAAACAATGCTGTATTTACTGTAATATATTTATAAATGGCACTAGAACAAAGAGTTAATCACTTAACAATTTTCAAGTAAGAATGAAGAAATGACGTACCTCAATTCCTAGTACAAATGAGAAGACAAATGTAACAGTCCACGGAACCAGATCTACTTCTACAAACAAACACAATAAATAGGTCCATATGAAAAAAGACAATTAGAAAAATATTAAGTTAAGAGTAAATATAATGTTCGTCGGCATGAATACAGGAATGTTGACAAGTTTTAAGGCAACATTACACAATACACACAATTAGGCCTGGTGTTAACTAGCACTAAAAACTACATCACTGTTATGCTTAGCACAACGCATCAGTATCTGTTATCGGTTGTCTTCTTTTTAAAATATAGCAGTTTGCATTATATTTTTAAACATCAGAAATAGTTACCTGATGTTGGCCCATGATGTCTGGCACGAGAAATGTAAAATATATCCTGGAAAAACTATAACATTCAAAATAAATATTGTTGCTAAGATCAGACTTAAAAGACAACCTGAATCTTACTGTACCAGTTATCTCAGTGTGCATGTGATATTGTGTTTCAATACAGCACAATGTTGTAATGTAAATCTATAAATTACATTAACTAGAAAGTTATGTAAAACTAATCATGAATTGAAATGATCATAAAATGTGGTCATTATTAACAGGATAGTTTTTTTCACAATTACTCTACTATTCAGACAAAGCATTAAATATTGTATTATTCAAATAGAGACCATTATTTAAAATATTTCAAATCAATCATCTCGGTGCAGTTTGTAGAGTATACACCCACTGTGCAGTTGAGACAATAAGGTGTACCGTAATTTGTAACAGGAAGTCTGCTGTGCTGAACTTGGGAAAATGGGACATTGCTGAACATCAAAGGGTATTGCAGTTAACTCAGCCCAACGCGGCCGTATTGCCAATAAAGCTTGAACATTTTGAAACTGGATGTTTTGTTTACTATTTAAACATACTATGGGGTGTATCTTCCAAATTCTGAATGTTGCTACAGGGTTACTAAACACAATCATTTTGCAGGCGGTATATCTTCAACATAGTATAATCTTAAGATTATAATTAATTAATACATGAAAAACTAGGAGCAGGCTGCTTCCTTTGAATAGATTTCAGAATGTGGAATCTTTCCAAGTAGTGATTCCATTTGTCAACGTACTTTTGCGTTTCCACAGGTAGATGATCATACGGAAGTGGACCATGTTGATGACCGCAGCAATGATGACCGCTGCGAGGGCGGCTGTGGGAATGTACGGAAACAGCGGGGTAAGTACGGCCAGGGCCAAGATGATCACCCCTCCTACAAGCAGACGGAGGGTTAATAAGATCCTGCAGGGTTAATTTACTGGTGGTGGTGTTGAATATTTCATTGCATAACCTCGTTGAACCACAGTTAGGGATAATAAAACGACAGGATGATCATCCATGAGTAGTTTACCACATTGAATCTACCCAGGCGAAGGTTTCACGAGAATGAAAGAACTTTTTGTTTCTTAGACCACGGCGTCACCATGTTGTGTCTCGTTGTCTGTGGTGTCAACCACCAACATAAAGGGTCCCTGAAGAACAACCATCCTCATTTCCCAATCATCCTAATTTCCCAATCATCCTCATTTCCCAATCATCCTCGTTTCCCAATCATCCTCACCTCCTAAACATTTCTAATTAGTGGACTACACACACAGCATAAATAACCTCTTGTCAACAAACTTCCTAAAACATGACCTACATTTAGATTAGTTTGAACTACGATTGACTAAATCAGCCCTGTATACATTTATATAACAGGCTACTAAGCTTACCATTGCCCACTAAATTATGTTTACAAAACGAAAAAGATACACTGTCTACAACTGAAGAGTATTCCAACTCTTCAACGGCTGGGGTTACAGGAAGAGTCTACCCCTCGGCAACGGCCAATCGGCAGCCGAAACTGCTATTTTTAATCACAAGACGATGTCAATGTTTATAACAAATTAAGTAGGCCTACCACACACACTTGTCGTGCTGAGTTGGCATTCGTACTTGTGTTACAAATTACATTATCTATGACAAATCAACTGTTCTTTTCCATATAAATGATGTCTACTGTCCATGTGTTTTCTTTTCATATGCTACTTTCATCAATGGTTCTCACTCACCAGAGGCCACCCGCCTTATAAGGCCACTTTAGATTTGCTGAAGGTTTGGCCTTATAAGAGGGGGACTACTATAACTCCTTCTCCTGGAGAAACTCGTACTCTTGGAGAAACTCGTACTCTTGGAGTAACTCCTAATCTTGGAGTAACTCCTACTCTTGGAGTAACTCCTACTCTTGGAGTAACTCCTTCTCCTGGCGTAACTCCTACTCTTGGAGTAACTCCTTCTCATGGAGTAACTCCTACTTCTGGAGTAACTCCTATTCTTGGAGTAATGCAAACATATACAGTAACTCTTACTCCTACAGTAATGAATATTTCTGGAGTAACATCATGTAGAAATTATTCAAATTGAGTACTCTTACCTGTGAAAACTCCGCCCGCCGCAGTCCTCACCCCACTCTCTGAGTTCACTGCTGTTCTGAAACCACAAACATGCACTCACACAATAAGCAATAGTATTCAAATGATTGGTATTTGTAGTTTTTATCAAGGATAACAAACTATAACAGTCTAGATGAAAAGCAAGCACCTGTGAGTTGGTAAGCTATCCGTGTCTCACCTTGAGAAGCTCCCCGTCACTGGATATGACCCAACAAATGATCCCACTATATTGGCGACCCCTACAGATGAGAGGAATACACATATCAGGTTCCAGCACAAATCAATGGTTAAAATATGTACACACATATGGTATTTGTCCTCGTTGGGTGAGTGAAGGAGCGAATTCGTCAGATTGCATGTTTGCTATTAAATAGATCAACGTTAAAAACTAGTAGTAAAGATTAATGTATGTGATGTCATCAGTAACATAAATTATAAATATATAAACGCAAACATAGACCTATTGATGGACACATTTCCAAGGATGTTTGACTGGTGTCCATTAAGTATACACATCTCTAGAATACTGACTAACCTACGGACATTTAATAATACTGCATACATGCCTACATGCACGTATACAGTGATGTATGCCTACAATGGTTGAAGACTAAACTAGTTATTAATCAAAGATATACAGCATCATAAGTAAATTTGATACTAACATTAAATGAAACAATAACTGAGTACATTCTTAAAGGGAATAAAAACATCTATGGCTTGAATTCATATTATATTACATCCTGCTATCTATTTCCATGTCCACCAAGCCAAAAAAAATTAAAAAATTCAATGAATTAGAAATTCCACATTTTATGCTATGCATCCGGACATTTTCTAATATGCATATTTTTGGCATGCTTTTCGGGATGCCGAGATGTGACGTCACATATGACCCATAGTCACATCAGGCCGACCCTTTCCATGCATTCAGAGCATGTTTACAAGGATAGCTTTCGGATCGAAACGAACGTCAAAATGAGTTATTATGCGATATTCTGATGTTATACAAACACTAGTCATCATAGAGGAACAAGCAGTTATCTTACGGTTCCACATGAATCAAATTTTATTCAAAACAATGAATGCAATTGCACCTACAACTAGTACAAGTCGACTAGGTTTCGCCGAGCTTGGGCTCATTTTTAGAATAATTATATCGGATGCAAACAACGGGAGATAATCTACACCAATAAACATACATAACAAACATATATTGTATCCAGCTACAGAAAGTAACGTGTATAATCTTATAATATCACTAGAATATCAATGTATGAAGGAGTTGTACAATTTAACATAACAACTTAAATCAGTCAGTGAATTTATGTTGGTTCTGTTAGCTCATTTGGTAAAGGCGTTGGTTCCTTGGCATTTTTTTGTAATCGGGCGACGCCAGTTCGATCCCGACACCAAACCATTGATTTTTTTAACACTTTTTTGTTTATGTTTTCACCAAGTAATATAATCCAAATCATTTTTATATTATGATACACTGTTTGTAAATATATAAAAAAAATTGTAGTAATTATTTATTCGCCACAAAAATTAAAATATGGGAATTATATAACGATGTTTCTATATTGTATTTATCCAAACAAATATAATGTACTGGATATAGAATGTATTAACTGTATATATATATATATTGTATGGTAATATATTGTAATTATATATGTGAAAACAAATGGTGATCTGTCTGGATAAATACAATTTAGAAACATCGTTATATATAATTACCATTTAAATTTTTGTGGCGAATAAATAATTACTTCAAAAATATTTACACACAGTGCATCATAGTATAAAAATGATTTGGTTTATATTACTTGGTGAAAACATAAAAAAAGGGTTAAAAAATCAATGGTTTGGTGTTGGGATCGAACCGGCGTCGCCTGATTACAAAATAAATGCTACGGAACCAACGCCTTTACCAAATGAGCTGGCAGGACAGACAGAAATTCGCTGACTGATTTAAGTTGTTATGATAAATTGTACAACTCATCCTTCATACATCGATATTCTAGTGATATTATAAGATTATACACTTATACACGTTACTTTCTGTAGCTGGATACGATATATGTTTGCTATGTATGTATATTGGTGTACATTATCTCCCGTTGATTGCATTCAATATAATTATTCTGAAAACGAGCCCAAGCTCGGCGATACCTAGTCGACTTGTAGGCTCATTCGCATTCATTGTTTTGAATAAAATTGAATTCATGTGGAACCGTAAGATAACTGTTTGTTCCTCTATGATGACAAGTGTTTGTATTACATCGGAATATTGCACAATAACTGATTCTGACGATCGTTTCGACCCCAAAACTATCCATGTAAACAAGCTCTGAATGCATAGAAATGGTCGGCCTGCTGTGAGTGTGAGTCATATGTGACGTTAAGATATCACGTGATCGCCTAGCTCATTAAATTTTAATTTTCCACGGGAATCGCGACACACAAAGGTTTAAAATCGAATTTATGCTACAAATGTATTTTTCTGTATTTTTTTAATGTTCTCGAATGTTGCATACAATGTTAAACTTTGTGTACACATGGAAAACGGATTTGAGCTAATGCCTTGTTTTTATTTCCTTTAAGGATATGATCTCACCTATGGCCAGTAGCTCCTGATTGGCGTCTATTTCATAGTTGTTTTTGCGTGCTGGAAGACAAGATACAATAATATAAGCTAGAACATTAAACCCATTCAAAAATCATCCAGACAAATTCTGGTTTACCCAGGTGAAGTTTTATGCCTATGAAGCACCACTATCAATAAATACTGGAACAGAGTTTTTAACAGTTGATTCTGAATCTGAAGATCTGATCACTGAGGATCTGAGATGGATCCTGCTATCAAAATCATCATTAGGTGTCCTAAGGTAAGATGATCACTGATCTCATATTAGGGATGCACTGTAATTCATTCCATCATTTTGTATATGTTTCTCCCATGACATTTTGTATTGATCTTTAATATAAATCCTTACAACATATACATCATTAATATGCTTGGTGGTCAAACATTTCAAAAATTAACTATAATGACCTATTGCATTAAGTTGAAAGTTCATAAACTTACCAAATGCTTTTCCTATGGCAATTGTTTCTATGAGGCCAATCAGGGGAACTACAGCCAAGCCAAAGCCTAGCTCCTGCAAACAAGATGAACATCTTATATATTCTGTTCTTTCAACCACAATTCAGTTACACTAACAGAATCTGAAGCATAAACGTACAACATGAAATATCTTTATCAGTTTACAGTAAATACACCTTTAACACAGTAAGGATATATGTATTTAGTGTTGTTAGTTTGCAACAGTGTATGTCATAAATAAATCCTTATCAACAACACAATCGCTAGATTCAGCGCACGCTTGTCTTGTGTTCCCGAGAAGTAACGACGACAAACATATCGCCTGCACGAGACTGTTCTATAAATAACCGCAGACGCCAAGCGTCGGCCGACAAAATACTTCTGTCATGGAATAGCGCAATCTATACAGGGCCCCTTTAACTCCTATGCATATGCAGAATGAATCAAAAACGTAGTTAATTTCAAAAGGTATGTTAATGTCTACTACCACTTAAAGATATACTTGAATGTTAATGGTTGACTGAAATGAATACTGAAGACATCATATTAGAAATAAAGTATTTAATTCCACTAGGTTTCAGTTCTCAGGACATGACATCACAGTGACTGGAGCATTTTGGTGCTTTATTTATCTTTAGTGCCTCTAAGGATCTTAAATCAAATTTATCCACAATTGTCCCTTGATATTAGAATATCTGTGTTTCAAGCAAAATCTGGGAATACAACGATCTTCAAAACCATTACAAAACAAAAAATTGCCATAGCCACCTTAACAGGATAAGCTGGTTCCAATAGCTACGTTACATTTTACTGTATTTGATCGCATTATCGCCCATGGGTGATTAGGTCGAGATATTCTAAAAGTGGGGGGTGGATGGTTATGCAGACATGGGCACTAACATAGATCTGCATTATCGCCCCCCCATGCAAAAATGGTCTAAACAACAAAAACTTAAAGCAGGTGTATGAGATAACAACCGGACATAAACCAGCACCAGGTTTCACAAAGCATTCGTACTATATGAAGCGATAATTAAAATAGGAAAACATTGTCATTGACGGACGTCTGATGAAAATGATGTAACTCTAAACAATTTTACAACATATGAACAGCTTTGTGAATATATGTATTCAGTGCACTCCCGATAACTCAAACTCGCATAATCCGATTTTCGCTTAGTTGATCCTTTTCCTTGATCCCGTGCCCTATCTATAAGGCGCTAAAAAGTAGGCCCTGATAAATGGAACTTCTGATAACTAAAAGTACTATCATGGAACCCTGGAGGTTCGACTTATCCAGAGTGCACTTTAGCTTGGCGATTGTGTCGTAACTATACAAGTTTCATGAATAGACTTAAGTTTGGATTGTCGAAGGAAGAATTATTGATTCCCGCTTCATGAAACCGTTTCCAACATCGTGTTCAAGGGCCAGTTTAACGAAATGTTTGTATTGTACGAAACTTCATACAAAGGTTCTCAATTCATTCGTAGTTTGTTTGGCAGGAGTTTGTAAAACTCGCTGTACTTTGTAAACTTATTCTGAGTTAATGCCGTCTTCATTAAATGTCCACATTCCAAGTGCCTTCCGCAGTTTGACCTTTGTTCGCAAGCTTCACGAAACCTGGTCAGGTTCTGACTGCACCTCCAAGCAAATACAAATAAATATGGCAAGCGTCGCCACTACGTTTTGTAATGTTCTAGAAGTTGGACATCCAGGCACTGGTAATTTTTATTTCACTCTTCCTCCTGGCTGCGGAATGTCACACGATCATTCATCTCCGTTGCTAAAGAGGTTTACGTTATCATGACATAATGCCGACATCGAGAAACGTTACTTTGTATTAGTTTGAGAGCTATTCAATCAGAATCAATGCCTACTGCCTGAAGTGCATATAAATGTATTTATGTATGTGGCTGAGATGGGGGGGGGGGGTGGATGGTAATGTGAGCAGGTGGGTAGTAACGCAGTCAAATACGGTATAATAATCTTTACTTTATAAAGCATCACATCTATAAATGTTAGCAATGCTGCACATGAACTAACATATAAATAGTACAAATAAACCAAATTTAAATATAAGAATAATAGATAAGACAATAGAGCTGCATTTGATTAATTGCTGTACTAGCCGTAACAATAATCTTACTTTCTCTCGAGATGAGATCCAAACTCTGTGAAATCCAAACAAGAATATTGTACAGTGGAACCTCACTATAAAGATCACCCTTGGCACTGGGTGAAAGTGGTCTGATTAGTGAGGTGACCGTAGACGAGGTGACTAATTTCCTATACTTTGCTGTATATAAAACACATGTAGGACTATCCTAGGGTGACCTTAATTGCGAGGTGGCTGCATTACCGAGGTGACCGTAAAACAAGGTTGGACTGTACTTACCTGGAAGATCTGGTGAGTGGAGAGAGTGACATTGCCCGAGTGGATAGAGAACTTGGGCAGGGAGAAGGAGGGAAGACCTGGCTGGACGTGAGTGGTCTGGGAGAAGACATCAATGTCTTGACTGATCAAAATGGCCGCCACTCCCGATGCTGTCACCACCACTATAGCGTTGCGACCTGAAGTGACACATGAACAGGTGTACATATTTAATATAAAATAATTTTTTCAGAAAAATTTGATATTATCTTCAAAACTGTTTCTTCAAAAAGTTTTCACAATCATATGTCATTTTTTATTTAATCCCCCACTTTTATCTTCTCATTTTGCAAACATGTTAATATGGGATGTTCCTACTATACAACGTAGTTTATTTGACAACAAATTGTTGCATCATCTTGAAACTGCAATAATGTCTGCATTTGATGGAGGTTGAAACCACTGTGTGCTTTTTGGGAGCCTGTGTGTTCTCTCCTCGTAATTAGCCTGCGTAGTTAATTCAGCCCGCCACGGCACTATTGCCAATAAAGCTTGATGTTTTGTTTACCGTTTGAATATGCTCCGAGGGGCTTATCTTCCAAATTGCGAACATTGTCACGGGCTTACTAAACACAATTTGGTGGGCAGTATACCATCAATATAGTCATCATAGTCTCAAGAACATTATATTAATAAATATAAAACTAGGAGCATACCGTCTCCTTTTAATCTTTACACGTACTTGTCCCTAGGATCCAGAGAAACTTCCTGCCAACTTTCTGGCATAGTGTCAAGTCATCTGTCTGCCGCCATTTCACGTTTTGTAATCTCTGAAACAGTGAGTGGTTGCTCTTTTGCAAATGTCACACATAATGTACGTCAGCAATTTGTTTTCATTTTCAAAGGACATTAGCAAATTTTGATCATTTCAAAATATCTTCATTAATATTGCTCATAGCCCGCCGGCACAACTGTGAATAATTGAATTTGGAAGTTTGCAATATGTTGAAATTACTGTTAATGCAATTTCTTTATTAATAGCATACACAGATAAGTACTGTTAGTATGACCATACTTTTATGACGAACAATAAGATTAGCGACAAAAATCAATAAAACACCCTTATGACTTACTCTGAGTGTGAACAAAACAATTATTGACACAAATCCAAGTAGCAAGTCCCAGAGACTGAAACAGATGACAAACTGGTGACAAGTTCTGCCAAATCTAAATGTCAGCACACTACACAACCACCATCTCGTTGACTATTTCTAGTATTTTCTACAATAGAATAATACAAGTATTTTTGATAAGACACAATCATTTGTGGAGTTTTTGAAAAAACAACTCGTCCAAGTAACTATAGAGCTTATATGTTAAAACAGCATTTATATTCTAATAATTTATAATTACAATGTGATCTTGGCATAACTGCTACAAACAAAAAACATTTGTAATTGTATGTTTATTGTCTAGTGTGTATTATTTAGTCCAAGTCCTGTAAATGTGCTTTTGACTCACTTTGTTTCAGGAAGCTTTCTGCAAGTCTGGTAAACCTTTGGAAAGAAGGCCCTTGGAATGTCCTTCAAGCCAAGCCACTTCTGTGAAAAACAACAAAGTAACTTGAAGTGTCAATTACGCCACCACTGCACACGCATGAATGCATGCATGAATTCAGCATGTGTGTTACATAGTAACATGAGCGAGCTCTGTAATCTCGGTAATATGGCCACATGACATGCATGAATTCAGCATGTGTGTTACATAGTAACATGAGCGAGCACTGTAACCTCGGTAATATGGCCACATGACATGCATGAATTCAGCATGTGTGTTACATAGTAACATGAGCGAGCTCTGTAATCTCGGTAATATGGCCACATGACATGCATGAATTTAGCATGTGTGTTACATAGTAACATGAGCGAGCACTGTAACCTCGGTAATATGGCCACATGACATGCATGAATTCAGCATGTGTGTTACATAGTAACATGAGCGAGTACTGTAACCTCGGTAATATGGCCACATGACATGCATGAATTCAGCATGTGTGTTACATAGCAACATGAGCGAGCTCTGTAACCTCTGTAATATGGCCACATGACATGCATGAATTTAGCATGTGTGTTACATAGTAACATGAGCGAGCACTGTAACCTCGGTAATATGGCCACATGACATGCATGAATTCAGCATGTGTGTTACATAGTAACATGAGCGAGCACTGTAACCTCTGTAATATGGCCACATGACATGCATGAATTCAGCATGTGTGTTACATAGTAACATGAGCGAGTACTGTAACCTCGGTAATATGGCCACATGACATGCATGAATTCAGCATGTGTGTTACATAGTAACATGACCGAGCACTGTAACCTCGGTAATATGGCCACATGACATGCATGAATTCAGCATGTGTGTTACATAGTAACATGAGCGAGCACTGTAACCTCGGTAATATGGCCACATGACATGCATGAATTCAGCATGTGTGTTACATAGTAACACGAGCGAGCACTGTAACCCCGGTAATATGGCCACATGACATGCATGAATTCAGCATGTGTGTTACATAGTAACATGAGCGAGCACTGTAACCTCAGTAATATGGCCACAAGACATGCATGAATTCAGCATGTGTGTTACATAGTAACATGAGCGAGCACTGTAACCTCTGTAATATGGCCACAAGACATGCATGAATTCAGCATGTGTGTTACATAGTAACATGAGCGAGCACTGTAACCTCGTTAATATGGTCACAAGACATGCATGAATTCAGCATGTGTGTTACATAGTAACATGAGCGAGCACTGTAACCCCAGTAATATGGCCACATGACATGCATGAATTCAGCATGTGTTACATAGCAACATGAGCGAGCACTGTAACCTCTGTAATATGGCCACATGACATGCATGAATTCAGCATGTGTGTTACATAGCAACATGAGCGAGCTCTGTAACCTCGGTAATATGGCCACATGACATGCATGAATTCAGCATGTGTGTTACATAGTAACATGAGCGAGCACTGTAACCTCTGTAATATGGCCACATGCAGAGCTGGGACGTAACGAAGTACAAGTACTTCGTTACTGTACTTGAGTAGAAAAGTTTACTTTTCGTGAGTAACGAAGTACATTTTTTTAGGAGTACTTTTACTTGTAACGAAGTACAAATGTGTGTACTTTTCATAAATGTAACGAAGTATCCATAATTTAAAGTTAAAAAGTTGGAGCTCCAAAAATATTAGTAACGAACGATAATGCCTGAAGCCCGGAACTGGTTTTCCCCAGCATATATCTATAAATAGATATCAGCCGGAGCAACAACTGGTAGTCTTTTCTGATTGGCCTATCATTGCCATTACCAGGCATGATCACCAGGTGGCGTGAATATTGCCAAGATTATATGATGTCATTCACGTTCAAAGATTTATTATGGAAGGATCAGCTGAAAACGATCATTTGCAGCATCCATTGCCATACTTATCCAGTATGTTTGAGATTAAGTCAGTTCACGGGGCTACTGTTAAGTTGATCTGTCTGTTGTGTGAGCCGATATGCCAGATCTGTGATCACCTTCGAACCTTCCTTACACACGTGGTCGGTAAATTATTAGTGTTAGACTTACGCAGGTAAAAGGTATTCTTGCCTCAATTTTGCTGTGCAAATGTATTACACCATAACACGTCGTTATTTGTACAAAAGGTGCAAGTGCATTTAATATGAACAAGATATGTTCTTAGATTTAGGTTTGAGCTATTAGTGACCTGAATAACGTCCCGAATTGCATTAGTGATAAACGCATGTCGAAATTCACACATTATCGCCCCAAAACATTCCCTTAGCTGTGACAATTTAAACTGCTAATGGTTACTCAGATTTATCTTAATAATAAAATAAGTATTGTTAGGGCCTATAAATGTTGTTTATATGTATTCTTGGTTCATGTTTTCAATATTTTGTCTCACATATTGACCCTCAGGCCTGGTCGTAGTCTCGTAGACAATATTTAATGTTCACTGTACACACTACTGAATAGGGTATTACCATTATTTTATTTCTTTTGTCACTGTCTTGCATAGTATGTATAGTTTGTTTGAGGAACCAGCCTATCACTGTATCCTGCTGAGGATCCTGTCCTGTTCAATAAAGTGTTTGTTTTGCACACTACTGAATTTACTTGTTTGTTTGCAGTGGGTGACTATGTCAACAGTTTTTTAGAAAAGTACTTTTGCATTTACTTCAAGTACATTTGTTTACTTTTTACTTGTACTTCAAGTACATTTTTCAAAAAGTACTTTTACTTTTACTTGAGTGGCTTTTTCCAAAGTTACTTGTACTTTTACTCAAGTACAAAATAAATGTACTTGTTACAGCTCTGGCCACATGACATGCAAGTCAGCGCCCATAATATATACATTTGTTGCAGTTAGTGAAGTGTCACACTCTGGCTGTCACTGGACAAACCTAATCTTAGATCATCACAGGACACAGGCTTTCAGAGGATAATAATACAACACTATTATACCCATATAAAACAGCAGATGAAAATTATTCGATTTATCTATTATCATTGGACAATAAATTCATATTGTATTGTACAAACTAACATCATCATCTGCATTCAGGTCCACTCAGGCTACGTTTTCATTGGCCAAATCATAGTTAATTTTTACACTTTTTATAATTTTGAACACGTAAACAACTTATTTGTTCAGGGACTACCATATACAATAAGGCTCCACATTTTTGTTTTCACCAGAAAGTCTATTTATGAAATAAATAAAAAAATAGAAATTCTCCATTGAAAAGACCGGCACGACTTTAACTACTCGCTTAGAACTTACAGCGAAAAAAGATGGCAATACACAGTGCTCTACTTTGCAGATTTAGGCATCAAACAAAATTAGTTTTTCAGTTTGTCTCATAAATGAGTAGGTTTTTGTCAACACTAATGCATACTTATATAGTACACAATACACACTGAACTATATTGCATAAAATGGCTGTGCTTCATTTCTTCTATAAACTAGCTGACCAACATGCATTGCATCAAACTGACCGGGACTTGTCCGAAGGCAATGGTGATGGCTGCTGATGTGACGAAGCTGCTCATGACAGGCACCGAGATGAAATCAACCAGGAAGCCTGAAACATGGCAACATTTATATGAGTGACAAGCTAGAGATTCCCTTGAATATGGTGTGTCAGTGAAGCATAGGCATGTCATTATTCATTTCAGATAACAGCCCTGTGTAAAGACTGTGTAGTTGTCTCAGTTTGTTCACAGAGGTTTGGTTTTGGATAAGCCCCAGATTTAGGTAATCTGTAACAAACTTTTGTGTCATTTCCCAAATCTTACAACCCCATATATATATATATAGATCACCCTTTCTATGCTGGCACTGAGGGTGGTCACTGCCAGGGCAGGGTGCTTGTTGTCCTCAGTGGTTCTTTTACGTCCCAAATTGAAACAGGACCGACATTAACGTGATCTCCGAGTCACGAGGGATACAGTCCCCAATGTTGAGAGCCAGTTTGTTTTACAACAAATATTATGGCTGCCCAGTGCGGGTTTTGAACT
Source organism: Paraescarpia echinospica (assembly GCA_020002185.1). Classification (NCBI taxonomy): domain Eukaryota; kingdom Metazoa; phylum Annelida; class Polychaeta; order Sabellida; family Siboglinidae; genus Paraescarpia; species Paraescarpia echinospica. The sequence continues at coordinate 26,276,615 of CM034533.1, forward strand.
CAGAGTGCTCACATCCCAGGTGGACCACTACCGCGTTCTCTCTTAATTTTTTCATAATCTTTCATGTTGTTAATTTTCATGCAGGAATAAATTGCAGGACACAAGAAAGCAAACATGTCACATAAATATGAATTACATTGCCAATTTACAAGTTTTCCATTGATTTATTTATTTGTTTGCCCAGAAGTACTTATTATAAACCTCCTGACAGACTGCAATGTTAATATATTAATTATGATATGCTGTTAATCAGTTCACTATCATAGATGCATAACTACAGCAAAGCCTTCCTTGCCCGAAATGAATTTGAAATTACACATATTTGAATGAGTCCCATTTATGGCCCCACTGTAGCCAACACAAATCACTTAATCCACAATCTGTAGAAAAGATCTAACAAGATTTAACAAGATTGCCATCCAGAAAATTAACTCTAGATGGCAGGTGGACAAGGAAGCCTTTTGGCTTATCGAGAGTCCAATACTTTTTATCTACGTGTATCCCGCCCTTTTAAGGTATGTGTCGATTATATTTTTAAACATATTCACGCTACTAGCACCAACACAATCAGGAGATAATCTGTTCCAATCATTTACAGTCCTTTGTGAGAATCAGAACATTCTTATATATAATCTACACTGCTCCTTTTTTGTAACTTCATGTCCTCTTATCCCTTTATCTTTCTTAACTGAGAAAAAAATATTTCTATCAATATTTTCATAACCATTCAATATTTTAAACACTTCTATCTGATCTCCTCTCAATCTCCTGGTCTCTAGTGTTGTTAAACCACATTGTTTTAGGCGTATTTCGTAACTAAGATCCCTCAGTTTTGGTATCATTTTAGTCGCTCTCCTCTGTACTCTTTCTAGCATATCTATGTCCTTCTTGCGATATGGCCTCCAAGCTTGAATACAATATTCTAAATGAGGCCTAACTATTGTTTTGTACAGCGGTATTATTAGCTCTTTTTCCTTATATGATATGTTTAGCCTAATTAATTCAAGGATTTGATTTCCCTTTGAAGTGGCAATACCACACTGCTTTGAAACCTTCATATCAGCACTAATGGTTAACCCTAAGTCCTTTTCTTTTACAGTAGTACTTAGTACAGAACCTCCCATCGTATATTGTACATCGTCGTTCTCATTTCCTGTGTGGAGGCATTTATATTTCCAAAAATTGAACAACATTTGCCATTTTTCAGACCATTTTATCAAAAGAGATGAGTCATAGTCTTGTCTTGAGCATGCTTCATAATTACCCAAATAACAACATCATAATAATTTACCCAAGCAAATAAACAATAACTACACAAACCATAGACATTTACTGCCATCTGAAATGACGTCAAACAAAATGAAATCTTGTTGTAATGTTGAAACAGTCACTGATGTTTCTAAACGCACAATGCCACATGTCGTATTGGTATACCTACCTACATGCAAGATTGACATGACAAACTGAACAATGCCACACATCAATGTGAGAACGACGGCCAGCGTTGCATCTCCCGTGATTGGCGACGTAGCGAATGTTGCTGTCATCAAAGACATGATGGCAGTCGGCCCAAGGGTGATATCTTTGGCTGTGCCCAAGATACAGTAAACAAAGCATCCCACGAACGCTGAGTAGAGGCCATACTGAAACAGAGGAAGAAACAGTATGATAGATAGGTGAGTACATCTCAAAGACATGCAAAGATATTTCAAAACGTTAGAGAATCATTAAACGTCAAATGAACAAATAAATTAATCTTTAACTTATAAAAGTTATGTTTTAGGAATGCCGAGATCCTCTTTCACATTCTCTTTTCGATGACAATGTGCTTTAATATTTTAGAGACAGATATTTAGGTGGCAGTAGTGTCATGGGAAATTATTTCAATTACGTGGACTTATAAATGACTGGTTCAATTAAATGCAGTCACTACTTTGAAATTAGACTGAGAGCTGCATTAGACATTAATGTAATTCCACTGTTTTCTTCGTCTTCTCTTTATATCAGAAAAGGTAACATTTTTCAGACAGACACATGTCTTTGTATTGCCATGACAACAACAAACGACGATTTTATGACAATTTGTAATCTGCAGAATAAAACAAGTAAGTTTTAAGGAACATGTAATGCTAACATCACGTAATGCGTATATTAAATTCAGTTCTGTGTGGAAATATTCATATTTGTAATGTTTTTCATGTCTCTGACTAGTCACTACACGGCTAGTTTATTTAATGCAATTGTACTTTCCCACGGCTATTTGTTCATTTTACCTTTAAAACATCTGCAAGATGTATAGATGGCTTCACAGGCCACAACAACAAGCTTGGCCTCTCAATAAGCCAAAAGCTTCCTTGTTTCCTTGCTATCCAGATGGAGTTACTTCTCTGGGTGGCAATCTTGTTCAATCTTGTTAAACAGTGTAAAAGCAGACATACCGATGTTTGTAATGGATGCATCATAATAATGGTGGAATTCTCTTGCTGACAAGACAAGTGTGTGAGATGTAGCAGGTGCATCATGCCTACACCAGAAGTGACCTTACCTGTGGGGGCAGCTGGGCTATTGAGGCATACGCGAGACCCTGGGGAATGACCGTAAGGGCAACAGTCAATCCCGCGATGACATCACCTTGGAGTGCACCAGCACTACAAATACACAAGCAAATCAATCAACCGTACATCCTTTAAAGACATATTTCATACATTCATGGAGCTATATCAAAATGTTGCCCATGATGGACAGGTGGCTGTTATGGACAGGTGTTTGCAGAAAGAGGTGTCCATTGTACGGTGTATGTTACATACAATTACACTCAGTTGAGTTACTGAATGTGAGGGTAGTACAATAAATGAATCAAATCAGCGTACACTGTGGGACAATCTCTCATCCAGTGAGATAGAATACTATGCAAGATGTACCTGTGAGGGTTTGTGTAATATTATGAGGGTAGTACAATAAATGAATCAAATCAGCGTACACTGTGGGACAATCTCTCATCCAGTGAGATAGAATACTATGCAAGATGTACATGTGAGGGTTTGTGTAATATTATGAGGGTAGTACAATAAATGAATCAAATCAGCGTACACTGTGGGACAATCTCTCGTCCAGTGAGATAGAATACTATGCAAGATGTACCTGTGAGGGTTTGTGTAATATTATGAGGGTAGTACAATAAATGAATCAAATCAGCGTACACTGTGGGACAATCTCTCATCCAGTGAGATAGAATACTATGCAAGATGTACATGTGAGGGTTTGTGTAATATAATGAGGGTAGTACAATAAATGAATCAAATCAGCGTACACTGTGGGACAATTTCTCGTCCAGTGAGATAGAATACTATGCAAGATGTACCTGTGAGGGTTTGTGTAATATTATGAGGGTAGTACAATAAATGAATCAAATCAGCGTACACTGTGGGACAATCTCTCGTCCAGTGAGATAGAATACTATGCAAGATGTACCTGTGAGGGTTTGTGTAATATTATGAGGATAGTACAATAAATGAATCAAATCAGCGTACACTGTGGGACAATCTCTCGTCCAGTGAGATAGAATACTATGCAAGATGTACCTGTGAGGGTTTGTGTAATATTATGAGGGTAGTACAATAAATGAATCAAATCAGCATACACTGTGGGACAATCTCTCGTCCAGTGAGATAGAATACTATGCAAGATGTACATGTGAGGGTTTGTGTAATATTATGAGGGTAGTACAATAAATGAATCAAATCAGCGTACACTGTGGGATAATCTCTCGTCCAGTGAGATAGAATACTATGCAAGATGTACCTGTGAGGGTTTGTGTAATATTATGAGTGTAGTACAATAAATGAATCAAATCAGCGTACACTGTGGGACAATCTCTCGTCCAGTGAGATAGAATACTATACAAGATGTACGTATGAGAGTTTGTGTAATATTATGAGGGTAGTACAATAAATGAATCAAATCAGCGTACAATGTGGGACAATCTCTCATCCAGTGAGATAGAATACTATACAAGATGTACGTATGAGAGTTTGTCTAATATTGCAATCCCTGAAGAGATTCAATGTTCTAACGCAGACTGTCATAATCACAGCCTTATTGCTGACATCGACACATTTTATGATGAGATCATTACTGCATTATCAAAATCAGGTGACAAAATGTTAAAGCAAGTATCTGGGAAAAGGAAACCGTTTACACCTGGTTGGAACGACCATGTAAAAGATTTACACATGGCAGCTAGAGATGCATATCTTTTGTGGAAGGACATTGGCAAACCCAGAATGGGTGCTGTTTATGACGTTATGCGGTAGGCTGGGTCCAAATTCAAACATGCACTTAGAGTATGCAAGAACAACAAGAATTCCATTATTGCGGACAAAATTGCTGATAAAATGAGTGAAAACAATGACAGAGATTTGTGGAGGGAAATCAAAAACTCCACAAACAATAATGTTAAATTGCCTAACACTGTACAATGTACATGGCAGCCAAAACATAAGTGGAATGTGGCAAGAACACTATAGTCAAATTTTTAATGTACAGTATTCGTTCTTTTTAGCGTACATGTCCTAATTAGCATGCAGACCCCTTTTCCAGCAGGGTCTGATGTCGGTTTGTGATTAAAACTGATCACTGGATCCATCATTTATTGTAATTCCTGTCAACCATTGACAATATGAGAAAGAAAGTTCTACCTACATCCACAGCCTTTACAAAGTTCCAGTATCCTTTTGTCCACAAAATCACCATCACATGGATGTATAAATCACTTCCAGTTAGCTTCAGTTATGTTGATATGTGTCATCCCAGCGGAACTAAACTTGAATATATGCAGAGGATGGCATGGCCTGTTCTCTGACTATTTTGTACCTTTAAGAATATTTTGTAAGCATACTGTACGCTAAAAAGAATGAATGTGGTAGTTAGAGGGAGTTGCAGCAAGGAATTTCTTGCTGATCTGTGTCAGGAGCATGCTGTCTTTGACCAAGGTATGAGGGTGACTGTTAATGAAATTAGTGAAATTATCAAAGATTTATCTTACAATAAGTCACCTGGTTTAGACGGCATATCTCGCGAGCACATGAAGTAGACGGATCGACAGCTGCCAGTTTGATTGGCTCTATTGATGTCGGCTATATTTACACACGGGTACGTACATAGAAATATGCTAAAATATGTCATTGTTCCCATTATTAAGAAAAATAAATGTGTCAGCGACAGAGATAACTATAGACCGATATGTCTGTCTAATGTATTCACAAAAATAGTGGAAAAAATACTGTATAATCGGATGCAAAGTCATCTACGAACTACACATAACCAATTTCGGTTCAAACCCAAGCACGGGACAGAAATGTGTGTATTTGTGTTGAAGGAGCTCCTTCGATATTACACTAATCATGGGTCATGTATGTTGCCTTCCTTGATGCCACCAAGGCATTTGACATGGTGAATTACAAAACATTATTTATGAAGCTATTTAAGCTTGGAGTGCGTAAATATTTAATTAAAGTGTTATGTCAGTGGTAGTGTAATCAGACTATGTGTGTTAAATGTGTTATGTCAGTGGTAGTGTAATCAGACTATGTGTGTTAAATGTGTTATGTCAGTGGTACTGTAATCAGACTATGTGTGTTAAATGTGTTATGTCAGTGGTAGTGTAATCAGACTATGTGTATTAAATGTGTTATGTCAGTGGTATTGTAATCAGACTATGTGTATTAAATGTGTTATGTCAGTGGTATTGTAATCAGACTATGTGTGTTAAATGTGTTATGTCAGTGGTATTGTAATCAGACTATGTGTGTTAAATGTGTTATGTCAGTGGTATTGTAATCAGACTATGTGTGTTAAATGTGTTATGTCAGTGGTATTGTAATCAGACTATGTGTGTTAAATGTGTTATGTCAGTGGTATTGTAATCAGACTATGTGTATTAAATGTGTTATGTCAGTGGTATTGTAATCAGACTATGTGTATTAAATGTGTTATGTCAGTGGTATTGTAATCAGACTATGTGTATTAAATGTGTTATGTCAGTGGTATTGTAATCACACTATGTGTGTTAAATGTGTTATGTCAGTGGTATTGTAATCAGACTATGTGTGTTAAATGTGTTATGTCAGTGGTACTGTAATCAGACTATGTGTATTAAATGTGTTATGTCAGTGGTATTGTAATCAGACTATGTGTATTAAATGTGTTATGTCAGTGGTATTGTAATAATACTATGTGTGTTAAATGTGTTATGTCAGTGGTATTGTAATCAGACTATGTGTGTTAAATGTGTTATGTCAGTGGTATTGTAATCAGACTATGTGTATTAAATGTGTTATGTCAGTGGTATTGTAATCAGACTATGTGTATTAAATGTGTTATGTCAGTGGTAGTGTAATCAGACTATGTGTATTAAATGTGTTATGTCAGTGGTATTGTAATCAGACTATGTGTGTTAAATGTGTTATGTCAGTGGTATTGTAATCAGACTATGTGTGTTAAATGTGTTATGTCAGTGGTAGTGTAATCAGACTATGTGTGTTAAATGGGGTTCGGTATTTTCCAACTTCTTCTCTGTGACTAATGGAGTTAAACAAGGGGATATGCTATCTCCTTTCTTATTTAATTTATACATGAATGATTTGAGTTTGCTACTGATGAAACTACCCATCGGATGCTATTGTGGTGATACAACTGTTAATCATCTTATGTATGCTGATGACATTGTACTACTGGCTCCATCGGCTAAGGGGTTGCAAAGACTGCTAGATGTATCGTACAATTATGGATGTGACAACGACATATTGTTTAACAGGGTAAAGTCACAGATAATGTTTTTTGACACAAGACAAACCGGTTTTGAAGTAGCTCTTAAGTTTGATGATGCAGTTCTGAATACAACAAAGGCATATAAATATCTTGGCCATATAATCTGTGATGATCTGTCGGATGAAATGGATACGAAATCCAAAGAAAGGATATTTTGTTCAGTGAAGGTGAAGAACAAACTGTTCACATCCTACTGTAGTAATGTGTATTTATGTTCCTTATGGGCTAAGTATAAAAAATCCGCTATGGAGCATTTTATTGTTTCCTATAATAATGCGTTGAGAATTATGCACAGCCTATCTATGAGGTGTACAGCTAGCCTAATGTTTGTTAGTTCTGACATGGACTGTTCCAATACTAGATTTAGAAAATGTATGTACAGTCTTATGAGCAGAATATCTGAATTGACGAACAACATTGTTGAGAGTATTATACACAGCGATGTTTATAAGACCTCTGTATTACGCAGGAAGTGGATTAGTGCAATATATACACTACTGCGACTGCCCCAGGTCTGTCACTGCCCCACTGCCCCAGGTCTGTCACTGCCTCAGGTTTGTCACTGCCCCAGGTGTGTCACTGCCACATTGCACCAGGTCTGCCACTGCACCAGGTCTGTCACTGCCCCACTACCCCAGGTCTGACACTGCCACACTGCCTCAGGTTTGTCACTGCCCCTGGTCTGTTACTGCCCCACTGCCCCAGGTCTGTCACTGCCACACTGTCCCAGGTCTGTCACTGCCACACTGCCCCTGGTCTGTCACTGCCACACTGCCCCAGGTATGTCACTGCCTCAGGTTTGTCACTGCCACACTGCCCCTGGTCTGTCACTGCCACAGGTCTATCACTGCCACAGGTCTGTCACTGCCCCACTGCCTCTGGTCTGTCACTGCCACACTGCTCCTGGTCTGTCACTGCCACACTGCTCCTGGTCTGTCACTGCCACACTGCCCCAGGTCTATCACTGCCACACTGCCCCAGGTCTGTCACTGCTTCAGGTTTGTCACTGCCACACTGCCCAGGTCTGTCACTGCCACACTGCCCCAGGTCTGTCACTGCCTCAGGTTTGTCACTGCCACACTGCCCCTGGTCTATCACTGCCACACTGCCCCAGGTCTGTCACTGCCTCAGGTTTGTCACTGCCACACTGCCCCTGGTCTGTTACTGCTCCACTGCCCCAGGTCTGTCACTGCCCCAGGTTTGTCACTGCCCCAGGTCTGTCACAGCCCCACTGCCCCAGGTCTGTCACTGCCACAGGTCTGTCACTGCCCCAGGTCTGTCACTGCCCCAGGTCTGTCACTGCCACAGGTCTGTCACTGCCCCAGGTCTGTCCTCAGAGAGACATCCACTGAGGTGTCCATCCATGTGTGTGACAGAAGTGCTGCTGACTGACACGAGGCGACCAGACCTGACAGTCATCTCAGGTTGATGGTGCATGGGTGACAGGGAATCAATAGACTGAGTGTCTGCACAAACCTAGATAACACGGACACTCAGTCTCTCACACTGCATTTACATGGTCTTCACTAACACACCTTATTAACGTTGCTGCCAAGTTGCTTGCTGGGTCAAAAACATTACGACAAAACCAAGAGGAAGCAATGGCACATTACTATGCAGTAGGAGTAGACGGGACGCGGTAAACTACTACACTGACACTCCCACTCAACTTACGTCAGCAGACCAAGAGGGATGCTACTAAGTAGAAGAAATCAAACACTAGTTATTTCGAGGATGCACAGAAATGTAATACTGATAGGTAGTATTTATTTAAAAGGGTGCTGTTTACGATATATATACATACACAAGTATTTTATAAACATATTGTAAAGAACAACATTTCTTATTTGTTGCCTTCATTTTCAACCAATGATAATGATGACCACGCATGTAAGACTATCCAGTTGTTAGCAGGCAGGTGTGCCATGAAACTGGACACTGTGAGTGATTAATCAAGCATAAAAATACAGTCGTGAGATTTCTGACAGGAAGACATCCGGCTGCATCATTAACAAATGGCAATGTAAATGCTTGACACAGAAGGCTGGCTGGAGCCAAGCCATCTACGTGGCTGTCTGTGTATGTGTGTGTGCGTGCGTGGGTGCGTGTGTCTGTCTGTCTGCATGTCTGTCTGCGTGTCTGTCTGCTTGTCTGTCTGTATGTGTGTATGTGTGTATGTGTGTCTGTCTGGCCATCCAACTGTGCGTGCGTGCGTACGTACGTACGTACGTACGTGCGTGCATGTGTGTGTGTCTGGACATTGTGTGTTTGTGTGTGTCTGTGTGTGTGCGCGTCTGTGTGTGTGTTTGTGTGTGTGTGTGCAATGTGTGCATGTGTGTATGTGTCTGTGTGTATATATGTCTGTATGTATGTGTGTATGTTTCTGTGTGTACATGTGTATGTATGTGTGTATGGTTCTGTGTGTACGTGTGTATGTTTCTGTGTGTACGTATGTTTCTGTGTGTATGTGTGTACGTAGGTTTCTATGTGTACGTGTGTATGTATGTGTGTATGTTTCTGTGTGTACATGTGTATGTATGTGTGTATGTTTGTGTGTGTACATGTGTATGTTTCTGTGCGTGTGTGTATATATGTTTCTGTGTGTTCGTGTGTATGTATGTGTGTATGTTTCTGTGTGTACATATGTATATATGTGTGTATGTTTCTGTGTGTACTTGTGTGTGATTCTGTGTGTACGTTTGTATGTATGTTTCTGTGTGTACGTATGTATGTATGTTTCTGTGTGTACGTATGTGTGTGTGTGTATGTTTCTATGTGTACATGTGTATGTTTCTGTGTGTAAGTGTGTATGTATGTTTCTGTGTCTGCATCTCCATTCATGTCTTCACATATCTCTGTCAGTTTCACATGTATGACGCTGACATTGTGTTGGCGTGCTAGCATCCTATATGGATAGTTAATTGATTTTTAGCTTCCTTATTTCCCCTGGAAGGCCCAGTGGAGAGGGGATCTTGGAGCTCAACATTTCAAAAGGCTATACCTGAAGTTACAGCAATTTTGATTATGTTTTGTGTTGTCGCCATTTAAATATGGACACATATAAGCCTGCATTGTATCAACTATAACCTGCTGCTCAGAGCTGGTGATCAAACTATGATGCATTTTTCATCTACCCATTGTCAATTTTATTTGCATCCTTTTCAAACATGTTTAATATCACCAGAACTGACATAATATTTTTTACAGGGATATAAAACTTGTCAGAATAATCCATTATTTGCTGAATTAATCATAAATTATTTACAAAACGCTCAAACCTGTGTGTAATTATTTGACATTCTCAAGTCAATAAACTTTTTTTAGTCTTTTTAAATATTTTAATAGACTCACCCAGTCTTTGTCAGATATTAACCACCATTTCAGAATAATGAGAATGTCAGTCAAAATATTCAGAAGAAAGTATATTTCTTGGGAGGTAATTACCATGTTAAATATTACATTCAAAGAAAAGTAATCATAATACACTGTTGTACGTAGAATGTAGCAAGTTAGGAAAGATCTTTAAGTTAGACTTTACAATGTTATAACATAATAAACTAGGTGAAAAGCACACAGAGAAGCCACATATGTGTACAATACCTGTAAGTCGGCAGCCACGTGAGAATTGGCAGCTTCTTCTTGACATTGCTTGCAGTACATGTTTTTCTGCAGCACTGCCGACATTTCTGATGCATCACAGGAGCATCACACTGTCCCAGTGCTGAAGACAAACAAACACGACAAGGCTTACACAGGTGGGCCTCCTCTGAGCCAGTTACACCATCAATGTCCACAACACCATCTTCTATCTGTGACGAGACACCGGCACTACCCAGTGTCACCGTCACATTTTTTGCCATTTCTGTCACATCCCGTTTTAATGTTCCAACATTGGCTTCTGAAGTGGCCATATTGGATGAGAACCCTGTAGTTCCCTGCACGGATCCACCAGATTTGTTCCTGTTCACCAGTAACAGTCCTACTGAGGGCCACAGTCAACACAAGCCTGCATGTTTCCGCTCAATCGCCTACATTATGCTCCCCTGAACACCCACTAGTAGTTGGATGGCAGAAGCCGCTCACATCTCACTTGAAATGTGACAGGTCTAATCCATTGTAACTAATCATGGACGTCACAAGGCGGTCGACTGTCCTCAGTGTCCTCTAATGTCACCTTGTGTAGCATCCATCATGCTCGTATGGTCCTTAATGAACAGCATGCACACCATCAATTACCTCACCCATAAAACTCACAATTAAAAGTGATTTCCCATATTTTATGAAGTTGGCCATACATGATTAGACTGATTCTTACCACTTTATTATAATGCTAATATAATTCATCCGTTCTCATATAAAGAACAGTGGTACCTCACTAGTAAGGTCACCCATGGCAATGGGCAAAAGTGACCTGAATAACGAGGTGATCGTATTAGTGGGACTAATTCCTATCCTTTAGTGTTACTGAAATAATTTGCGACTGTCCTCTAGTGACCTTAATTGTGAGGTGGCTGTATTTCCAAGGTGATTATAAAGCGAGGTTCTGTAGTTAGACTGGTTAACGCCATTCCATGGTTGCATATACCCTGAAGATATTCATTTACACATTGCATCAGGACTGACACCGACACTGCATGGGTAAAATGGCGCATGTTTACCTCCAATTGTCTCCGATTTTGGGAGAAACCTACTGTTTTATAAATATTTATTTTATGAAATGTTTTGTTCCTTCTATCTGCTTTGCTGCTGTTTGAATAATTTTAAAGAAATAGTTTTCATCAAGATCAATTAAATGTTTTATTTCCTAACTAATTTCATGAAATAAATACCAATCAAAATCAGTATTCTGAACGAAAACTTAACAACAATATCTACAACAAAACATTTTAACCAAAATTCAAACAAAACCTAACAAGGCAAGAATGCCAGTTATTGCTCTGCCATCATGGTTAAAGACAAATCAGTACTTCCCGTAGTGTGCTCATATAGGCCTACCAGGTAATTGGCTAAATTTAGTGCCAAATATTGATTATGTGTCCAAGGAAATAGCTCCTGCCAAGAACAGTCGTCTAGGTTCTGGCACGAACCATCACAGTAATGGCATTGTTCTACTGTCCCAAACGTCACTCTTTTCTTCAATGTGTCAGACTAGATACAGTATACAACCCTGTATGTCAAAACAATCGATCCTCAAAGTTTTGACATTAAGAGCAAGTTCAAACTTCATCACGTCACACCTGGGGTGATGCGTTCTATGTAAATTTCAAAAAAGTTAACATTGACATCCAAACTTCAGTTATATTTTTTATTTAAAACTCACATTCTCACAACCAGCTGCAAACTCCATTAGATTTCATCAAAATAATTAATTTTTGGTTTTGTATTATAATTAAAAAAATGAGACTGACATTAAAACTGTTTAAGCAGAGACTTGTAGGGGTACTGGTTAACACTCATGTGGAGTTAAACAGTCAGGCGAGGGATGCACAATTACATTTTTAATTAAACAATTTGAATTGAGAGAATTGTAAAACAAATCACAAAAAGTAGTCCTAATTCCTAACCATTTTTCCAACATTCACAACTTCACAATGTTTTTATAATAACCATCTAGAAGTGGTATTCCATTAAAGAATATACTGAAGTAGATGTTGAAATGTTTTAGCTGTGACAACTAAAATATGAAAACAGCAAAAACGTTCTCACTTTCTCAAAATTGCCAAGATTTTTTTCACATTAATAATATGAACAATTTTGTTCTGAATATTTATCTGGATTTGTTTTTTCATTTAATGATGATTTCAACTGGCATATTAATATTGCCCATTGGACTTTTTATGTAATTGTGTTGGATCAAATTTGTTCAAGTTTGCATGATGGCAAAACACGTCTTTATGAAACTTAATTTATAGTTACAAACTACGCCATGATTTGCCATTGTAAATTGTAACACATGAACGAAAATGGTCCAAATTCATTGCTTGTTTAATTTGTAGGGTATGTAAACAGGGAAACAAATTCCTAGACATGCGTGTCACACAGTGTTTGTGAGAAGTCGGTGCATGTCTCATGTGTAATGTAGCTTGTTAATTATTACCCTTGGTACTCCTCCAACACAAATAACACTACAAATTTCCATTTGTTTACATCTTATTTAAAATTATTAGATTATCAATGGTGTGTATTAGTGTATAATGCATACCATTGGTTATAAAAATGGTTTTGTCATTGAAACAATAAAAAAACATATAAATGTTGTACTCAACTACCCGGTAGCAGGCCATGGGAGGAACAGAATATTTAAATACAGTAACAAGGCCTGAGTAATAGATATCCAGGTAAGAGATTAGAATTACTGTAACAGAATACATTTACCAATCTATCCCCCACAGTACAGGGCTTCAGATGGGGAGATGTGCAAATCCTCATGCCACCAATACATCTCCCAGAATTACTGGAATACAGAGCAGGCATGCACGCACGCACACCCAGATTAAATAGAACATATGGATGTGAATAGATAGAATGACAAGCTGCTATTGTCCTGAGGGTAACTGAGAGCAGTAGACCGGTCAGATGCAATCACACAGTGGACAGTGCATGGACAGGAGATGACCGGTGGAGTGTGTCAACTCTCTCCACTAACTACCCTTGACTGAGATAGGCTGTGAAACAGGCCTTGAGACAGACCGTTAGACAGACCGTTAGACAGGCCGAGAGACAGTCAGTGAGACAGACCATGAGACAGGCCGTGAGACAGACCATGAGACAGACTGTACGACAGACCGTTAGACAGGCCATGAGACAGGCCGTGTGACAGGCCGTGAGACAGGCCGTAAGACAGGCCGTGAGACATGCCGTGAGACAGGCCGTAAGGCAGGCCGTGAGGCAGGCCGTGAGACAGGCCGTGAGACAGGCCGTGAGACAGACCATGAAACAGACCGTGAGACAGACCATGAGACAGACCGTGAGACAGACCGTGAGACAGACCATGAGACAGAACGTGAGACAGACCGTAAGACAGGCTGTGAGACATGCCGTGAGACAGACCATGAGACAGAACGTGAGACAGGCCGTAAGACAGGCTGTGAGACATGCCGTGAGACAGACCATGAGACAGAACATGAGACAGGCCGTAAGACAGGCTGTGAGACATGCCGTGAGACAGGCCATGAGACAGGCCGTGAGACAGACCCTGAGACAGACCGTGAGACAGAACGTGAGACAGGCCGTGAGACAGACCGTTAGACAGGCCGTGAGACAGGCCGTGTGACAGGCTGTGAGACAAACTGTGAGACAGACCGTAAGACATTCCATGAGACAGACCGTGAGACAGACCGTAAGACAGGCATCAAGGGGAGAGTAGATGCAATTAATCCCACTAGGTGGAACCACTTTCTTACACTAAAGTCAGTCTTCAGGAAATTTATTGAACAAGATTAAACAAGATTGCCATCCAGAGCAAAACCCAGATGGCAAGGAATAATAATACCGCTGCATTTGTACAGCGTTAACTCCTGCTTGGTGGATTGGTGTGCTGTACATCATACACACATAACAGGCAAAAATACATAAACAAATCACGGAAACCTTTGGCTTATCGCAAGTCCAATTTTACTATCTACCTGCTATGTGTAACAAGCCTTCTGAGTTATTTGTCAATTTAGATTTTAATCATATTCATTAGTTCTGCTAGCGTGAAACAATCAGCAAATAATTACTTTTGTTCTATTCATCCACTACGAGAATACTTTCTGATATTGGGGCCACTTTCAATACACATGTCTAAAAGGTTAATAGTATATGCAATTTGTTTAAAAACCTACATGCAACTGTCCAGTTTAACAGGGGTCTGCTGTCTGTTGACACAAGCCTCTGCCAAGTGACCAATTACAGATTAGTCACAGTTTCCATCAAACAACAGCAGGCAGAGAATCTCAGTCTGTTGTGGTTGCACAGTTATTAGCAAATATTGACTTATTAATTATATTATTATTAAATGAATGGTTATGTATATTTAACACAAAAATTCATGTGGTTTTACAGTTTGCATAAATTATACAAATATCTTCATAATCATGGACATTACGACCATTTACTGAAATATGTCATTTTGTCGAGGTAACGTGCTAATTAGCTAATATTGACTTATTAATTAAGTTATTATTACACTTTGCATAATATATATATATCTTCATATTCATGGATATTATGGTCTTTTATTGAAATGTTTCGGTCTGTTGAGTTTGCATGCTACATAACTAAAATTAACTAATTAATTGCATTAATTTGGTTATAATTAGTTTAATATTAAATAATGTAAATGTATTACTCTAGTCAATGTGTTTAAAAACCCTGAAAATGGTATTTAAATTATATATATATATATGTATATATATATATACATAAATAACAATGACATTTTAAAGCAAATATTTATCCACAGAAAGCACAAAAATCAGTCCATTTTCAGAGCTTCCAAGTCTTCCGCTTTTTCTGTTTTTTTTGGAAAATGTTACGCTTTCTCACTTTGTTTTGAAAATCGTCTGCTTTTTATGGACATGGCCGGTGATTGCAGCGCCACCCGACATGAAAACAAAAGATCCCACAACATAGCCTATAGTTTGAAACAGTGTCATTTCGTGGCGTGTTATGTTTTTCAATGATTGAGATTGGACTATGACATTTTCCTGTGTTTTCCCTGGTATATGACAAGCGAGGAGGGCCGCCTCGTCACTTTTCTATGCCGCCTAGCTCGCCCAAAATTGCCGCCACTGGACTTATGTACCAAACGTGCCACTGGCTTTTACAATAGGGTCATTGCTGAGCACTGAAAGACAGATGTGGAACACTGGGTGTTTGGGAAATTGGGTGTTTGTTTGTTAATAAAGTTTTTTTGTTTTTCCGAGCAAAAATCTTCTGTGTTTTTTTGTAGGAAGAGTAAGATCTTCTGCTGTTTTTTAATAAAATGTTGGAAGGTCTGCATTTTGCCATTGTAAGAAATACGTTTAATGGTCTGAATGCACCTCTGTCTGAATGCACCAGTCGCAATGCACCAACTGCCTAGACGCAATGCTCCAACCGCGTGGTCAAAATGCCCCAACCGCCTGGTCGCAATGCTCCAGTGGGGTGGTCGCAATGCACCACTTTTGGTCGGAATGCCCCACTTTGGTGATGACGACCTGGTCGCAATGCTCCAATGGTTTGGTGCAATGCACCTCTTATGGTATCTATATATTATAAAACATTATGCTTTCTGTTTGTTTGTTTGTTTTTACCCGGGCAACGCCGGGTAAGTCGGCTAGTATAATGACTTCTTTAAGTATCGCCCACGCGACTTTGCGTATATCAATATATGGGTAGTGATATATGTACATGGATTTTGTTTGAAATTTAAACTACATTATACTGTTAGTAGTGGGTGTCATAGTTAAAAAATATACAACTTATTGTGAATTAGGTGATAAAAGAACGGAACTTGGTAGATATGTAGAATAGTTCGTAGTTCATTTTTATAAAGACCTCCATGATGTATACATATATATTAATAATGTTATTATTATTACTAGATCGTTGCATGTGTTAATTTGAGCTGAATCGTTCGCTACACATAAAACATAAGAACACGGATGGATTGTTTTCCCTTGTAAAGTTACACTGTTAAGTTCTACACACACGTCTGAAAAGATGTAGTCAGAAATCAGGATGACAATTTTATTAATTAAACATATATACATCCGTATGCCGTATTGTAACCTTCGTGACTACATCAAATGTCCCTACAATGTAGAGCACATTGGAAAAAAATATTTAGTGATATTCAGTGTTTACACAAACCGTGACTACACTACACACATTCTTAGAGAAGAGGAATATCAACAAATATTTGTGCTACGCTACTTAATTGAACATTAGTTACTATTATTGTTCTTACATCTACATATCTGATCTATTATAACAACTTAATCCATACGCTACACGTGGAATTATTATTACGTTGTTTAACCAGTTATTCTGAGGTTGACCAGTTCACTAAATAAGTACTTATTTTTATACTAGTTGGTTGGCTCCACTGTCAGCCCGGAATTGAATGTCATTTCACCTTCTGTTACACTTGTTTGATATTATGTTTGTATGTATGATTTACACAATTCTATCTGTCTGTCTATATATATTCTTGTTATTCAGAATGTAATGTAAGACTATATACTAACACAAATCTGACATGTAAGATCTGCTCAGTTCCTAACTTCCATTCAAACCATTCAAGGAGGACTTAGTAGGAACTGGATTACCCTGGTAGGCCTTCATGTCATCAAAGTCAAACAGAAGCCAACTTCAGCTAGATGCTGCTAATGTTGGAAGTGTTGTTTCAATGCACTTCAATGCCATTATTCAAACAAAAGGTGTGTTCCATGAAACAATACAAGGGTACTAAGCCAATTGTTATGGCCTCCAAATCAAAGAACAGACAATATGCAACAATCAGCTCAATAAAACAAAGCAAGAGTAGAGAAGCCAATTACACAAGCCTCTAAATATTCTTGACACACACGCCACTATTGTCACTGTTGTTGTTGTCAGCCTGTAACATTAATATTCAAAGGTCATCATTTCAGTGTAATTTAATAACGACTGTCTACACTTGTATAAGAAGACAAAACCTTCAATTATTTCTAGAAAATCAAAATGAAAACTTCCGCGAAACAATATAGTAACTTTAATACAGTAATTGTTTTATTACAGTCTCACTCTGTGTATTGATTAATTAATAATTTATATTTTCACTCGGTAACATACTTAGTTTACACTATTTTCGATGGCCGAGCCATTCATGCATCATTTACATCGTACAACATATGTACAAAGGATAAATAATTAAAATAGAAAAACATTTGTTTTTAAATTATAATAAATAATACAAAATGTGAACATGCATTAAAACATAAAACACATAACTACGTTTTATATATATATATATATATATATAATAAAGGTATATATGTACTATTTTTGATTTATATATATATATATATATATATATAAATCAAAAATAGTATATATATACCTTTATTATTTTATTTAATATCGTATGTATTATGTACATATATATATATATATATAATACATATACGATATCAATCATAACATAATAAAGGTATATATATATAGTCCCCCCGTCTTCAACCCGTTGTCCAAGCCAACATAAATTAGATGTCGTTGATGTCCAAAGCTTTATTTGAATGTAGTTTGTACAATCTTTTTGGTACAATGTCGTTATTCAAACAAACCGACATCAATAAAACAATGCCAGAGTAGCTAACCAATTAGTATAGGCACACATCCAAAACAACCAACATAAAAGCAATCTGCAATCGATATTTCATGATAGGTTATGTAATACAATCATACACGTATCATACACGTATCATACACGTATCATACACGTATCATACACGTATCATACACGTATATACGAAGAAAAAACATAGTTTACTTTCAAGGATGTACAGAAAGTCAACGAAACATGTTATTTCTATATTAATTATGCATTTAATATTTAATGTTTTAATATATACAATTGTATTATCTATATATGCAAAGGTTTGACAATATTACAATCAGTGGGGCATTCCCACCAAAAGTGGTGCATTGCGACTAGGTTTTGTGCATTCAGGTAGTGGTGCATAGCCATAGAGGCAGTAGGGCATTTCGACTATAATTCAGAAATACAAAACATTGCTGTTTTGTCGTTTTAAAGTTGCAATATATTTTGATCTGTTACAGATATTGTAATAACATAAACAGTTTTGTGATCCTTGAGCTATTACCTTTAATGTAAGCCCCTTGAGCTATTACCTTTAATGTAAGCCCAATGTTCTAGCATGTTTTAATTTTTAGTTGAAGTGCCTGTACTTAGTCTAGTCTCCACTCCCGCCTCCGGGGTGTATTCGCGAACTTAAAACAGTAGAGGTTAATATTACACTGTAGTGGCGCACTGCACGTTGTGGTCCATTTCTTAAAAAGATATAACAACACAATTTCTCAAACGATGCAATATACAAACCGTTGTTTTTAGGTGACAGGTGGATATAACAAGTTTATAACTTGTTTCGTGGCGCGGTTGAGTGATTGCTCATGCTCATCACATGACACCACATGACAGCGGTGTTGCAAAATGTGTGCCCTTATTATTTTGTTTTTGTTTGGATTTGTTTCACTTTTTTTAATCGAAATCAACGCTATGTTATGAAAGTGTAATTTCATTTTGAAATAGTTTGTTTCATGCCTAAAATTGTGTGCTTTGTGATTTGTGTTTAAATTTCATTTAAACATTTTGCGTTGTGTCGTAAGGTAGCTATATTAGCAGCACTATTCAATGATCACTTCCAAACGTGTCTTTTTGCGTTGATTATAATATATTATTTTATGCCTATATGTTTTGCGTTTTAGCTTTTTAATGGGAAACGTCACTATTTATCATTACCGCAAGGGATCGATGACATCACACTGCCATTTCCGGCCATTTTGTGTCCTATTTATTTTGTACGCATTTGTTTGGTTGTGTAAGTGGTCATTCTAACCTTAGTCATCATATGACATAGATTGACAGGAAATGTTCGGAAGATCAACGCAGTTTGATAGGGCTCTGGGTGAGTATTTAAATTAATTGTGTAATACATTATTTTCACTGCGCAGTTCCTTACAATTACTTACATACTGTTTTAGTTTTTAGGAATCCATCATTTGACAAGTCAAACAGGAAATGAATGAAAGAGGATTTTGACAGAACATATTAGTTATGGTTTTTGCAGACAATAGCCGATACTTTGCCGATATTTTGAACAAGCCGTTTTTATAAGATTTGAAGAAACATTTGTGGAAGATATCCATATTGTAATTCCCTACCACTTATTTGTGTCATATTATGCAAATAAATTGTCAGAAAAGTTTGTTTTTGTGAAATGCTTACAATTTCCTTACGAAAACAGTGTCCCTCGAAAACTTTGCAAACAACGTTAAGCATGCTAGTGCTTTTAACCAATGAAAAACATGTTGATGCACATGATGTAATTGTCTTGGAAAATCATGCTCAATTCTCGTAAATCATGTACAGAGATTAGCAACTAGATCTCAGGTTGCATTTATTTAAATTAGATGCTCAGGGCGGATTTACAGAGAAGCCAGAAACTGGAGGCTAAAGACAGCACAAATAAATCAGCAAAGAACAGCCTGGAAAACTGTTCTGAAGCTAGATATAAATGCGTTTGTTTAAATGCAAGGAGCATAGTAAACAAAAGAAATGAACTAAACATTATGGTAGAAGATATTGACCCCCACATAATAGGTATAACCAAATCATGGGCCACTACCGATATATCAGATGCCGAATTGGGACTGACAGGCTATGTAATGTTTAGGAAAGATAGAATAGGAAGAAGGAGAGGTGGAGTTATTTTATTTAATAAAGAATCTATCCAGGCTTATGGAATACAATTAGAAAGAGAAGCACATTGCGAAGAAGCTGTTTGGTGTAACATAATTATGTACAGGAAACTCGATGTTAACGGTTGGGTTAGTTTATCGAAGTCCAAGCGTAAGCATAGAAGAAAATGAAAAATTACAAAATGCTATAAGGATTGTATTATTATGGAGGATTTTCACCATGGACATATACAAAATACAAAAATTGACAACCAGGGCCTCACCCAGAGATCGTTCACCCGTCATTTAGACAGTTAAAATTAGAAAATTGCATTTTTTGGACTGGTTTAAATTGATTGAGGACGAGTCCGCCAAGCTGGCCCTTCCATGTCCATCCATGTCGTTTGAGCCACTGATTTAATTAAAACTGATCCATTCAATTTGTTTCACTACCAGTTGAGCCATGATGATCATTAATGTAGGCCAATAGACTTGGAACTATTAGTTAATCTAGTGGCCAGCTGGCGCCCCCTAAATTCCACCTGTCTAATCAGTTGTAATTACCCGTCTTGGCCAGTCATTTGCCAGTCTTGAAGATGGGCAGACGGGTCTCTGGCTAAGCCCTTGGCCTGAGGTAATAGTAATATGTAATAGTAATAGTAACAATTACAAATATTGAATAATATGTTTGAACAAAAACACAATGTTTTTAATAGTAATATGAAGCAATGTAGTAGTAATTGACTGTATTACATTAATCAAATACATGAAATATAAGGATCACATATAACTACAAATACATCACTTTTGCAGTAGGCAGATACAACTATTAATATGAACTGTGCTATATTTCAATACAACTACACTGTTTATATATTTGACATGAACCATGTACTGTCATCAGAACTGAGGCACAGCTGTGTTGTTGTTGTACAGAGAAGGCGACCAGTCAGCTGTTGCTGGAGCCTGACTGGGACAGCACACTGCAGATATGTGACTACATCAGACAGTGCGACGTACAGTGAGTTACGACACATTGCTACTCCACTTGTCTTTAATTTCTAGCAAAACAGAAAATAATGAAATGTCCAGTACCTGTGTTAGTTGGAAACATGTAACCAGTTGATTGTTATGTATTTGTTAAAATTAATTGTAACTGATTTCTTGTGAAGCATTTACGTAGTCAATGCTGTGATGTTTGTACAATATCTAGGATTTCCTTCAAATTATTTAAAGGTGGTGAAAGTGGAACGTTTTACTTTCTTTCACACAACAGTTTCAGACATAGAATATTTAAGCTAAAATTCTTTAAACTGACTGGTAAGAGGTAACATTTGGTGATGTATCAGTTTTAAAACACACATACACATTAACTTGTGAAATAGCACTGTTTATATACGACATCTGTTGCTGTGTACAGGGCCAAGTATGCCGTCAGTGCCGTGAGGAAGCGTATTGGGGTGGACAATCCACACGTGGCAATGTTTGCTATTCAGGTAAACTCTCTGTCATCTTCTTTCATTTCTTTCTTTATGGGATCATGTGGCTAGATGTTCTCTTCTGTAGCTCTTCTCTGCCATACACACCTCCCAACATTCTCCCGGTGTTGTAGCATTGGTCTTCCCAAATTAGGTAGATATTTTATGTTTTTGTACACATTTCTTAGGATGTCTTTTTTGTTTCTTCAGACACCCATTTCACCCTTGACTAATAAATAAAGCCTTCTCAAGATGTTTTTATGTGTTACTTTGGTATTAAGGGATCAACTCGGAACATAGATGTCCAGTATCAAACAAAATTACTTTCATTTTGGGGGGTCTGAGGCAGTTTCGTCTGGCGTCAGACATCAATATTTTACACTTCTGATCGATACTGTTAATATGTTGTTATAATCATATAAATGTTTACACACTTCCATCTGATGGGAGGGAGTGGGGAGCTGAGGCCAGATGATAGTAATTATGTCTGATATCAGACATTGGCATTCTGAGATGATCCCTACCTTCCCAGACACACATCATTGTTGACATGAATAATGGGATACCTTATTGACAGTCAGACCTATGTCACATAATGTGTCGTCATGCTGCTGATGCAGAACAGAGATATTACAAAAGCTTATAGGTAGCAACAATAGATGGTTAGGCAGTGTATAGGATGTATACAATAGATGGTTAGGCAGTGTATAGGATGTATACAATAGATGGTTAGGCAGTGTATAGGATGTAAACAATAGATGGTTAGGCAGTGTATAGGATGTGTACAATAGATGGTTAGGCAGTGTATAGGATGTATACAATATATGGTTAGGCAGTGTATAGGATGTATACAATAGATGGTTAGGCAGTGTAATAGGATGTATACAATAGATGGTTAGGCAGTGTATAGGATGTATACAATAGATGGTTAGGCAGTGTATAGGATGTATACAATAGATGGTTAGGCAGTATATAGGATGTGTACAATAGATGGTTAGGCAGTGTATAGGATGTATACAATATATGGTTAGGCAGTGTATAGGATGTATACAATAGATGGTTAGGCAGTGTAATAGGATGTATACAATAGATGGTTAGGCAGTGTATAGGATGTATACAATAGATGGTTAGGCAGTGTATAGGATGTATACAATATATGGTTAGGCAGTGTATAGGATATATATACAATATATGGTTAGGCAGAGTATAGGATGTATACAATAGATGGTTAGGCAGTGTATAGGATGTATGCAATATATGGTTAGGCAGTGTATAGGATGTATACAATATATGGTTAGGCAGTGTATAGGATGTATACAATATATGGTTAGGCAGTGTATAGGATGTATACAATAGATGGTTAGGCAGTGTAATAGGATGTATGCAATAGATGGTTAGGCAGTGTATAGGATGTATACAATAGATGGTTAGGCAGTGTATAGGATGTATACAATAGATGGTTAGGCAGTGTATAGGATGTATACAATATATGGTTAGGCAGTGTAATAGGATGTATACAATAGATGGTTAGGCAGTGTATAGGATGTATACAATAGATGGTTAGGCAGTGTAATAGGATGTATACAATAGATGGTTAGGCAGTGTATAGGATGTATACAATATATGGTTAGGCAGTGTATAGGATGTCTACAATAGATGGTTAGGCAGTGTATAGGATGTATACAATATATGGTTAGGCAGTGTATAGGATGTATACAATAGATGGTTAGGCAGTGTAATAGGATGTATACAATAGATGGTTAGGCAGTGTATAAGATGTATACAATAGATGGTTAGGCAGTGTATAGGATGTATACAATAGATGGTTAGGCAGTGTATAGGATGTATACAATATATGGTTAGGCAGTGTATAGGATGTATACAATAGATGGTTAGGCAGTGTATAGGATGTATACAATAGATGGTTAGGCAGTGTATAGGATGTATACAATAGATGGTTAGGCAGTGTATAGGATGTATACAATAGATGGTTAGGCAGTGTATATGATGTATACAATAGATGGTTAGGCAGTGTATATGATGTATACAATAGATGGTTAGGCAGTGTATATGATGTATACAATAGATGGTTAGGCAGTGTATAGGATGCATACAATAGATGGTTAGGCAGTGTATAGGATGTATACAATATATGGTTAGGCAGTGTATAGGATGCATACAATAGATGGTTAGGCAGTGTATAGGATGTATACAATAGATGGTTAGGCAGTGTATAGGATGTATACAATAGATGGTTAGGCAGTGTATAGGATGTGTACAATAGATGGTTAGGCAGTGTGTAGGATGTATACAATAGATGGTTAGGCAGTGTGTAGGATGTATACAATAGATGGTTAGGCAGTGTATAGGATGCATACAATAGATGGTTAGGCAGTGTATAGGATGTATACAATAGATGGTTAGGCAGTGTATAGGATGTATACAATAGATGGTTAGGCAGTGTATAGGATGTATACAATAGATGGTTAGGCAGTGTATAGGAAACATTATTTTATGTTTAAGCAATGTTTTAACAATTAACTGAAGTACAATGATAGTGCTGTTGCAACTGTTGGTGCATTGTTGAGGCACCTATACTTATTGTTGAGGCACCTATACTTATTGTTGAGGCACCTATACTTATTGTTGAGGCACCTATACTTATTGTTGAGGCACCTATACTTATTGTTGAGACACCTATACTTATTGTTGAGGCACCTATACTTATTGTTGTAAGCAGCATCATTAAACTATTCCTTCAGTATTTCAATTGTTTTAGTTTTGTTAGAGTTATACCAGGGAGGGAAACAGGAGACCTGACCATTAGACCGACAGAAGCAGGTGTTTTATTTGGAGATAGTGATGTTAAATGTGAAGTATTTAGATGAAGTTTTGGGCAGAGTGAAATGCCCGCCTGTTGAGTTGTCAAACAGAAACGCTGGTCTTTCAGGTACTCGAGGCAATGATGAAGAACTGTGGCAGCGTCATACACAATGAAGTGGCAACGCGCGACTTTATGGAGTTCTTCAAAGAACAAGCAAATGTAAGTATAAACCTCAATGTTTTGGTTCCAACAACACGATCTGAAGAAGCTGAATCAGGTTTCCTGTAAATGTACATGATAAAAGACATAATGAACAGTTTGGTAAAACAGTAACAACAATTTACAGTGAGTGCAGTATGAGATTAAACGATCACATGGGTGTGAATCAACTTGAGACATTTCATGTTGAGGTCAAAGGTCCCTCAGCTTCCTGAATGCTAACTAAAATCATTTAGGTCCAAATTGAATGATCAAGTTGTTTGTAACCGCAAGATCATATAACACGTGCATATTTGTGCTCTGTGGATAACAAGGCAGGGAATCATCTAATAAAAATTTGCTAAATTTCACTCCTATCTTCAGACAAATCACTTGAGTCATGTCTTGAGGCATTTTGGGCTGAGGAAATTTCCAGGTTTCTTCTTGAAGAAACCAAAACATTGTATAGCATTGTACTGCAATTTGGCATTGGTGAATGTCATGTAAAGTAAAGACATCTTGAAGGGAAATTTTCCTTTATGCATTGTGGCTGTACTAACACCATCAACCTTTAGGCCAGATAAGGCCTTGGGGAGGGAGGTTCACGGCAAGTCATATGGAAATCAGGTCCTTAGCCAGAAATACTTTTTTTGCCAGTCTTGAATTAATCAAAAGTATACCTTTTAGCATGCGAACAGCTTGCATAGAAGCTGTTTGCGTCAATCACAGCCGTTATTGGCCAGTTTATTTTTATCAATAACAAACCAATATCATTTGACCCATTTATTTAATTAATATGGATCCATTCAACTTGTTTCACTACCACCTGTGCCAATGATAGTCGTTAATGTGGGCCCCTAGACTTGGAACTATTTGTTAATCTAGTGGCCAACTGACCTCCTCTAAATTCCACCCGTCTTAATAGTTGTAATTACCCGTCTTGGCCAGTTATCTGCCAGTCTTGACTATGGGCAGACGGATCTCTGGGTAAGCTGCTGATGGAAACACTAAACTTAAGTTGTGTTTCTTGATGCATTGAGGATCATATGTTGTTGGCTGGTTGCAGAAGAAGTCGGATCCCGTGAGGGCAAAGATCCTTGAGTTGATCCAGGTTTGGGCTCATGCATTCCGCAATGAACCACAGTACAAGATCATCCAGGACACTATGACCATCCTCAAGGTGGAAGGTAGACTACTTTCAATACACACATTCAACACAGTATTTCTGAATAAATCCAACTTAAATTATCTTCTTTAACAAGTAATAGGGGTCATATTTAAGTTGTGACAAATCAAATTATATTTTTGTTACCCTCTGAGACTCTAAATCAGGAGTATCTGGGTTCAGATCTTTGATGCTGTTCAGAGTTGTACGTAGTTTTTTGTTTACTCTATTTGTGAAGTTGTATAAAGACGTAGCTATCTCCATCTTCTATCTATGTATTTAACCTGTGAATTCTGGCAACCTGTCCAGGGGAATTAAATTCATAACCAATATAAGTAGGATTAAATGTTAAATTTATGGGCACCTGTGTCATAAATAGGATTTGTACAAAATAAGTTATTTAAATATTCTTTCACAAAATTGTTGTTTTTCAATGATTAACAACAGAAGTGAAGAAGTTTGAACAATTTGGCCGGCCACTTCCTGTACTAGGGTGGTGATTTCTGAAAAGTCCTGGAGAAATGCAATTTTTGCAACTGGTGTGCCACTGACCTGTTTGTAGATGGCCAATTTTCCCTACTGCGCATGTGCAAACATGGAATTGTGGGGAGAATTTCATTCAGAATGTTAGTGTAAACAGAGGAATGTATAGTAAAAATGTTTTGTTTGCATTGTCAATTTATTTAAAGTAATTGTGTGCTAACTGTGGTATATCAAACTCACTTTGACTGCAGTTGTCCTTGCCACTGTTTGGTTATGTTGAATTTTGCACTATGCAGATGAAAGCAATTTTACCCGGGATACTATGCGTAGAGCCGAAATGAACCGATCTCCGAACAGGTCTGTGATCCATTATGTTGCACGTGTGGGAATAAAACACGTGCAAGACGTGAGAGAACATGTAATGTGAAGCTGTTTGGGGAGCTGACACACCGGCCCACTGCTCCTTGCAGGCCAAATCTTCCCCAGTCTAAGGGTAGCTGATGCAATGTTCTCCTCAGAGAAAGCCCCAGAGTGGAAAGACGGGGAGTCATGTCTGCGGTGCCGTGTCCAGTTCGGCACGTTCAACAGGAAGGTAGGTGACTCTGCTGCCACCTCAGGGTGTGCGTCTTTCACACTGTGTACCAGGCCCTTAGCCAGAGACCCGTTGTCCCATTATAGGAACAGGTTTTTGGAGTGCAGTTGGAGGTTTTTTTAGAGCCTTCAAGGGGGTTGCATTTGGAAGTTTTGGGAGAGCCCTCAAGGGGGTTGCAGATGGAAGTTTTGGGAGAGCCTTCAAGGGGGTTGCAGATGGAAGTTTTGGGAGAGCCTTCAAAGGGGTTGCAGATGGAAATTTTGCGAGAGCCTTTAAGGGGGTTGTAGTTAGATGTTTTGGGAAAGCCTTCAAGGGGGTTGCAATTGACAATTTTGGGAGAGCCTTCAAGGGGATTGCAGTTGGAAGTTTTGGGAGAGCCTTCAAGGGGGTAGCAGTTGGAAGTTTTGGGAGAGCCTTCAAGGGGGTTGCAGTTGGAAGCTTGAGAGAGCCGCAGCCCCTTGAATATCACCACATTCGGACACCAATGAACAATGCATGTGTAACAAGGTTTTTCAAGGGCATAACGCGTAAATAAAAATGAGAACGGGTAAATTGGAAAATTTCACAACCCTGGCTAAGGTCTTGCTATGTGCCTCGCTTCTGTTGGGTTGCAACTTATTTTCATGGTTTGCACCCCGCTGGCTGCCCTGTTGGTGGAACAACTTTAATTCATTATATCAAGTGGAATGCAGTCTACTGCACATTACTTCACCGTGCACATCTTTCTGTACACAATCCACAGCATGATTTTCTATGCAAGACAAGTTGTAACTCACTGGTTGATCACTGTCAGTAAGCAGAAGAAACCGGTTGCTTTGCAATTCATTTAGTCCATCATTAATCAGCCAATTTGATGTTCACATATGGAGTTGTAATATGCACCACTGTAAAAAGAAGTGCTTACTTTTGTTAATATTGTAAAAAGAGTTGACTTTGATAATTTGATCTTGCAACAGTAGGAACAACCCATATGCTATTGTATCAATGCAGACCATTTTGATTACTTTGCAGAATTTTAACTAGATTGTGTCAAAACTAATTTACTGTTTTATCGAATCCATTGATTTAACTAAAACTACAATTTTGACTGATGTAAACAGGCTAACATATTGCAGTTGATACTTGGTTGGTTTGATTTCTTTGCCAACTTATTTTTAATCGGGACATTTACAGATTTATGTCATTGTTGAAGCAGTTTTAATTGAAGTCGACAGTGAGATCTCTAAGTGCCTGCAGGTGTCTGTTGTTACTGCCTTAATGTTGTGGAGTGTTGCTTACAAAGCTAACATTAGAGCACTGTAAGTGCATCTCCTCCAAGGCACTGTAAGTGCATCTCCTCCAAGGCACTGTAAGTGCATCTCCTCCAAGGCACTGTAAGTGCGTCTCATCCAAGGCACTGTAAGTGCATCGCCTTCATGCACCGTAAGTGCATCACCTCCAAGGCACCGTAAGTGCATCTCCTCCAAGGCACCGTAAGTGCATCTCCTCCAAGGCACCGTAAGTGCATCACCTCCAAGGCACCGTAAGTGCCTCTCCTCCAAGGCGCCTTAAGTGCATCACCTCCAAGGCACCGTAAGTGCATCTCCTCCAAGGCACCGTAAATGCATCACCTCCAAGGCACCATAAGTGCATCTCATCCAAGGCACTGTAAGTGCATCACCTCCAAGGCACCGTAAGTGCATCACCTCCAAGGCACCGTAAGTGCATCTCCTCCAAGGCACCGTAAGTGCATCTCCTCCAAGGCACCGTAAGTGCCTCTTCTCCAAGGCACCTTAAGTGCATCACCTCCAAGGCACCGTAAGTGCATCTCCTCCAAGGCACCGTAAATGCATCACCTCCAAGGCACCATAAGTGCATCTCATCCAAGGCACTGTAAGTGCATCACCTCCAAGGCACCGTAAGTGCATCTCCTCCAAGGCACTGTAAGTGCATCTCCTCCAAAGCACCAAGGTTTTCTACGTCAATTCTCTTCCTTGCAAATTTACCCTCTGATCTACCAATTTGCAAGATATTTCAGAGAACGCAACCATGGTTATTTTAAGTTATTTACTTACGTTTATATATGCTATGTTTTAGACAGCCCTTCTTTTCTTGCAAGAAATGAGTGGTGCACCATTCCCCTTTAGAGGGTGCCAAAGTGGGAACAAGTTTGAAAAGATAAAAATACTGTAATGTTGATAACTGCTGTATTTCAATTGTTGCTCCATGAGTGGGTGTAAGCTAGTAACATATGAACTGCCTAGGCTACACAGCAGTAAGTAGTTTAGCCCCATTTGTTGCCCCATGAGTGGGTGTAAGCTAGTAACATATGAACTGCCTAGGCTACACAGCAGTAAGTAGTTTAGCCCCATTTGTTGCCCCATGAGTGGGTGTAAGCTAGTAACACATGAACTGCCTAGGCTACACAGCAGTAAGTAGTTGAGCCCCATTTGTTGCCCCATGAGTGGGTGTAAGCTAGTAACACATGAACTGCCTAGGCTACACAGCAGTAAGTAGTTTAGCCCCATTTGTTGCCCCATGAGTGGGTGTAAGCTAGTAACACATGAACTGCCTAGGCTACACAGCAGTAAGTAGTTGAGCGCTATTTGTTGCTCCATGAGTGGGTGTAAGCTAGTAACACATGAACTGCCTAGGCTACACAGCAGTAAGTAGTTGAGTGCCATTTGTTGCTCCATGAGTGGGTGTAAGCTAGTAACACATGAACAGCCCAGGATACACAACAGTAAGTAGTTGAGTGCCATTTGTTGCTCCATGAGTGGGTGTAAGCTAGTAACACATGAACTGCCTAGGCTACACAGCAGTAAGTAGTTGAGCCCCATTTGTTGCTCCATGAGTGGGTGTAAGCTAGTAACACATGAACAGCCCAGGATACACAACAGTAAGTAGTTGAGTGCCATTTGTTGCTCCATGAGTGGGTGTAAGCTAGTAACACATGAACTGCCTAGGCTACACAGCAGTAAGTAGTTGAGCCCCATTTGTTGCCCCATGAGTGGGTGTAAGCTAGTAACATATGAACTGCCTAGGCTACACAGCAGTAAGTAGTTGAGCCCCATTTGTTGCCCCATGAGTGGGTGTAAGCTAGTAACATATGAACTGCCTAGGCTACACAGCAGTAAGTAGTTTAGCCCCATTTGTTGCCCCATGAGTGGGTGTAAGCTAGTAACACATGAACTGCCTAGGCTACACAGCAGTAAGTAGTTGAGCCCCATTTGTTGCCCCATGAGTGGGTGTAAGCTAGTAACCATATGAGTGGGTGTAAGCTAGTAACACATGAACTGCCTAGGCTACACAGCAGTAAGTAGTTGAGCCCCATTTGTTGCTCCATGAGTGGGTGTAAGCTAGTAACACATGAACAGCCCAGGATACACAACAGTAAGTAGTTGAGTGCCATTTGTTGCTCCATGAGTGGGTGTAAGCTAGTAACACATGAACTGCCTAGGCTACACAGCAGTAAGTAGTTGAGCCCCATTTGTTGCTCCATGAGTGGGTGTAAGCTAGTAACACATGAACTGCCTAGGCTACACAGCAGTAAGTAGTTGAGCCCCATTTGTTGCCCCATGAGTGGGTGTAAGCTAGTAACACATGAACAGCCCGGGATACACAGCAGTAAGTAGTTGAGTGCCATTTGTTGCTCCATGAGTAGGTGTAAGCTAGTAACACATGAACAGCCCGGGATACACAGCAGTAAGTAGTTGAGTGCCATTTGTTGCTCCATGAGTAGGTGTAAGCTAGTAACACATGAACAGCCCAGGATACACAGCAGTAAGTAGTTGAGTGCCATTTGTTGCCCCATGAGTGGGTGTAAGCTAGTAACACATGAACAGCCCAGGCTAGGAGTGTTCTTGTAGCACCGCTGTCATGCCTGTGGTAATATCTTATGTGTATTTGGTGTGTTCTTGTAGCACCACTGTCGTGCCTGTGGTAACATCTTCTGTGCAAAATGTTCGTCGAAGTCGACCATCATCCCCAAGTTTGGCATAGAGAAGGAGGTGCGGGTGTGTGACCCTTGCTATGAGGACCTCAGCAAGTAAGTGGTCGCCTGTCTTTCTCTACATTGTGTCTGTGCGTGCGTGTGCGTGCGTGTGTCTATGTGTGTGTGTGTGTGTGTGTGTGTGTATTTATCAATGTGTGTCAGTGTGTGTCAGTGTGTGTCAGTGTGTCTGTATCTGTGTTACATGTGTATGGTTAGTGCATGCATGCATGCGAGTTACTAACTATTCCCAGTTTTTGTTAGCTGCTACCCTCACACATAAACACATTCCAAGTTAACAAATTAACAAGCAAATTTCACCAACCATGCATGCATACACACTTTCACGCATGCACATTGTTGGAATCACGTACAAACACTGATACACAGATGTCCATAAGCATACACACGCGCGCACACGCACACACTCACACGCACACACTCACACAGCTCTAACTTTCTTCAAATGTTATGGTTATTTAATGGTTAGTGATGGTTATTACTTGTTATTATTAATTTATATATTGAACCTATGCAATGTACCAATGCTAAAATGATTAGCAACAAGTGCATTATTGCAAACAGATTCAATACATGTTTTTACTAATGCTGGTCTTCTAGCCTCTAAAACAACCACAAGTGGAGGTAAATCGTCCAAAGATTACCTGAAAAACCCAATATTTCACACCTTCAGCTTTAACCTAGTAAAGACGGTATATCAACACAATTACTAAAATAAAATAAAAATATATTAGCAATGCAGTCACTCTAATTATTAATTAATCAATAATAACTAGTATATTTCCAGACAAATTAAAAATGGCAAAAGTCTTACCTTTTTTCAAAACAGGTGATGTTTCTAACTTTGGCAGTTATCGTCCTATTTCTATCCTGCCAGTGATTTCAAACATTTTTGAAAGGATTATGTTTGATCAAATTCATGACTACTTCCAGTAGCCAATATGGGTTTAGAAAGAAACATTCTAGTGATCTTGCTACACTCGAAATTATAGACAGAATTATACAAGCACTTGATAAATAGGCTACTCCAATAAATATATACCTTGATTTATAAAAAACATTTGACACAATTGATCACAATATATTGGTACAGAAGTTAAATTACTACGGATTAAATGACAAGGCTCTGGATCTTTGTAAGAGTTATTTACAAAATCGTAAGCTGTACGTAGAAATTGAAAATGTTAAGTCTAAGGAAAAGTCATCAACACTGGTGTCCCTCAAGGTTCAATTTTAGGGATGCTCTTGTTTATTATATACATAAATGACATAGCACTTTTTAGTGACCTTTTCAAATTTATAACGTATGCTGACGACACCACCCTTACAAGTACACACTTACGAAGTGAAAATATTAACAAAGAACTAACAAATATTAGCAATTGGTTGAATGCCAAAAAGACTAAATTCATGATTTTTCATATGCCTCAAAAGAAAGTAGAATGCCCTGTGTTACAAATAGATGGAGCATACATTGAATGTGTAAACGTTTTCAATTTTTTAGGCATCACAATAAATGACCATTTTAAACTGGCAGAGTCATACAAACGAAATAGCAATTAAAATATCTAAAATAATAGGCATATTAAATAAACTTAAATGTTAAATAAACTTTTTATCACTTAATACATTATACAGCGTTATTCCCAATATACACGTCTATGATATTCATCAGCACTACACATGAGAAATAAATAATTTGTACATGTCCAGAGTTAACAATACACCAAGTATTATCATTAACCAAATTTACACCCATAGTCTATATGGTTTTTCAACATACACAAAAAACTTTTTATTTTAAATTATGAATCCAGTTGTCATATTCATAATTGCTTTATTTGTAATTCATAATACATATTGAAATGTATACCTAAGTATCCATATGTACGTCAATGTGTACACGAGTACATAATAAATCCTTGTATTGTATATGTATGTTGATACATTGAGTAATCATCAACTGTAAAAACAATGCTATTCTGACTTGTGTCATGTAAATTTTGTTGTTGTTTATATTTGTGCTAGCGATATGTTATAACTTAATGGGAGTATCCTGACCTTGTCTATTCCTTACGTTATTCATTATATTTGTATCATATTTATAGGTCAAATAAATTGATTCTAAGTTCTGAGTACCAGTGAGATGGCATAGTGGTGTCAGTGGTGTCCCTTGTAGGGTGTATTTACTCTTCATTCTCCCATGTGTTTTGTCTGCAGACAAGGTGGGGCAAAGAAGAGTCCTGACGAGGACCAACTGCCAGCTGAGTACCTGTCTAGTCCCCTGTCCCAGCAGCCACAGGTGAGTCCCCAGTCCCCCATGAGTCAGTACCTGTCCCAGCAGCCACAGGTGAGTCCCCAGTCCCCCATGAGTCAGTACCTGTCTAGTCCCCTGTCCCAGCAGCCACAGGTGAGTCCCCAGTCCCCCATGAGTCAGTACCTGTCCCAGCAGCCACAGGTGAGTCCCCAGTCCCCCATGAGTCAGTACCTGTCTAGTCCCCTGTCCCAGCAGCCACAGGTGAGTCCCCAGTCCCCCATGAGTCAGTACCTGTCCCAGCAGCCACAGGTGAGTCCCCAGTCCCCCATGAGTCAGTACCTGTCTAGTCCCCTGTCCCAGCAGCCACAGGTGAGTCCCCAGTCCCCCATGAGTCAGTACCTGTCTAGTCCCCTGTCCCAGCAGCCACAGGAGTGAGTCCCCCCAGCAGCCACAGGTGAGTCCCCAGTCCCCCATGAGTCAGTACCTGTCTAGTCCCCTGTCCCAGCAGCCACAGGTGAGTCCCCAGTCCCCCATGAGTCAGTACCTGTCCCAGCAGCCACAGGTGAGTCCCCAGTCCCCCATGAGTCAGTACCTGTCTAGTCCCCTGTCCCAGCAGCCACAGGTGAGTCCCCAGTCCCCCATGAGTTAGTACCTGTCCCAGCAGCCACAGGTGAGTCCCCAGTCCCCCATGAGTCAGTACCTGTCTAGTCCCCTGTCCCAGCAGCCACAGGTGAGTCCCCCATGAGTCAGTACCTGTCGCAGCAGCCACAGGTGAGTCCCCAGTCCCCCATGAGTCGGTACATGTCTAGTCCCCTGTCCCAGCAGCCACAGGTGAGTCTCCAGGCCCCATGAGTCAGTAAGCACAAAGTGCTGTGCGTTATTAGGTAACAACAGCAACAGGTGCAGTAGAAAAGAACTGGACTGTTGTTTAGTACTTTACAGTCTGTTACAGTTGATGTATCCAGTACTTCGCAGTTTGCTACGTCACTATGACAATTGTGCATGTCACCTCCATCAAGGTTTGCCTTTGCCAGCAATGTCGATAATGGTTATATACATGAATTAAATTACTATTATTGCATGACATCTCATAGATCAAACATAACCGCATACAGTTGTCATTTTAAAAACTATGCCTCATGTTTTTGTTATAAAGAAACACTTTTGGAACCAGAACTTCAACAAAATATACAGTTAAATGTCCAAACCCACCACGTGTTCGGCATCCATTTTTGATGGCTTGACGGAGGTTTTGGTAGGCAACAGGTCACATGATGGATTGGTAAATTATCTAGTACTTCAGGATCAGTTATAATTACTTTGAAGATGTCTCAACTATAAAAGTAACAAGGATTATGTACTACTACTGCCCAGGGGCTTAGCCAGAGACCGCTCTGCCTATCTTCACTACTGGCAGTTGTTTGGCCAAGATGGGTAATTACAACTGATAAGACTGTTGGAATTTAGGGGAGGCAGCTTGCCTTTAGATTAACTAATAGTTCCAAGTCTAGGGGCCCACATTAATGACTCATTGGCACAACTAGTAGTGAAACAAATCAAATGGATCATTATTAATTTAATAAATGGCTCAGATGACACTGGTTTGTCATTGAAAAAACTAAACTTGCCAATAATGGCTGTGATTGACGTGAATGGCTGCCAAGTAAGCCACCCGCATACTTTTGATTAGTTCAAGAAAAATGATTTATTACACTGCCCAAGTGTGGTCTGACTGACTGTGAGCTGTGGTTGTAGACGCCAGTGAAGAAGTCTGAGCAGGAGTTGCAGGAGGAGGAGGAGCTCCAGCTCGCCATCGCACTCTCTCAGAGCGAGGAGGAGGAGAAGGCCAAGCAGGTGAGGCTCAACACTTCTCTCACATGTGCACCCCTGTTGTCTCTCTCCCATCCTCCCACCTGCAGACTACACTCTCATGTTCACCATTGCTCCCTCTCCCTCCGTTCCTCCCTCCCTCCCTCTCTCCCTCCCTCCCTCTCTCCCTCCCTCCCATCCATTCTCCCTCTTTCTAACTCACGCTCTCTCTCTACCACTCACCCATGCTCCCTTCCTCTAACTCACACTCTCTCCCTCCCTCTCTCCCTCCCACTCCCTCTCCCTCCCTCTCTCCCTCTCTCTCTCCCTCCCTCTCTCCCTACCTCTCTCCCTCTCTTTCCCTCCCTCCCTCTCTCCCTCCCTCTTTCCCTCCCTCTCTCCCTCCCTCCCATCCATTCTCCCTCTTTCTAACTCGCGCTCTCTCTCTACCACTCACCCATGCTCCCTTCCTCTAACTCACACTCTCTCCCTCCCTCTCTCTAACTCATGCTCTTTGTCTCTCCTGCTCACCCCCTCTGTCTCTCTCACAGACTAACTCACGCTCACCCCCGCTCTCTGTCTTGGTCTCCTTCTCTACTTCTCTCCCCCTCCAAGATGTGTGGGTGTTGACTGTGTACAAGTGGTGTACTATGTAGTGTCACTATGACATGTGTGTTCTATTTATAGTTTAGATACAGTACGTAGTCTAGGTCTTAACAGACTGTTTCCTTTTCTGTTTCAAGCGCAATCGCATGAAAGGAGGAAACTATCCCACAACTTCGAAGGCACCAGAGTCAACACAGGTTGTAAGTCACATCACTTTAGATCTCCGATATCGCATTACTGTGTTTCCCTCGGTATATGACAGAGGAGGTGGGCAACCTTTTGCTTACCCTACATGCCAAATATTTGCAGAAATTGACACCTCACAGCTATCTATTTCTCACACTCATGTTTGCTTTATCATAAAGAAATCACAATTGTGAATTATGAGAGAATGAGCCTGGGACATGTAGAACTGCAGGAATTATGAGAGAATGAGCCTGGGACATGTAGAACTCCAGGAATTATGAGACAATGAGCCTGGGACATGTAGAACAGCAGGAATTATGAGAGCATGAGCCTGGGACATGTAGAACTGCAGGAATTATGAGAGAATGAGCCTGGGACATGTAGAACTGCAGGAATTATGAGAGAATGAGCCTGGGACATGTAGAACTGCAGGAATTATGAGAGAATGAGCCTGGGACATGTAGAACTGCAGGAATTATGAGACAATGAGCCTGGGACATGTAGAACAGCAGGAATTATGAGAGAATGAGCCTGGGACATGTAGAACTGCAGGAATTATGAGAGAATGAGCCTGGGACATGTAGAACTGCAGGAATTATGAGAGAATGAGCCTGGGACATGTAGAACTCCAGGAATTATGAGAGAATGAGCCTGGGACATGTGGTGGAATGAGAGAATGGGACATGGAATGGTGGAGAATGGAGTTTTGGCATGGAATGAGAAGGAAAGGGAATGAACAGGAGAAGGAGTTTGGGAGCAGGAATGGAAAGAAATGAGCCTGGGACATGCAGCAGAACTCCAGGAATTGAGGAGAGAATGAGCCTGGGGACATGTGTAGAACCTGCAAATTCATGAGAGAATGAGCCTGGGACATGTAGAACTCCAGGAACTATGAAAGAATGAGCCTGGGACATGCAGAACTCCAGGAATTATGAGAGAATGAGCCTGGGACATGTAGAACTGCAGGAATTATGAGAGAATGAGCCTGGGACATGTAGAACTCCAGGAATTATGAGAGAATGAGCCTGGGACATGTAGAACTGCAGGAATTATGAGAGAATGAGCCTGGGACATGTAGAACTGCAGGAATTATGAGAGAATGAGCCTGGGACATGTAGAACTGCAGGAATTATGAGAGAATGAGCCTGGGACATGTAGAACTCCAGGAACTATGAGAGAATGAGCCTGGGACATGTAGAACTCCAGGAACTATGAGAGAATGAGCCTGGGACATGCAGAACTCCAGGAATTATGAGAGAATGAGCCTGGGACATGTAGAACTGCAGGAATTATGAGAGAATGAGCCTGGGAGGAATGGAATGGAGAATGAGCCTGGGACATGGAATGAAAGGACATGGAAAGAATGGGATGGAAGGAATGGAATGGAATGGAATGGAATGGAATGATCTATGTAGGAGTGAAAATGAGCCTGGGACAAGGTGTGGTGAACTGCAGGAAGCCTGCAGTGAGAAAATGAGCCTGGGACATGTAGAACTGCAGGAATTATGAGAGAATGAGCCTGGGACATGTAGAACTGCAGGAATTATGAGAGAATGAGCCTGGGACATGTAGAACTGCAGGAATTATGAGAGAATGAGCCTGGGACATGTAGAACTGCAGGAATTATGAGAGAATGAGCCAGGGACATGTGGAACTGCAGGAATTATGAGAGAATGAGCCTGGGACATGTAGAACTGCAGGAATTATGAGAGAATGAGCCTGGGACATGTAGAACTCCAGGAACTATGAGAGAATGAGCCTGGGACATGTAGAACTCCAGGAACTATGAAAGAATGAGCCTGGGACATGCAGAACTCCAGGAATTATGAGAGAATGAACCTGGGACATGTAGAACTCCAGGAACTATGAAAGAATGAGCCTGGGACATGTAGAACTCCAGGAATTATGAGAGAATGAGCCTGGGATATATAGAACTCCAGGAATTATGAGAGAATGAGCCTGGGACATGTAGAACTCCAGGAACTATGAGAGAATGAGCCTGGGACATGTAGAACTCCAGGAATTATGAGAGAATGAGCCTGGGACATGTAGAACTCCAGGAATTATGAGAGAATGAGCCTGGGACATGTAGAACTCCAGGAATTATGAGAGAATGAGCCTGGGACATGTAGAACACCAGGCATTATGAAAGAATGAGCCTGGGACATGTAGAACACCAGGAATTATGAGAGAATGAGCCTGGGACATGTAGAACACCAGGCATTATGACAGAATGAGCCTGGGACATGTAGAACACCAGGAATTATGACAGAATGAGCCTGGGACATGTAGAACTTCAGGAATTATTAGAGAATGAGCCTGGGACATGTAGAACACCAGGCATTATGAGAGAATGAGCCTGGGACATGTAGAACACCAGGAATTATGAGAGAATGAGCCTGGGACATGTAGAACTTCAGGAATTATGAGAGAATGAGCCTGGGACATGTAGAACTCCAGGAATTATGAGAGAATGAGCCTGGGACATGTAGAACACCAGGAATTATGAGAGAATGAGCCTGGGACATGTAGAACTTCAGGAATTATGAGAGAATGAGCCTGGGACATGTAGAACACCAGGCATTATGAGAGAATGAGCCTGGGACATGTAGAACACCAGGAATTATGAGAGAATGAGCCTGGGACATGTAGAACTTCAAGAATTATGAGAGAATGAGCCTGGGACATGTAGAACTCCAGGAATTATGAGAAAATGAGCCTGGGACATGTAGAACACCAGGAATTATGGGAGAATGAGCCTGGGACATGTAGAACACCAGGCATTATGAGAGAATGAGCCTGGGACATGTAGAACACCAGGAATTATGAGAGAATGAGCCTGGGACATGTAGAACTCCAGGAACTATGAAAGAATGAGCCTGGGACGTGTAGAACTCCAGGAATTATGAGAGAATGAGCCTGGGACATGTAGAACTCCAGGAATTATGAGAGAATGAGCCTGGGACATGTAGAACACCAGGAATTATGAGAGAATGAGCCTGGGACATGTAGAACTCCAGGAATTATGAGAGAATGAGCCTGGGACATGTAGAACACCAGGAATTATGAGAGAATGAGCCTGGGACATGTAGAACACCAGGAATTATGAGAGAATGAGCCTGGGACATGTAGAACACAAGGAATTATGAGAGAATGAGCCTGGGACATGTAGAACTCCAGGAATTATGAGAGAATGAGCCTGGGACATGTAGAACTCCAGGAATTATGAGAGAATGAGCCTGGGACATGTAGAACTCCAGGAATTATGAGAGAATGAGCCTGGGACATGTAGAACACCAGGCATTATGAAAGAATGAGCCTGGGACATGTAGAACACCAGGAATTATGAGAGAATGAGCCTGGGACATGTAGAACACCAGGCATTATGAGAGAATGAGCCTGGGACATGTAGAACTGCAGGAATTATGAGAGAATGAGCCTGGGACATGTAGAACTCCAGGAATTATGAGAGAATGAGCCTGGGACATGTAGAACACCAGGAATTATGAGAGAATGAGCCTGGGACATGTAGAACTTCAGGAATTATGAGAGAATGAGCCTGGGACATGTAGAACACCAGGCATTATGAGAGAATGAGCCTGGGACATGTAGAACACCAGGAATTATGAGAGAATGAGCCTGGGACATGTAGAACTTCAGGAATTATGAGAGAATGAGCCTGGGACATGTAGAACACCAGGCATTATGAGAGAATGAGCCTGGGACATGTAGAACACCAGGAATTATGAGAGAATGAGCCTGGGACATGTAGAACTTCAGGAATTATGAGAGAATGAGCCTGGGACATGTAGAACTTTAGGAATTATGGGAGAATGAGCCTGGGACATGTAGTACTCCAGGAACTATGAAAGAATGAGCCTGGAACATGTAGAACTTCAGGAATTATGAGAGAATGAGCCTGGGACATGTAAAACACCAGGAATTATGAGAGAATGAGCCTGGGACATGTAGAACTCCAGGAATTGATGTTACTCCATATAGTTGAAACTGATGTATTAAAGATTATTATGATGTTACCCTACCCCCTAGGTACATTTAGTGCTTCAGCGTTCGCCTTGTCCGCACCACCCCCTCACTCGTCATTCTACCGGGAGAACTCTTATTTATAATTATGTACATGTAATTACCGTATTCATTATATTAAGTGTACAGAATGCTTAACAAATATTTCAGATGCAAAAATATGTCGGATATTGCGTTCAATAAGCGTACAGGGGTGTACAGTACTGTACACCCATTTTCTGGGGTTCCTGGGTGCAGCCATCTCAGCAGACATGACTGGTAATCGATTCACTGCAAAGTGATAATTTAGGTGGACCTTTCAATATTTGTTCATCTCTCAGCTGTAAATCTAATGTGACATTGGTCGAAATTAAATTACAATGATGTCACACTGGTTGGCATTAGCGAACAGTGTCAGACACTGCTAAAGGGGGGTGCACGCTAACAAGGACGTGTACGCTTTATAGAAAGAATACAGTCTATAACTCTATCTAATGAAAACAGGCGAGTGTGTAGAATGATGTGGCTTAGGTGGAGGTTCAGTCTGCTTAGTGTGGTTGTTGGATTCACTTGTCTGTCCACCTCAGAAGACCGTTGTGCCGATGATCGACACGAGCGACATGGACCCTGAGTTGGCGCGCTACCTCAACCG
Organism: Paraescarpia echinospica; assembly: GCA_020002185.1. Taxonomy (NCBI): domain Eukaryota; kingdom Metazoa; phylum Annelida; class Polychaeta; order Sabellida; family Siboglinidae; genus Paraescarpia; species Paraescarpia echinospica. The sequence continues at coordinate 26,317,132 of CM034533.1, forward strand.
TAACTATTGGGAACAGAAACAGGTGGAGATCCAGTCGCCGACCACCACCCAGCCCTCAGCACCAGTGGTCATCAGCGAGCCAAAGACCACCACGGTCAAGGTGGAGGAGGTACTGGGCCGGCTTCCTTCCTCGTAGTAGCGCACAAATTACATCTCAATTAACGTTGCAGTTTTGTTGTCCACGGTGGCATTGCTTGTAAGAAACACGGCAGTAATGACTGCTTGTAAGAAATCGTGGCCAACTGTTGGTCCTTGGCTTAATGATCCATGTCAGCTGGTCACGTACTTGTTCCATCTAGTTTTTGTCAACAAGTTCCCTGTCTTGTTATTATTTCAGCTGTTGAGCGTAACCGGTGTTGTGACAAGGCTGGTTGAAGCCATGTGTTGATCCCATGCATGTTTTGATAGTTAATAATGGTTTATTTAATTAATTATCTGCTGCCTGGACATTCATTCAAATGATGGAAAATGAAATATGGCTAAAAAAGATAGGTTTATTATATTCACCTGTGCATGTGTAGGAATTAATTCAATCTCATGTTTATTTGATGATGCGCAAATTTCATCAGATAAAATAATGCAATTAAGTTTGAGAAATTGTAATCAACTTTTTTTGCAGAAATGTGTGGAATAGTTTTATTTTATACTTTGATTTGATACTGTGTTATAATTTTTAACTGCAGTAAAGTCATGCAGCCGGAGATCAAATCAGCGATCACAGATAATTCTGTCAAATTTTAGTGTGCCTGCCAGTCTTCATAGCAGTCAGTAAAACAGTAGAGATATCAGTGACCAGCCACAAGCTACTTGTAAATTATTGTAAGCAAACAATACTATGAGCTTTTAAAGTTGACAGGAAGTCGCTGTGTCTACGTAAGAGTAATAATAATTAAAGTACTTATGTAGTGCCCAAATAATCGAAATTACTCTTCGGCGCTTTACATACGTTCACAGTAGTATTTTACGTAAAAGAAATGCTAACAAAATAGGTATGTTAAAAAATTATAACGCTTCATTAAATGCAGCTAGTAATACAAGAATAAGTATTTTTTAAATGATCATAAAACAGCAAAATAAAAGTACTAAGATGTAATAGTGAGGGTATGACTTCTAATACAGACACTGCATGTTATGTCATTACAGAAATACCAGAACGGCGAGACTGATGATGAGCAGCAGTTCCTGAACGCTCTGCGCAGTAGCATTGAGATCTTTGTAAACCGCATGAAAAGTAACTCACAGCGCAGTCGCAGCATCGCCAATGACTCGTCGGTACAGACCCTCTTTATGACCATCAACGCAATGCACCCACGCCTCATCAAGGACATCACTGACCAGGAGGACGCCAGAGGTATGGACGCTCTCTCTCACTCTGCCTTGCTACACAGTCACCTTTCTATGACACAGACACCGCCTCGCAGGTAGCGACATTGGATACACACAGTCATAACACAGACCCTGTCTAACAGGCAGACTGGCTACACAAGCACGCACAAACGCAAGCATGCACACATGCACACACAAGCACACACACACACACACACACACACATACACACACACAGCCTTCCTCTACTTTGCTACACAGAGTCACCTTTCTGTGACACAGATACTGACTCGCACCATGGCATACCTCTTGACAGTCACTTTACAGTCAGTTAAAAAACATTTGCGAACAGAACTGTTTCTATGTGAATTGAATACTGTATCTTGTGCAAAAACAGTTAAATGAAGCCCATTTTTATGGTATATTATGTATCATATGCATGTCATACACAGCACTTAACAGAAGAGTAATTTTGACGTAATTACCATATTGATAATACTAACTGATGGAAGACTTTGCCTGTTGTGGTATTTGTTGTCTTCAGTTACCTGTCCATTGGGTACTGAATTCTGGTCAACACTCACCTCTCCACAGTTGTCCACTGAACACAGCATGTAAGCTGGTTACAGCTAAATGTACTGCTGCTGAATGCAGCAAGTTCTTACAATATGCATTGAGACACTGAATGTGACCTACGTTAATGTTGTTTGTGTTGACTCGTGTTAGTGTGTTACAGGTTGTTGTGACTCACGTTACTGTATTACATGTGGTTGTGACTCGTGTTAATGTGTAACAAGTTGTTGTGCCTCACGTTACTGTATTACATGTGGTTGTGACTCGTGTTAATGTGTTACAAGTTGTGACTCGTGTTACTGTGTTGCAGGTTGTTGTGACTCATGTTACATGTTGTGACTCATGTTGCTGTGTTACATGTGGTTGTGACTTGTTTTACATGTGGTTGTGACTCATGTTACTGTGTTACAGGTGGTTTTGACTCGTATTACAAGTTGTTGTGACTTATATTACTGTGTTACATGTTTGTTGTGACTCGCGTTACTGTGTTACCTATGGTTGTGACTCGTGTTACTTTTTTACAGGTTGTGACTCATGTTACATGTGGTTGTGACTTGTGTTACATGTGGTTGTGACCCATGTTACTGTTTTTTATTGTTACAGCGCACATTGAGACGCTGCAGGACAAGTTGATGCAGCTGAAGGATGCGCGAGAGGCTCTGGATGTGTTGCGACAGGAGCATCAAGAGAAGAAGAGACAAGAGCAGGAGGAGCTGGAGCGGCAGAGACAGATCCAGATGGCCCAGACTCTCACCTTGCTCAGGCAGAAGAAACAGGTACCAGTGCCATTTGACAGTTACATGTTATCTGTTTGTATGAGTACATTGAGGGCCATTTGACCATCACGTCTGTAGGAATACCTCAAGTACCAGCAGCAGTTGACAAGTTCTTATAATTAATATGTTTGTAGGAGTACTTTGAGTACCACCAGTTGACAAGTACCTGTCATATGTTTGTTGAAGTACCTTGAGAACCTGTCGTATGTTTGTATGAATACCTTGAGTACCAGCATCAGGTGACAAGTACCTGTCGTATGTTTGTAGGAGTACCTTGAATACCAGCGCCAGTTGGCGGTGCAGCGGATGAGAGAACAGGAACATGAAATGTCATATGTTTGTTGAAGTACCTTGAGAACCTGTCGTATGTTTGTATGAATACCTTGAGTACCAGCATCAGGTGACAAGTACCTGTCGTATGTTTGTAGGAGTACCTTGAATACCAGCGCCAGTTGGCGGTGCAGCGGATGAGAGAACAGGAACATGAAATGCAGATGCGAATAGAACAGCAGAAGCAGTTGCAGCATATGAGAGCCATGCAGTATAGTGGTGCCCCCTACCAGCCACAGGTGCAGACACTTTCATCTTTCTAACAATAGGCAATATGTTCAATCATTGATTTAAAAAAACATGGACAGATTTTGTAAATAATGTAATAATAATAAGATTCAGTAACTTTATTGTCCATTTAAAACATTGCTTTAAAATGGAAATTTTCCTTAAGCAACACATTGAAATGCCAGTAATAAAATTGGTAATACACATAACATTGGTTAGCCAGCATCAGCAGTTGGTAAAAACAGTCATCACACAATACTTCATACAAGCTCTGCTGTATACGGTTTACTTAAAACAAGCATTTACGATTAAAATGGCAGAGGGAATAAACAATTTCTTTAAAAAGTTTCTTGCGTATGTTACTTTCTAATGTTTCCCTGATGATGTTTTATAATTTGTCTTCCAGATGTACGTCCCTAGCCAAGGCTTCAGTCCAGGCACCTCCCCCATACACCAGGCCTACCTGCCGCAGGGCATGGTCTCCATGACCCCTGGCGACCCCAACGCCCCGCAGCAATACAACCAGAGTCTCTACCCAGGTCAGATGGTGCCGCCACCTGGTGGATACATGCCCCAGCCCGGCCCGGGTATGCCGGCGATGGGGCAGCCTGGCCCGACCATGCCCCAGCAGGTGCCTGGAATGCCACCCCAGGGCATGATGCCAGGAGGTGTCCCGGGCATGCAGCCACAGATGGCGTACAACATGCAAGGTGGGAGGGTGTTTCTAAGTATAATAATAATATAGTTTATTTTATATAGCTCCAGATCCAAATTTGTTGTAGTGCTTCACAATGTATTAAAATACATAACACAGTGTAGAATTAAAAAGTAATAAATAAATTTATAAAATAATGATGTATTAAAATGCTACTAGTAATGGGAATTATTTAAAATAAGTACAGCAATAAAATGGAGTAGAATTTCTATATAAGGAAATAACTTGATCGATACATTAGGAGCTAGTAATACAAATTATTAAAACATTAATACAGCACAAGAATGGTATAGCAATAATACTATTATGATAATAAGTAAATAAATGTATACATATATGTGTGTGTGTATATATGTGCATGCATGCGTGTGTGATTAATTATAATAATTAATTTAGTAAAACATTTTTATAAAAATAAATTAACTGCACACCATAACACATTGACATTGAAACAATAATAAGAAATCGGTAGCATCTTTAGGTAAACACTATAAGCCGATGCTACTAAATGCAGAGGTAAACACATAATCTGGAGTTCGATCAAAAGTTTGTATTCAAGAAACGCGTATGCACAAATGCCATATCGTTTCATACGTAAATAGTTATATTAAACTATGCAGCGTAAAAGCCCAACCTCTTAAGAATACTCACGCATACAGAAATTGAGTTTGTAATATATATCGGCACATTTGACAAATTTGTACAACACGTACGATTCGCTTGACAACTGCAGTGATTCTGCCAGGCACACCCCAAGGCTGTGGCAGTGAAATAAAATGTCTTATCCGACTCATTAGGCTTCATCTTATGTCTGTTTAATTGCGTTGTAAGCCGTTTATGTTCTGTTCATAGCTATGCGCACCAATTTCCCACTGTAGCATACTGGAGTCGAGCGTAGAACCGCTCACTGTGTTTTTTGTTAATTGTGTTTTGCTTCAAATTGACACGGAATTTGGAGTTTATGCCAATTTTGGCATTCGGAGTTGGTGTTCAGCACTTAAATAAGTTTGCTAATGGTCTCTGTTGGCAATGAGTATATTAATATTTATCAGATGCTTGTATCCACATTATGTAGCAGGCAGGTTAACATATCTGTGGTACTTATTTGTTAATAAAAAACGTAAGTAGATACCTACATTTCCTGAAATCCTTTAAATGTTCAGAGAATTGTTCTCAAGCATGTGTTATGATAATACTTTTTTGTAACATATTTACCATGATGCTCAAAAGTAATAAATTGACACAAAACATCCAATATGTTTTCTTTTCAAAGTCCCTTTTACTGCCAAGACTGCTCTTTCCTAAACATGATACATTTTCATAGTTATTCTCAAATATTTGATGTCTGATAATTAGTATACCTCTTGAGAGGCAGTGTCTGTGTAGATTGCATTCTCCAGGTGGTAGGTAGCACCATGGCATACCTCTTGAGAGGCAGTGTCTGTGTAGATTGCATTCTCCAGGTGGTAGGTAGCACCATGGCATGTCTCATTCTCCAGGTGGTAGGTAGCACCATGGCATACCTCTTGAGAGGCAGTGTCTGTGTAGATTGCATTCTCCAGGTGGTAGGTAGCACCATGGCATACCTCTTGAGAGGCAGTGTCTGTGTAGATTGCATTCTCCAGGTGGTAGGTAGCACCATGGCATACCTCTTGAGAGGCAGTGTCTGTGTAGATTGCATTCTCCAGGTGGTAGGTAGCACCATGGCATACCTCTTGAGAGGCAGTGTCTGTGTAGATTGCATTCTCCAGGTGGTAGGTAGCACCATGGCATACCTCTTGAGAGGCAGTGTCTGTGTAGATTGCATTCTCCAGGTGGTAGGTAGCACCATGGCATACCTCTTGAGAGGCAGTGTCTGTGTAGATTGCATTCTCCAGGTGGTAGGTAGCACTATGGCATACCTCTTGAGAGGCAGTGTCTGTGTAGATTGCATTCTCCAGGTGGTAGGTAGCACCATGGCATACCTCTTGAGAGGCAGTGTCTGTGTAGATTGCATTCTCCAGGTGGTAGGTAGCACATGGCATACCTCTTGACAGGCAGTGTCTGTGTAGATTGCATTCTCCAGGTGGTAGGTAGCACCATGGCATACCTCTTGACAGGCAGTGTCTGTGTAGATTGCATTCTCCAGGTGGTAGGTAGCACCATGGCATACCTCTTGAGAGGCAGTGTCTGTGTAGATTGCATTCTCCAGGTGGTAGGTAGCACTATGGCATACCTCTTGAGAGGCAGTGTCTGTGTAGATTGCATTCTCCAGGTGGTAGGTAGCACCATGGCATACCTCTTGAGAGGCAGTGTCTGTGTAGATTGCATTCTCCAGGTGGTAGGTAGCACCATGGCAAACCTCTTGAGAGGCAGTGCCTGTGTAGATTGCATTCTCCAGGTGGTAGATAGCACCATGGCATACCTCTTGAGAGGCAGTGTCTGTGTAGATTGCATTTTCCAGGTGGTAGGTAGCACCATGGCATACCTCTTGAGAGGCAGTGTCTGTGTAGATTGCATTCTCCAGGTGGTAGGTAGCACTATGGCATACCTCTTGAGAGGCAGTGTCTGTGTAGATTGCATTCTCCAGGTGGTAGGTAGCACCATGGCATACCTCTTGAGAGGCAGTGTCTGTGTGGATTGCATTCTCCAGGTGGTAGGTAGCAACATGGCATACCTCTTGACAGGCAGTGTCTGTGTAGATTGCATTCTCCAGGTGGTAGGTAGCACCATGGCATACCTCTTGACAGGCAGTGTCTGTGTAGATTGCATTTTCCAGGTGGTAGGTAGCACCATGGCATACCTCTTGACAGGCAGTGTCTGTGTAGCACCAGCCAAAGGCAGCCAGGGAAGCGAACTAGAAACTCTGTGTGGCATTATCTCATGTGTGTCCGTGTGTCTTTGGACAGGGCAACAACCGCTACCCCAGGGACAACAACAACTACCCCCGGGACAACAACAAGTACCCCAGGGACAACAACAACTACCCCAAGGGCAGCAACAACTACCCCAGGGACAGCAACAACTACACCAGGGACAGCAACAACAACAGCTACCACAGGGGCAACAACAACAGCCACCACTGGGGCAACAGCAACAATATCAACAACCACAACAATTTGCCCAGCCGCAGATGCAACAACAACAGCCAATGCCGCAACAACAGCAGCAGTTTCCCCAGCAACAACAGCAATTGCCACAGCAACAACAGCAGTTGCCACAGCAACAACAGCAGTTGCCACAGCAGCCGCAACAGCCGCAACAGCAGCAACAGCCGCAACAGCCGCAACAGCCGCAACAGCCTGGTCAGACAGAAGCTACTCTGATATCTTTTGATTAACAAACAACGTTCAGTCCTATACTCTGTGTTGTGATATCTTAACCCCTTTACACAGTCTTACGCCTGCAGGCTCCAACTCTATACAGCAACCTTAACACTAAGTGTGCTGGTCGACAGACAACTTACTTTATCTTTAAGTTCCACTAAATACACAAGATTTGGCATCTTACATCCAGTGGAACATATTTCTGTGTGACTGAGAAATTAAGCAAGTTCTATATGTATGAAAATGAAGCATACAGTGTGAAAAATAGTCAACAGTCGCTCTTTTTGTTCATAGGTGTATGCCGTCTGTATCGGAGATTGTTGCTTTTCATATGAACACTAGAGTAATCATTCTGTTTCCCATTGTATCATTTTGGTTTTGTCAATGATTTCACTGATATGAAACAAGTACCTGTTGTTATTCAGTTGGACTAATAATAAACAATAGAAACGTTTTCTTGCTATTTGTTCATACACGTGTATACATACATATATGAACACACACAAACTTATGTTTCTATACTCAAACGCATTATTATGTTGTTCCAATTTTTTTAGTAGTATTTTAAAACGTCATTCCCAAATGTAATATGCAACCTCCATGGTTTGAAATAAACTGATTATTCTAGCCATTTTAGCAGTGCCAGTTAGGCAGCAGAGGCAACCGTCTACAAACTTGGTATTAAAAAATGAATATGTAGGGTAGAAATTGGAAGAATCCATTTTTATAGATTGTCTAAATTCTGGTAATGAATAACCCTCCCTCCTCTCCACCGTGCAAAGTAGATCATTGTGATGATGATTGTCTACAGTTGTGGGTTGTTCCCACCTTGCCTACAGTTGTGGGTTGTTCCCACCTTGCCTACAGTTGTGGGTTGTTCCCTCCTTGTCTACAGTTGTGGGTTGTTCCCACCTTGTCTACAGTTGCGGGTTGTTCCCACCTTGTCTACAGTTGTGGGTTGTTCCCACCTTGTCTACAGTTGTGGGTTGTTCCCACCTTGTCTACAATTGTGGGTTGTTCCCTCCTTGTCTACAGTTGTGGGTTGTTCCCACCTTGCCTACAGTTGTGGGTTGTTCCCTCCTTGTCTACAGTTGTGGGTTGTTCCCACCTTGTCTACAGTTGCGGGTTGTTCCCACCTTGTCTACAGTTGTGGGTTGTTCCCACTTTGTCTACAGTTGTGGGTTGTTCCCACCTTGCCTACAGTTGTGGGTTGTTCCCACCTTGTCTACATTTGTGGGTTGCTCCCACCTTGTCTACAGTTGTGGGTTGTTCCCACCTTGTCTACAGTTGTGGGTTGCTCCCACCTTGTCTACAGTTGTGGGTTGTTCCCACCTTGCCTACAGTTGCGGGTTGTTCCCACCTTGCCTACAGTTGTGTGTTGTTCTCAGCTGTACGGTCGTTACATAACAATCCAACACTGTCTCTTAAATCTGTGGCACGTGTAAGGTATTTTCCAGGACCACTTTAATACTATTACTTTGTATTATATATATAGATATATAATGCATTTGCATCCACGCCTCACAGGCTCACATCCTCACACACACACACACACACACAGTCACACACAACAGTCACACACACAAGAATAAGGAAATATGTATTTGTACCAAATAGCAAGACAATCATACAGAATCAAAATTGACATTTCAACAAGTGTTCTATGCCATATCCCCGGTATAATAAAATAATCACAAAACTAAATTGGGCAATAATCTAAACAATACATCTATAAGATTGAGTGCCAATGTTATCTAGGTCACATGGGATGGAAGACTCCAACCAAGACCAAATCTGTCTGAACCATACACATAATTCATTATGAAATGCCCATCTCCACGTGTTACATTAGAAGCTGGCGCAGCTGCCATACCCACAGTTACTTAGACATGATCGCAGTCAATCAACAATGTGACTGACCCCAGGCACCATGCATACTCATCTGATCAGCTGTCGTGTGACATCAGACAATGCAGCAGACATCAACACTGTGACAGATTTATTGATGTGACACTAATGAAGATGAGACAATTGTAGACCTGTCATCACAGACACAGCGAAGGTCGGCCGTCTAACAGGCATGGAGGAACGTCTCGTGTGAAGGCTGTTTTATTTAACGTTTTCATTTAGTCACAATCAATATGACATTACTGTTGCTAGTGCGTTGTGTTAAACCATAAACCCAACAGGATGGTGAGACGTGTGTCGTGAGAACTCTACTGCCGACAGTGCGAGTGCAGATAGCCCTCTGCTGGACCAGCCATCAATTAAATTGAACACTTGAGTTACTTTATGGCTGCTTTTATTACTTCAGTCTTCTACATTCACCTCCATCTTGATGTAATAATATTTTATTTGATACAGTGCCAGATCTAAATTTGTGGGGCTTCGCAACATATTACAATACATAAAATAATTGCAAGAAATAATATATCAAAATAGTACTAATAATAATCTAAAATAAATATAAAAATAAACCTGTAGACCTAGAGGTTTACTGGATATACAAGCCATGCCCATCCTTCCACAACCATCTTTTCCCCAACTGCAATAACGAACATTTGATCAAAACACCCTATTTGTGAGAGTATCTCCATAGCAATCATCTTAATGTAAGCACATCTCATTCCATCTATGTAAGGGGGCCTTTATTAAACTCTTGGGCATGTTGTTTAATCGGAGCCATAAAGAGTCATCGCAGGCTGTGCAACGCATTAATGTTAATCGACCGTGTAAGGAAGGCAGACTGCCGTCTAAATGTAACATCATTATTCAGGTGAAGCTCCTCTGTCAACATTGCATCCCTTGTGAGACGTAGGCCTAAACGTGTGCTACTTATCCACAATAAACAAGGCAGTAAAGGTGTCTAGACGTTCCACTTTGTCACTGCTAAATGTGGTGCTACGTATGGCTAGATCTAGTTCTCTCCAGGTGGCGTGTTCACATGGAGTATCTTTGCCAAAGAAATCAATACTGCCAGCATATAGACCTAGTAACGTCCTTCAAAACATGTATAAAGAAAGTTCATTAATTAGGTAGTGCGTCTGTGCTGCAGGTTGTCCATAGGATAAATCTTTATTTTGGGGAGGAATTTTACCTTATTTATAAACTGAACCAAGGTTATTCTGAACTATTTGTTGATCATTTTCCAAATATGATCATTTGTTCAACAATATATATTGCCTACACAATATCAATATATAATTATATATGTACATATATATATACATACATACTTTCAAATTAAAATGAAAGCAGTTGATTTCAGCACTTAAGCAAGCAGCAAGGTTGTCATGATTACACTTTAATAGTTTCATATTAATTAAACTGGCTAAAACAAAGATATATTTCTATACATTCGTGAAGAATAATTTGTGAAAAATAATCAACGATTTGGTAATGGTTTATTGCATGAATAAAAACAGTGTACAAAAACATGTCAGACTCTCTGTCCAGTAATGTCTCTCTATCTAACACCCTCAGTCTATCACACATCACAAACAAATGATCATCACTGTGGTATGTATGTATACGTGAGTATGTGGAAATAATCTAATATATATATATGTATATAAATATATATATATATACTAAACTATTATTACATTGGTATATATACATGTGCATGTGGAAATATTTTAATGTACCGCCGGTATATTTACATATACTGGCTGTTTGTTAGTTTGAAATAAACAGGTATTGATGTCATTTGCAAATAAAAAAAATGTCAGATGTTTTCAGGAAATTATGAAAACTTCATTTGAAGTGTGTTCGAGTGACGACCGATTCAAGATTACACTTTGGTGAACAGGAGAATCTTGTTGTTTGTTGGCACATCGACCTAGGATTACAATGGAAACACAAGAATCATTTCTTCTCATCTTTCTCATCATATCAGTGAATCTACACACAGACTCTGCTACCTTGTGTAGTGTGCATGCCTCACATGAGCTGGGGTTTTGACAACAGCGGAAACACACTCACGACCAGTGGCATTAGAAAGGGCAACGACTTGTCATATTATTCTCTATGGAATAGAAAACAGCTCGGTGTACGGTATCAACTAAGATGATCACCTAAAAATAGTCATTGATTAGATGTTTTACTGCGTGTTGTGAAAGTATTTATATTAAACCACCTGGAAATGTTATCTTTTGAGTTGGATGGCACAATTCAGCTACTCTTTGGTAATAAATGAAATGAAGAAGAGTATATTTGTGAGGACTTGAAGCTGTCACACGAGTACCGCTGATAAAGCCTAAATCTGAAGCAACACTACTGATAACAGTCTAAGTTCAATCAAATAAAATTATTGTAATATGTACATTTTGACTGCTACTACAGCGTTTACATCTACAGACTACACTACTAAAGAAGCCAGTGTGTGTTTGCATATATTAGGTTTATCTTGACCATAACTCCATCATGATGGGAGCTAGAAACTTTGTATGCATACTAAGGGAACACAAAATGTGCACCTGGGTATAATTATTTTCTTCGAAATTTTCCATCAGGGTCGGGTCAACATTTTTTAATGCTGTATCTGAACTTGCAAGCAACATGCAAATACAGGGAATTCAGACAGCTCTATGACTATGGGTCTACACAGAGTGTTTTTAATACTTAGTTCATCCTGGGCTAAACCAGGCATTGTAGCTAATAATACATACAAGATATATGCAATACGGAGATTATATTTTTCACATATTTTGGTTGTGGAGTTCACACGGAGTTACATTTAAGTCTTGAAATCCTGCAGGATTAGACAAGTCTGTGGTGTTTCATGAAATCAATACATCGCAATCGTTCTCCATCTACAGATTCATACTTACAATTTTCTGGAGAAGCAGCTTGTTCTCTTTTGCGAGTTTTTCTAAGTCGTCAACATCACGCAGGCCCCACGAACTGTTTCTGTGTGGCAGACGACACCATGTAGTTACATGAAACCACATTCAATAGTTGTATTGTAACAAGTCTTAATCAAACATCCTGTAGGTCACCGCTACCAACTGTCTTCAGAATACTGTCGAACCTCACTTTACGGTCAACTCGTAATACAGCCACCTCACAATTAAGGTCACTCTAGGAGAGTCTCAACTTATTTCTGTCACAACAAAGTGTAAGAAATTAGTCCCACTATTAAGGACACCTCATTATTCAGGTCACTTTCGTCCAGTCCCAAGGGTGACTTTAATAGTGAGGTACCACTGTTCACTAAGAACATGTAAATCATTTGATATGTATGTTATTCAAAATGTATAGTTTCATTACAACTGCTTTGTACATATTTGTATTGCCTGCCACATAGAAACAAAGCACACGCGTGAGATGTCAAGTAGGTTGTTTAACTTCTGTAAGGTGATATATACGTGTAGTCTGTGACAAATATAAACATTCCTAACATGCCACTAAAATGCTAGCATGTTCAATGGTGACTTTTTAACTAAATATATGTTATTCAGAAGAACTTTCCAAAAGACATTGTGGAGAATTAAATAAATAAATAAATGTTTGATATCTTATTTATAGACATCTCGAATAATGAAGAACTGACATGTCTGTTATATGTCACAATATTATTAATGTTTTTTTCTCTCATGTTCTCAATTTGAATTCTGCTGCAAATCAACCATTTTGTACAAGTTTAGCAGCTTCTGATTAATTGATGGGGGTAGGCCATCAGATCCAAACAAACAGCACAACTAAGGTGTCTCTAATTTCACAATGAAAATGTACAACACTTAAAGTTAACTGACAAAAAGCATAACAATTCAAGGAATGGTATTTACCAACATGCACACACACGCATGCGTGCTCACACAACTTTGTGATGTTTTTTAAGTATAAAACATTTGTCTACTTACTGTTGTTTGAGCATCATGTCAAACTGCATGTTGCTTTCTGGTGTAATACTTCCATGGATTTTATAAGGCTGCAAAATGTATAACCATAGAGTATATCACTGTTTATTACACCACAACCAATATCTACACTGAAACTGGGTTTTGTCCTTTATTCTGCATACTTTGATTGCCCACAATTCAATACAAATGTGAGAAGAAACAAATGTGCTATCCTGTGATAAGACATGCTACTGGGAGAACAGGTCAACAAGGAAACAAAAGTTGGAGAAAGATGACAAAGGATCACTGAAATTTAAAAAACCAGAAATGGGTTACAAAATTTAAGCCACTTAAAAGACAGTGGAGAGCCCAGGTAACTGCATTGGCTATGGTTGTCACCATCAGTTACTAACAAATCAGCTAAAGTACATATATCATATACTGTGAATGCTGGAGTATTGTGTTCAAACAACATGGAGAGTTACATCCATTGCAAGTTCTTACAAATTACCAACTGTTTTTTCCATAGACAATTTGTTAATAATAGTATTCCCTGGTGCCATTTCATCAAGACTGTTACGAGGTCATAAACATGGTTCCCGTACATAAACAAATTACAATAAAATGTTGTTGGCGTTGCATGAAGAACTAGATAATATTATTGTGAGTGGCATGGAGAACTAGATATGTTGTTGTGAGTGGCATGGAGAACTAGAGACGTAGTTGTGAGTGGCATGGGAAACTAGATATGTTGTTGTGAGTGGCATGGAGAACTAGATATGTAGTTGTGAGTGGCATGATAAACTAGATAAGTTGTTGTGAGTGACATGAAGAACTAGATACTATTATTGTCAGTGGCATGAAGAACTAGATAATAATTTTATTATTGTGAGTGGAATGAAGAACTAGATAATATTATTGTGAGTGGCATGGAGAACTAGAGATGTTGTTGTGAGTGGCATGGAGCATTAGAGATGTTGTTGTTAGTGACAGAGAACTAGAGATGTTGTTGTGATTGGCATGGAGCACTAGAGATGTTGTTGTGAGTGGCATGGAGCACTAGAGATGTTGTTGTGAGTAGCATGGAACACTGGAGATGTTGTAAGTGGCATGGAGCACTAGATATGTTGTTGTGATTGGCTTGGAGAACTAGACAGATGTTGTTGTGAGTGGCATGGAGAACTAGATATGTTGTTGTGAGTGGCATGGAGAACTAGATATGTTGTTGTGACTGGCATGGAGAACTAGAGACGTAGTTGTGAGTGGCATGGGAAACTAGATATGTCGTTGCGAGTGGCATGGAGAACTAGATATGTAGTTGTGAGTGGCATGATAAACTAGATATGATGTTGTGAATGGCATGAAGAACCAGATACTATTATTGTGAGTGGCATGAAGAACTAGATAATAATTTTATTATTGTGAGTGGCATGAAGAACTAGATAATATTATTGTGAGTGGCATGGAGAACTAGAGATGTTGTTGTGAGTGGCATGGAGCACTAGAGATGTTGTTGTGAGTAGCATGGAACATTGGAGATGTTGTAAGTGGCATGGAGCACTAGAGATGTTGTTGTGATTGGCTTGGAGAACTAGAGAGATGTTGTTGTGAGTGGCATGGAGAGCTAGATATGTTGTTATGAGTGGCAGATTACAAAAGAGAGTTCTGTCTAAGTCTGTGATATGAGCTAGGTTAATATACTAGAATGAACCACTCCACAAGAGAGAACTAGTCCTAGGCATTACAGGCACATCACATACATGCAATTTTTTTATTAAGTACTTGTTTCTTGTTTGACATCAGATAAACTACCGGAATGACTGTAAGTATTGGCACATTAAAAAATATATGCTTTCTGCTATTCAAACATATAATTTGTTTCCCGATATTCGTTCCTAAAATAAACTATAAACGAACCTACAACCGTGCCATTTTCGTCATCTTAGACACTGAACGATGTCGGTTCATTGACACACTTCACCAATCTACCGAATGAGGCACCACTATTTGATTTCATGCTATAACGTCCACCAACTTTTAAACAGCAGCAAAACTGACATACTCGAAGTCACTGTGACGTCACAATCACCAACCAGTGCAAATCATTTTGACCCTTCATCGTCATTGTTTGGCAAACGTTATTGTGACGTCACGCCGACATCAGTTTCACTGCCACCAAAGCACGTCTGTTTTGTCGCCGTTTAAAAGTGGGTGAAGCTTATAACATGAAATAAAGAACTGATAAAGTGCGCATGTCCGAATCCTATGCAAATTAGAAGCAGCGTTACCATCAGAAGATTAGTGTACCGAGTATCCACCGCCAACATCGTTCGGAACCATACAAAACACCGAAAATGACATGACTGTAGTTCCAGTTATATGTGTTTTATGAATGGTCACCAGAGAATCTAGTTGAATGTTAAAGTAACAGAAAGTGCATGCTTTCAACCGATACCAAGATCATCGGGATCGAATGAGCCATCAGGGTTTATTGATAGTTTCATACACTATTTTTATTTACACGTCGGCATCAGGGAAAAAGTGGGTATTCGCTCGTCAGAAGTATGAATAATTGGTGTCCCAATATTTAGGGACAAAAAGTAATTACATTTACAAAGGTGTCCCAAAATATACGGTACAGAAAAATTATTATTTTTCTAGATTTTTAGAGTGTCCCAAAACTGTCTGATTGGTTGATCCAGAATAAGAGACAAAACAAAAATGTACATATGTAAATCATAAATCCACCATGGGTAATGACACTCATTATCTACAGATTCTAAATGTTTTATCTAAGTTGGAACTTATATTTCTTTTTCATAATACAGAGGAAAAGATTACCAACTCACCCCATATGTTGCTAAGGTTCCTCCTGGTTTCAAATAATAGCCACTACCTTGAAATAAACCCTGAAATATCAAATCACAAAGTTGACTGTATTTCCGCAAATTCAGTGACATTGTATACCCTATTTCGCATAATAATGGAGTTAATATATTCTGCTTTATATGAATTTAAATATGTGAACTAAAATGTTTGCAGTTATGTTCAGTCTGAGGGTTTAGTTCCAGTGAGCTTGCCATGTTTACGCATTTCTCGGCACACTATGTGCCAACTCGTGAGATTAATGTGATTTCTACGTCTACAAACTAAATCATGTTGCATGCAGTCCCCTAGATGTGTCACAAGTAATTTATTGCCACAAATAACTAATGCCGCAGGTGTGTTGTGAATCAATACTCAATCTTTCAGATAGTAAAATCATACCTGTACTCCAAATACACTACAAGTGGTCATCCAGAAAGTATGCCAGGCTTGGAAGGGGTGGGGCCTGTAGGGGTGTGGCTTGTAGGCAGTGGGGGCCTGTAGGCAGTGGGGGTTTGCAGGGGTGGGGGCTTGTAGGGGGTGGGTTCTGTGTGGATGGGGGCCTGTGGGGGGTGGGTTCTGTGTGGGTGGGGGCCTGTGGGGATGGGGCCTATAGAGAGGTGGGGGTCTGTAGCATGGTGGGGCCTGTAGGGTGGGGCTTGTTTGGAGTGAGGCCTGTAGAGGTGTGGGGCTTGCATGAGATGGGGGGGCCAGTGGGGGTGGGGTCTATAGTGATGGGGCCTCCGGGAAGTGGAGTCTGTAGAAGTGGGGCCTAAAGGGGGTGGGGTCTGTAGAGGTGGGGCCTGTAAGGGGTGGGGTGTGTAGAGGTGGGGCCTGTAGGGGGGTGGGGTCTGTAGAGGTGGGGCCTGTAGGAAGTGGGGTATGTAGAGGTGGGGCCTGTAAGGGGTGGGGTGTGTAGAGGTGGGGCCTGTAGGGGGGGGGTCTGTAGAGGTGGGGCCTGTAGGGGGTGGGGTCTGTAGAGGTGGGGCCTGTAGGAGGTGGGGTCTGTAGAGGTGGGGCCTGTAGGGGGTGGGGTCAGTAGTGGTGGGCCTGTAGGGGGTGGGGTCTGGAGAGGTGGGGCCTGTAGGAAGTGAGGTTTGTAAAGGGTGGTGTTTGTAGATGTAGGGCCTGTAAGAGGTGGGGCTTGTAGGGGTGGTGGCCTGTAGGGGTGGGGCCTGTAGGGGTGGGGCCTGTAATGGTGGGGGTCTGTAGGGGTGGGGTTCTGGGAAGTCTATGGACAAGTCAGACAAAATAGTATGTTTGGGTAGGGGGTCTCTGGGTATGCGTCGTAAAGGTCAGTTCTTATACAACGCAGTGTCCAGTTCTTAGGACTGCTCAAAGTCTACAGTCAGGTCCTCATTGATACAGCTGAGTGAACTGGAGCAACGTGGAGTGAACAAACTGGCCCAAGGTTCGAAATTACTGCAACAGGATTTGAACCTGGAATGTCTTGATTGCTGAGACTCTTTAGGGGGCGTTTGCATGCCAGTGTTGCAAAGCATGTTAATGGGGTGGGGGTGGGCTGAACAATGTCAACAAATAGCATGGCATACTTTATGGATAACCACAAAACTTATTATAATCAATAACATTTAAATAAAACCCGGCAAATTGTCAAATTATAAGAAAACTGTCACATTGAAAAATCTGAAATTTCTTCACAGCCACTATAGCTACTATCATATCATTGATATGCTGATAAAATTTCATCAAAATTACATACACTCAGGTCTTTTAAAAATCATGCATGTACGGTGACCCTCAATATTTATCAAACCAGCCATGTTTTTTTGCACCTACATGTGCTATGTGAAAAAAATGGCAAAAAATCACTCCGTCAACTACAGTCTTCCAAATATTTGTCATTTCACTGCCATTACATGCTAGACTTTTATAACTAGTATGCCCGATCTATTGCACTCATGTCCAATAAAAAAGTTTCTTTCAAATAAATCACCATTTTATAGGTACTATATTATTCTGCATGCAATACAACAGAAGGGTTAACTGTGGCCTGATCCCCCCCCCCCATGTGAAGCTTTGACAAGTGGTCACCATGACCTCAGTGCCATTCTACCTCTGTAGCAGGCCACTCTGAGATGTGGATCATGTTGACACAGAGAATGAGATCATGTGAAGCCTCCACCAGTGCTCCATCAGCCCACTGCTTCATCTGTTCAGTTGTATTAATCAACAGAGGCCCCTTGATGTTGCTCAGGCCAGATGCCTCGATGTAGCCACGAATACTGCAAATGATAAAGGACATTACAAACGTGGCACAAATGACAGACAGACACACCAGAAGTGGCACAAATAAAAACAGACATGAGAGAATTGGCATAAATGACAAATGTACATGCCAGACGTGGCACAAATAACAGACGGACATGCCAGAAATGGCACAAACGACAGACAGACATGCCAGACGGACATGCCAGAAGTGGTGCAAATGACAGACGGACATGCCAGAAGTGGCACAAATGACAGATGGGCATGCCAGAATTGGCACATATGACATGTATACATAACAGAAGTGGCACAAATGACAGACGGACATGATAGAACCAGCACCAATGACAGATGGACATGCCAGAAATGTCAAAAATGACAGATGGAAACATTACAGGTGACACAAATGACTGACATGCCAAAAGTGGTACAAATAACACAGACATAAGTGATACAAATTATACAGGCATGTCAGAAGTGGCACAAATATCAGATGGACATGCCAAAAGTGGCACAAATAACAGACATGCCAGAAGTGGCACAAATGACACAGACATGCCAAAAGTGGCACAAATGACAGACATGCCAGAAGTGGCACAAATGACAGACAGACATGCCAGAAGTGGCACAAATGACAGATAGACATACCAAAAGTGGCACAAATAACAAATCGAATGGGTATAACAGAAGTGGCACAAATGACAGATGAACATGCCAGAAGTGGCACAAATAACAGACATACATAACAGAAATGGCACAAATGGCAGACATGCCAAAAGTGGTACAAATGACAGATGGACATGCCAGAAGTGGCACAAATGACAGATGGACCCAAACAAAAAGGTTTAGTTGAAACTCATTTGAAACTCAACTGAGTTTCAGTTATGTATGAAATGTAGACTGGAAACATAATTAGGCTAACTTATAAACGGACCTGTGTAGTGATTTTTCATAGCAGTCTGAAGGTTGCCAGCTCACTTGAGGTAAATGTTGGCCAAAGTGTACCACATGCTGTCCTGTGCCTGTCAACATAGCATCTGTAATAAGTCTTCTTGCACTAATTATGTATTTAGTTGTGGGAGTGGCAATTTTTATATCAACTTTTAGTATTGCATTACAATACTCCTCTCCAATTACACAAGTCAATTACTTCAGTTAAACAACTCATTCACACTAAATAACTCAATCACTCAAGTTACACAACATAATCACTTCAGTTACACGACAAAATCACCCTAGTTACACAAATAAATAATTCAAATCACACAACACAAGTCAACTGGTCATCCAAATTATACAATTATAATAAATAACAATGCACAACTCAATAATTGTACAACTCAGTCACTCCAGGTATACAATTAACTTACCCATTCTAATTACACAGCTTAATAATAACAATTACACAATTCAACCATTGCAATTATATAACTCAACCATTTAAATTACACCGCCCAATCACTTCAGTTACACAACTCAACCATTCTAATTACACAATTTACTCATTCAAATTATGCAGTTTAACCATTCACATTACACAAAAGAATCACTCCAGTTACATTACTACACAGCTCTAGTTACACAATACAATAATTCAAATTACACACCCCACTTACTGCCGTTACACCGGCTGTGTGATGCCCAGACATGGGGTCAAATGCAAATCCATTTAAATGCATTTAAATGCGACTGATCCAGTATTTGCATTTGAAAATTTGGAGCCAAAACTATTTGCATTTAAATATATTTTAAAAGTATTTGAAAAATCAAATACTTTTCAAATACTGTCAAGGAAAACTGTTATCACAGCTGTGCTTAATTAAATTGTTGCTTGGTCTAGGCAATTGATACAGGTCACTCATGTTACTTATGTGATCACCAAGGCATGACATTCACTGAGAGAAAACCGGCCTTCTTATAGCTCTTTTATTAGCTGACCAATCATTAACTCAGCATTAACTTGGGTCATTATCAGATGGATGATCAGTGTATCAGCTGGCCTACCACAGGGTCAGGTTAGCAAGCAGTTAAATTAACAGTGGGTGGATTAATCTAATTTTATTGGAAGACAGTGCATCAGTGGGCACAGGAAATGGAAAACAGGATTAACCTGTCACAGGGAAAACAATTAACAATGTGTGACCAATTATAGCATGGTACTATTGACTCAATGAACTCCCTTAATTCTGGATAAACAATGGTTAAGTATAGCTCATTTTTGTCATTATTTATTGTGCACGAGCACGAGGACGTCAAGAGAATTAGAAAAGTATTTGAAAAGAATTTGAAATACTTTTGAAAAGTATTTGCATTTGACATAAAAAAATGTATTTGCATTTGAAATGTCAAAAGTATTTGCATTTGCATTTAAATACTTTTCAATATATTTTACCCCATGTCTGGTGATGCCTATCCAGGCCTCTCAATTCAGTGCATACCTGGCATACCTCGACCTAAAGAAAACACCCCGAGTTCCTGCCGTCTCACAGGATTTCATATCACTGTTGCATCGTCAAAGTCAGAAATCGGTTTCTAATTGGCAAAAACCGATTGAAAACAGCTGAATAAAGCAGTTTGTATGCTGGGCCTAGATTGACTCAGTCTATGTACAGCTGCCAAGAGACATGGTGATGAACACTTCAGCTGACACCAGGCAGAATATTAAGATCATACATTCTGATATGACTGGCAGTTAGCATTGTCAGACTCACAGCAGGCACAATGCTATTCAAAACACAGTTAATACAAGTGATAGGCATTTTTGGAAGGTATTTCTGGATTATGACTGCAGTGCTCAAAAACTATGTATGCCTATAATTGGCAATTTATTTTGTCACAAAAGATGATAGTGGCACATCATCGAGATACCATTCACAATTTTGATTACATTTCTTATGTTTAAAATGTTATAAAAAGTATGAAATTGGTTTAATAATTATCTGTACCAGTATCTAGAGAATGCATGCTGTGATGATTTTAATAGCAATTTCAATCAAACATGGTATTTTTTCTTGTTGCAAAAGACACAGCACTCAAAATTAACAGAAGACTGAAAAACCTAAAACAACATTGTCACTATCATAGGCAAAGAACTGTAAAAACTCAGTGATACACTATTTTAATTATAATCCATATTCTGCAAAATTATTTGCAATTACAATTAAATGTACAATATTATTGTTACTGTACTAATAAAAAAGGCAGACAAATTAATGCAAGAAACAATACACCAGTCAAACGGCTATGATAAATTAACATGAACAAACCTGATGCAATCTCGAGTGCGTTGAATGTTGTATCGGCCGGCACGACAGTGTGCAGTACTTCCAGAATGGCGTTCTTGTTTCGGTCGGCTGCGGCTGATCTCATCATAGTCACCATCCGCCGCGCGTACGCAGCCACAAGACCAGGCAACCACAGACTGCCACCACAATCCGACTGTCACAAAACAATGATGTATATGACACTTGGTAACTGCGATTGCGATGATGCTGACATCAACTGAAAGTAAGCAAAACTTGGGTTCTTATTAACTGCGGCACTGGAGGCGCTGAGGTAATTCCCTGCCTGCGGCTACTGCTGCTGCTGCTGCTGTTTCCCTGCAGCGGCTCAATTAGCTATTAAATTAGTCATGTGGCTATAGACGAAATCTAGTTCGTGTTTTTCCTTAAACACACAAGTGTCTATTTTCTGGGGAAACTGGAGTAATATAATTGTTCATATGTCAGAGCAATTGTGTTATTTTATGGTGTAATATATAACCAATCAGTGTGTGTCTCGGCTCCCGGAGGGAACGGCACAAAATTTTGCAGAAGCTCTGTTTGGTATTAGTGAACTAAGAGTGAGCAATAGTACAACCCAATGAAGTGTGTGAATCCAAGAGAACTCAAAGAAAACTGTGCAACTTTTTCTTAGTATGTAACATTACCACTTGCAACAGTACAGTTGTGTCTTTGAGCTTACTGCAATTTGTTGTAAGGCATTGGCTCGCAGGAATGTCATAGGAAATGAAGGACTATTTCTGCATGTAAGATTCTAGGTATTCTGTCTTGGACTACTGGTGCTTCAATGACAGAAGGCAGTGCCCCCACTGGGTGTGGCCTTCAGTCGACTGACAGAAGACTGTGGCCCTACTGAGCGTGGCCTTCAGACTGTTGACAGAAGACAGTGCCCCTACTGAGTGTAGTCTTCAGTCAGGTGTCAGAAGGTTGTGGCCCTGCTGGGTGTGGCCTTCTGTCAGTTGATAGAAGGCTGTGCACCTATTGAGTGTGGCCTTCAGTGAGTTGACAAAAGGCTGTGGCCCTACTGGGTGTGGCCTTCAGTTAGCAGGCAGTTTCCCTCAACTGACAGAAGGCAATGGCTCTACAATGGCTTGACAAAAGGCAATTCACCTACTGAGTGTGGCCTTCAGTCATAAGGCAGTGCCCCTACTGAATGTGGCCTTCAGTCAGTTGACAGAAGGCAGTAGCCCTACTGAGTGTGACCTTCAGTCAGTAGACAGGAGGCAGTGGCCCTACTGGATGTGGCCTTCATTCAGTAGACAGGAGGCAGTGGCCCTACTGGATGTGGCCTTCAGTCAGTTGACAGGAGGCAGTGGCCCTACTGGATGTGGCCTTCAGTCAGTAGACAGGAGGTAGTGGCCCTACTGGATGTGGCCTTCAGTCAGTTGACAGGAGGCAGTGGCCCTATTGGATGTGACCTTCAGTCAGTTGACAGAAGACAGTGACCCTACTGGATGCGACCTTCAGTCAGTTGTCAGAAGGCAATGGCCCTACTGGGTGTGTCCTTCAGTCAGTTGACAGAAGGTAGTAGCCCTACTGAGTGTGGCCTTCAGTTGGTTGACAGAAGGCAGTGGCCCTACTGGGTGTGGCCTTCAGTCAGTTGACAGGAGGCAGTGGCCCTACTGGATGTGACCTTCAGTCAGTTGACAGAAGGCAGTGACCCTACTGGATGCAACCTTCAGTCAGTTGTCAGAAGGCAATGGCCCTACTGGGTGTGGCCTTCAGTCAGTTGACAGAAGACAGTGCCCCTACCGAATGTGGCCTTCATATGGTTGGCAGAAGGCAGTTCACCTACTGAGTGTGGCCTTCAGTCAGACGACAGGAGGCAGTGGCCCTATTGGATGTAACCTTCAGTCAGTTGACAGAAGGCAGTAGCCCTACCGAGTGTGGCCTTCAGTTGGTTGACAGAAGGCAGTGGCCCTACTGGGTGTGGCCTTCAGTTAGTTGACAGAAGACAGTGCCTCTACTGGGTGTGGCCTGAGAGAGGAGAAAGAGAGAGAGAGAGAGAGAGAGAGAGAGAGAGAGAGAGAGAGAGAGGGCAGGAGGAGGTTTCATGGGTCTTACCGGCTGTCAGTGACATGGCAACTAAAGGATAGGACACACGTGTGCCAAGACTGAGAGAGGAGAAAGAGGGAGAGAGAGAGAGGGCGGGAGGAGGTTTGTGTGCCAAGACTTCCATGGATGAGGAAGGAGATAAATTACTAAAAGAAATATACCGGAGAGTGACATCTAGGAATGTGATAATTAAGTTTTGTAACTATCCAAATGTGTCTGAATATATGTTTACCTCTGAAAAATATAGTGCTTGTATACTATTGATAACTGAAGAGACAAATGTGTATCCAATATACACAATACCACCCCACCAATAGTAGACGACAATATGTGACCTAACAATATACAGTGTCACCCAACCAATGGTGGGTAACAATGTGTGATCTGACAATACACAGTGTCACCCAACCAATGGTGGGTAACAATGTGTGATCTGACAATACCAATGGTGGGTAACAATGTGTGACCTGACAATACACAGTGTCACCCAGCCAATGGTGGGTAACAATGTGTGATCTGACAATACCAATGGTGGGTAACAATGTGTGACCTGACAATACACAGTTTCGCCCAACCAATGGTGTGTGACAATGTGTAACCTGACAATACACAGTGCCACCCAACCAATGGTGTGTGACAATGTGTGACCTGACAATACACACTGCCACCCAACCAATGGTGTGTGACAATGCGTGACCTGTCAATACACAGTGTCACGCAACCAATGGTGTGTGACAATGTGTGACCTGACAATACACACTGCCACCCTATCAAAAGTGTGTGACAATGTGTGACCTGTCAATACATAGTGTCACTCAACCAATAGTGTGTGACAATGTGTGACCTGTCAATACATAGTGTCACTCAACCAATAGTGTGTGACAATGTGTGACCTGACAATACACAATGTCACCCAACCAATGGTATGTGACAATGTGTGACCTGACAATACACACTGCCACCCAACCAATGGTGTGTGACAATTTAATGTGTGACCTGACAATACACAGTGCCACCCAACCAATGGTGTGTGACAATTTAATGTGTTACCTGACAATACACACTGCCACCCAACCAATGGTGTGTGATAATGTGTTACCTGACAATACACACTGCCACCCAACCAATGGTGTGTGACAATTTAATGTGTGACCTGACAATACACACTGCCACCCAACCAATGGTGTGTGACAATTTAATGTGTGACCTGACAATACACACTGCCACCCAACCAATGGTGTGTGACAATTTAATGTGTGCCCTGACAATACACACTGCCACCCAACCAATGGTGTGTGACAATGTGTTACCTGACAATACACAATGCCACCCAACCATTGGTGTGTGACAATATGTTACCTGACAATACACACTGCCACCCAACCAATGGTGGGCAAAAATGATCATCACAACCCGACAGAAGTGGCAATATCTTGACAAAACAGATCCCAGGATCTCTCAAGGGAGAGAAACTTCCAGTGGTCGAAAGTAAGAAGCTATTTGGGCTTCAAGTAGATAATTTCCTCACCTGGAATGCTTATGTGGACAAGACACTCAACAGCTTCAAGGGTTCCACCCTCGAAACAACTAAATTTGCTGCCACTAGCTAGCAGAGTGCATGAAATACAGACAAGCCCAATTGCATGGTGTTCAAGGGTGTAAAGGTACTAGCCTCAAACTACATGTGTGTGTTATTCGAATCTGCCTCGAACGTTTTGACACAAACAATATAGTCAAATGCAAGAAGTGACCTGTATATTCCAAGAGCATGGACCAACATTTTCAAAGGACTTTATAGCTGTTAAAAGTGCACAAATTTGGAACAATTTAAGGCCAGAAATAAGAAACTTGAAAATTTTATAAACTGTGTTCTTTTAAAGCATAATATTTGCACAATGTGTTTGACTAAACAACATTGACACACAACATAATAAACATTTTTATCAGAGCTTTGTTTAGTTTATTGATTGAAGATATATATTTTAACAATGCCTTTTCTGCAGTTCTTATTTTTGTAATGTCATCTGTTTAATATTCAAATATATTTTTACTGCATTATTCACACTTTATGGAACTAATGTGTTTGGCAGTTTTACATAATTTTACTGGTACATTAATAAAATACAAATAAAAATACAAAGATATAGACACATATCATAGAATAAAAAATAGTTGGTTAATAGTTCTAATGCAAAACTAACATTTTTTCTACTAAAGACGCGCATTCTCACAGCTTTGCTTTGCTACACTTTATAAAAAGACGACTATCTTAATTGTGAATGCAGACAGCCACCTTGCACACAGACACTGTACGTGTACCAGACTACTAAAGTTGTCTGCCAGACCCCCTGGGAACATATTCTTTCATATGTGCCTTAATCATTTATGAGGCATTGCCAATGAACATGAGCAGTCAAGATGCAGGCTTGATTCCCAGTTGGTGACCTAGCTGCAAACATTAACCCTTCCTCACCCATTTTCAGCGAATGTTGAAAGCCATCTTTTCCCAAACGTAAGCCACACGTAGCATCATACTGACACAAAGTTATATCACACACACTGCGAATTACTGTTACTGACAGAGGCAGACATCAGGATATTAAAATGTACGGGTTCCTCTGGCTGGTATTTTACACCTATTTTATTTGCAAATTGCATTGTGTAATGGGTATATTGGGGTGTACACCTGTTGTGACTGGTGCACGTAATGTAGAGAATGGTTACCCCTAGCAAAGTCTATATAATTCTATAGTTTTTGTCTATATAATGATATAGAATTCTATAAAATGGTTGTGGCCATTTCCATCTGCTATAGATTCCACAGAATAGTCTATAATAGAAATATATTGCCACTTATCTTTCTATAGAATTATGTAGAATATTGTACAGAAATCTATAGAATCTTAACAATCCTATAGAATGTTCTATAGCATGTCATTGTATAGATATTACATAGAGTTTTGTAAGGGTATACTGAATTATTACTCAACTACTGGTAATTAAACCATAATATATCCATTATAACAGTTCAAAAGCTCAAATTTAACACTGGCATCTGACAGTAAATATATTGTTCTTGTTGTACAATGTACATAAACGTCTTTTAAAACAGTTTAAAATGGTAATTTAATTAACTCAGAATGCCATTTAAATTAAAATTCAGTTTGGGAGTGTGCATGAAAAAATTGTATATAAAATGTTTCCAGTAATCTCTATATTCAAATAATACCACTGGAAGTCCTGGACATTTGCAAAGAACTTTTATACTGCATTCCAATATGTATCTTTTAACGGAACATTATTTGTAATATTTATTAACCTGAAATAACCAATATAATTTTTTTTATAAATATTAAAATGAATAATCTGTTTTTAATTAACATTTGTGTTAGGTCATGACCCAGCCTGATGTGTTGTGTTCGTTTTATTCATCTCAAGTTTTACAAGCACAGCTTCAATATGGCGATGATGTATCTTGGACTACTTTAACATAATGTATCATTACACAGTGATGCTTCTAATACAAGGAGTCACATATTACAACATCCCCTGTATGAGATAGTTAAAATTCCCAGGTATTATTGATGACTTATGTAAATATAAGTATGCAAAGTTTAAAATAAATTGTTACGAGTCCGTATAATTTTAAAAAAAACATGTAAACAATTAATGTCTGAAAGTTACATGTTCATAGAAATGTTCACTTAAATCAGTGTTTATAATGAGATTAATAATTCTCTAAAGCAGTCATTGGGTAGACAGCCCTGATATCATGCTGGGTCTCTGATACGTCCTGAACGAGTGCCAGTGACACCCTTGGTGACTTCTTTCCTCTCAGCTCGCGGCTCTGGTTCACCGATTGTCACTGGTTGATCAGAAGCGTGTGGCTGAACGATCTGCTTCAAACATGTTGGCTCATCGCTGAACCGAACAGTTTTGGTCATGGTTGCCACAAGCTCATGAAGATGTGCGCGGTTACGTCTTAGACGATTGCCATTTGGCGTCTCTACCACATAGCTTCTTGGCTCATCGCATTTGATGACAACTTTTCCAGGACACCACGTTTTATTCTGATGATCCTGGATTCTGACCTCTTGACCTGTATACAGTGGTGGGAGGTCGCTCTTTCTGCTCGTCTTATCGCTCACGGTGCTCTTACAGGCCTGGTTCAGTGCGACTTGGCAACAGGGTGGTTAATCGTCGGCCCAAAAACATCTCGGCAGGTGATGGTAGTTTACGGTCAACCGGAGTCGCACAGATGTCCACAAGAGCAAGCTACATGTCACTAGACTTTCTTAGCATTCCCTTGATGTATAAAACGTACCGTTCAGTTCTGCAAAACCATTGCTTCGAGCATAGTTTGAGGAGCTCGTTACATGTGTGATCCCCCAAGTCTCCACGAACTTCTTGAATGCTTAGCCTGTATATTCTGGGCCATTGTCTGTCAAGATTTGATCAGGTCGTCTGAACATTGCGCAGTAGTGGCTTAGTTTCTCAGCCATAGCATGGCTGGTAATTGGAACTGTCATCTCATCGATCATCGGGTATTTGCTATATCTGTCCACTGTAAGCAAATAGTGACGATCCCTGATTTGAAACAAGTCGGACGCGATATGTTGCTATATGGTCTGGCTGGCAGATTGTGCAGTAGAAATGGTTCGCGTCTGTTTGCGTCTTGCTGCTCTTGGCAACTTTCGCATGATTTGCAAGTGTTCTCAATCTCTTTGTTGATTTTCAACCAGTATACGCTCTCACGTGCAAGCCGTCACATCTTTTCAACTCCCTGGTGACCACAATGCAACTGATTGAGAATGTCCTTCTGCATAGATAGTGGTACCAGGATCTGGCATCCTTTGAAGATGACACCTGCTTCCACGGTCAGCTCATCGCCAAAAGACCAGTATGCTCTCAGGTCGACAGGTAGTTCCTTTATGTTTTCTGGCCATCCTCTGTATATCACTTCTCCCAGCTCGTTGAGGATAGGGTCACGCAACGTTTCCTCCTTCAGTAACTGCTGTTTAGCTGTGGGGAAGTTGATGAGTGCGATTGACAAGTGTTGAGGATCACCAGCCTCCAATGCCAAGCCGTTGACTCTGACATCTAGGTCAACATCGTCGTTGTTGATTGGGTTAGGCAAGCGACTCAGTGTATCTGCCAGGATCATTTGCTCACCTGGCCGATATTCAACTGTGAAGTTGTAGCCTTGGATCTTCAGCAACATGCGCTGTAGCCTTTGGTGAATGCCACACTAAATAATAGTGTTCTGTCATATTGCGCAAGTTTTAATGTATATACGTCAGTAAAAAAGTAATCAAAAATACTGAACAAATTTGAAACATGATAAGTTTACCTTTTCGAATTAAACTGTTTACTAAATAATTACGCCTTGTGTATGTTGCAGAAACAAAGCATAATTATCATCATCAATATCAATGAATTAGAACTGTTAGAATGTTAGAACAAATAATTTATATTTAGTTTATCAGTGATTTTACAAAAAAAGTTAGTTCAAAAGTGCACCTCTGGAGTACGTGTAGGCCTAATTCCATGACTTTTATAGCCAATATAGGCACTTTCATTTTTTAGTGTATTTTATAAAAAAGAATTGTATAAAATAAATGTTGCAAGTCAAAACAACTGAATCAAGTCGTTTTGACTAAGTCTGAACAAATGTTATGTATTGTACAATCTACTTGTAATAGTTGTATCACACTTGATACAGGCAAAAAATTACAGCCTTTTTGGATTCTTGAGTTTGTGAGTTACTCTACATTAACTTATTCAAATATTATAATTTACATATAAACGTATATTTTTTTAATTGGAGTAATTGTAAAACAAGCCATATTAAAAAAATTAAGATTCAATGAAAAAATAAGTGCACTGCCCGGGAATCGAACCCGGGTCGCAAGAATGGGAATCTTGCATGATACCACTACACCAGCAGTGCCTGTGGCAACTACTTTTGATATTACATGCCCCATCTCCGATCTGGGTTTGTTTTTGTATTACATCTTCTATTAATGTGTTATTGTTAGTGCAATGTTTTATATTTTAATAATAAAACTAAGACACTGAATTTATACTTGCTAGTATCCATACCTTCAAAATGCGAATATTTGTGACGACACGTGGATCAGACGGTCCCCAACGAAACGAAAGGCGAAAGTTCGCGTCCAATATATGTTCCGGAAGTTGCGTGGAAAAGATGCGCATGCCGTGAGATCTGCCTGAAATGTATTCTCTAACGAGAGGGCCCTCGAAACTAGCGTCGAAAGCCAGTCAGAGAGGCACGTTTTTCGTAAAATTTTAAGGCATAAAGTGTAGAGCAAAAAAACCAGTTGGTCACGTAAAAATAAAGGATTTCTTAGACTCAAAATAACACATTTTACGCTGATTTTGTTCCAGGTCTAACACAACAGATCGACAAGTTTGAGGGTCGTGTGGAACTAACAAACAGGCCATTTGCAAATGGCTCGACGTCGATGATCATGACAAGGTATTGTTATACGAGTCGATTGTTATAACGAGTATACAACGTAATATCCTTGTGAGAAAGAATGGACTTATGTAAGCTGTGTTGTCTGACAGATATTGCGTGTCAGGGCGACCTGAGGACATGTGTTAATGATACGGAATGTCATGACCCCTAACATGTGTCTCCGACTACCCTACGACGCACTGCAAACTGGGCGATGATTGATGTCCTCATTTTGGGCTCGTAGTATTTCTGCTGCGTCATAAAAGGTCGAGTTGTAAAACAGAGCATTCACGTTGCCTCTGCGTAGAAACAGAGGCAACCGGGTGCCCTTTAACCTTTTGACCGCATTTGGGTGTCACTCGCTGACAACAGCATCGCACCGTGGCGTAGTATTTATATAGACAATCTCAATGGTACTTAGTAGTGCCGTAACTGATGATGTAACGACTACGGCTTTGTTTACTGTACACAGTCCACTACACATGAATACCCAAAAATATTGTGTTCTTTGTTTTTGATCACTTTCTAAACAAGTTTATTTTACACAGCTGGTTGTCAAGCTCATGTAATTCTATCACACTTATACTTACGGTGTAGGTTTGGAATGATTTCTTCCCTGTATGACTGTATTGTGACTTTAAAGTGATGTGTTGTTGCAATGATTATTGCAGCTCACCCAGACCAGTGTTCAACGGAAAGAAGTACTACGGCAGATCAAAAAACACAATGACACACGAACCAATCAGTCCGGTGCATGAGGATAATGTAGTATTTATTGCTGAAGGTATGGTATCTCTATTTTAGCCACAAATTGTTCAATTTTATTATGTGCATCATATTTTAAAACATTAAAATGTAAGTTGTTAGCCAGCAGTATTTAAATTTAAAAACACCATCCATGTAGCAATTCATTATTCTACAGGACATAGATTTAGTGGCATTTTTATTTACTGTTTCAGAGATCACATACACTACTCAGTAATCCATTATGGTTATTGTGATTTTTAATAGTAACATGTCTTTGGAATATCCTTGGAATCCAAAGCCCATGTTGTGCAATTTATTTCACAATACTATTTATAAAAATTGATATAATTTACAACAAAAAAGTCAATTGTTTAATTTTGGTAAGATGATTTTTTAACGTTTATCAACTGGTTTTCATGCAGCTTGGCAGAGAGTACAACGAGATATGAACAACAGACGAGGCAGAGATGGTGAGTGTCCAACCAGTCACTGGCCGGGCAACAAGCCTTGTGGCCTGCAGGCTACACACTTGTCAGAGGAATCATATGGCATTTTTGCACTTGAATGTGCATTCAAATGCATTCGTGACTTTTTTGCATTTTAATGCAAACATTTGATTTTTCAAATGCCTGATAAAATGCATTTCAGTCTTTTCAGATGCAGACGTAATTGTCTGTATAATGATTATTGCTAGATCCTGCATCCGAATTGCGATTGTATATTATTGCTTATCCTAATTGTGTACTATGCACAACTGTTTTATTCATCATGAATAACAAAACTACAGTTCAAATTTTATTTAAAAACAAAACATGAAATTTGTTCGGATGCATTTACGGATGCATACAATGGAATCACATGCATTTAAATGCGACCCCAAAACATTTGCATTTGTGATCGTAGAAGATGCCATTTGTATTTGAATATTAGTGAAACATTGGCATTTGCATGAAAAAGCATTGACATACATTTCCTAACAAGCCTATTATAGTATAATGCCTACTGTAGTTCCATGAATTGCAACTAGATTAAGCTTTATTAAATATTCGCCACATACGTTGCCATGGTGGATGTACGATGATAATGTATAATGCTTGCGATTTAAAAAAAAAACAGTTGAAGGAATTGGTGACATGCAGCAAGTACTTTGGCAGATGATTGGTCCTATTTATAATATAAATTCTTGTGCGCATTGTTTAAATTGGCACATCACGTCAGATGTATACATGACAATAGCGACAGCTGCATCATTAGAAAAGGTCAAGTCAGTTTATCATTGCATGCATGTTTGCTTAAAAAAAGGAAAATTTCTAGTGATGTCGATTATGGCAACAGACAGTTTACACAGTATGATCGTGTGCAACAGTATCAGCTGACTGCACGGCACAATATTGCTTGACCTTCATATAAACGCAGCTCTATATTTTTGGCAGAGTGGTCATAATTAAATTGTTTCTGTGGACTGAACTAGTCAAACCTATCTGATGATCTCAAATTCTTAGTTGTGCGTGTTTCTTGTAGATGGACCAGAGCTGTATCAAAACAAATTACCGACAAATCAGATTCCAGGTGGGTGGTGTACATATTTACATAAACCCTCCCCCAGCATCTTGGTCAATTACATGTTGGTTATAACTACAAATTATTTGTCCAAGATTGCATTAATTAAGGTCACATGGAAATAGAAAAGAAGTTGTTCGTCAGTTATGTCTGTTTGATAGTGGAAACTTACAATCCATGCCTTTTAAAATCTGTGCCTAACATAAGCACTGCAGAACATGATTGAGTTTGCTACCTGCTAGCAGGATAATCTGGACACGTCCAGCTGTGTGGAGCTTTGTTAAGAAGGTTCTCTGTTTAGAATTGGACGACATTTGTTGTTGTGACATTTGGGTGCCTAGGGATGGTTTCACTACAGAGCCCCTTCAAAATGCTTTTTCTGTGAAGAGCAAAACTATAATAATTACAAAGTGTGAAATGATTTAGATCAGCTGATTTTATGCGTCAGTCAGAACAACTGAAGTAATGTATGTCCTAAGAGTGAAATGAGGATGGGAGGAGTTAATTGGTTCATCAAAACGTGATCACCGGAATGTGGGAGATCCTTGAACCTACACCAGTTAGTGGTGCCAAGGAGTTTTTTAAGGTGGCTCTGGTGGCAAAGTCATGTTTCGATTTAATCATTTGTAATAAAAGTTTTGAAGATAGACTAACAATTTTTTCTCAGACCCTGCCTAAGACATCAAGCAATACTCTAGTCTGAAAAAAATTAAGTTTCTAGGTTGTTTAGTGATATTTCCTTGCTTTTAAAGACAATTAAACAAATTGCAAAAAATTCACCTCAGAAGACATTTTATTTCATTTTGAGAAATACCTAGAAAGGAAAATTGCATGTTTATAAGCACAAATATATTATTGACATTCATACGGGTTTGTTTTGTGAACAAATGCATATGAAGCATGCTCCAGCTTCATAAAAATGTTGAAAGACAGCCAAAACTTGGAAGTGTTTTTGACATAACCCCCCTTCACTGATTGTAAATCAATCCCATGCATTTTGGCGCAAATGTAAGGCCAGCTTGCATGCCAAGTTATAGCTTCGTAACTATTGCAGTTTAAACAAAATTACATTAAATAATTGTTCCTGGTTGTCATTGATAAAATTCATGTCACCAGATGGGCGGGTTTTGCATAAAATGTGACATTTTTTCATTGGCAAGCAGTTTGTTTTAATACAAATTGACGGAGACATCTGTTTTTGAGATATCTCCATGTTTTCCCACCAACTAGGCCCTGCAATCTGTATTTGTAATAACTAAATGTCGAATGACTTTGTGTTTATGACTGGCCTGTACTAGTCTGTGTTTTGGTGGCACCTGATTGGTCAGGGGTCAACCCTGGGTTACTGACAAATGGCGGCATTGGTTACTTAACATCGCGATGCAATTATGTAATCTTCGTAAAACAAGATGCTGGTATCAGAATAACCAGACTTTATGATATGTACGGCGAGCGAATTTACATTCGCGGACATCTGCGCTGGTGTGAAACTGTCATCATCATTTCTACGGAAACGTCATTATAGTTTCCAAGAATTTGAAGGGGAATTCAACTGAGACACACAAAGTAGTAGTTTTTATAGGACCGACATGTGGTGACATGTGGCATAATGCCATGTTTTCTTTTGTAGTACATATGTTCACACCAACACCTACTAATGTTCTATGAAGAAAAATGTAAAGAAATCAACTGACACGATAACCGCCAAGCAAACCTTAAGTTAGTAATTACACTATAGACAATAGTGGCTTCTTGTGACCGAACCAGTCAGATTCAGAAGAGTGAACACAAGGAAGCCTTGTGATTGCAGCAGTGGATTTAAGGAGCTCATTGGTCTTTGACTTAATGATTGACATGACTTGACTATAACGCTGTACTTACTGGGGTATGCTTTATTTGTTTCAGATTTTGAGCCATTCAACATTGACGAGTGGTGGCTGAATCGCACATTACACAAGACACCCCTGACACCCTGAAGGCCTCCGTCTTCACTAGAACATGACGTGTCAGTCAATCTGAAATGATGTGTCAGTTGATCTGTCATGATGTTTCAGTAGATCTGATATGACGTGTCAGTCGATTTGATGTAACGTGTCAGTTGATATGACATAACATGTCAGTCAATCTGACATGATGTTTCAGTCGATCTAACATGACGTGTTGGTAGATCTGACATGGTGAATCAGTCAATCTGACAGGACATTCCTGTGTCACGTCTGCAGGACAGTCGGGATCACGTGACGTGCGTGTTGGTTATTGTGCCCCAGGGGAGGCTGGGAGATATGGGGAATCGGACGCAGCTTCACACATCAGGATTTATTGTCCAGTGTACAGGAACATTGGACATTACTGTGTAAATGAATCGAGATGCATGTTTGTCAGCGAGTTGTGCTGCCCCGGTATCCCAGCATTGCCCCTGTGGACACAGAGCAAGGCCACTCTTACAGTGCGTCCTCCGGGAATGCTATGGTGGAATAGATATTTTGTTGTGTGTTTTCTGGAATACAAAGATGTTTTCAAGGAATGAAAGTTGCAGCGTGGGCAAAAATAGACACATTTTCATAGACAGCTGATCTCGAAAACGTTTTATCCGTATTTTTCCTGGTGTGTAAAGATGCTGCCAATGTCTTAAAAAGATCCAATCACCGTAAATGGTAAAGATTTTATATAACACACTTCAATGTATTTTATATGTGAAATATTTCTATGTATTTATGTGAATGTACTAATATATCACCAGGAACAAAAAGAACAGTGGTTTTATATGTGTAAATGATTGTTGTGTGTTCGTTCATTTCTTGATTTAAGGGAAACAAATATTTCCTCCCAAATGTCCGCTTGTGGCTCTATCATCCCATTTCCCATATATGTTGTAAAGATTTGGAAAGGAATAATGCCACATCCAATTTTATAATAGTGGGGCAGCATAGCAAACCAATTGTGCATTTTGTGATAAAAGCACCCAATTTGGTACACATGTAGACTGAAACATATCTAGATATTGAGCCATCGCACATTTTGTTCCTGACTGCAGTGACGGCCATTTTACAAAATGGTGGTCAGACAATTTAATCGGTGTTCAGAAATGCCATCTCAAGAGGAACTAGATGACTTGAGGTGAGGGTAGTTGACATTCTAAGTGTCTCACAACAGTGTGTAAAGTGATTGACAAGGAATTAGTAGATCAATGGTGCTGTTTTAGTAGATAATGGATAAAAAAAGCAGAACTGATATGCATAAAGTGCTGTGTTTTATTGACACTTTAAAGCAATGTTTTAGGATTTTAATATATAATGTACATAATTATTCAGTAGTCCTATTGATTGACAAATTCGTGTAATTATATGCATTTATTTTATTATAATTATGTTTTAGTAATCACTAAAGACCATGACAATATATATTGATAACATAACTTTGCGTGTACAGAGTTTCCCGTTTGCTTCGGCATTCAAGGTGCGTATAATTACTATAAGGCATGCTCATAAATACTCGGCACAAAGGGCATGAATAACGTACAGCAGCTGTTTACGTCACGGATTCAGCAAAGAAAATAAAGGAAAAGTTGGCAGGATCAGATGCACATTGTTCGTCTTTGAGAAGTGTTTCTTTCATACCTTGTCCATGCATGTGCTGGTTCTGTCATACAGCATGATAACGAACCTCTCGACGGTATGGACGACATCTTCCGGTATACCACTTGCTGCAGAGGATCTAGCATCAGCAGTGTGTCTGTGAATTCTGGTAACATGGTCCAGATTGCCCAGGCAGTCTTCTTTCCATACCTTGTGAGTTGTAACACTGGATACAGTGTCACACACAATCAATGCATGGAACATTAGCACTGCCCACGCCTTCTCCGGGCTGGCTGCTAGTTCGTGGGGTGCCAGGTACCAGAAACATTTGCCAATTCCGAATGCACACCACAGTTCATCTTCTGTTTGAAACCCATGGGCCACTTTTCACAGCCAGCTTTACTGTGTCAAAGTGTGTGTGCATGGACTGTGTACAGTATCTTGCGACAGTCAGCTTCTTTACGGCTGTATGGGCCACATCTGGCAGTGGTGCCTTGCCGATGATTGCTTCTCTATCAGTGCTGACAAGCTGCTTGTCCTCATTGTCAAGCCAGTCAAGAAGAGCTTCCGACAGGAACTTAAATAGTTCTGTCTTGTTGCCGCCCAACTGGAGGAAGCGTTTCAGTTTTCCGGTAGGCTGAGGCAGCCACCACGTGTCTTTACACTTTTTCCACACTGCTCTTGCACTGCCTTTCAGTGGATCTCATTGTGATGCAGTTTGAAGCTTTGTGCACATGTACGGATTGAAGATCTTTTGGGCATACTCATCAATGTTCTTGATTGCAGCTGGCTTCAGCATCTGGTCGATGACAGCTCCACCAAGAACTGCACTGGTGATGGCAGCAGGAGTCTTAAACTGGACATCGGAGATACCTTCCATGCATGTGAGAAGATCAGACTTCATGCCTAGGTGGTGGCTTCCTCGGAGTGCCAGGGGACAAGCCCGATTCTCACGTCGAAAGAATTCAAGGTTTTCATCTCTCGACTGGCAAACCAAAGTACAACAAGAGTCGTATTGTAAGCCATTCTTGAGAGAGGCCACCTAATGCTCTCCTTTGCTCACACTGCTGCGAACAGAAGTACAACATCTTTAGCTTGTCTTGACAAATGGCATCATATAAATAGACCTGGTTCTTTCCACCAGGCATTCGTTTGGTAAAAGCCTGGAACTGTTCTTGGCCAATCCTCTTAACATTCCAGACGGTCTCAATTGCAGCAGCATTTACCATTTCCATTGTGTCAAGAACGACCAGATCTGTACTCTCTTCCACACAAAATTTGGTCCAGCAAATATCCAATGCTGCATGGCACAGGGGTGGTCTGCCAACTGCTCCGCCATCTTTGAAACGTGTTGTTTTTCATGTTCCTGGTCAATCGGGATTGTAGCGAACATCGTCTTCATCTTCTGTATGGTGAAACTGCCTGCCTGAATTTCCTGGCTACATATAGGTGCTTTGTTTGGAGTTAAGCCATGTCCATCAGGAGAACAATGATCCACCACCTGTGATCTAAGGCATGGAACCAGGGGACAATTCTGTCAGGGTGTCAAGGTACATATTTTGATTGACGCCTGCTGCAGAGAACACACATAGACCAGTACCAACACTTCTAGTTCCAGCACGGTTGCCCAGTTCATAAACTTGAGGATGTTTTCTCTGTGACGGCACCATATTTCAAACTCGAGCAGATCTTCTGCATCATCAACTTCTCCCAGACAGTAGCAGTCATTGGTGTTGCAGGATGTACAGTGTTGTCACAGTGATTTGGTGAGCTCTCCTTGTGCGGGCGATGTGGGCTGCTCGCAAGAAGGAGTCGGCTAAATTTTCCGTATTTGAGAAGCATAAATGCGATCTGGTGCGCTTGTTTGCAGCTAGTATGTCATGGCTCTCACCTTCTGTCTTGAGTGTTCACTTTTCTGCTCTATGCAATATTGTATACGAACTGTATTCACTCCCCATGTATGTTCGTTTGGACAGCGAAGGACATGTCAATGCCTCTGCCTTGTCCTCTGGGTCAATGATACACAGCTTCCAGTAGTGTAAGAAGAATGATGGGACGTTGCCAATGTAGAACGCTCGGTGCCAACCAATTTGAAGCTCTTCAATATGACCGTTATTACTAGACACCACAGCGCTATAAGTCTATATACAACAACAATAACACCAACCACTACTACTACCACCACTACTACTACTATTACTACCACCACTACCACTACTATATTCCCACCTGGTGCCAAGCCAGTTATTGTTATCTACATTCACCCTTGGCTTACATTCGGAACCTCACTGCATCATGTGCCTAATTAAACTAATTAGTCCAATTAGCATTTTGTTTTGTACAAAATCAAATAAGTAACTATTCCTAAGCACACTTTGACTTATATAAATGAATTAGCCTCCTGTCAACCCGCTGTCCTCCCCAGTAGAGCAGGTATGTAAAATAACAGTGATTGCATGCAGCCATTTTGGAAAATGGCTGGCACAGCTGTCGGGGGGCAAAATCTGCAATGGCTCAATATCCAAATCTGTTTATAACGTAAGTATCTACATGTGTGCCAAATTTGGTTGTTTTGTCACAAAATGCATAATTGTTCTGGATACCGTGGTTATATGCCGCACCACTATAACGGATGTGCTTCAAATGGATCAATAAAGTACTCTCTGTGTTTTCCACATAAGCATTGAATGAAAACCTACAGCATTGAAGAGCCATACTTT
Organism: Paraescarpia echinospica; assembly: GCA_020002185.1. Classification (NCBI taxonomy): domain Eukaryota; kingdom Metazoa; phylum Annelida; class Polychaeta; order Sabellida; family Siboglinidae; genus Paraescarpia; species Paraescarpia echinospica. The sequence goes on from CM034533.1 coordinate 26,355,741, forward strand.
TGATGCTAGGCAGATATCTGACAAAACCTAGCTGCTTTGTTTGAAATATGTTTTGTAGCCTGATAGATATCGATACCCGAATTGGATAGGAGCCCTATACATACACTAATATTTGATGTGGCACTATAATGAATTTAAATGTCAAAAATATGGATTTTGATTTTTTTAAATGCATGTCTATATGACAGAACCAGTGTGGTGGAAAGTTTTATAATAATAACTTTATTTATCCACAAAGAGGAAATACATTTTGCACTCATAATTAAACATAGTATTTAAATCACATTGCAGTATGTACATGATTGAATCAAGTATGTAGACAGTTGCTAATTAGTAATACAGAGTGTTGCACATAGTGTTTTTATTTACTGAGTGTTTTTATAGTAATTAAATATACAAGAATCTAATTTCTTTGTTTGTAAGTATGTTATTTAAAAAGTAGTGATTCGCTAGCATGTCTGCATGTTTAAGTTTCAAATTCATTATTCAAGTTTAAAAAATTAATTATTCACAGTGCATGACAAAACATGTTTGTAAAGTATTTGCTTGTATCAGGTAATCATGAACTCTGAAGACGAATCAGTATTACTTGTGTAAATGAAATCGGAGGCCGTTTCTGAAGTATGGAAGCTTGGATTGGTGCAACTGCCAGTGGTTTTAACTTCTTATAATATCAGTAGGACTTGTAAAAATTTGAGTCCTCTGTTATTGATTATACAACTTACTCCTCTTCACTCAAAGTAAAGCATAGGATCAAAAGACTCCTCCAAAGCACTCTACTTTAGGCTGCTGACTTTGTCATTTCCAAAATGTTCTTGATATCCTGGTTTGATGCCCATTACAGTATTTTTAACGTGAACTCTTTCCCATGTCCTGCAGTCACCAATTAAGGGATTGCATGCAACAGATAATAATTTTCTGATAAATCAAACATAACTCGGTGGTGCCACCTGCTGACCCTTGTCCACAGAGAAAAGTTAGTAACTCTAGATAACTGTTTTTAATACATCACCAATTGGTAGATCAGAGGTGATTGGTTCAAGGAAGTGAAGAAAAAGAAAAAGCGAGAGGACTTCGGCACCTAGAGAGGGAGATACATTTACACAGCCTCCAAGTTAGTGTATTAATCTGGGTTGTAACAATTACAAACAAATCAAGTAAAAGCACCAGATAAAAAACGTAATAGGAAGCAAAGCGGGGGGAGGCAGAGCACAACTATACAATAGTTAAGGGAAACGTAGTACAAAGCTACTGTGTAATGCAACTACCCAATATTTAGAATATACAATCTGTTACCAGTTGATTATTCTGATACTGTCAGTTTATTTTGTTCTGTTAAGGCATGCAACAATACGTTATTATCCAGGTACAAGTTTGCATTGAATTGGATGGAGTGGTGTACTGACTGTGTGTGTGGTGCGGCTTACATACAAGTGCTGACAAATGTATGTTCATAACTAGATTTAACAAGATTGCCACCCAGAGAATTAACTCTAGGTGGCAGGTGGACAAGGAAGCCCTTTGGCTTATCGAGAGTCCGACCCTTTTATCTATGTGTATCCAGCCCGTCTGAGGTATGTGTCGATTTTATTTTTAAACATATTCACGCTACTAGCACCCACACAATCAGCAGATAATCTGTTCCATTCATTTACAGTCCTTTGTGAGAATGAGAACTTTCTTATATCTAATCTACACTGCTCCTTTGCTAATGTAAGTTCATGCCCTCTAGTCCTATCTTTCATAACTGAGAAACAAATATTTCTATCAATATTTTCATAACCCTTCAATATTTTAAACACTTCTATCTGATCTCCTCTCAACCTCCTGGTCTCTAGTGTTGTTAAACCACATTTTTTTAGGCGTATTTCGTAACTAAGATCCCTCAGTTTAAGTATCATTTTAGTTATTCTCCTCTGTACTCTTTCTAGCATATTTATGTCCTTCCTGCGATATGGCCTCCACGCTTGAATACAATATTCTAAATGAGGCCTAACTATTGTTTTGTACAGTGGTATTATTAGCTCTTTTTCCTTATACGTTATGTTTCGCCTAATTAATCCAAGGATTTGATTTCCCTTTGAAGCTGCAATTCCGCACTGCTCTGAAACCTTCATATCAGCACTAATGGTTAACCCTAAGTCCTTTTCTTTTACAGTAGTACTTAGTACAGTACCCCCCATTGTATATTCTACTTCTTCGTTCCCATGTCCTGTGTGGAGGCATTCACATTTCCCAAAATTGAACAGCATTTGCCACTTTTCAGACCATTTGATCAACCTGTCAAGATCATCTTGTAAATGCTGTCTATCTCCATCACTTTCAATCCTTCTAAACACTTTTGTATCATCCGCAAATTTCAACACCTTGCTTGTTATTTCATCATCCAAATCGTTGATATATATTAAGAATAATATAGGTCCTAATACTGATCCCTGTGGTATCCCACTCAACACCGATTTCCAGTTTGAAGCCACCCCATCAACTACTACATGTTGTCTTCTGTCAATCAGCCATTGTTCTATCCAGTTTATTATACCATTTCCTATGCCATGGGCCTTTAGTTTAAGCAGTAATCTTTGATGTGGTACTTTGTCGAAAGCTTTTTGAAAATCTAAGTAGACGATATCTACTGGTGATCCCTCATCTACCCACTTAGTGATGTCTTCACAAAAACATAACATATTTGTTAAGCATGACCTCGCTTTAAAAAAACCATGTTGAGATGGGTTTATCAAGTTTTGTTTAACAAGAAAATCCACCATGTGATCTTTAATTAGTCTTTCTAATAATTTACAAATCACTGATGTTAAACTCTATAGTTCTCTGACTTGTTTCTCGAACCTTTCTTGAATAACGGTATAATGTTTGCTTCTTTCCATTCTAAAGGAACCACTCCCTCTTCTAATGACAAGTTGAAAACTGTTGCAAGCGGTATGCTAATTTGTTCTACAATTTCCAATAGTAGTTTGGGTGGAATACCATCCACTCCAGGTGATTTATTATCCTTCATAGCCCTTATTTTCTTAGCTACCATTTCCGGGGTTACAATTAATTGTCCTAAATAGTCTGAATCTGCCCCCTTGAACTTAGCCTCTGGTACTGGCAGTGAACTGATATCTTCCCTGGTAAACACTGAACTAAAGTACTCATTCAGGTCTTCTGCCATTAAGAATCCCTCTGATATTATATTTCCAGCACTATCTTCTAGAGGACCGACCTTATCTTGAACTTTCTGTTTGCTTCGAACATACGCATAAAAACTCTTGCTGTCATGTTTTATATTACTAGCTAATTGTAGTTCATAGCTTCTCTTTGAATTTCTAATTTCAGCTGTAGCTTGGTTAAGTGTTCTTTATAACTGTTGTAGTCTTCATCATTTCCAGTACATGACTTCCACATCTTTTGTTTATATTTAATTTTTCTAATGGCTTCTTTCGATAAATGTTTCTTTTTGGACCGTTTTCCTTGTTTTTTGAAGGGTACAAATTTATCGACTATGCACTTAATTTCACTCTTTAATATATTCCAGCATTCTGTTGCCGTCTTATTTTTCAGTGTGTTATTCCAGTCTATCTTTGCTAAATATTTCCTCATGTCCTTTGTGGAAATTTCTCCTATACTGCTTTTTACTATTCCTTTCTGATTTTACTTTGATGGTAAAGTGTATCTGGTTGTGATCGCTACTCCCCAGTGGCTCACATATCTTGACATTGTCAACTAATTCATTCTGTGAGGCCAAAACTATGTCTAACACATTCTCACCCCTGGTTGGCTCTAGCACATGTTGAGAAAAGAAGCTGTCTTGTACTAAAACTAAAACTTGTGGTCCTCACTCCCCATACTCTGTAGAGATTTCCATTGTATATGCCCATGGTTAAAGTCCCCCATAATAATACAGTTCCGTTTGCTTACTTCCTTTATAGCGTTTTGTATTTTTTCATTCTCTTCTATGCTTATGTTTGGACTTCGATAAACTAACCCAACTGTTAACGTTGGGTTTCCTGTAACTATGTTACACCAAACAGCTTCTTCGCAATCTGCTTCTCTTTCTAATTTTATTTCATAAGCCTGAATAGATTCTTTAATATATAAAATAACTCCACCTCCCTTTCTTCCTATTCTATCTTTTCTAAACATTACATATCCTGTCAGTCCCAATTCAGCATCTGATATATCGGTGGTGGTCCAGGATTCGGTTATACCTATTATATGAGGGTCAATATCTTCTACCATAATGTTTAGTTCATTTCTTTTGTTTACTATACTCCTTGCATTTAAACAAACACATTTATATCCAGCTTCAGAAGAGTTTTCCAGACTGTTATTTGCTGATTTATTTGTGCTGTCTTTATCTATGCCTCCATTTTCAGGCTTTTCTGTGAGTCCCCCCTGCGAATCTAGTTTAAATAGATGCAACCTGTCCCACTGTCAACAGATCGCAGCAGGTTCTCTGAGAAAACTGCTGCCCCCTTTCCTCTAAGATGGAGGCCATCTCTCATGTACATATCTTCCCTCCCAACAAAGTATCCCCATAAATCTGTGAATCCCACCCCCTCTTCTTCACACATCTGCTCAACTAGTGCGTTGATCGCCATCCTCTTGCAGTTTCTATACGTTGCCCCCCTTCCTCCCGTTACTGGCAAAATTCCTGATAGAATAACCTGTTCAACTCTCGTCTTCTTTAGCTTCCTCACTAACTGTCTATACTTCTGTACTATCGCAGTTGTCCCCTCCCGGTCTGCATTATTTGTTCCTACATGTACCAGTATAGACCCCCCCTTGCCATGTCCCAATACCTTCTCTACCCTGTCAGTTACATGTTCAATCCTAGCCCCCGGTAAACAAACAACGACGTCCTTCCCCTCGCTCAGTGTCTTGTCCGTCTTTCTCATAATGGAGTCGCCCATAAACACCCTCTCTTTCCTCATTGCCCCCTCAATCACTGCCTTAGAATAGCTCCTTCTTCGGTTTGCATCTGTCTGGTTGTTGTCTTCCCCCCTGTCGTCTTCTCTCCTGTCACACTCTCTTCCGATCCATTCTTTCCTGTCACTTTTTCTCTTGTTACCTTCCCTTTTATTGACTTCTCTTCTATCACATTTGCTCTCATTTCCTTTCGTCCCTTCTTCGTTCGTCCCATCTCGTTTTCCTCTCTCCTCTCCCTTCCCATCTTCCCTCCCTCCTTCTCTACGGTCACTTTCTTCCCTGTCACCTTCACGCTTGTCACGTTTTCTGTTGTCGATTTTCCAATTTCTTCCCCTCTAATCACCTTCCCTCCCCTCAATCTCCTTTCCTCAGTTTTCTTGCCACTGCTATTCTCCTTCAGTCTTGCAGTATTCTCACCTCTCTCCCTGTCGTCTCTCTCCATTCGACCTGCCTCCTTGCTAATTCCCATCTCCATTCCCTTCACAATATCTGTCAACCTAACTATCTCCTTCTGCAGACACTCCACCTTCCAACACCCAATGCACTGAAAGGTGAATCCTTCCTCCATGGTTTCTGCCCATGACTTCCCACAGCCGGACAATGCAAAATCTACCCAGCTGTGGCAGTGATCGCACACCAAGTGTCGCTTTGCCTTGACTTGCCGCTTGCAAGGCGCCATATCCCGATCAGAATTTATTTAATAACTTAACTAACTTAGTCTTTATAAAGACTGTTTCCTGTGTACTACAGCACACTTTAGGTTACAAATTTCAATTACACAGCCAAATATTTATCCTGACACGAACGCTAACATTACCGGTAGTGACCTAATTTAAATACAATCAATTACGTTACGTTAGGCTGCTTTATTTATTTAGGTTACGCCGCCCGACTATCGCCCTTGCTTAATTTTAACAACAATGCTACCTAATCAAAATATCTAGCAAGTACTGGCTTACACAGATATTATCTTATGTAAGTAGTTTGATGGTTGTTACTTTATCTCCTATATATTCTACCACATAATCAGGTTTGTTAAATCTTGTTTACAAATTACCGAAACCTAAATGAGTTACCCTATTATCACTCACTATACTAAGGTATTCTAAAATACTATAACTAACTAACTTTAAGCACAACTGCTACTCAATATATGTTTATTGCAACTTTATGAATGATATTAAGGCAAGAATAATACTTATCAATCAGTAATTCCACTTGTTTATCAACTTTTCTGCACCACCAATTTCTACGATCTATCTCCGCCAAATATAGCCTCGAAGTCTGTATGGTTGACTTTATTCGACCGGTGTATGACTCTTCTCCTAAACGTGAATGCCGACACGTTTGCTGTTATGAACGATACGATCCACACATACAAACTGAACTCACTGACGGGAACTCGTGTGTCCCTCACCATAAAGAAAACTCGAAGAGGTACCTATACAAACTACAACGTCACACACCAAGAGGTGGTACACTAGACTCCGTACCCTGTTTCAGCCTCTCTTTGTTGTCTCAATTGTGTACTATCAAGAGTTGATTGCAAGACTCTGTATCAGAGCAGTGACGAAACAATGTCCAGTCTCTGGTTCTTGCAGTAATGGAGGGTGACCTGTAAATAACTTTCTTTTGTGTTGTACACGAATAAAATGTACAAACCTTATATTGTGTCATTTTTTATAGTATAAGTACCGTGCATTAGAGGACATTGATACGTGAATTTAATTATAAATATAGGCGTTACGGGAACTTTAGTCACTATGTAACTGTAAACACCCTTGGTAGTTATATGGCAAACTATTTAACGAGGTCAATGACGTCACATAAACAAGGGTACTGGACTAGACAATTGTACTAGACTAGCCAAGTGTACTGAACTAGACAAGTGTATCGCGTGCATCGAAACTGCTTTCAACTAGAATACATACCATATTGAACCTATTGATTTGTGTCCCTTATGCATAAATTGTATAGTCTTACCTATCATTCATGTCATAGTTTGACCTATTGGCCTAGCCAGAAGCACCACCCAGTGACTTTAAGCGTCAGTCTGAGAGTGACAACACTTAGCTCGGCGAGTTTAAAGAACCCAACTACTTAGACCACTGGGTTTCAAGAACCATATTTAGAACAACGAGTGTCACGATCCAAACTTAGACCAAGTTGAGAGTCCGAAGCTCTAGCCTCTGCACCATAAACACACTACAGAGGTGCCATCTACTGGGCCAACCCAGAGAACGCACGCGAAGACGCTCAAAAGTAAGTAGGTTTGCATAACGGCATGTCCACGTTTTATGTAGGCGCCCACGCTTCAGTTAAATAAGTTATACTTAGTCAAATCGATGTTAACACATTCTCTCATGATATCGTATTAACGAATAGCAACAACGCATTAGTATTTATACATATTTGCAAAGTATGATCAAAAAGTGAGCGATAATAAAGGGTTATCGAATGTGGGTTCCGAGTTTTGCGCTATGTCGTCACGCTGAACGCTTGCATGTAATAGTATAATATAAAGTAATTATATATGTATGTAATATAAATAATGTATATTAATAATTGATAACATATATACAACATTTATATAAACATGTTTGTTATTTTTTTCAGATGATCTCGTTGTTGCTTGAAGCATGGCAGAACCAGAAACGGATTCCTGTGTGTTCTGCCAGGAACCCCTAAGTAATGGCCAAGCAACAGTATCCCTTCGCGAGAAGGGTAGCCAAGGCATCAATAAAGCTAGCAAACGACGTAAAGACTCCATTGAGACTTTTCTCGGACAAGTGGTGCATCAGGAATGTCGTTACTGCAATCCTATGAAAATTGCGCAATCCATTAGAGATTATGAGAAACCCGGACCAAATTTCCAGACTTCGTTGCTGCGGTCAGCGGAGCAGACGTTTAACTTCAAACCTTATTGCTTATTCCGTGGGACGACAGTATGTTTTGACACAAGGAAAAGACAAGGAGATGTGTATACTGTGGCTACAAGAGAATGCGAGGAAACATTGCTGCTGGAGCAATGTTCTACAAAAAGAGACGCCTGGGCTGATCGTGTTCGGGTCCGGTTGCTCGCTGTGTATGATTAACTTCCGCACCGGAAAAAAGTTGTCCCTAAAATGTGCGTGATGAGGACGTCCAGAAAATCCTGAAAGTTGGGAGACCAAGCAAATCAACAAACGCAGACCGTCCTGTCTGTCAACGTTGAAGCATTTCTTCAGGTCATTCAATGTCTGCAAGATAACGACGACGACCAAACAACTGTATCAGATCTGGTTAACAAAATGGCCGTGTACCTGACAGGACCTAACACTGAACCATATTCTGTCAAATATGTGAAGGCTAGACTGACGGAACATTTTGGTGACCAAGTGATTATCACTACTATAAATCGCAAATCAAATGTGGTGACTATGCGGCAGGAGGCTGAACATGTACTGCTTGAGTTTCATGCTAGTCAATCGGATGATCCAAAGCAACGACTGACCTGGTTGCTGTCCATGCCAGCCTGTGCAGCGATTAACAGCTCAATGCAAGAACTGACCGGAGTTAAACACAAGACAAGTGAACAACACAAGGACATGACCAAATCAAGACAGCATCGCGACATGAAAGACACACACCCTAGTGTTGGCTCTAGAGGGCAGAAGCCCATTTAGAAAGAGTTCAATCCCGCGGAACAGCATGACCGGGGTGCATGCCAGCTCTACTGTTGATGTGGATTGAGTGAAAGCCATTGGCTAGAAGATTATGGCGTCCATGACAGGCAAATCTGTCATGCAGTACACGTTCAAGCGCTGTGACCAAGCTGTCACTCTTCAGACAAAATCAACCGTGCGTGTTGGCAGTGACCGGGTTCAAGTGGACCCAGAGCTCCTCTTTCAGTGTCTAATTGTCGCAGCAAGATCGATTGATGACATGGAAACAATGTTCAACTTTGAGCTGTGTAGCCACCCACCGGCTTTGTTTGACGATTCCCTCATGCTGCGCGAACCACAGAAAGATGTATTTGCTGATGCTATCTGGTGTAGGTTAGCACCCGACATTGCAGGACCCATCGGTGAGGTTCAGTGTGTATTGGATGGTGGGGCTTTGCTCCATCGCGTCCGTTGGCCATGTGAATTCCCCACATATCGAGAGCTATGCATGCTGTACTGTGATTACATCACACGGAAGTTTGATCAAGCCATCGTTGTATGTGATGGATATCACAATCCATTCACCAAGCATATTGCGCATCAGAGACGAGCTGGAGGAAAAGCCGGAGCAGTCGTAACGTTCACCGATGAAATGACGACGACAAAAAAAGACGGATGTATTCCTTGCAAATGTAAACAACAAGCAGAATTACATCAACATGTTGAGCGGATATATGCAACATAGTGGATGTCAGACGAAACATGCCCACGGTGATGCCGATCTACTAATTGTGCAGACTGCAACACAGTCTACAACGACGAAGAACTAGTAAGGGATGACACAGATCTGGTCGTCCTCCTCTGCTTCCATGCTGATCCAAATACCCATGACTTGTTCATGCACAGTGAGGCAAAAGCAATGTATGTGGAACATCAAGGCCGTAAAAGACCAACTAGGCAAGGATGTATATGACAACATCCTTTTCGTCCATGCTGTATTAGAATGTAACACCACTTTCCGGTTATGTGGCCTTGGAAAAGGAGCACCACTAAAGAAACTTGGCTCCTGCCAGTATTTCCAGCGACAAGCCGAACTGTTTAGAAAGCATGATATATCAACAGAACAGGTTGTAATGGCAGGGGAGAGAGCGCTTGTGTGTCTCTACAATGGCAAACCAGAAGACAGTCTGGATTCGCTGAGGTATAGACTGTTCTGTGAGAAGGCAGCAATAAAGAGGTCGCACATTCAACCACAGACCTTACCTCCGACATCAGCAGCAACGCGCAATCACAGCATGCGGGTGTACCTGCAAGTGCAGGAGTGGATGGGTGTAGGCCACTTGAGAACAGAAGATTGTGGGTGGAAGATGTGCGACGGTGATCTTGTTCCCGTCATAACAGACCTGCCTCCAGCACCGGATGTCTTGTTGCACGTAATCACATGTAACTGCTCCACATATTGCAGTACTGCAAGGTGCATATGCCGCAAAAATAACTTCGTGTGTTCCCCTGCATGTGGTCATTGCTGGGGCTCAGGTTGCTCCAACTCAGTCTTGGGTGACGCTAGTGATGATGAGGAAGACGATGAGTAGTTGTGCGTTTGTTGATGGAGAGACAAAATCAAAACTAGTCTTTATTAACATAATAACCATTATAAATTACGACTTCATGATATACAAATTCTAGTTCTGTTTTCAACAAAGACGTAGTCAAAACTGTTTTGAATGTTGCAGTAATTAGCGCAACATGTTGCCACATACCTGTTGTACAAGTTAAATGTACACAATTCGGCGATTATCCCTAAATTAAACTTTTGGGCTTGGTTAATGTATTGTGCTTTGACCGAAGGTTCAGTGTAATTAGCATACATAATGTTATCCTACTAAATGTATGTGTGTTATGTTGTGTGTACGGCTGATGCTGACGACAACAGCATGCTTATATACAGAGAGTAGTAATGTTATACGGGAGAGAATTCGGCGGTTGACCTCAGTTAAGCCTTTCAGCTAGATTCACGTGTTTATGTTTGACCTTATATCAAGTGTTTGTTATACACGATGTTCCCAATTAAATGTATTTGTATTATGTTACCTATACAATTGATGATCATGACAGTAGCACACTTTTAGACAGCGTACAATCATGTAATTTTGGAGTTAATATGACGATTTTACTATAATTAAGCCTTCGGGCTAGATCTTTAATGCATTTATGTTTTGACCTTACACCAATGGTTCATTATAATTATTATTATGCACATTGTTCTACTATTAAATGTATTTATGTTATGTTCCATGTACGATTTATGTCGTACTTATATACAGATAATAATCATGCTATACGGAAGAAAAAATGGAGATGTAAGTCCAACTATTCGTGCAATTTATGTGATTCGAAGAAATAATTTCATAGAAAGAGTTATTCAACATTAACATATGTTATTGTCTATATATGTTGTTATGGTTTCTGAACATGTCTGCATATTTACAAACACCCATCTTAATAGTTTGGGGTTTGCAGAAACATTATCGTGTTCATTCTTTTTCCCGATAGTAAAATCGTGATGAAATCGCGCAGGAAAAAGTTATCAACATATGGATAATTTTGACAATGTTCCACAATTTTTAGAAGCGAAGACTTTTGATATGTTGTCTAGGACATACGCCTGCTATCAAAACTGCAAAAATTGCTTCTGTTGCAATTTGTTCCAACATTACCCTATTTTGGCCATAAAAGTCCTTGACTATATATCGTATTACCGAGATCACTGTTCGACAGCAAACCGCTCGACGGCAAAACTGCTGGATGGCAAACCGTCGAGAATCGAAACAGAAGCGATTTTTTTCAGAAAATGCCGCGCGGCAAATTTCTCTTTGACCAATCAGCGTTGTTGTTTTTGTATGTCGTCAAAGTGCACATGTCAGATTGCACGTGTTCCAATATAGCGATGTAAACACTTTAAAATAAAGGAAAACGGATTCGAATTAGCAGCGCCGTCTGTTGATAACAGTAGTTGATAACCCTGAATTACCAGCACCGTATGTTGATAGCCCTGAACAAAATCATGATGTAGGCAAACAAACTTATCGTAGAGGTAGAGAGACGGGAATTGCTATATGCTCCATCCCATCCTGATTACAAAGACGCAAATAAGAAATTAGCTGTGTGGGAAAGCATTTGGGCCAAGCTAGACACGACTGGTACGTGAACATTAATAGAAATAATGCAACACAAGTTTCGATGTTAGTATAAATATTAAGGAGTTCGGACCGTTCGCAGCACGTGCTATCGAACGGTGTTTTTATGACTTCAGGCAGCTGTCAAAGCCAACGTGTGCCGTGTTGAATATTAAAAGTATTGTCAAAAGAACGTTTAATTATAACACAAAAAGCTCACCATCACACCTGTTCCAACCAAATATCTGATCGACCGAACTTTGCTGGAATGAAGATTCAAGAATCCATTTATTTGACCTTGTCAACATATACATTATATGCATTTATGCATTGGTAATATAAGTAATGTGTAAGGTCGGGGAGACTCCCGTTAAGACATATACTGTCGCTAGCACGGGAACCACCCCACAAATGTAAACAATAACATGTACATAGTATGATTAGATTAGTAAATTATAATCATTGCTTTAAGACTTGCAAATATAGCAATTCTGGATGAAACAGCACGATTCATAATTTAGAGTAGTGTATTTTTATGTAACCCGAGAAACCATGTAGACTGTGTGTATAAATTGTCTGAATGATAATGTCTGGTGTATTATTAACTGTCTCAAATACGCGATATATAATGCATTTTTTAGCAAATTCATGTGTGACTCGAGGCATACGCAGATCATTTTGTATACGTGGGTTGTGTTGACGAATGTCATTGTTGTGTGTGCAAGGAATAACTTTGAAATATTCGGGTAATTGATTGTTAATTAATTGGTAATAGAATTTTAGTTGCTGGAGTTTATAAATGTTATCCAACTTTAGTAATTGAAATGTTTTATAAATAGGACTTGTGTGAGCATTGTATTTACTTAGGGATATTATTCGCATTGCATTTTTATGTAATTTGAAAATTCGATGTGCCTGATGACCCCGTAAGAGGATACCATAATTAATATTTTTATTATATAGTATGGAATCACAAGTTACAACTAACATTACTAGCCTAGATTTGCAACGGGGAGATTCCGGCAGTCTTGATTAAAATTGATGTGACAGGTAGATGATTATATAAAATTTATGTATAAACATGGGTGATTTCATGTTTGTTTTGTGAAGAAACATGCTAATTAGGCACGGACACAGTATTATGATATTTTAACGTATTTCCTATTCTTGCACATTTAAAATCTTGCTAAAACGTAATAATTATTTTAATTTTAAATAATAATAATACATTTTATTTGGTGTATTGGCAGATCCAAATTTGTTCATGGCGCTTCACAACGCCGTGGTGCAGTGGCTAGAGCTTCGGACTCTCAACCGAGAGAACCCTGGTTCGAATCCTGTGCGGCCGTGTCGAACCTTGGGCAAGTTCGTTCACTATACGTTGCTCCAGTTCAATCAGCTGTATGAATGAGTACCTGGCTATAGACAGTGGTGGATATTTGTGTACGAATAGTCTTCGCTCATTAATTGCAGCGTGCCTGGATGCTACCCAGAGAAGTCGAGATGGTGTTCGACTGAACAGGTCTACCAAGGAGTAAAGTGTAAAGCGCTTTGAGCAGTCCTGAGGACTGGATACTGCGCTATATAAGAACTTATCTTTACAACATTTTATAACACTAATAATAATGTATTACAAATACTACTTGAAATAAGAATTATAAATCAATAAAATGGTGTTGAATTTCTACCAAGAAATTAAGGAAATCACAAAATAAATATATTATGTAAAATGGTCCTGAGTTCTTATCTGACCAAACCGAAACTACCAAGACAGATAACAAGATATGTCAAACAGCTTTATTGCAGTTATCCTGAATTTTACCTGCAATCCGGAAGGATAACACACAAAAACAGTCATCATTAAAAGCCTGTCATGACCATAATATTATATGTATGTTCAAATAAGTAAGCTGAAATGAAATAGTTGGTTGTTGTTTTGCGGATTGCCTCTTTTATGATACTTAGTAGTATAGCAAACTGCTCTTGTGACATACGAAAGTAGGTAAAAAGTGATCATCGTAACTGTCCAGTTCACGGACAAGCCTATGGAATTCTCCATGGTTGTTTCTCTTCTGGAGAGTTTCGTGTACCCAGACACGTCGCTTTCGTCGTCGATTGTTGCGTTGTTTATGCCTTCTGACTAACAACAGTAGGAGTAGTGCTTCCTCCTGTCGATTGCTTCTTTTGCCCGCCAAATTTTATAGCATCTATAAGCTGTTCACGTGACAAATTTGTATATGCCGTTGAAGATTGCCGCGCTCTGTGTACTAGGTTCTGCTCGCGGTTTGCCGCTTTGCCGTTGCCGTCGAGCAGTGTAATAAGGCCTTTACCACCACCTCACACCGGATGTCTAATCGTTGACACACTTCCAGGAATGGTAGAACTGTAGAGCCAGCCTTACAGTCACATGACTTCAGGTGTCACGGCACTTCTGGCATAGTGCCTCTAGTGTATAACTGGACTACTACTTTACGTGGGGGCGCTATCTAACGGGTAACAATTCACTGGTCGAAACTTATACTTAGACTAGTGAGTTTCAAGATGGAAAAATGTAGCTAACCAACACGATAGACATGTACAAAGGTCTTATTTGTATTTGTGTGCATAACATTCATTTCGCAGTTCATTTCGTACTTGACATTTGTACCGTAAACCCCTACCTCGTGAGCTTATCGACTATTCTTCCGGCTGCGGTTCATGTGCAACATACAATCCATAGGAAAAGTGTGGAAGAGGCTTCATATCGGGAATATTCTGTGTATTTACTTATCAGAAATATATGAATTGACAAATAAAATTGTGTGTTTGTTTTTAGTTTTCATAGTCATCAAGACACATCTCATTTTTCCCCCATTTTAGTGACAACAATTCTTTTGTCAACGTGTCAGTGTGGGTGGCGTTCAGTTTACCTCTGTGAATTTGAAAACTGGTGTGAGCGAAAAGGACTATATGCATAACATCTAAGGACAATCACGGGACACGACTCCATTTAAAGAGGCAGGGAAAACTTAATTTCGCGAAATTTTTTGTTTTGTCCCTGTGGGACAAAAACGTTAAATTTTCGCGAGATTAACCCCAAATTTTTTTCTGTCTAACCTTAATAAATAATTTTTACCCGCTAGATGGCGCCATCCTGTAACTTAGTACTTTAGTTATCCACTAGGAGGTGCTACGCTAGAAGAGACGTCGCACCGGAAGTAACGTGACTGTCATGACGGCCTCTACGTTTCCACCATTCCCGGAAGTGTGTCGACGAATAGAGATCTGACAAGTCTGGTAGAGGGCATTACTCTAACTAGTTACATTGGGTGGCACCGGATGTCCCCTTTCTCATGGCCGCGAACAGTTTTTATATTAAGACAAGTCACCTGATGTACCTTCGGTCTGATTGGTTATACAAATGAGATGACGCTGGAAACTAGTGTATGTACCTTGATTCATATGATTTTGTTCTTTCCCTTTTCGACTCTCGAGAAGTACATATTATGTCTGGTCGCTCCCACTATTTGTAAATATGGAAGAATGTCGCTGGAAAGATGGGTGTTTCATATTATGGTTTCTGTTAAATGAAGCGATTCCTCATACGAGTCTCATGACCGCGTGGTTGGAGGTGAATCCGGACAGATGGCTGCCTCTTGAAATGAAGGTATGTCACGTGATTTTCCTTAGTTCTTTTGGAAATAGTCATTTTTTAGATAATAGCATTCTTGAAAGTTACCTATGTGAACTGATTGCCCCAAACTGACACGTAAAATCACTAGGTGACGCTTCTTGGTATGTCAATAGTTAAAACAACTATGATACGAAACTCGCCGGACGCTACGTGTCGGCACGAACCGGCGCCGAAGACCACAACTCGATAGATAGAAACAACCTGATCCGCCTGTGAAGTTAGTTATTCGGCGGACTGAAGAGAGTCGTAGTTAGTATCGGCATTTACCCGATTTTTCGATCATGCACCGCAGAATGGTATCCTCTAGAGATATTGACGTGTGGTCTTCGGCCTCTGATTCTGTTCCCGGAAGTTTGTTGTCGAATAGAGATTCGAATAGACGGTAGACGGCGTTACTCTAAATGATTACATTGGCGTCGTTTGGGTGGCGCAAAAAGTCGCCTGTGCCTCATGGCCGCACCCACTGTTTATATTAACAGATGTAGTGCAAACGGATGTGAATAGTTTGAAAGATGTTCGCTTCCTAATAGTGTGGATTCTACTAAAGGGTGCAACACTTCGTGTAGGGAATTCCATAAACCGCGTGAATGTCCTGGTCACGTGTAGTGTTTGTAAATATGGAAGTTTCCATACCTGAAGTGTGTCTCCAGAAAGATGCCTGTTTCATATAAATATGTTTTCTGCTAGGTGGTGCTGTGTCACGTACATTCAATTTCAGAAAATCGTACGTATGTCATTGCCGATAACTGGTTGTTTTACTGGAAATGAAGCCTCGAAAAGATGGCTGACTCTTTGAATGGAGGCAGGTCACGTGATTGACCTGAGATGTTATGGACACAGTCGTTTACGCTTATATCAGTTTTAAAATTCACTTATGTAAAAAAAAAACACTGTCACGTTAAAAAAGAATTGTTGTCATTGAAATGGGGAAAAGTGAGGTGTGTCTTGATGACTATGAAAACTAAAAACAAACTCACTAGTCCATAGCATCAACACGATTTATTTGTTAATTCATATATTTCTGATAAGTAATAGACATAATATTCCCGACAGTTTGTTTCTTGCACACTGTTCCTGTGGATTGTATGTCGCGTACAAACCTGTTTTTTCCCAAATCGGTAATACTAATATAGTTCTCAACGGTTGATTTGCAACGGTGTCGTCGAATGAGGTGCGCGCCGCGATGATGCACGTTGTCTACGATGCCAACGACGACCGCTGTCAAATGGAGTGCTGGTTTCCTTCTTCGTCCATTGACGCTGTCTACATATAAACTTCCGTTTTTTCAGCACGTCGTTCAGGAGATTTACAATGTTACTTCCGGGTACAACATCTCACCACGATCGTTCAACATATGCCGCCTTTCATTTTATCAACGAGTCGCCATGCTTTCAGTTTCATAGGTTTTTGTATGCTTTCATTTTCGATGTTTTCATTTTTGCTAGCAGGCTGTACTTCGTATTCACCTTCACTGGAAATTTTTTCTATGGCAACACGCAAGGGTTCCTACATACATTTGTGGGAAAGATCGTTGTACAGACTCAACACCTGGTTATATAACACAACCTTTTCCCTCTCGTCTATTTCGTTGTCGAGTGGTCGCAAGGCACTTTCGATAGGGTTAGCAGGAGAAGAAGGTTGCGTTTGAATATAGTCCAAAATGCGGGGATCGACCAGCGCTATTTTCTTTGTATGCTCCATGGTCACCTAAGATGGAGGCAGGAATGTCGAGGTTGTTGCTGAAGCCAGAAACTCTGGTGTCGTAGTGGGCATTGGGACAAAAGTATTCAGCGACGTAGCGCTTGTCGACGATCAACAGCGACTGTAGACACTGTACCGTTTCCAGCTATCTTTCCGTGTAAAATGTCTCTTACAATCTGGGTACTGCACGGCGATGGTGTGGGCGTGTTGGCAGCCGGTAGAATAGTCGATGAGCTGACGTAGGTGTCTACGGTTCAAATGTCAAGTAGGAAATGAACTGCGAAATGAATGTTACGCACTAAAATATTACTAAGAACTTTGTACCAAATTTATTGTGTTGCTCAACTAAATTTGTACTCACTGGTCTAAGGATAAGTTTCGACCAGTGAATTGTTTACCCGTTAGATGGCGCCCCCACAAAAATTAGTAATCCAGTTATACACTAGGGGCACTAGGCCAGAAGTGCCTTCACACCTCAAGTCATCTGACTGTAATGGCTGCCTCTACAGTTCTATAATTCCCAGAAGTGTGTTGACGAATAGAAATACGGCTTGGGGTGATGGTGACGGTGGAGTGGTTAGTACAACACACACAGACACACAGAAGTGGTCGTGGTAGTGTTAGTGACGGTAGATAATACATACACAAACAGAAGCGGTCGTGGTGGTCGTGGTGGTCGTGGTGATCGTGGTGGTCGTGGTGGTCGTGGTGGTCGTGGTGGTGTTGCAGTGGCTAGAGCTTCGGACTCTCAACTTGGTCTAAGTTTGGTTCGTGACACTCGTTGTTCTAAGTTTGGTTCTTGAAACTATGTGGTCTAAATAGTTGGGTTCTTTAAATTCGCCGGTCTAAATGATGTCACTCTCAAACTGACACATAAAGTCACTGGGTGGTGCTTTTGGTTAAGCCAATAGATCAAACTATTACATGAGTCAATAGGTTCAATATGGTATATATTCTAGTTGAAAGCAGTTTCGATGCAAGCAATACACGTGTCTAGTCCAGTACACTTGGTTATTCCATTACACTTGTCTAATCCAGTACACCTGTCTATGTGACGTCACTGACCTCGTTATATAGTTCGCCACATAACTGCCATGGGTGATTACAGTTAAATATTGACAAACGTTCCCGTAACGCCTATATTTATAATTAAGTTCATGTATAAATGTACTCTAGTGCACGGTACTTATACTATAAAAAAGACACAATATAAGGTTTGTACATGTTATTCGTGTACAACACAAAACAAACTTATTTACAGGTCACCTTCCGTTACTGCAAGAACCAGAGACTGGACATTGTTTCGTCACTGCTCTGATACAGTCTTTCAATCAACTCTTGATAGTACACAATTGTTCGTATGTCATGTCGGATAGTTTAAAACCTAACTGTTGTAAAACATTCAACCAGTCTTTAAACACTTCGGATGGATTAATGACTTCAATGGCATCGTCAAAGTACATGTCAATAAGAATGTCATCAGGTAACTTTCAATCATGATGAAATTGACTAGGATTGTCTCGCAACAGGAATATTATCATATTGTGAGATCAACGGCGGTACAGACTATGTGACGTGCAAGCGTCTTCTTCATTTCGGTCGGAGGAAAGTCAATTGCAAAGTTCGGACCCGCTACGGTAGAAGCAAAAGTTGTGACATCGGCAGGGTAGGCAGAAGTTGAGGCATTGACAGTGTCTGTTGAAGTTGTGACATCGGCAGAAAAGGCAGCATAGACAGGCTGAAACAGGGTACGGAGTCTAGTGTACCACCTCTAGGTTTGTACGTTGTAGTTTGTGTAAGTACCTCGTTGAGTTTTCTTTATGGTTAGGGACACACGAGTTCCAGTCAGTGAGTTCAGTTTGTAAGTGTGGATCGTGTCGGCATTCACGTCTAGGAGAATAAAGTGAACCATATACATTGATCCGTCGCTGTCTCGACAAAGCACATTCGAACCGCGAAATGCATGTCACAGGCCATATAAACGTGTCAATAAAATTCGTGTGCACTCGTATACTCTTGTGTTTCGTTGTTTCTTTCATACACGCGCATTCACACACTACCCCACAGATAGTAACACGCTCATTCATATATATCTACAACACTACAGTCACCAGGTGGCGCCACTCTTTACTATACTTTCCGCTAGGGGGATATTGGTCACGTGTGCGCCGCCATTTTAGATTTGAGCCATGGGGGTGCAAAGACACCGTAGGATCATATACCAGATGGCCCTACCTACTACTCGTGTCGTTCGCATTACAAATGTCCCTTATCGTCGACAATCATACGCTTCTAGCAGTATCTGCACCCGATGTAGAAGGGAGTATGCTGGCGTACTTTGTCAATAAGGAGACCTCTGATCTTGATAACGGCGCCGGCGCTTACCGTTGCTTCGACGACTTCTGATTCCGATGGCGGGGATGAGCTATTGGTCACCAGAATTATCGGTCGGCTCGTCGGCTAGTCCTCGTCGCTCGAGTCTGCTGCATCACGAGGGCGATAGTAGGGTGTTTTCAACATGGTGTTCGTAGCCATGGTGTCGTCGTGATACGAATAACGATCCGACTGGCAGAGAATCGCGTTTATATAGATCTCTGAGAATCACGAGGTCAAATGGGCGTGCCGAGTAAGAAGGGACCTAAGAGTAGACAGTACATGTACGGACTGCAGAGTAGAAAACTAGAAGTATGGACTGTATAGCAGATCAGACTTGAACAGCGAATACCACTTCAAACCAGTTTGTAAACAGGCAACCATGTGCATCTCGCGCCTATTCTGTACCAACAAACTCAAGATGCATCTTTCTCTTACTGGTTGGGTGTGTTCAGCAGCGGAGACAGTCGCGTGGCGGGACGATATTTGCCGCTACAGCTGGAAAACAGGCAGAAGCAGCGACGGCTGCGGAAATGCGCATCTTATCTTGCCGCTGAAACAGTGACGAGATGAGGTTAATAATGTATGGTCAACTGTTATGTATCAGAGAAATATAATTAATGTATGGTCAACTGGTGTGTATGTGAGAAATATAATATTATGTTCTTTGTGTCAGGCTTGTAAAATGTTCTAACAAAAATTAACATGACTTAGAACAAGACCTGAATGGCATTTGGACACTATGAGAAATTGAAGCTTACTTTTATCTCTTTAAGTTGTTTTTTCGTCGATGCTGCTTATCTTACTTCCTTTGGTAGTAGCCCTGCTTCACATAAACGTGCCAACTGCCTTTACAGCTGAAGTACTGCTACACATGCAGCAAGTATAACGGGGCAATGGTGACGACGTGGGGTTGATGGATGGTTTGGTTGCTGGGGCTGATGACATCAACGAAATTGATTTGGTCGGCAATTTTAGAGGCACGAATTTAAGCAGTACTTGTGTTTAGTTGACAACTTATCCGCCAGAGGGCACTATTGTATAAATTATGACCTATCCACCAGGATGCGCTACATGACAAAAATAAGACGCACGAATTTAAGCAGTATTGATATTTAGTTCAAGAACTATCCGCCAGTGGCGGCCCATTTGACCATGACCTATGTATTTGACCTTGACCTATATATTTTGACATTGACCTTTTACCTACCACATTTTCACGTAAAATACAACATAAATGTTGTTATCAGGGAGACTCCCATTAAGACATAAACATGTTCCTAACATAGGAGCCACCCATTAAATGTACATAAACAAAGTTAACCTATATTAAGTGATCAGTCTAAATTTAGGCATTATATTAATAAACAATTTTAATTTTAAGATTTTCAGATATCATAATTAAGAATAAGGCAACATGATTAATAATTAGCAATGAATCAAATCAATCAAATCAAATTAAATTTTGCAATAACAACAAACAGCAACATAATCGAAAACACAAAACAATCGTTTAAAAAAAAGTCATATGTTGAATGGGGTCACATGGCATGTTAGATGCCGTCTTCCTGTGACCCCACAAGGATAAATTAAAAGTACGACACACATATACACGTGTACGAAAGCTTTATTACAACGATGACCATGTAATAGCGGGCTGGGGGTATGATGGAATAAATAATAATACAAAACATATCATAGAAAATAATTGTATGAGATTTATTCGGATCCAACGTAGATATAAAACACCTCTAACTGCACTCCACACATCTGGGATTTAGGCAATGTACATAGTTGAGATAGCTGTCTATATATTGTTTGCATAATAAAACTTTGAATTTTGGTCTCGATTTAGTGTTTTGTATCTTATAATCAAGACTCTGTTCTGGTTTTCTCTGTATGTAAGAGGTTAATATTGTCTGGTAAGCCTAATATTAGTGGCTAAGTTCTTTTTTTGGTATATGGTCTTTAAAGGATTTAGGCAGTGTGTTATGTTGCTAGTCATACATAAATAGTAAGACCTGTATATATCACCACATTTAAGTTATTATCAGATTTAAAAATAGGATCGGTGTAACTTCTAAATCTTTTTTTATCAATTATTCGTATAGCGCGTTTTCGTAAAATGTCTAACTTCCTTACAGCAATTCCATTTCCCCATACTTGTACATTGTAAGTTAAATGATTTTGAATTAAGGTAAAATAGAGGTTTTTTAAAGCATTAAGTGGCAGACAATCTATTAATTGCAAAAATTGCTCTAGATATTTTATATCTGATAAAATTAATATGTTTATTCCATGTTAATTGTTTATAAATATGTATTCACAAGAACTTCACTGTTTCTTCTTTGTTATGTTTACCAATATGATTAGTAACTTCCGTTTTTATTTTACTACCATCATGTACCTGGTCTTTTTGGTGGACTGATGCAAAACTGAGTATTTTATTATTTAAGGACAATTTATTGGCACAAAGCCAGTCGTATAAATATATCAATCCTTGGTTTGTGCTGTTTAATAAATTGTCAACACGAGGACCTGATTGGTATACAGTTGTGTCATCCGCAAAAGACAATAAATTCAAAGACGTAGATTTAGTTATATCATTGATATAAATTAAGAATAGGACTGGTCCAAGTATGGAACCTTGGGGTACTTCACTTATACCGTTTTATGCGATGATTGACATTTATGTATCTAAGTATTTTGTTTTCGATTTGATAAATAATTGGTAAACCATTTATTACGTATTCCCCGAATTCCATTTAAAAAAAATTTGTACAGTAAAATATCGTGGTTAATTTAACAAGATGTTAATTGTATCAAATGCCTTTGAAAGGTCCAGAATGTTTTGCACGAAATCCATACTGGTGTTTATATAGAATGTTATGTTTTTTCAAAAAAAAACATTAATCTATTGCTTAAATTGTTTCCATTATTTTAGAAATAGCAGGTAGAATACTTATAGGTCTATAAATACTAAACATTTTGTTGTAACCTAATTTAAAAACAGGAATTACTTTTGTGGTTTTTAAGATTTCAGGAACAGTGCCCGTAACAAACGATTGATTAAATATATGCTCAAGCGGAGTGGCTACTTCATGTATGGTCGCTTGCAGTAGTTTAGTGAATAAGCCG
Source organism: Paraescarpia echinospica (assembly GCA_020002185.1). NCBI lineage: Eukaryota > Metazoa > Annelida > Polychaeta > Sabellida > Siboglinidae > Paraescarpia > Paraescarpia echinospica. The sequence goes on from CM034533.1 coordinate 26,378,372, forward strand.
TCGAATCCTTCGGTACATTTCGTTTTAAGCTTTTGAACAATTGTTTCAATTTCAGTAGTCTATGTGGGTTGCATGAAAACAATTGCCGGATAATTTCCTTGGAAGTGTATATCAAATTGCTTAACAGGAAGAGCTACTGAGTCGCTTATTGATTTACCTATTCCAACAAAAAAATTACTAAATTCTTGTGCAATTTGTTTAAATTATAATTTTCTTGTCCGTTTATGATGAAGGTTTCAGGCAATTTGGAGAATTAGTTTTGTTTATTTATTGCCTATCGTAACATAGCCCATTTTTCTTTGATAATGTGCTCACGTTCCTCCAGCATGTCTGTGTAATAAGTACTTTTCGCTGCTCGTTTAATCTTATTAAAAACTATACAATAATTTGTACATTTATTGATCATTTGTGGATTAGGTATGTTTAAGTTCTTTCGGAATAACTTTGCTTTATTTCGCGAAGAAGTCAATATGCCTGATGTCAGCCAAGGTTCACGTTTAATGTATTTTTTCTTAACTTTAACATATTTAATCGGACAAGTTATTTCGAAAAGTGATTTGTATATTATCATACAATTATCGTAAGCTTCACTCGCATTGGCAGTGGATAATACAGTTGAGTAACCAGCCTTAGCCAATAGATTTCTAAATAATAAAATATTTGTTGGGTCAACTGACGGACCTGCTTATGTATTGATCTTTATGGTCGAGGTGTACCATATATGATATGGAATATTCCAAAGTGATCAGCTAAATCAGTTATAATAATCCCCGATTGATAACTAGGATGAGTATGATTTGAATATATGTGATCTATAAGTGTTGCCGAATATGATGTTATTCTTTGTGGTTTGGTTATATGCGGAATAAATCCTTGGGATATTACGTTATCTATGAAGGCGTTGGTTTTTTGATGGGTAACAAAAATTAGCAAATTAATGTTATACTCACCCATTAAATAAGCAGTTTTATTTTCATTTGAAATTTTATCCTGGATTTCTATAATATTGCTTATAAATAGATGAATATCTGCACAGGGAGGAGTGTTAGGTCGATACATTATACCTACTATAATACGTTTATTACAATTAAGGGTGAAATTGTTTTTTAATGTAAGTTTGGAAATTATATAGACTCTGTGTATAAATTCTATCAATGGTTACATTTGGTATATTGTCAAGTGTCTACTATCTTGTGTTTAATGCATTGTTTTGCATATAGACTCTGAAAATAAAAAAATTATATTGTTTCTTCCACGAGTGTAGTATTGTCAAACTTAATAGTTGTTTGTGAAGGGTATATCATTGACGTAGTCAGGTAGTTCAACTAATTTCTAATACAATTTTTGTTGCTTAAAGTAGATGTTCGTTAATCTTAAAATGTTGAAGAGAGATTGTCCATGAATATGCTATTGTTAGGACTAGTATGATGATTTGATGGTTGAGATCACATTATGACATACATATGATTAAAAACACATACATATTATTCATACAATGAAAACTTACAATTTCATTATACGTTGCAGGTTAACCACTCGCAACGGCTAAAAGACCCTCCACTTCAACCCTGGTTGAGCGTTCAGCTGGATGGCAAGGTGCTGTGTGCACACTGCAACTGTATGGCTGGTTTGATCGACTTCTCTAGACCCCAACGTAAGCGGAAGCAGCAAGTGTGTAGTGAGGCTGTCATTACAAAACAGTCCAGAGATGTGCTCGCCGCTCCAACAGCTGAGGAGGAAGAACGATTTTATAGATGCAGATGCACTTTTTGATGAAAGCTGTATCACTATGAGTCGTGAGCATCTGATCGACAAAAGCAAGACTGTGTTCACTACAATGTCGATAACACAAGTTGCAGCTGGTGCCACAGAGAAAGAGACCCGCGGTCAGGCACGAAGTTATGCGTGGTTCAGCTATCATGCTGGTCGTGTCACGGCCTCCAACTTCAGAGCAGCTACACACATCAACCCGAACAAGCTATCAAAATCGCTGATCCTGCGTATCTGCTACCCGCATTCGTGCAAAGTGCGTACCGCATCAACAACATGGGGTCGCTGTGCAATCTGTGGACACTGTGGTCGATGGCTTCTGTTGTTATTGTCAGCGACCAGTAGGGGGCGACATGCTGCAGTGTAAAAGCAACACACCCGCTTTCATCGCCAGTGAATCGGCCTAAACAAGTCCAAAAGCATGATTGGTATTGCACAAACTGTCGGAAATTAAAAGGAAAACTCTAGGTGTGACCTGCCATTATTTCATGAAGCATTCTCTTGTCATTTGTTTCTTCACTGATATGTTTGTGTCGTTTGTTAATATGTACCAATGGTGTAAATAAAGTGTAAGCATTGTTACTTGAGGATTTACTCAAGTATCTTCACCTTCACTGAACTCTGACGTTCAATCGATGTCACATCATGTTAACATAAATTGTTGAAAGGCAGATAATGTGCTCTTCACGCTCAGATATGGACAGATAAAATTGAAAATTACAAACGTCACTGTAAAGGAAGACAGTCCTGTAAAATAACAGATCTTGTCGTCATCCTCCTTGAATGAGTCCAGCTCTAGAGAGCTAGTCTTCGGTTTCTTTTTCAGATCAATGGTCTCACTGCGCAGATTTTCACATTCGGTCATGACAGACTGAATCTGCGAAGCCGTAATTTCTGTCTGCGTGTATGCTCCTGTAGAGGTGTCGCTATTGTCTTCAATGCACGCAGAAGTGGCGGTCTGTGTCGCTTCCCAAACGTCTTGGCCAGTAGATGACACAAGAAGCGCAGAAACGGCAGTGTACTTCCTCTCCTCGTTCATTTTTCTACGCTTTAGCTGCTGCCTCCTCTCAAACTCCACCACCGCCTTCTCCCCTAGTCTCTTCCGGGGTGAAGAAACATGCTTGAATACCGATGGCACTAAATATGGTGACAGAGGATGGTTACTCTTCTTCCCTGCATGGAAAACTGAAGTAGTTAAACAAAACGTAACCAATGCACAGGTATATGTGTAGGTTGAGGGTTTGGGTAACCTAGAGATTGTGTAATCTTACCTATGCCTGCGATTAGCCAGCAGCACATATGAATTTGGTAGACCCATGTGCAATTTAATGTGTGAAAAGTTATATATATATGATTGTCGTGATTGATTAAATCTACACCAGAACCAGGGCAGGCTCAGAATTCGAGCCAGTGTCACCCACCATTTATAGTCATACCGTCCCGTGTTACGGCTTGCTGTATATTTATTTTAGTAAATTATATATTCAAAGACAAAGAGACAAATAGGCTGTAATCACCTCAGCATGATTTTGTTGTGACATCTAATGTATTATACAGAATGATGTTAGAAAGGATTACACAAGAAGTTAAAAAATGTGTTGTTATTATAAGATGTATGTGTGAATATTGCACACATCCCAAAATCCTACACATATACGAAAACATTATGTTGTAGTTCACATAGTCACGTACATATGATTAGTACAAAATAAATTAAATGTAAAAATAAAAAAAATACATATGATTCTGATATATCAGTATCAGTTTCAATAATTAATACAAAATATACATATTCATTTATGATTGCGTTTTTGTTCCTGTGTCTGAATGACCTCACTGTTTTAATACTAGTAAGTTTAACATCCAGAGAATTCCGTAGACGTGTGTCATATAGACACAGAGTCATGGCTCTAACATTTAAGGTAACACGACATCTTACCAGTTGATTTTTTGTGTGGTCAAGATGACCTGCACAATATAACAGTCTCACTGCTCTCTTTTGGAGCATGACAAGAGAATTGATATTGTAAAATAGAGGGGTTGTGTGGTCAAGATGATTTGCACCATATAACAGTCTCATTGCTCTCTTTTGGAGCATGACAATAGAATTGATATTGTAAAATAGAGGGGTTGTGTGGTCAAGACGACCTGCACCATATAACAGTCTCATTGCTCTCTTTTGGAGCATGACAATAGAATTGATATTGTAAAATAGAGGGGTTGTGTGGTCAAGACGACCTGCACCATATAACAGTCTCATTGCTCTCTTTTGGAGCATGACAATATAATTGATATTGTAAAATAGAGGGGTTGTGTGGACAAGATGACTTGCACCATACAACAGTCTCATTGCTCTCTTTTGGAGCATGACAATAGAATTGATAGTGTAAAATAGAGGGGTTGTGTGGTCAAGATGACCTACACCATATAACAATCTCATTGCTCTCTTTTGGAGCATGACAATAGAATTGATATTGTAAAATAAAGGGGTTGTGTGGTCAAGACGGCCTGCACCATATAACAGTCTCATTGTTCTCTTTAGGAGCATGACAATAGAATTGATATTGTAAAATAGAGGGGTTGTGTGGTCAAGGCGACTTGCAACATATAACAGTCTCATTGCTCTCTTTTGGAGCATCACAATAGAATTCATATTGTAAAATAGAGGTGTTGTGTGGTCAAGATGACCTACACCTTATAACAATCTCACTGCTCTCTTTTAGAGAATGACAATAGAATTCATATTGTAAAATAGAGGGGTTGTGTGGTCAAGATGACCTACACCATATAACAATCTCACTGCTCTCTTTTGGAGCATGACAATAGAATTGATATTGTAAAATAGAGGGGTTGTGTGGTCAAGATGACCTACACCGTATAACAATATCACTGCTCTCTTTTGGAGCATGACAATAGAATTGATATTGTAAAATAGAGGGGTTGTGTGGTCAAGATGACCTACACCATATAACAATATCACTGCTCTCTTTTGGAGCATGACAATAGAATTGATATTGTAAAATAGAGGGGTTGTGTGGTCAAGATGACCTACACCATATAACAATCTCACTGCTCTCTTTTGGAGCATGACAATAGAATTGATATTGTAAAATAGAGGGGATGTGTGGTCAAGATGACCTACACCATATAACTATCTCACTGCTCTCTTTTGGAGCATGACAATATAATTGATATTGTAAAATAGAGGGGTTGTGTGGTCAAGATGACCTACACCATATAACAATCCCACTGGTCTCTTTTGGAGCATGACAATAGAATTGATATTGTAAAATAGAGGGGTTGTGTGGTCAAGATGACTTGCACCATATAAGAATCTCACTGCTCTCTTTTGGAGCATGACAGTAGAATTGATATTGTAAAATAGAGGGGTTGTGTGGTCAAGATGACCTGCACCATATAACAATCTCACTGCTCTCTTTTGGAGCATGACAATGGAATTGATATTGTAAAATAGAGGGGTTGTGTGGTCGAGATGATCTGCACCATATAACAATATCACTGCTCTCTTTTGGAGCATGACAATAGAATTGATATTGTAAAATAAAGGGGATGTGTGGTCAAGACGGCCTGTACCATATAACAGTCTCATTGCTCTCTTTAGGAGCATGACAATAGAATTGATATTGTAAAATAGAGGGGTTGTGTGGTCAAGGTGACTTGCAACATATAACAGTCTCATTGCTCTCTTTTGGAGCATCACAATAGAATTGATATTGTAAAATAGAGGGGTTGTGTGGTCAAGATGACCTACACCTTATAACAATCTCACTGCTCTCTTTTGGAGCATGACAATAGAATTGATATTGTAAAATAGAGGGGTTGTGTGGTCAAGATGACCTGCACCATATAACAATCTCATTGCTCTCTTTTGGAGCATGACAATAGAATTGATATTGTAAAATAGAGGGGTTGTGTGGTCAAGATGGCTTCCACCATATAACAATCTCATTGCTCTCTTTTTGAGCATGACAATAGAATTGATATTGTAAAATAGAGGGGTTGTGTGGTCAAGATGGCCTGCACCATATAACAATCTCACTGCTCTCTTTTGGAGCATGACAATAGAATTGATATTGGAGGGACACGTGTTTCCCCACAGACACACACACATACACACACACACACACACACACACACACACACACACAGTGTCTGTACATTTATGTATACATAATATATACGTATATATATATATATATGTGACATACATATATATTTCTGTTCGCTCTGTGCTACTTTGGAAGGCTTCAACGTCTTCCTTAGAACAACGTTCGCGCTGGTATTCTTGCTAATTAATTTCCTCACCACGATAAATTGTAAACGGCAGTGTGCACATCCGTACATTAGACCGAAACCCGACCTCCCAGATCTAACAACTAGTCTTCCTTGAGTGATATCGTATATTGCTTCCAACATCCTGGATATTCGTCTGACAGATCGTTCCATTTCACATTTCAATGTATTCACATTACAGTTCCGTTAGTCCCTTCCGTTTTTGAGTTGTAAGTTCGCGACGTCTAAATAATATATGCGTTTAGCATTGGATCAAACCACCACCGCGAATACGTGGTGTAGATCTTGTGAACTGTACGATCCAAAATGACTAGTAGCGTCAACAACATATGTGTCATCCACTAGGCGACGCCACTCTACATATTTATTTTCCCCGCGACACGAGGTGATGACCAAACCACCTCCACGTAATGGTTAATATATTTATTCTTATTCAAAACAATTTGGGAACAAGAAAAAGTACCAAAGACGTGGAAACAGGGATTGATTGTTAAAATAGCAAAGGAGAGAAATTACTCTAACAGCTGTCCACAGTAAAGTGTTCGGAAGCGTGATAATAGACAGAATAAGCGATGGAGTTGACAACAAGTTGAGATATGAACAAGCAGGCTTCAGAAGAGGACGAAGCACAGTTGAGCAGATATTCATCCTTCGAAACATAATAGAACAGGTAGTGGAATGGCAAGCAACGCTATATGTAACTTTTGTAGACTTCGAAAAGGCATTTGGCTCCGTGCACCAAGAGAGTTTTGGGGAAATCATGGCGAGTTACGAAATCCTACAAATATAATCAGATTGGTCCAGATTTTGTACGAGGACAGTGACTGCGCAGTGTTAGATGAAGGTGAACAATCTGAGTGGTTCAAGGTAAAAACTGGAGTTAAGCAAGGAGACGTAATGTTCGGATTTCTTTTCTTGATGGTAATCGAGTGGCTAATGAACTGAAGAACAATCAACTGAAGAAAACAACACAGGGATAAGATGGAGATTCATGTCAAAACTTGAAGACTTGGACTTCGCAGATGACATTGCGCTTATGTCATCAATTTACAGACACATACAAGCAAAGGCAACAAAGATGAATGCATTTGCATAAAAACCGGCCTAAAAATCAATAAAAGGAAAACTGAATTACTGAGGATAAATAGCAAATACAACGACAGAATACAAATTGATGACCAACAACTGAATAAAGTAGAGACATACACATACCTGTGCGCAAACGTCAGCAAGCAAGGAGAGGAGGTGACGATATTATCAACAGAATACGAAAAGCAAGGACATCATTTATGAAACTCAAGCAGATATGGAGCTCAAATGTGTACACATTAAAAACTAAACTCAGATTATGCAATACTCTGGTCAAATCAGTGTTACTGTATGGATGTGAAACATGGAAAGTAAGCAAAAGCGACAACAACAAACTTGACATTTTCTAATTCAACTGTCTCAGAAGAATGTTAAAAATTAAATGGCCAGTAGCAATAATTTCGAAGAGAAGACCAGCACAGAATTATAGAGAAGAAGGTGGAATTGGATCGGGCATGTGCTGAGAAAGAAAGACCACAACCACAGCCTGACAGCACTGACATGGACGCCGGAATGAACAAGAAAAATTGGTCGGCCAAAACAACGTGGAGAACCACAGTGGTAAAAGAACGAAAACAACTGAGCTGGGCAACTTGGAGCAAAGCAAGACACGTAGCCGTTGACAGGGCGAGATGGCGGAGTCGCACAACAGCCTTATAGGCCACAAGGCCCGAAAAGGATAGGTAAAGAAGGTAAGGTAAAACATAACGGTTGCGTTGACCTTTAATTGCGTAATATGTTAATCAACAACATGTTCTTAGCTGCACAAGTGTTTTTGACACAATCAAATCAAAGATTCATGCACATGTCCAGGAAACCAAAGAATACGGACTACTTATGGAAAGCGACAAGAGCTGCGATCAAACTATGCAGCTTAAGGAAGTTGCTGTATCTCTCGCGATGACGAAATGTTTACATCCAGTGGTGAATAGATGGCACAGGGAAATGTTTACATCCAGTGGTGAATAGATGGCACAGGGAAATGTTTACATCCAGTGGTGAATAGATGGCACAGGGAAATGTTTACATCCAGTGGTGAATAGATGGCACAGGGAAATGTTTACATACAGTGGTGAATAGATGGCACATGGAAACTTGGGTATGAGTGGTTCTATTTGAGTACCAATCAACACAAATAAAAAAGTATAAATATGTAATAGTTTCGACGACTCAGCAAATGTGTGTTAGACTCACCGTAGTCGTTTTTTTATGTTTGACATCTGTCAAGCTATATTACGTTTGGGTTAGAGAAGCGCGGGACATGGCGTTGCACCATCAGGACAATGTGTGCATTAAAATCAGTCAGCTCTCTCCTCCGCGGCAAATTCTGCCGATATATTAGTAAGTGTTTGTGTGTGTGTGTGTGTGTGTGTGTGTGTGTGTGTGTGTGTGTGTGTGTGTGTGTGTGTGTGTGTTTGTGTGTGTTGGGTGTTACGTGTGTGTGTGTGTGTGTGTGCGTGTGTGTGTGTGTGTGTGTGTGTGTGCGTGTGTGTTGAGTGTTACATGTGTGCGTTCGTGTGCAGGGCTTGGTTTTGTGTCTGGGGTACGTCAACGTGTTCATCCTAGACGGTTTGTGTCTCGATGAAATATGAGACGAATGCGTTCGAGACGAATGCGTTTTACGCACGTTATACCCTATCGAACATTTGAAACGTTACGCGTATTTTTGCGACTGATCAGAGGACCGCTGATCACTTGAGTGCGTCATACGCAAATTGTTTAATATATGATGTAAAACCTATCTCTTTTCAATATACCCTATAATTGTTATATGTCAAAATTATCCACTGTTATGGGGTCAGCGAGTTGTACGGAACGTAAAACATAATGTGCGCGTAATACCAATTAACAATCGCAGGAACCATGTGCGTGTGCGTGTGCGTGTGCGTGTGCGTGTGCGTGTGCGAGTGCGGGTGCGTGTGTGTATCTGCTCGTGGGTGTGTGTGGTGTTTGTGCGTATCCTTGTGCGTGCGTATGCATGTGTGTTTGTGTTCGTGCGTGAGTGCGTGCTTTTGTGAGTATGCATTTGCGAGTGCGTGTACTAGTGCTTGTACTAATGCGTGTACTAGTGCGTGTGTACTTGTGTGTGTGTGTGCGTGTGTGCGTGAACGAATGCGTGTGCATGTGCGTGAGTGTGCGTGCGTGCTGCTTGTGTGCACTAAAATGTATGCATAGCAACACTGCAATGTATCAATTGTATTACTGTGCCTCTTATGCGTATTTTTATTATGTATATTTCACTTTTGCGCCTCCCGTCATCTCTGTTGGCGCATTGACTGCGCATAAGCTGCCGTCCACGATAGAAGAAATGCGTCGGTATATGTTGTTACTATAGATTACTCAAATGCAAAAACGTCGAAAACTTCGTCGCCAATCAGGAGGCGTTGTGCTTATATATGAGAAGTATATGCGTTGACGAATGTACGAGAGAAAGACTTTATGATATTGACTAGGCACCGTCACGTATCTTACAATTTCAGTTAGACCGTTTATTATGACCTAAACTTTAGTTATATTTGCCGAGCGCGCATTTGTTGATGATTGTAACTTAAGTTTTACCTTGCGAAAAATCAATTCATCATATAAAAGGTGAGAAGATTTGTTATATGGGGAATTTATAATACAAAAAAGACGAAGAGTCGAAGATTAATCCCTCCAAATTTGGCACACGACGTACAAGCCATGTAGAAAGGAAACGTTAACACAACCACGTACGTATATATACACATATATACAATATATATACATACACACACATATACATGCAAACACACATGCATACATGCATACATGCATACATGCATACATGCATACATGCATACATGCATACATGCATACATGCATACATACATACATACATACATACATACATACATACACACACACACACACACACACACACACACACACACACACACACACACATTGCATACATCTACATTGTAAAACAGAGTTTTGCTCTCTGTATGTGTTTTCGTCTGTCCGAACATATCTGCGTTAGTTTTGTTTGTATGGGGTTGACATTTTTTACGCGTGTTAGCGGAATCATCACGATGGTTCGTAGAAGTTGGGTTTTTGAATGTCACTTTTGGCGAGTTCAGCATTTTTTTATTTTATTTTGTCGATGTCATCGTAAATATTTTAAATAAAGATTTTGAATACATTTCGTGTTATTGCCGTTTGCACGTGACTGCAAATACTAGACAGGCGGCAATCGCAATACTTACTGGGCACTATTATGATGCCCAAAAACGCTATTGGGAACCAAATATTACTATGTGGGTTTAATCTAGTCCAAGGTTGTGCATAAGAACTATGCCAAATGACAGGTCGCAATTTACCAAAACGGTGGGCTGGATGAATCTCGAGTGGTCTCAGTTCGAAGCTCAATGGATTTTGGGGTGGATATGATTTAAGTGTGGACAATTCCGTGTTGGTTAATATTCAGTGCACAGAAATACGAGAACAGTAATTTTGCTTAGTAAAAATAAGGGCCGGATTTTAGTGTAAATGACTGGCGGTGGGTCACATTCTAGTGCACAGGATTATCAGACCATTCCCTGTAGTTGCTTGTATAAATGTCCATGTAATGGGTGTAGACGCGACTTTATTTGGAAAATATATGTTTCTCGTGTGAACCAGATTAACCCAGTTAGTGTTTAGTAATAAGCTTAACATGTGATGAACCGTAGATACACCGTCCGTGTTATATATATTTTTTAATAAACGCGATGTTGACCAACCGTAATAATGTTAAGGACGGTATACACCAGACCACACCAGACTCCCTCCGACTGCAGTGTATCCAAAACACCGACTGACACCGACTGCGCTATATTCAAAGCCGGCGTGAGGTCATAGTCACGTAAACTTGAAAACTTTCAACCACGTTGGAACTATTCGATGTCAGTTTGACGTATTCGAAAGGTTTCATGTTTACGTGATTATGACGTGACGTCGGTTTCCAGTATAGGGCAGTCGGTGTCAGTCGGTATAGTGGATACATTGCAGTCGAAGGGAGTCTGGTCAGGTCTGGTCTGGTCTGGGATAAAATGTTAGTATATCCCGGCTTTTAGGTTTCATGCAACGTCATTCGTTGGTTCTAGTCGTTGTAGTTGATATTGCCACGCGCACCTCGTATCCGGTTGTTAATCGTCGTCAACCAGGCACATTGAGGACACGTGCGCAGCAAGACTTCTGCAGTTGTCAATAATAGAAAACATTTCCGTTTGTTGTTTTCGCTCTACGTTGCCCACGAACCCGTTCAATTAAATCTCATTCTGCAGGTTTTGCCGTTTGCATCATGTCGCCCCCCTTTGTCCAGTGACGTGTGTAATTGTCGGATGGTGTAAATGTAGAAGTCAAAGCAGTAGTTGAGCGGCTGAGCGCTAGATTGTCGGTCGAGAGTATACAATACCAAGAGAGTACCAAGTTTCAAAATTTGGGCAGTTTCTTCCTCTCCACGTTACCGGTGTCTTTCGGAAGACACAGTACGGGGCCAGCCACAGCAAAGTAGGTATTAAGTTGCAAAATTGCTAAATAGAGTTTTGCATCTGTATGGATTCAAACCTCATTTGTTGAACTATCATCAGTAGTTTTTTATTTATTGCACAGAAATGATACAAACTTTTAAAAGTAACGTTTTGAGAAACGTAGGACTAAAATTGGGCTGTGTGAAAAATCTATGTCCAATGCAACAATACATTTCGGGGAATTTTATTATTTGTTTGATTATTTGTCGGGGAAAATAAACAGGACCAAGAAAGATGAGATTATATTATAACGCATACATGTCTGCCAAAATAAAAATAAATAAATTTGCTTACACATGACCTGGACAACTATGTTTTGATCGCTTGCAGATTAAGCTTGTGCGACGTAATTCCTAGTTTCTGTGGCAGGTGTCATGTAAGCCAAGCCGATGGTCTCTTCTACTTGCTATATACGTTACATTTATGTATATATCAGGGGAAGCAAAGATTCCATACTGTGAGTAAATGTGTAACTTTATTGGACTCCCACAGTTCATTACAGAATGTAGAAGGGAGAGGGATTGGATTGGGAGGGATGCATTGGCACAACAGGTTATACTGGAAACAACCCTTTAGATTTCAGCCGTTTTTCCCTGTTCCCCCCTTAACTTGAATCGTATCACGAAAATGTGATATCCGCACGTTGAAACATTGTTTTTAGTGTGGTTTCAAAACTATCCACTAGGTGGCGCCACACACAATACAGTTTGTCGCGGTTATTTTGGGCTGCTTTTGGCTGAATAGAAGCGTCGGTTTTCTAGCGGGTTTGGTCGACTTGAGGTCTAACGGGCTGTTTTACAAATGGAGCCCTGGCGCAATCCACTGCCTTAGATGCAATACTGTTTGTGTCTGTCAGAGTTGTTCACGCGGATTATAGTAAGGGCTGACTCGCGTGGCGTGCAGATCGCCCATTGTCGTGACTTCCATCTTCGAATGTAAAGAGACAACATGAATGCGACTTGGGTCAGCCCGTTGCTTGAGTGAAACCGGAACTCGCATCCGCGTCTGCTGGTGCTGCTCCGGTGATTACACCTGGAGAATAATGCCTAGTGGAAACGACAACTGGAACTACAATCACAAATCATAAGATCATTAAAAAAAGGACAGTTTTATCATTGATATTTCACGAGATGTGAAGCGTAACTACCAGGCGATTGGATAGACTTGATTTGGGAATTGACTTTTGAATTGATTTCTAACGAAGAAAGATTATTAGAGACTTGACTTGGGCTCGGAGGACATTTGTGACCTTTTATCCGAGAAGGTATTAATTCGCACATGCCTATTCTGCACACGAGCCAAAAATAGCTGTATTGGTCGTGTTCCATTAATTTGGTGACTTTTTGCAGAAATGCACACTTAACAATCTCACCCTTCAATATGCAGTTAATTTATTTCGAGAAATAATCCAAAACTAGTAATATACGTGCATTTATAACACACAAATTAAAAAAAACAGTAGACAATATGAAACAAAGTGACCTCGTTTCTCAAAACTACTTTTTAAAGTTTGTTTCAATTTTAGTAATCAATAAAAAGCTACTGAAGATATTTCAACAAATAGGGTATCATTTAAACATTTTATAATCTATGAAATCCTAAAAGGTACAAAGTCCATTTCATAATTTTATAACTTAATATCCACATCACGGCGAAAGGACGCATTTACTTTACACTTTACATCAGTTGCATGTTATTTACTGGCCCTTGCCCAGTGTGTGACTTGCAAACACGTTTGATACATGCCGTGACCGGTGACTCTTTATGCTGATGTGAAGCGCAGTGGCGTGTTGTAAAAGCACCGGATTCTAAAAAAAAAATCGAATCCTGCTGCCGTTTCGAACATTGGGCAAGTTTGTTCACTCCATATTGTTCCACATTTCTTAGCCATAGGCTCGGGAACAAGGGGGCAGGGGGCAGCTGCCCCCGGAATTTCTCCGAAAGGGGGACAAACATATGGTTCTGCCCCCCCCCCCATTAAATGTGAGCGTGAATGTTTGTTTTTGTGGCGAGCGTCAATAGAGGGTGGAAGTGTAAATTTGATGAGACGATTAATGTGTATTTTGTCGACTGTGAAAGGTGTGTGTTATTAGAGGGCAGACATAAGGTTTACTGCCCCCCCCCCAGGAATAGACGGCGCAGACATATGGTTTTCTGCCACCTCCCCCGCACCGTCTTCGGATATCATCATTTCAGCCGAGACAGCGGAGAGAAGCTGGCATGAGAAGGTAAATTGACAGCAGGGGCGCGACGTAAAAAATAAAATTGTCAACAGCACTGTCCCTCCGTGTTTGGATGTCACGAGATAACAGCCGAGACAGCGGAGAAGCTGAAGTTACAGTTACAAAACAATCCAACAGCACCCCCCCCTTGTCTTCCGATGGGAGACAGCCACAACGTGAAAAAAGATGTGAAGATATGCGGCGGCGCGGCGGCAAAAATCTTTCAGTAGTGCTGAAGCACCCCCCCCCAATATGAATTTCGTCCCCGTGCCACAGTACACAGCTGTATGGAAGTGTATCTGGCTATGGACAGTGGTGGATATTTGTGTAGGAATAATCTTCAGAAATTGATTAAAGCATCGCAGAGAGGTCGGGATTGTGGTCAACTGAACCTGTCTGCCACAGAGTAAAGTATGAAGAGCACTATGCAGTCGTAAAGACTGGAATGTTTTGCAATATGAGATTTTTCCTTCACAAAGACCCGTCCGTCTGAATGTCTACGTTGACATTGTTGATGGCCTTGAACAGGATCTCCACCAAATACACGGCATGTGTATAGTGTAGGTGTATTTCTTTTAAAAGCTATCTCTTAAAATTTGGGAAAAATTGTGAATATAAAACGGCACTGGAGCTAAGTCAGCCCGCCTCGGCATTATTGGCACTAAAGCTTGCTTTGAAACTGGATATTTTGTTTACCATTTGAACATGTTCCAAGGGCTTATCATGCAAATTGCGACCGTTGTTACGGGCTTACTAAACGACGGGCCGTGAAGTGTGAACATAGTTAGCATAGTATTAAGAACATTATATTAATTAATTAATGAAAACCTAGAAAAATATTGCCTCCTTAAAAATAGCATTAGTGTTGTTTTGTAAGCCAAACTATTACTAAATTTCCATTATACATAATAACTAAATTATATACCTCTGATGTTGAAACTTTGATTTCACCTCACATTGTTTACATATCTCAAATGTTATACTTATTTATAATCAATTATGTATCTGGTCCAGTGAATGTAGAATAGCGACTAACTTCACTGGCGCCGGAACGAAATTAACAATGGGTGGGCTGAGCCGGAGTTTCAGCATTCAACACCACCCCGCTGTCGGACCATGACATCGGAAGACGGAGAGGGGAAGGGGTGTTGTTCAAAGTTGTTGCGGTGGCGTTGATAATTTTTGAATCTCACCAAAAAAACCTAACTGCATCCCCTTGCCAAATATATTGGGGGGTTAATCATACCTCCATCCACCACCAAACATTTTGGTTGGTTAGAGGGTCCACAAGCCTCCCCAGTTCTGTCGTCTATGGTCACTTCACTAATGTAATTCTCGTAAAGGCTTAGGCACGGTTGTTCCACCGCATTCCGTTGCTCCGAATCGGGGAATCAAACGTCCATATTGTCGTACTGTAGATGAACACAATTTCAACATATGCACCGCAGCACGCACGCACGCACGCACGCACGCACGCACGCACGCACGCATGCATACACACGCATGCATACACACGCACGCACGCACACACACACTCGCACACACACACACACCCCCCACACACACGCATGCACGCATGCACGCACACACACACACACACACACACACACACACGCACACACACAACCTTAATTGAAACGAGATTAGTGAGACAGGCGCGTCCTGTTTGGCTGTAGTCGTTGAAATCACGAAACGTCGTCCGTGAGAAAATAAAATCAACATTAAATGCCAATGTTGACACTAACAAAAAGCTCGCTAAATTGCCTAAGTGACGCACCGTTAATCTAGCGGCGAGGTTTTGTTCGGGTTTCTTACGTACCCAATTCATCACCGTCATCTCCGTGCTTCCGTTCCGGCGACAGGCTGGCGCAATATCTCTGCTTGACTGATGCCAGTGGCGGGCGTCTATTTGGAAACTTCCGCCGCTACTCGCTCACTCGATACATCGCGTGGGTCCGTTGAGTTGAGCTGCGACCGTGCTGCCTCGACTCCAGTAAAATCGCACAATTTGCGGCTCTCGTTTCCTGCATTGAAATACTGTCCATAAGAAAGTTCAGTCAGTACAGGCCGTGTACAATCATGGAATACGACTCCGCGGTAATTATTAGTGGGTTTAATGTTGTTCGGTTTGGGCACAATTATAGTTGTTTATTCCTTTGTATGAGAGACAGTTCAGTATTCAGTCACCTAAGCGAAATGGATCTAAACGAAACTGGGAGTTTTGCAAAATACCCCATATATATATATATATATATACATATATGTACACATATATATATACATATATATATATATATTTATACATTTATAATATTGTAGATGTCGTTTGGAGGTGTGCAACACCAATATGCTTCTGTCTACACTGGTCGGTGTATTCGAAACCTCGGCCGCACACATATATGCCTACGTTACCTGCTAGGAAAACGATCAATACTGGATGTCGCTCTGCTATGTAATGTAAATTACGATTCATTTTACGACGCACGTTTCCGACCCAATGTGGATTGCCCTAAATGAGTAATTTCCAAGCACCATGCTGCTATAATCATGTGGGATAATACCGAATGATAAGTTATGAAAATTAGACAATACTGTTCAAATAGATCATTCGGTGTCCAGATGAAAACCGCGACACATATGACGGCGAAATGCGTTCAATTTTAGGCACGCACGAAGGAACGAACACATAAACGGATAAACAAACGTACGGACAGGCGGAAGGAGGAACAAATGATCAACGAAGGATCGAACGAAAGCACCCCTTGCGATCGATTAAAAACCGCATTTATGCATACGTATAAAATAAATACACAAATGCGCATGTGAACGAACGAAAGGACGAACGACACACGCACACTCGTGTTCCTCATATTTATATTTTGCACCTCCTGTCGTTTTCACGACTTCGCCGGCAGGCAGTAATACAGTAATGTATCGGGCACTCTCGATGTCACCTTGATATAAATGCTCCAAGGCGCCTAAACGTCAACGCTGCCATTTGCTGATTAACGATCTACTTCGGTACGCCTCCTGTCTGGCAAAACAAACGTCATTTGTTGAATCGGGCGCCACAGTTGTGTATAACTTACCGATACCGATTGTGATCGACGCCATACAGACGTGGCAACGTGGCGTCAACGGGACATTGGTGACAACCAACTACAGAAGTTCGGAGATGACAACTAAATGAGAGACTGAAACCATAAGAGGTATGTGTATATAATGATCAGCTGCTTTGTTCCTGACTTTCGGACAATGTCTTTTTACCATTTCCTATTTCACGTCGATTTTACAATAATAATACAAATAATAATAGGAATAATAACAACAACAAAAATTTTGTTGGGAAGCATTCAGTCATGTTGCCGTTACTGCCCGAAAATATTCGTAAACAAATATCCACCAGAGTCTATCGGTTTGTACTCATTCGTACAGCTTGGTGAACCGAGCTGAGTAATAATAATAAAAATAGTAATACGTATTTACTGATGCTACCTACAATTCACTCACGCTCGTGTAATTTTCTTTCAGTTCGAAGTGTTGGATCTCTATGAAAACCATGTTGTGTTTTGTCAATGGTAACGAAATCGTCATTTTGCTAAAATTGTTCTATGGTCCATGTAACGAGTTGAGTTCCGATGAAACGTTATGTAAACGCTAATTGTTTCAATTTTTTTTTTATTCATTGATTGAAAAAAACACATCCGCAACTGAACCTGAACTGAAATGTGCCCCGTTCTTGTTACAATAAGTTGAAATTACGGCGCCGCAGCGACAAAAATTTTGTCACCAGCACACACCCTAGTCTTCAGATGTCACCAGTCAAACCGAGAGAGCGGAAACTGAAGTTATGGCGGCACGGTAGCGAACATTTTTCTACACCGTTTGGTTCGGCAGCCAATCCATATGTCACGTAGACAAGGAAACCTGGCGTATAAAAAATCCTACAAATCTCCACCCGCCGTTATCATATATATATGTGTGTGTGTGTGTGTGTGTGTGTGTGTGTGTGTGTGTGTGTGTGTGTGTGTGTGTGTGTGTGTGTGTGTGTGTGTGTGAGTGTGTTTGTGTGTGTGTGTGTGTGTGTGTGTGTGTGTGTGTGTGTGTGTGTGTGTGTGTGTGTGTGTGTGTGTGTGTGTGTGTGTGTGTGTGTGTGTGTGTGTGTGTGTGTGTGTGTGTGTGTGTGTGTGTGTGTCAGTTCTATTTTAAAACACATATACACTGATAGAATTAAAGGGGGGTTTCCGTTTGTTTTTAATGCTATACAATATAAACTACATGACGTTGTAGTCTACCAAATTTACCGGCCAAATGTAGTATAGCGGAGCAGACAACGTTTGAATTCAACTGTTCAATGTTTACATAAATACCCGCGCTCTTATTCAAATCCACTACTAAATAGCTCGGATAATTCGAAGGAGAGTCGTCACCCGATGGGGTGGAAGTAAAGGTAATCATACTTTTGCATCATGGTTTCCATACAGAGTCACGACCACTCGTCCAAAAGTATGTTTTTGTCGTAAATATTATGTTTGTCATTGTGTTTGTGATATAAAATTTGTTTCAGATTGATAACCTTAACCAAAACGGGGAGTTTCCCCAAAAAAAATATTCCGAGGGGTATTAGATGGACCCCTGAAATTTGACGTTTGATACGCAAATTAGGAGGAAATGTTAACCCCCACACACATGCACGCTCACTCTCTCTCTCTCTCTCTCTCTCTCTCTATCCCTCTCTCTCTCTCTCTCCCTTTCCTCTCCCTCTCTCTCCCCTCTCTCTCTCTCTCTCTCTCTCTCTCTCTCTCTCTCCCTCTCTCTCCCTCTCTCTCTCTCTCTCTCTCTCTCTCTCTCTCTCTCTCTCTCTCTCTCTCTCTCTCTCTGTCTCTCTCCCTCCCTTCCCCTCTCTCTCTTTCTTCCTCCCCCCTTACTCACTCACATGACGTATTACTAATTGTTAACCATCATCTTTACACGTGTGTGCGTGTGCATGAGAGAGGGGGGAGAGGGAGAGAGAGAGTGTATGTGTCTGCGTGCGTGCGAGAGTGTGTGTGGTTGTATGGGCGTGTGTATGTGTGCGTGTTTGTGTGTGTTTGCGTGCGTGCTGCTGTGCGTGCGTGCGAGATGCGTGTGTATGTAAAGTGTTCTACCTTCTGTTCAGTGTGTCTGAGGAACTGCCACCACACGATGACGTGCGCCCGAAAGATGTGTCTGACTCTTCTCTTGATGACTGTCAGCCTTTCCCGAGGTAGAGTTTCATGTTGGACACTGTTTGCAGACTCACGCTTAATGCTATTAAAATAGATCGTGTGAAAAACAAAATTAATTGTTTTTGTATGTGAAATTATATTATAAAACATGTTGACAAACAGGACTTCTCTCAAAATGTGTATTGTATTTTTCTTCTACCTTTCTATTCAACTGTATGCCAATTATGATTATATCCCATGATTTTGTACGACCATGTCTGTCATGGATGGATCAGTTATGGTAATGTTTGTTCTCTCACATAGAAAACTCATTTGGAGTATTGCAGTTACTTCATAAAATTATACAGACGTCATTTGTCATATACCAGGTGCCGGGAATGTGTGGCCACTTTGCATTAAATAAGAGTGCATATATGTACTATCTGCCCTGGGTTCAAACCCGACCACGGCCCAAACCTTAAAGCGAGGTTGTTTGATCCGTTACGTTAAGCAGAATCTGCCATAAGGTTGGAACGGGTACTAGTGACTAATTCTGATTGGCTCTGTGTGGAGCGCGGTCTAAATGACCGTTTCCGATTGGCTAGAAACGGAGCGCGCAGTAAATGATCATTTCCGTTTTACTTGAAATGGAACGCGCACTAACTGATAGTGTCTGATTTGCTAGAAATAGAGCAGGTACTAAACAGTGGTCTCTCATTTGCTACATGTGTAGGGCGAATTAAACAGTATATTTTCCGACAATTCAGTATTCATCTATAATTGCATTATTAGTTACTCTGAATAGTGGCAGTGTATTCGGGCCAGTCTGTAACATAAAGTAACATAAAGTAACATAAAGTAACATAAAATAACATACTGGACAACACCTGAGATCAGGATCAGTCTGATCGCGTATTACAGAATAATATAATTAAATATACTTGTTCTTTATTTGCAATGCGATAGTTTGGATCGTACTTGCCTAATTAGCTTCCGCGACATATGCACTAGATAAAAAATACGTTCAATCCCTTAGCTAATACTCTGCGTCATTGCATTAAAGACAGTCAGTGATTCCCAATTCAAAAATAAAGAGTGCTTAGTATACCGTCAAAAACTGCAAGTGTCTAGCGCATTGGTTTATATTCGGTCTGCACGCGACCATTAGGGCTAAAGACTGTCCGCGCGAGTGACTTGCAATACTGAAAGTGCCAGTGAAGCGATTGATTGATCTTACTCGTGACCAACGTAATGCTTGAAGGATCCATTTGATGCAGCACACACACCTTTAATTGTACGTTTACACGGCAGTAATGAATATTAACATATATTTATTCCAACAAGCGTTGTGTCGTGGTTCGACAAATATGAAAAACATGTATTTATGATAGTACAATTTTCCGTGGAGATTACCTTGATGTTTATGTTTTACATGCTGCAAACATTGTAAGCATATATAATTCATAGCCTGATCAGTTACGGCAGCGACCAAATTTCTACTATATCATTTGGTTCGGACGCCAATGCAGTTTTTGTGCCCCCCCCCCAGACTCGCTTTCTGGATCCGCCACTGGTAATGACAATGCTATAAACATTGTGACCTGTTAGGCACTGTCATATGTTAAACGTTTCGTATCAGTTTCAGTATGTAATATTTAAAGCGAAGTTGTCTGCCTTGTTTCCCACTTTATGTATACGTTGTTCTTAATATTAGAATAACTACATTGAAGGGATACTGCCCGTGAAATTGCATTTAATTAGCCCGAAACAGTGTTCGCGTTATGAATTTTGCGTTCGCAAAATGTTAAATTTGTTAACAAAACAAACAAATAAATGAAAGGCTGAAGACCTTTTTAGGCAACAGGCAACGTAATGGATGGGAAAATTATCCGCATGATCCTATTTAGCAAGGCGTTTTTAACTGGGAAAACCTTGTAAAATCCACACGGGCCGTTTACAGGGTTGAAAGTGCGGTATACAAAGCAGCCGCTAATGGTGATGAGCTGGCTAGTTGCCCGGGAAAGCTGCTTGGATCATGCGAAGGACCTTCCCGTCATCAAAGACAGTCGCACCAACGCCGCCTTCGTTGACAGCGGGAGGTAAAACAATGTCAGATTCCACCGCATTTTGCCTACATGTGTTTGCACGCTAAGCGATGGGTTCACAAGGTCCAGAAAAACTCAGTGTTTCGCATTGGTTCAAACTGCCATCCATCTTCACCAATACGTGGTTTGTGTTTATGCTAAGCAAAACGGCTTTCAAAAGCACAGGCACTATCACCGGATTCAACTGATGTGACATGGTTGCCAATAAACCAATCACCCCCTTCGTAGCCGGGTTCTGATATATACACTAGAAACAACTACATAACAAAAAGCAACAACAACAACAGAAAATAAACATTTGACACGTTCTCACTATTCAAATGTGAGCCGTTACTGACCGTACTCGAGGTACAAAGGTCGGTTTGGCAATAATGTTCTGCAAAATACTGACTTGCTGAACGAGACCGCATAAGACTATAACTTCGTAACTACGATATATATATATATATTTATACAGATATATACACACACGCGCACACGCGCACACGCACACGCGCACACGCGCACACGCACACACGCGCACACGCACACACGTACACGCGCGCGCACGCACGCACGCGAACACGCACACGCACACACACACTGTCAGTTAATACAACGTCACCGAGTACTGGAAAAAACTAGAACTAGAATGTTCTATTGCACGGTGGCAGCCATATAGTGAATAGTTTTGAAAACACATTGTCAAACAAATTTCACATACGGACCTAACATTTTCATGGTTCGGTTAAAATAAGTGGGGAAACGAAAACACAATGATTGTTATTCAGAATTATTTACATATTCGTTTGCGATATGCTGTGCTTTTCTAGAAGTATTTCGCCTTCTTTACTAACTTTGAATTTATTATTATTATTTACTATTATTATTCGACATTTTTATTAAAAGGGGCTCCAATGTTAGCGACACGTGTTGTTATAATTGGATTCTCATTTAATTTTATATTTACGTAAATTATTTAAATTTGTACATTCAAGAAATCTTCCACTATTGAAGGCAGCGAGTGAGAATTACTTACTATGCGATACACAGGGGCTTCTCTAGTCCAAAATCCGGTGCTGCTCGTGGTACTATCATATATCTTCCCCCGTCTATACCCAACAGTTCTAAGGAGACGTGGTTAGGCGCCTCGGACACTCTGGTCAAGGGCGTCTTTCGCTGGACGGACAACACCATCCTTAACTGGACAAACTGGGCGGTTGGTCAGCCTGCCTGGACGAGTACTGGACCTCTGTGTATATACACGGACGCCAATGATATGTGGAATACTTGCAACTGCACCGAACTGAAGCCTTACGCGTGTCAGTCGCCTGCCAGTGGGTGTTAACACCGATACCAGATATTGCATACACGCGCGCGCACACACACACATACACACGCGCACACACGCACACACGCGCGCGCGCACACACACTCACACACGCACACTGCTAAGAGGACGGTTACAATTGTCAACATTTACATGTTCGTACATACCCCTACCCTGAATATTAGTACTTTGAAATATCGATAATTTTCCAGATTGTAATGGGTAGGTATTTAACAGTGTCCTCACACAGTACATGCAGAGAACAACCTTATAATACCAACCTTCATAATACTAATGTTTACAAACACATATTTGTAATCATGATGTCGTCATGGTCATGTGACTCGCATATACATTCACACATTTTTTAACGACTGTGCAGATTTTGACCCCCATGTACTCCGCAATTATCGATAAATAAACCGCTGATATTGTACCAACTACAGTATATAGAAGCCCTAACTGCTGTATAGTGGTGTAACATTCATGAATTAGTCATACGCAGAATTCAGGCCATAATCTCGTATATAATATAACGCTGTGTTTAGTGTTTAGTGTTTAGTTATGCTACGAAATGTAGCTTGGTGATTTTAAAAGAACTGTTAGTCTTATCAGTTGCTATAATTTACTCGCTCCTTAAAGCGATCTTGCACGTTCAGTTACCCGGTATGCACCTCTAAAGCCAGGGGTGGAGATATTAGGATGATGTTCGCTGTATTACTTGCACGTCCTTCCACTTGCTGTCTCCATCGTGTGAACCAGGCGAACACCAACAGACAATTCCAGGAACGTGGTTATTTCCGTCTGCCTCCGATACAGGAGTGTTTACTATTGGGATGTTTATATGCAACTTGGTCATTACTTAACTCTAAACATTCAAATTGCGAATAATGCATCTGGCTTATTACACGTTGTTTTCGCTTCACTGCCAGACCTCTAGAGGTGTATTTTGGTCGTTCGACACGTCGGTATAAGTACAACGTCTAACAGTTTTGTAATAAAAAATCGTTATTTAGAGTATCTACTCAAACAACATTTAGTGCGCCCAAACTGTGTTTTAATGAGCAACAAATAACTTGACCATTATATATTCATGAAATTTCAACATTACGGTTCAGCATGCAATGTGAAGATATAATCGTTCTGATGAAATTTTTTAATTAAATACATAACGGTCAAATTATGTAAACAAATGTTCGCTCATTAAAAACTATATTTGTGCGGTAAAGACATTACATTGAAATATATACTAACATTTTATGATTCAAACTATCACAATGTTATTTATTTAAGCGTATAAATGTATTCGTCTAAGATTTTAGTCAGTTTATTATGTGTTTAAGACAGTCGCACGACTGTGTACGCTTAAATAAACAGTTTTATTTTGCAGCGTCACATGATGACCGTGGCGTGGGCGATAATGCAGGTGGGTACATTACTTCAGCTGTTACAGCAGCAACAGCAACAACAACAACAACAGTAGCAGTAGCAGCAGCAGCAGCCGGAGCAGCAGTAGCAGCAACAACAACAACAATAGCAGTAGCAGTAGCAGCAGCCGCAGCAGCAGTAGCAGCAACAGCAACAGCATCAACAGGGTAGAGAGGATATAATATATATTTATATATATATATACACAGATAGACAGACAATCATATACATTGATAGATAGATAGATAGATAGATAGATAGATATATAGATAGATAGATAGATAGAAAGATAGATAGGTAGGTAGATAGATAGATAGACAGATAGATAGACAGACAGACATATATATATATATATATAGACAGACAGGTAGCAAACCGACAGACAGACGGATAGACATACATTCATACAGACGGGGAGAGGGGGGGAGCTGTACCGACACACACACACACACACACACACACACACACACACACACACACACACACACACACACACACACACACACACACACACACACACACACACACACACACACACACACACACACACACACACACTCACACACAAACGTCGTCTGTCAATGTCGCTAGATGTGGAAGTCTGGCCTCAGTACTGCTACTCATACACCGTTCGCCCGCTCACCTGGAGAAACGCCAGCCTCACCTGCCAGCGGATATTCAAGGGTCAGTTGATGACGTTAAAGACTCCATCAGAAACCAAACGGTACGAGTCTATGACAATGCACTGACATTCAAATAGCGTCAGTTTGCTTTAAAAAATATTTTGAAAGTAATATTTGAAAGTAACACATTCTAAACATAATACCACATCAAGTTACCCTAAAAGGAACACATAATAAATATAATCGATTCTGAACAAAGAGAAAGAGTAATGGATATTTGTGTTCACGCATTAATTGCAGCATGGCTGTATGCTTCCCAGAGACGTCGAGGTGGTGTTTGATTAAACAGGTCTACCAGGGAGTAAAGGGTAAAATGCTTTGACCGGTTCTGAGGACTGGATGATGCGCTATATAAAAACTTACTTTTTATTTACCTTTAATAGATTAATAAAAACACTTTTACTTTGATTGACATTTTTATCTCCATAATTTGTTTAAAAGAAAATATTTCTTTTAAAGACAATTTAGTCCCATGATTGTTACACATGTATATATTTATTAATAAACCAGTAGCTGTACCTTGGCTTCTCCCTTACCTGTAAGTCAGGTCAAACTTATGACAAGTAATCTTTAGAGATTGTTAACGTCCACTGAAAAATATTACTATCCATGCACTGTTCTCAGAGTGTTCAAGGGCCCTGGGAATACCCATGGATGTCCTCCTCTGTTCTCAGAGTGTTCAAGGGCCCTGGAAATAACCAAGGATGTCCTCCTCTGTTCTCAGAGTATTCAAGGGCCCTGGGAATACCCAAGGATGTCCTCCTCTGTTCTCAGAGTGTTCAAGGGCCCTGGGAATACCCAAGGATGTCCTCCTCTGTTCTCAGAGTGTTCAAGGGCCCTGGGAATACCCAAGGATGTCCTCCTCTGTTCTCATAAATACATTTGATTTGATTTGAAACATCCATACTTTAAAACGCTTCTTTAACCTCCCCCGAAAAGCTCGAATCACCCAGAAGGGAGTAATTACCACCCGCTGGTTTAATTGCTACCCTGTGTTTTCATCCGTGCAATCCTGGTTTAGATGAAAAATGAAAATATGATAAATATTGCATAATCGAACACATTTTACTTTCCAAGCTGCTTCCCAAATAATGAAACCACATTATGAACTAGAGGGAAACCTGCCAAACGGACATTGAACGTAATGGTTATTAAGACCCGGCGGATTTGTTTGTAGGTTGGGTCTGCCTAATTCCGGAAGTCGCTACTGGATTGGACTGTCTTCCATGCAGACCCGTGGAGTCTTCCGCTGGGAAGATGGGACGCCATTAAAGGTATTTGCGGTTGCCCGAGAGTGTGGTGTCTATGATTGAAAATGTGCGAGTGTGTGTGTGCGTGCGTGCGTGCGTATGTGTGTATGTGGATGCATATAATTATGATACTCCTTCTTCGGGTGGTCCTCAGAACGACTCCGAATGGTTATTCGGAGCACCAGTAGGGAACAGCGAAAAGCATTGTGTCTACCTACTTGTACAAGACGACCGAGAGCTCTATTCGAATCACTACTGCGATACTGAAATACCGTCCATCTGCGAGTTCCAAGGAGGTAGGTTGAACTTATGTTAATATTCGAGGTGACTATTTTGCATATTTCACTATCGCCACAGCTGTTCTGTTATTGCAATATTATTGCGAAGTGTCACATCTAATTCGATTGCATTATGAAATTGCGAATAGTCAGGAAAACAATTCCAAACGCCAACGGTGGAACCTGTTTTTAAGTGAAACTGTGCGAGTGTGTGTGTGTCTGAGTGTGTGTGTGAGTATGTGTGTGTGCGTGCGTGCGTGCGTGTGCCTGTGAGCATGCGTGCGTGCGTGCGAGTGTGTGTCTGTGTGCGTGTACGTGTGCGTGTGCGTGTGCGTGTGCGTGTGCGTGTGCGGGTGCGTGTGCGGGTGCGTGAGTGTGTGCAATACGAATCTGCGAAAGCGGCGTCGTCAACACAGGCTGCAGTATCGTGATAGCTTCTGCAAGTTCCGACCGTAGTTGGTTTCGTCCGACAATAAATGGCTAGTGTTATTAATTATTTTTAACCGAGAGTGTGTCATGTATGACTGGACTTGCCATGGTGGACAACAGCAAATTGTCATACGTTAGTACCAGTGTGAATCGCACAGCTAAGCATAAGAAATGAAATTCCGTCGAAGTGGTTGCTTGGTAAACACCGCAGTCAAAGATCTATCGCTTCTCGCAGTCACGTGACAAAGTTACGAGATTACACAAGCGGCGACCTTAAATTAATTCCTCGCAGGATATTAAATACATTATGGTTTTCTGATAGTTCATGTGATGAATTTTCAAACACTACATAAACTTGCATAAACTTGTGTTTTGTAGTAGATACTAGGTTGGTTTTATTGTTCGCAAAATACAGTTTTAAACGCCAACAACTAAACAAAATATACTCACTAAAGAGACATCCTTAAAATGGTAATTCCGTGAATCGTGTAACAATGGCCTATGTTTGTTGATAACAAGTCGATAAATAAGTACTGTAAGCTGACTTATTTTGCAAATTTTCGTCAACATTGGTAGTTTGGACTTTGGAGTCAAATTTAGTATCAGTCCCCTATTGCCTTGCAGCAAGCACCGTCAAGCCATCAACATTGGATGCCGAGCACTTGGAGAGTTTGAATATCCCATCTTAATTTTGTTGAAATTGTGGACCCATATGGTTTTTCTAAAGACAGACATGAGAACTACATGCGGGAACGATTGAATTAGCTAATGTCATGGCGCATTAGTAATGTAATGCATATAATTAGCGGTGACGGTGAGGCAAAGTTTGATGGTGGTCACGCGCATAATGTTGATAGTGACGTAGACAAACAGCGACGTACAGGCGCCAGAACCAATAGCTGTGGACCTGTTGGGCTGGAGATAGGATTAGCCACCCCAATATTTAGGGAAGGGGTGTTCATTTTAGGGTAGAAATGTTTTGGAAGGGTTATGGAGATATGATTATCCACAAATATTTATGGAAAAGGTTGCATCTTTTTGTGAAATTTGACGTTTTTGTTGAGTCTGAGGGTGTTTCGGCGAACTTTGATGGAGGTGCAATTGGAGGTTTCTTGTGTGATTCACAAATTGTGAACGTCGCCGCGAAAAATATTCTACAGCATTCCCCCCCCGACACACACACGGTCTTGTCAAGATATATATATATAGTCCTTATCAAAACTACATATTTTTTTACGATAATATCAACATTTCATATACATATTTTTGAAATATATAATGTTTTATTTAAAAATAACATTATTTCTTTGCATAAAATAAAGATGATTTGGAGGTGTTTAGCGGTGCTGAAAAGCCTCGCTGGCCAAAATCGCCAAGGCTGAGTGCTTGCGACTGGCCATGGCGCCCTATAGTTTAACATGGAGCGAGGTATTGTGGCACGACGAGATTTTTCTGGCACGCAACACCGGAGCTTCAGCACCACTCCGCTGTCGGATCTTGATATCGGAAGACTGTGTGTATGTCGGGGGGAGGAGTGCCGTTGAATATATATATATATATATATATATATAAAGCAATAGTTATATATATATATATATATATATTAATATATATATATATATATATATAATATATATATATATATATATATATATATTAATATATATATATATATATATATATATAACATGCACTATTGCATAGCAGATCGGCTGCCGGTTTTATTCGCGTAATATGTACATTACTTAAACATATATTACTTAGTTAATCAACATAATACAAACATATAGTTTTAGACGTTCTTCCTAGTAAATGATAGTTATTATCAGACATCACTGTCAAGTTTACACTTCAGCCGCGATGTGTAAACCACTGGAAAGACAAAATGAAGGGATTCAGGGCAAAACACTATATATCCATCTTTGGTCTTAGACAATGCACAATCATACTGATTGCATGATCCGAAATATATTTTTGTACATTTCAGTTACGTAATTTTGCCATGCCAAAAATTTCAGCAGAATAATAATAATAGTAATAAGCTTATTTTCTTTGGCAGCCATAGAGGCTGAAGAGTACAATGGGTACATTAAAATTGAAAAAACAATTAAATCAAATAGATTATTAAAACACTAAATGGAATAGACAACCTAAATAAGTTAAATTATAACTAATTGAACTGGGGTTTGTTGCGTTTTAACCGGATAACGTTCACCTGCTTGTATCTGATGCTCTTCATCTACGAACTATGACTCAGTTAATTAACAATAAAACACACTTATTTATCAACACTGTACTGTTAAGATGGTTATGTGAAATATAGAATTAGATTGCGAAACGTAGTTCTGCCCATATTGACCATGTATGTGACCATCTAGAAAAAAGTACAGATCTGATGTGGGAATAACATGACATCTTCTGTATAAAACAAGTGATTCAAAATTATGTACGCGGCAGTGAGACATATTTATGCATTCTATTATTTATTACCTTGACTGTAGTAACGGAAGTAGCACAACATCGGTAGCAAACATTACAAAAATGGCGGCAGCAGAGCACATACATATCAACAATAGCAGCAGCACAAACAGCAAATGGACAAGCGCCAGCAGTAGCAGCAATAGCAGCAGTAGCAGCAGTAGCAGCAGCATCAACAACAGCCGTTACAGCATTATTAAGAATAACAGTAACAACACAATAGCAAGAAAGAGAACTAGTAGCAGCAGCAACACACAGCATAATAGCATCATGAATAATTTATGTCCTTGCACTTTTGGTACACGTATGTTATGTCTCGCCATGACAGGGCCGAACGGGACGGCTGTCTGCGACGCACTACCAATCGTTGACAGCGCGACACTGAGCAATGTGACATCACAGCCTACTGAAGGGCATTTCCGTCCGGGCACTAGTGCCTCGTACGTGTGCGACCTTGGACACTACTTCAGTGGAGAGGTCGCCAACTGGACGATCGAGTGCTTGGCGTGCGGCATGTGGTCATCGATTTCACGGGGGTGTGCAGGTAAATAGGTGATTTGTTTATCTGATATTACGTAAGCTTTGTGTAGTTTGCTTATATTTGTTTGGATCCCGTTGTTCCTTATTTAAATGGAAACAAAAGGTGTTTGTGTGGGCCAACACGCATAAAATGGTTAGTGCAATCTAACCATTTGCAACTACAATCGATAGTATCACACTTATAGTTTAGTGGGAATTTATTTTCCAAATTCTAGTGAAATCTCACGGTTTTCGGCGGCTGCCATATTGAGACACGCCCCCGATGCTTGTCCAATAAGCGCCTAGCGTTTCTTTTACTCTGATGTTATGGTGACACAAACTAGATTATTATTCTCAGTGTGACGATTGGCGAATTGGAAGGAGTAGGCATTGGTGCAATTTAAATTATATGTCTTCGGCAAGTTTCCCTTTTGTTTCCCTATAATTTCGTGATGAAAATAATGAAAAGTAAACATCTCAATTTGATTGACAAAACTCAAACAGAATCAATCCTTGTTAGACTAGAAAATGATACTTTTAGTTTGGATAAAAACCACATTCATACACATACCTGTATATACAAATAAAAAATACTATTTGGATATATATATATATATTATATATATATATTATATATATATATATTTATATATATAATATATATCTTTATGTTAAAATATATACTGTATAAATATTCCTCATACAGACAAATATAATATAACAATAATTAAAATTGCGGGAACAGTAATTGACGATACATCGATGGGATGTTCGCAGTTGTGTAGATAACAGTGACACTTCAACAGTGACTCTTCAATAAATCTAAGGTCTTGAATTACAGATCCCTAATGTGTCCAGTTTGTTTGACTAAGTATGTTTGTTTGTTTCAACACAGCCGTGGATTGCCAAACCCCGCCGGACGTGCCGTTTGCTGACTCATATTTCGAGGTAAGAACTGACTAGAAAACAGTCTCTGCCGTGGCGATATCACACATTGACATTATCTTTCTTCGTCATCGTCTCTTGTCCAATGATGGTGTTCCCCCACGTATCATCTGCTAGATCGGCCAGGAAATATGCCTATAGCGATTAAATTATTATCATTTTTGGTCACGCCAAGGGAAGTACTTTATTGCGTATATACTTGTGTAGCCTGTAAAGAACTCCTGGGTTGGCGCAATAATGAACTGATTGAATAAACAAATCGAAAATTCGGTGTACGCAGTATGACGAAACCGGCTCTTCTTATAATGGTTTGGACTTGAAAGACTAATCAGTGAATTAAAAACAAACATATGAATTACACTGGGAAACTCCGTCCCAGTTCCTGCGGACTTGCCTCCATGCGATATGCTTCACGATGACTAAGCGTTTATAATGATAATAATAATAATGATATAATGATATTATATTATAATGATGACAATAGCAATGCCTTGAAGTATACTGTATTAATCTAATAGCCATATAGGAATTTATATACGATTTCCATGCCATTGTGGTGCTGTTTTCATGATTACCAAAATTAACGTTGTTATTCACAGTCGACAACGTACGGCGCTATCGTGAATTACACGTGCAACGTCGGATACCGCTTCTCTTACGCCAACGGCAGCAATGAGACTCGTGGTATACGTTGTGATGCCTTTGGAAACTGGACGAACTCGAGTGAAATTCGGTGTGGTATGTGCTCACGATGTAGGGGGCGGTGGCATAGTCATAACAACACCGGGCTATCAATTGAGATCATCATGGTTCGAATGTTTGTTCTGCCATATTGAAACGTAGATAATATTCCGTTAACGCCAATTTGTTTCAGTTCATTCAGGTATATAAACGACCTGGTTACGTCTAGTTATAATCGACTTTGCGTATGCGGGTATGTTAACACTTTCCTCTTGGATGGCTTAATCCTCGAGCGCCAATCTTCCTGGGAGTACTCTAAGACCTTCAGAATAGGACTTATATATTTTCAAAATACGCGAAACGTGGCCGAACAATTGCAGAGAATCCATGCGCGCGCGGCTAATACTTCTGGAAAACGGCCCCTGCGACATAGATTTAGCAACATGGAGTAGACGCTGATGTAATAATGTTGATGTTTACCCTCATGCCAGTAGCATAGCAATGCAAATGTTATTTGACAATTGTATATTATGATGACTAGGGCCTATCGGTTGACGTGAACTTCACATTCTGTACGACTTTCGTCATTTTGAACAAACAATGAATATCTGCAATCGCATTTTGGTGTTAATGCAACGCTGCTGCGTGTTTTATAACATTTGCTAAATATTACTATCATGACTGTTAAAATGACTATTTTAGTAATAACTGAGGTACATATCGATGGTATGTACGCAATAGTGTAGTTTGAGCTAGCTAGCAAGTGACATTTTAGTAGGCCCTGAATTGAAAATACCTTATTGGCCACCTTGGTTTGCGTCAATGTGTTTGTCTGTTTCTACACAGCCGTGGATTGCCAGGTCCCGCCGGAAGTGCCGTTTGCTGCGGCAAACTTCGAGGTAAGAACTCGCTAGCAAACTGTTTCTGCCGTGGCAATATCACTTATGAACATAATATTTCTTTGTCTTCGTTTCTTGACCACGCTTCCTACAATGTTTCAGTCGCCATATTTTTTAGATAATATTTAGCAGTACTTATCAATTTAGTATTATCTTATAGTATCATTATAATTATAATGTCTAACGTAATGCAGTGTGAGAATAATATATGTTTTAGTAAAATAATCGCAAAGATGTTGTTTCCGTTTAAATCAGCAATTTTATTTGATGTTATGAACAAATCTGTGCTAACATTATATTAGTTTTCTTAGCGAATGTCGCCTTCGGACTACCAACAAGGTATCGCCTGTTGTACATAGTCAAGCTGAACCCACAAGTCATTTGTTTACACCTCATGAAGATTGATTATCACTCTTGATCTTTGATAATAAATCTATTAAATATGCCAAAGCTAAACGGCATCTGCTAGATCTGACAGAAAATATGCCTAGAGATTGTTTTTCTGTCAAGGGAAGTAAGCTCTTCCGAGAGGGGACGCATATACAGCGTGGGAAGAACTCCTGAATT
Organism: Paraescarpia echinospica; assembly: GCA_020002185.1. Classification (NCBI taxonomy): domain Eukaryota; kingdom Metazoa; phylum Annelida; class Polychaeta; order Sabellida; family Siboglinidae; genus Paraescarpia; species Paraescarpia echinospica. Next base: position 26,411,056 of record CM034533.1, read on the forward strand.
AGAGCAAGAATGGAACTGATTGAGTAAACAAATCGAAAATTCTGTGTAAACAATATGACAAAACCGACCCTTCGTTTTATAATGTTTGGACTATAAATACTAATCAGTGAAAATAATATAGTTTACAAATTAGAGGGAAGACATCTTCACAGTTGCAACGGACTTGCTTCCATGCCATATGCTTCACAATGACTAAGCATTTACAATGACGACAATGATAATGCTTTAAAGGATTCTGTATTCATATCCCAGCCAGGTATGAAGGCATGAATTAGTTTATTGATTCCCACACAATTGTGGTATTGATGGCACGGAAGGTTTTTTACGATTTCTAAAATTAACGTTGTTATGCACAGTCGACAACGTACGGCGCTGCCGTGAATTACACGTGTGACGTCGGATACCGCTTCTCTAACGCCAACGGCAGCGATGGGAGTCGTGTTATGCGTTGTGGTGCCTTCGGAAACTGGATGAACTCGAGTGAAATTCGTTGTGGTGGGTCTGCACTTTGACTACACAGGGTGCAGTAGCGTAGTCGTTTGAACTTGGAACTGTCATAGTCTAGGCGCAAAATCTAAAACATTACATCAGGGCTACCTAAATGTTACAAGCTGTCATCCTTGCCAGGATTTATCTGTGACCTTTACCGGTTATAACCAGCCTGGGTGACAATTTCGATTGTGATTTTTTAGGCAGGGCTTTTTGAAGAATGTTCAACATGTACCTATATAATCGGCTATATATCATATCTACTACTTATAAGGCTACACGTTAACATTTTGTGTCAGCATGTGTGAGAAAACGAGCCACGTATGTGCAGCACATTGTAAATCAATACTATAGATAGAAAATATTACTTTTTTTTCTTCAGAAAATCTAGTGTTATTTTATTTGGAAATGAACTGGGATTGATGGGAGATAAAGCATAATTACCATGCACCAGATGGGTAAATAATGATTTGAACTAATTCCTACCATTCACGAAACCAAACTAAATTGTTAATATATCTTAGCATATGTTGTGTTTTTCTTTCAACTTCGTCTACAATATTGATGTGTGCATTAACAACAAATACGTATTTCACCATTGGAAACATTTAAACCAAAATTGGCTATGTAAGCTTGTAATTAGTACATATATTGCGGATTATGTTCTTGGGTGGCGATTATGAAATATAATTTTGTTTGTGTATGCAATATATTACATCGTTTGTCAGAGTTTAGTGTTGTTTTATTTAGAAATGAATTGGGGCGGTGTTGATGTAAAAATAGTTGTCATGTGCCACGTATGAAAATAATTGTTTTGAATTATTGTACACCGTCTGTTACGAAACCTATCTAAAATTTCAATATAATTTGGTATATTTTGTGCTTGTTGCACATATGTGGCTCGTTTTTCTACACAAGCTGACACAAAATGTTATCGTGTAGCCCTATAATTAGTAGATATAATTATAGCCGATTGTGTACATGTTGAAAAACCTTCAAAAAGCCCTGCCACCATTTTCACAAAATAGTTCACTACGTATTAAAAAATCACAATAGACTGGTAGAGGTCACAGATAAATCCTGGCACGGGTTACAGCTTGTAACATTTAGGTACCCCTAACGTGATTTCTAGAGCCCTTTTGAGATTTTGGGCGTAGACTATCAACTGAGGTAATCATCGTTCGCGTCATATTGATGCCGTTTCAAAAGCGCACGTACTTTTGCTAAGTCAGCTGTGGTTCAGTTCACTCAGGTATATAAATGATTACCTAGTTACGGTTAAACATATACAATGTACAGTCATTGCAAAAGGTTAAGACCAGGCACGATTTTTTGAAGAAATTTGACAAAACTAAGATTTTTTGGCCTTCACATAACATTATATTAGTTTATTTCGCCAAATAAACGTAGTACAACATAATATGAAACTTTATGTTGTCCAAAAGTGTCAGTGTCTCAACTTTTCAGTATTTAGTGTGGCCTCCTTTGCTGTCAATGACCGCCTGGATGCGACGTGGCATGCTAGAAACCAGAGATTCGCAGTACTCCTGGGTGATTTCGGTGACCCAAACGTCCTTGATAGCTTGTTTCAAGTTTTGAGCGCTTGATGGTTGTTTGTCTGCCACCTTATCCTTCATTATAGTCCACAGGTTCTCAATGGGATTTAGATCTGGGCTGTTCCCAGGCCATTCCAGCATGGATATGTTATTCTTCTTGCGGAAATCAGTGGCTACCTTGGATCGGTGACAAGGAGCGCCATCTTGCATGAAAATCGTACATTTGTGGATATCCATATGCAGTTTCAGCTTCTCCTTCAGCAACTCCACGTACCTAGGTCCATTCATAGTGGTCTTAGGTGGAATAAAATACAGACCAGAAGGGCCAAAACATGACATGGCACCCCAAATCATCTGACTTGGCGGGTGTTTCATTGTGGCTGCTGTATATTTCTCATCAAATCGCTAACATACTGGCCGCCTAACGTGCCTCTTGCGATGTATAAACTGTTGCATGGTCGATTCATCTGAGAACAACACTTTCTTCCACTGCGCGAGAGTCCAGTGGCGATGTCGTCTGGCAAAGTCCAGTCTCTTTTTTTTCATCACAGGTGTCAGGTGTGGCTTCCGGGCCGGCGTGCGAGACTTGAGCCCAAATTCCTTGCTGAGACGTCTCGAAACAGTACTGAGACGTATTTCCGTATATTTTAAGCGTAAAGCAGCCCGAATTTTCTTGCATGAGCTCATTGGCGAGCACATCACGATGCTTCTCATTGATTTAACAAGATTTAACAAGATTGCCATCCAGAGAATTAACTTTAGATGGCAGGTGGACAAGGAAGCCCTTTGGCTTATCGAGAGTCCAACCCTTTTATTTACATATATCCAGCCCTTCTGAGGTATGTGTCGATTTTATTTTTAAACATATTCACACTACTAGCACCCACACAATCATCAGATAATCTGTTCCATACATTCACAGTCCTTTGTGAAAAGGAAAACTTTCTTACGTCTAATCTACACTGTTCCTTTACTAATGTAACTTCGTGTCCTCTAGTCTTTCTATCTTTCTTAACTGAAAAAAACATATTTCTATCAATATTTTCATAACCATTCAATATTTTAAACACTTCTATCTGATCTCCTCTCAATCTCCTGGTCTCTAGTCTTGTTAAACCACATTCTTTTAGGCGTTTTTCATAACTAAGATCCCTTAGTTTTGGTATCATTTTAGTCGCTCTCCTATGTACTCTTTCTAGCATATCTATGTCCTTCTTGCGGTATGGCCTCCACGCTTGTATACAATATTCTAAATGAGGCCTAACTATTGTTTTGTACAGCGGTATTATTAGTTCTTTTTCTTTATATGCTATATTTCGCCTAATCAATCCAAGGATTTGATTTCCTTTTGAAGCTGCAATTCCACACTGCTCTGAAACCTTCATGTCAGCACTGTCTTTTTCTTTTACAGTAGTATTTAGTACAGTTCCCCCCATTGTATATTCTACATATTCGTTCCCATGTCCTGTGTGAAGACATTTACATTTCCCAAAATTGAACAACATTTGCCACTTTTCAGACCATTTGATCAACCTGTCAAGATCATCCTGTAAATGCTGTCTATCTCCATCACTTTTAATCCTTCTAAACACTTTTGTATCCTCTGCAAATTTCAACACCTTGCTAGCTATATCATCGTCCAAATCGTTTATGTATATTAAGAATAATATAGGTCCCAGTACTGATCCCTGTGGAACCCCACTCAAAACTGATTTCCAGTTTGAAGCCTCCCCATCAACAACTACCCGCTGTCTTCTGTCAATCAGCCATTTTTCTATCCAGTTAGTTATACCATTTCCTATGCCATGGGCCTTTAGTTTAAGCAGTAATCTCTGATGTGGCACTTTGTCGAAAGCTTTTTGAAAATCTAAGTAGATGATATCTACTGGTGATCCATCATCTACCCACTTAGTGATATCTTCCAAAAAACATAACATATTTGTTAAGCATGACCTCGCTTTTAGAAACCCATGTTGAGATGGGTTTATCAAGTTATGTTTAACAAGAAAATCTTTAATTAGTCTTTCTAATAATTTATAAATCACCGATGTTAAACTAACTGGTCTATAATTATTTGACTTGTTTCTCGAACCTTTTTTGAATAACGGTATAATGTTTGCTTCTTTCCATTCTAAAGGAACCACCCCCTCTTCTAATGACAAGTTGAAAACTGTTGCAAGCGGTATGCTAATTTGTTCTACAATTTCCACTAGTAGTTTGAGTGGAATACCATCCACTCCAGGTGATTTATTTTCCTTCATAGCCCTAATTTTCTTAGCTACCATTTCTGGGGTTACAATTAACTGTCTTAAATAGTCTGATTCTGCCCCCTTGAACTTAGCCTCTGGTACTGGCAGTGAACTAGTGTCTTCTCTGGTAAACACTGAACTAAAATACTCATTCAGGTCTTCTGCCATTAAGAATCCTTCTGATATTACATTTCCAGCACTATCTTCTAGAGGACCGACCTTATCCTGAACTTTCTGTTTGCTTCGAATATATGCATAAAAACTCTTGCTGTCATGTTTTATATTACAAGCTAATTTATGTTCATAGCTTCTCTTTGAATTTCTAATTTCAGCTGTAGCTTGGTTTAGTGCTTCTTTATAAATGTTGTAGTCTTCGTCATTTCCAGTACGTCTATATGACTTCCACATCATTTGTTTATACTTAATTTTTATAATGGCTTCTTTCGATAAGTGTTTCTTTTTGGACCGTTTCCCGTGTTTTTTTAAGGGAACAAATTTGACGATGATGCATTCAATTTCACTCTTTAAGATATTCCAGCATTCTGTTGCTGTCTTATTCTTCAGTGTGTTATTCCAGTCTATCTTTGCTAAATATTTCCTTATGTCCTTATATTTTCCTTTGTGGAAATTTCTCCTGTACTGCTTTTTACTATTCCTTTCTGATTTTACTTTGATGGTAAAATGTATCTGGTTGTGATCACTATTCCCCAGTGGCTCACATACCCTGACATTGTCAACTAATTCATTATGTGAGGACAAAACTATGTCTAACACATTCTCTCCCCTGGTTGGTTCTAGCACATGTTGAGAAAGGAAACTATATTGTACTAAAACTAAAAACTTGTGGTCTTCACTACCCATACTCTGTAGAGATTTCCATTTTATATGCCCATGGTTGAAATCCCCCATAATAACACAATCCCGTTTGCTCACTTCCCTTATAGCTTTTTGTATTTTTGCATTCTCTTCTATGCTTATGTTTGCACTTCGATAAACTAATCCAACCGTTAACGTTGACTTTCCTGTAACTATGTTACACCAAACAGCTTCTTCGCAATCTGCTTCTCTGTCTAATTTTATTTCATAAGCCTGGATAGATTCTTTAATATATAAAATAACTCCACCTCCCCTTCTTCCTATTCTATCTTTCCTAAACATTACATATCCTGTCAGTCCCAATTCGGCATCTGATACATCGGTGGTTGCCCATGATTCGGTTATACCTATTATGTGAGGGTCAATATCTTCTACCATAATGTTTAGTTCATTTCTTTTGTTTACTATACTCCTTGCATTTAAACAAACACATTTATATCCAGCTTCAGAAAAGTTTTCCAGACTGTTCTTTGCTGATTTATTTGTGCTGTCTTTATCTATGCCACTAGGTTCAGGCTTTTCTGTGAGTCCCCCTGCGAATTTAGTTTAAATAGATGCAACCTGTCCCACTGTCAACAGATCTCAGCAGATTCTCTGAGAATACTGCTGCCCCTTTCCACTTAGATGAAGGCCATCTCTCATGTACATATCTTCTCTCCCAACAAAGTACCCCCATAAATCTATGAATCCCACGCCCTCTTCTTCACACATCTGCTCAACTAATGCGTTGATCGCCATCCTCTTACAGTTTCTGTATGATGCCCCCCTTCCTCCCATTACTGGCAAAATTCCTGAGAGAACAACCTGTTCCACTCTTGTCTTCTTTAGCTTCCTTACTAGATGTCTGTACTTCTGAACTATCCCAGTTGTTCCCTCTTTGTCTGCATTGTTTGTCCCAACGTGTACTAGTATAGACCCTCCCTTGCCATGTCCCAATACCTTCTCTACCCTTTCAGTCACATGCTCTATTCTAGCCCCAGGTAGACATACAACAACGTCCTTTTCCTCGCATATAGTCTTGTCTGTTTTTCTCAGAATTGAATCGCCCATAAACACTCTCTCTTTTCTCCTAGCCACATCAATCACTGCCTCGGAGTAGCTCCTCCTGTTTGCATATTTCTGGTTGTTGTCTTTTCCTCTTGCCATCTTCTCTCCTATCATATTCTCTTCCATTCCCTTCTTTCCTGTCGCGTTTTCTCTTGTCCCCTTTCCTCCTGTCATCTTCTCTTCTAGCACATTTACTCTCACTTCCTTTTGTCCCTTCATCTTTCCTCCCATCACATTTTCTTCTCTCCTCTCTCGCGACCTCCTTCACTACGGTCAATTTTCCCCTGTCACATTTTCTGTTTTTTGCTGAACACTCTGTCTTCTTCCATCAGTCTTCTGTCTCACAGTCTTACTAACTGCCTCTGTGGTATCTACCTCTTCACCACCTGTATCGCTGTCGCGTCTCCCCTCGTTCTCTACAGTCTGACTACCTGTTGATCTATCCCCACTGACCCGTTTTCTTTTCCTCTGCCGAACACTTTTCCTCCGTCCCTCTGTCTTCTCAATTTCTTGTTCCTTCACACCGGTCACCTTCCCTCCTCTCAGTCTCATTTCTTCAGTCTCTGTGTCACAACTCGGCTCCTTCTGTGTTGTAGAATTCTCAACTCTCTCTCTGCGTCATCCCTCTCTGCTCCATCAATTTCTATGTTGAGTCTCACCTCCATCTCCTTCACTATATCCGTCAACTTACACACCTCCTTCATCAGACATTCCACCCTCAAACACCCCATACACCGAAAGGTGAATCCATCATCTTTGGTCTCTGCCCATGATTTTGGACAGCCAGACAACGCAAAATCCACCCAGCTCTGGCAGTCGTTGCAAACTAAGTGTCGTTTTGCCCTGAGCTGCCGCTTGCAAGGTGCCATATCAGAATTTATTTGTGTTCAAAATAGTTTTATATAGTCTTTGAAAAGACTTTTCTGTGTACAATTTACACCAGATTGTTTAGGTTATAGTTAGTTATATTTGTTAACACACAATGACACACCGTGCCTTACCTAGTTACGATGTCGATGACAATGTATTCAAGTTAGGCTTGGATACAAGGTAGTCTTTACAAAGGCTGTTTCCTGTGTACCAATATACACTTTAAACTGTTGTTATTTCAGGTTTTAATTACTCATCTAACTACATTGATTATCTCAAATAACGCTATTCTATTGTCGTTCACGTTATGTTAACTTCGCCAGTTACCTACTTTGTAAACAACGTTCCGATTACATTAACGTCCCCAATTATCGCTCGCAAATCGCCTACTTTTAATCTACCCTAGATTACTCCCTCTAGCTAACTTTTAACAAAACATATTGCTTAATATATATCTCTAATTACGTTATGTATGCTATACACTCAATAATATCACTTATCTTGATCAAATATCCTTATATTTTCGCAAGTTTGCTGCACCAAATTCAAATCAATTCACCACCGGAAGTTCCCCTTGCGTGGTCATCCCTGAGCGTAGTTTTCCATGGACGACCACTCCTTTTACTGTCACGAAAAGTGCCATCAGTATTGAATTTGACGATGGCATTGTGCACGGCTGTCTTGGAATAACATAATTTAGTACTAATGTCTCTTTCCGTATATCCTTCTCCATGTAGAGTCACTATTTATGCCCTTAGAACCTCTGTCAAAGACAATTTTTGCCCATTTCAGGGATGAAGACAAAACTGAAAAACACCTAATCGATACTGACAGCAGCAGACAAATGACGTGGAAGTACTGACTAGGCGTATTGCTTCAAGGCCCAAATAGGGTGATGCAATCCAGACATTATCTGATGCAATCTGATGCCATACCGTAAAATGCTTAAAAATCGTGCCTGGTCTTAAACTTTTGCAAATGACTGTAGTGCGTGCGTGCGTGCGTGTGGGGGTGTATGTGTGTTTGTGCGTGCGTGCGTGCGTGCGTCTTGCGGTAGAATACGATCGAACAAGTCTGCCAGGGGATTTTCAGCAACGAAAATTTGGGGTTGGATATATACATATATATATATTTATTTACATATATACGTCAAATCCACAGTACTACTCTTTAAACCATCGCTATCACGTATTTATTCCTACATTGCAGTCGTGGCTTGTCATGATCCCTCGACACTGTTGGACTCTACTGTCTACTACAATGTAAGTCAGTGTTCTGAGTTCAAAACCCAAACCGGGCATGGTACATTTGGTCTATAATCCTGGCTCTCAGCTTTGGGGACTAGGTGTCCGTTGTGACTAGGAAATCACATTAATGTCGGTCTTATATCAATTTCGGATATGAAAGACCCACTGAGGACGACAAACACCCTGGCAGTGACCATCATCAGTACCAGCGTAAATTGGTCGGCATGGCGGTAATGTTCTGAAAAAGTTTACTAGATGAATGAGAACTCATAAGACCATATCATTCTAACCACAGAATATACTGAATGGTTAATTAATAAAAACGCTGCTGACCACTGGAATCAACACCGAGAATATAGAAACCGCGTCTATGTATGTTCGTCAATACTACTACAATGTTTTTAATAGTGTAATAAATATGTCAGATGTTTGCTGCCTGCCAGGTTGCCTTTAATAAGCCAGAATTTGTTGTCTCGCAATTTCAGTGTTACGACCGCAAAGGATCGAATGTGTTGCCCTACAGATTCAACGAATGTTCTTTGCATACGATTACCTAGCTTGAGAGGGTGATGTTTGGTAACGGGAATTTGTTGCACGACTACTGGACGTATATTTTCATGACAACTGCAAAGTCATGTTAGAGAGGTGTACAAGGAACTCGTGATTGTCTCTATGATGGTTGTTTGTTGCAGTCCACGGTCGTTGGCGCGAAAGTGATGTACAAGTGTGACACCGGATTCTTCTTCAATGGCAGCGTGCATAACAGTGAAGAACGCTATATGTTGTGTGATGCCCTCGGAAACTGGACGGCAGATGCGGTCTTTTATTGTGAACGTAAGCTTGTTGTTGGGTTTGTGCCATCATTTCTACTCACCTGTGATATGCATATCGTCGTTATCATGGTTACAAAAGAGACATCACTGACCCGACGCTCACATCTCAGTTGTAGACTGTGGCGCCCCCATGCGGCTAGCACACGCGACTGTCGGGAATGGTTCGACATCATACCTCTCGGCGGCGGTGTACAAATGCGAGGAAGGTTATCGCTTCAGCAGCACGGCTGACCCCAGTCACGTCATCATCTTCATCTGTGATGCCGAGGGAAAGTGGGCCGGTGCTAACATATCGTGTCAAGGTGATGGTTAACAATTAGTGATACGTCATGAGAGAGATGAGAAGGGGAAAATAGAGAGAGAGAGAGACACCGTCCGACAGACAGACAGACAGACAGACAGACAGACAGACAGACAGACAGATAGACAGACAAAAGGACAGATACAGAGATAGCGGGAGAGAATGGGTGAGTGAGTATGTTTCTTTGTCTCTCTCTTTCTGTGTGTGTGTGTGTGTGTGTGTGTGTGTGTGTGTGTGTGTGTGTGTGTGTGTGTGTGTGTGTGTGTGTGTGTGTGTGTGCGGGCGGGCGTGTATTCGTCTGTTTATGTGTGTTTACGTGTGTACGTGTGTATTCTTATTATCTGTTATGTACGTCTTGATACTTTTAGCTTAGGTTTGTTTAGTACAGTTTATATGTTATTGCAGTTTTATCCTTTATATACGTTTAATTAGCTTAACTAGCCTATTATTTAAATAATTTATCTATTTATATTTTAGTATATTTATTAATGTATTATTATTAATATTTTATGTATGTCTTAATACTTTTAACTTAAGTTTGTTTAGTACATTTTTTATTTAATGCAGTTTTAGTCTTTTTATACGTTGAATTCTATTACGTACACTTTAGTAGCTACTAGTTGTCAACACCCTTGAACAGAGTCGTACTCTTGATATGAGTGTATAAATAACGTATATTATTATTATTATCATCATTGTTTCGTTTTTAGTTACTGACTGCGGCGATCCTCCAAATCTTCCCGACGCCGGACGTTGGTATGGCGACACCACTTACGAAAGCGATGTCACCTACGAATGCGCACCCGGTTTCCGTTTCTCAAACAGGTCCGTCGTATTGTGGTCTACATGCGGTGCTTCTGGAAACTGGACGCCCATCGCAGAAACGTGTATAGGTAAACGTATATGTGTCTACCAGTGGAGCTTAGGATGTATTGTGTTTCTTCTGTAAACTCTGCAATTAATATTGCCTTTTTGAAAGTATTCCAACTGAGATAAACCCATAATAGCAACAACAACAAAAAGAGCATGTCACATACTATTCTAACATAGATTTACGGCATTTATGATTGGTTCAATTCAAAACCTTCAATCTTTTCAATAGGCTGTTTTGTGGAGAAGATATCCACTAAAAAATGTAATAAAGAACATAGTTTAGAAATTGGTTATCAATAGTATTAAACATATTAAACGAATGAATGATCAAAGACAGTAGCAACAGCAAAAAGAGAAGAAGCATCATCAACAGAATCAGTAATTGCAGCAGCAGTTGGTAGGTAGTAGTTCTACTAGAAATAAAATAAGAAATGGGAACTGTCACATATTGACAGTAACAGTACACGAGATTCAGACAACACTGACGCGCACGGCTACACCGCCATGTCTTTATAGGTCACACACGCGTACAGGGTCAAACTAAACAAATCGATAGCGAGGCTGTTTAAATACAGTGTATATACCACTTCCTCCACTTTAACTAGTAAAGTCCAACAAAATGCAAGCGTACACATAATTTAAATGTAATGCTTTACAGTGTCCAGTTTTGCTTCAAAATAATAACTAACTATTTCAGCATAACCAGTCATGTTATACATATACATGTACACTTTTTTCAACATAATTAGTATGCATTCAACAACTGTGCTAATTATCCAAATTACTAAGGGATAGACTGTCCCTCAGTCAGCCTGCGCTGGGGATTATTCTGCCCTATAAAAAGGACAGGACTGTTTCCGAATAAATTGTTCACAAGTCCAGTCTTCTTGGAGCTTCCCGCATCCTCTCTGGGTGTCGTCGCTCAGTCACTGCTGGAGCTACGCTCACTGGCGATTGTGGAGTGGGTCGATTCAGAAGTTCCGCAGGAATAGGAATGGAGGCTCTGCGATTTGGTCGACTCAGTGTCATCCTCTCTTTCATCCACAAAACACCCCGAACGAAGCAAATGATCGATGTGGCTGTTGACCAACACATAATATATACGTCAGTGGGCCTAACGTCTTTACGACTGTTCCTGGTACCCACTTCTCCAAACCGTGCGCGTTTCGTACACTGACATGTACGTGTGTCGACAGTGCTTGCATCTTAGTATGTTGCCTATCATGGTGTAACTTCTGGATGTCCTGCTTCTGGTGCACTATCTGTTCTGTGATTGGTTTAAACACGAGAAACATGTCACGTGGCTGTCTCTTTAGAAACATTTCCGCTGGGGAAACGCCCGTCATGGAATGGGGTGTCGTCCGATACCTGAGCAACACGTTTGCCAGACGATGCTCCATGGATAACTTAGGATTCCCTCTCCTAGCCGATGCAGCTTGTTTCCGTAACACATCTTTCAGAATCTGCACGGTACATACCGCGGCTCCGTGTAACCTCTGACAGACTCTTGTTGGCACTTTCCACGGATGTAGTGGCGAAATTGTTGGTGGTGCTTTCCTCAATGATTGGCATATTTCACAGGTAACTGAGAGCGATCGCCTTCATGACTACCATGCTCTGATGCTCCTCGTGCAACTTTCTCAACATCCTGTTGTGCAGACTTGGTGGAATAATGATGCCCATTCCCCATGAAATGCAACATTGTTCAACAGACAGTTAATTTCTTTGCACAAAGTACGGTTTTAGCTTTTGATCATTGATGAAGTTTGGCCATCCGCTCAGTGGGTAGTTTAACACCCGTATCAACACTGGGTTTTTCTGCGCTGTTGATATATATTGTGCATCAACAGATAACTCGTGGAGACGAAAGAACATGTCTGTTATCTCTTCCTGCTCTTCGTCCTTACAAGGAAGTCTTGACAGTGAATCAGCATTGCAATGTTCACTTGAAGGATGGTATTCCTCTTCGTAACGACACGCTTGTAGAATCATTGCCCACGTCTGCATTCTGGCAGCAGCTAATGCCGGAATTGCCTTCTTGCATTCCAGGATTCTGACCAACGGTTTGTGGTTCGCAATAAGCGTGACATATATCCCATAGATGTATTTGTGGAATTTCTTTATCCCAAATATCAGTCCCAATGCTTCCTTTTCAATCTGGGCATAATTCCTTTCGCTACTCTATAGCGATCTCGATGCAGACGCAACGGGTCGCTCTTCGCCATCATCCATGACGTGCGAAAGAACTGCTCAGACAGCGTAAGGAGATGCGTCACATGCAAGCCGAAGTGATCTGTTTGGATTCTAATGTACCAGATCTTGGCTGAACAACATCTCGGATTTGCTTCGTTTGAATGCAGCCTCGCATTATTCGGTCCACTCCCACCCTGTCTTCATCAAGTCCTGAAGTGGTTTGAACATAGATGAGAAATTGTGTATGAACTTTTCATAATAGTTCAGCGATCCCAGGTAAGGTCGTAGTTCGGACAGATTGCTCGGACTTGGTGCATTCATTATGGCCATCACTTTGTCCTTCAACGGGTGGAAACCATCGTCATCGATGCGATGTCCCAGGTATTCAACACTGTTGGTCATGAAATCACACATGGACTTCTTCAACACCACATCATACTAATCTGCTCATTACTTCATCCAACTTTTTGAGATGTTCTTCTTCTGTCTTTGCGGAAATCAGAATGTCGTCCGAGTAACATACCACATTGCTAATTCCTTACAAGATCTGGTCCATAACTGACTTCAACATAGCAGGTGCGCTTGCTATTCCGAATGTCAAGCGTAGATACGCGTACAGACCCTTGTGAGTATTGATGGTGAGATACTTCTGGCTTTCAGGGTTTGTTTCAAGCTGTTGATATGCTTTTGTCAAATCCAGCTTGGTGAAGATCTTCCCACCTGATAACGTGGCGGACAAGTCTTCCATATTTGGCAACGGATAGGGGTTATCAATGAGGGCCCTATTCACTGACACTTTGAAGTCATCACAAATGCGAGCATCATCAGACTGGCGTTTCGGTATGCAGACTAGTGGTGATACCCATTCACTGCTTTCCACTTACTTGATCACCCCTTCCGTTTCCATTCTTTCCAACTCTCTTTCCACTTCCCCATTCACAGCATAGGGAACGGCTCTTGCTTTGCAGAAAATATGAGTCGTATCTTGTTGCACCCTGATGTCTGCCTTGAAACCCTTGACAGTACCCAAACCATCTCGGAACAATTGCTTGTGTCGGCTTAGCACCTCTTCCAGTTGTCCTGTTCTCGTCACATTGAAGATAGCTGACCAGTTGAGCTTCCATTCACGGAGCCAGTTGCGATCTAACAGCGGCGGTCCATTACGATCTAACACTGTCAACGAAAAGACATGCTTCTGTCTTTCATACGTCACTGGAACATTAATCTGGCCATATGAAATGTGCGAGTGCCACCGGTGATATATGGTCATCGGAACAATCGACACGGTGATTCCTGTGTCCAATTGTATTTGACAAATAAAATTGTCCAACATCACCTTCACTTGCCACGACTTTCCCCTCTTTTCCTCCACAAAGTAGGTGCCCAGCATAGCTATTTCTTCCATCGAACAATCGTTGACATACGTTGCGGTACCTTTTTGATGATACAGGGTCGCCTTCTTTCCTTTACACGCCCTGCCGATATGTCCCTTCATTTGACATCCATGACAAATCGCTTCTTTAAATCTGCATGCATTCGGGGTGTGCTTACTTCGGTTGCAACGCCAACACTGGCCTCTGCTACTTGGCTTCGCTTTCTGGCTCTTGTTCCCTCTCACCTTCACCCTCTCTCAGAAAGCTTCCAAATTCGCACGTACCACTCAGTTGTCTGAGGAAATATTCCGCCACACTTTCGCCCACCTTCTGTTGGCGTTTGTAAAAGCGAAATATCTCCGCTATAATCACCGATTTTGGCCTATGGGTATAGTGTCCCTTTAACACCGTCGACAATTCCGTCTTCGTGTTCGGCTTTAGAGGCGCCAATAAATTATTTAACAGCTTGTAAGAACTCGTGCCCTATTGTTCTCTAAAGTGTTCGTAACATTTTTTGAAACAATACCATCCTCATTTCCAATTTAAATGTCATGTATTGACATTAACAGTACACGAAAAACATATACTGAAGCGCATGGCTACACCGCCATTTCTTTATACGTCACTCACGCGTACAGGATCAGACTAAACAAATCGATGACGAGGCTGTATCAATCGATAATTAAATACAGGACACATAGCAGGAATAACATTAATGTTGCCGCCGCTGTCCATAGAAGACGTCAGCAGCACTGTATCAACAACTGCGACGATGTGGACGGCTGACGGGTTAGGTACAACTACGCCACTATTGTCTTCCACGGGTCATCCATTTGTGACAACAAAAGAACAAACTAGACGCTCCACTGTGTATCTGCAAAACCATACAGATAGAACGACACCTAACGAAGTCACATACAGCGACTACATTGGTAATGTTTAGATTTTTCGCCAATAAATGTTATTTTGGATCCTTCTTCTCAATGTCATCGTCGTCGGCTTCGTAATCGATATCATCATCATCATCACCACCATAATCGTCATCATCATCACCACCGCCATCATCATCATCATCACCATAATCATATGCAGCATCATCAAACGTGGTCTCATTGTCGTCAGCTACATCTATGCATAATCAATGTACATTTTTTTCTACGTATAATCTGTTCGTACATAGCAATATTTTGGCTTAAATATTGCCAGTTGCAAAAACGGTGCAATCATGTTTCCAAATACATGTGTGTATATGTGTATTGGATTGGTGGACAGTGCACTGTATATCCAGTGGGTGTATGTGCCAATGTTCTAATAGCCGTTTCACATGTCAGCCACCACCCTAGATCCAACCAGCGGGGCGAGTGGGCAGCCAACGGAAGAACACAAAAAAGAAGAAACGTCCTTTACGGTGTCTCCCACCGATGATATGGTGCCTTCAACAGGTCCAACGGTGCCAACCACAGAGACTACGACGATACAACATACCACATTGAAACAAAAATTTGGAAGTGAGCTTCGACAATGATTCTGTAAACCTGCATCTTATGATGGCCTTAACTGCATAAGCATCGTATGAAGCACCGAATTAATTTATATACTTTAATTTATGAACAGCGAAATTGTAATTTAGTTAATCGCTAAGTGTTAACATAGGTTGACAGATGTTTGTTTTGTTTGAATGATTCGACTCGCAAGTCATGTTAAGCTTGTCTAATGAACGGTAATATTGACATAAAACAGTCAAATATATTACAGTAAGACACTCTGGTGCTGTCAAGTGTTTAATACAGATACAGTCAATACTATATTTAACACAAATTTACGATACCACACTATAAGACTTCGAAGAGTTTATGTCATGTGTCTTTGCCGTTTATTTTAATTACTGCAAATAACTTCTCATGCATTCGCACTTTATATAATTTCAATTGACTTTGTCTCCGTTTAAAACAATTCGTAAATACGTGTGCTACACTTCAGTCATATTCCCTTCTTTTTCATATTCTGTAATACCTACCTAAATATATGTTAATCAAAAACCTATATACGTTAATGTGCGACACAATTATCCAGTTTACTAAAGCCTTGATTTACTTGTATTCAACAGTATTCACCCGTCTTTGCCGTCCGGCCTTGCCCAGAGTACTCTGGGGCATTATGCTGTGGAAACAAGATGGCCGCCGTGTCGGTGACGCGGCTGAGTTCACCTGCCGTGCTGGGTCAGTGTTCGCCGAGGGAGGGTCATCACGCAGCGTCCTTTGTATGCCGGACGGCACATGGCACACCCAGATGTCTGTGTGTGAAGGTACTCTCTCCTCACAAAACAACATCCTCTTCCCTTGCTAGCTTGTAGGGTGGGTTCCACGTCACGCAGCGGTCCGTTAGGTCTTCTTTACTGGTGCTCGCTGTCTTCTGCAATGTTCTTCCATTTTCGGCCGTTTGTACCAGCCCTTTTAAGGTATTGCATTACACCGTTTTTCCATTTTAGTTTTGGCTTCCCTCTTCTTCTCCTATCCTGTTCTGTTTTCTGTGCTGCTTTTTCTTAGATATTCCTCACTCATCCCCTATGTATCCCAGTCAACTGCTATTATTTTTTGGTGTTTCGTCATATCTTCTCTCAATTAATTCATTTTCTTTTTATCTTCTCGTGCATACTTAACTTTGCATATTCTTCTGTCCCGGCTGCTGTATAGTACCTGCGGCTTCTCGTCTTAACTCTCTATCTGTACCAATGATCTCATGGTACCAGGCATGCGTCCGATACTCTCTTTTAATTGTTTCTCCGCCACAAACAATTTCTTGGTAATTTGTTGTTGTTGCAAATTTGTCATTTGCAACTTCTTCAGACCAATATAAAAACCATACTGACCTATGCAAGGTCCAAATTAAATTATGTGTTTACCTTCTAGTGTCGACATTTGTCAGGGTCGATCAAGATACCGGAAACATAAAACATTATTCTGGCTGAACATAGAAAGATATCGCACCAAAACGTGTTCTATAATCTGATCGTAAATTTACATTACATTTCGTTCGCGTGCCACATTACATTATGGTTTGTTTGAAAATGTGTGTCTATAAAATATGTGCGTGTGTTCTCCTGTAACGTTCTAATGCAGTAAGGCCGTCCAGCCTGGGCCTGCTCAGTGAATCGTCAAACCACGACACTTGGTATTCCATACACGTTTCCCCATTAGATACATACACGTGATTAGGGCCGGAACGATACATCGGTGCATCGCGATACACACCGCACGGTAAGGTACACGATACACAATATCCGTATCGCGATACGCTGCGATACACGATAGCGCTAGGCTAAACAGTATTCGCGCCACCGTTGTGAAGCAATAAACGTCCAGAGCAAACCACAACTGTCTGTGTATCGATAACATATGGAGTTATAGCATGTAGCACGTGTATATTATCTAACTATAATCCATGCAAAATCTTTACACTCTATTCTGTTTTCAATGCGCGCATGCAATATGGACCTCATAGTTATGAGGCATGACGTGACGTCTGCAGTACCGTTGCCTTGTCCGTGTGAGCACAGACATTCGACAGCCTGCTTACGATCCGGTTTCATTCACCATTTCATCTGGATGTTTGTTTCTGTTAGAAGAGTTGTAGAACTGAAATGTTCATTATTTCTGAATAGGACTGATATAAAGCCATTAAAAACTTAGAAAGTTTTCGTTTTCTTTTATTTGGACTCACGCACCCAGATTTCGTCCGGGTTTTGTGCAACGCTAAGCCGTGTAGGGCCTAGTAATGACGCGTTGCGATAGGAATAGGTGCCAGCGAGCGTGTGTTCAGCACATCTGGAGACATCGTGACAGCTAAGCGTGCCACGCTTGATGCACACAATGTGGACGTGTTGCTGTTGCAAATAGCAAGCTGGAGTGATATGCAAGACTGCGAGTGCAACAGGGTGCTGCTGAATTTGAAACAATGTACCTGTACTACAGATTCGTTTCAATCGTTCGCAATAAATAAACGAGTGTTTTACTTTTGTTGTACCATTCTAGCCAGTGTAGTCTGTATTGCGATATGCACCATATCGTGACCTTTATATCGCGATACGTATTGTATCGCGAACTAGTGTATCGTTCCGGCCCTATAAGTGATCCAGCCACATCACAATTCACACACACTGTGTTTTTCTTTTACACCGCTTATACACTTTCTTGAACATCCATGACGTAAGGTGGCTTCTTTTTATTGTTGATTAAATAACACTAAACTGACTGTAGAATAATTATACATAATGGTTTTGTGTACATTAAAGTGTAATGCTTCAACATCGAAAGCATCACAATCAGTATTGAATTCCCCCTTTATGATAATTATATATAAGGTTTTTAAAAATGTGTTATTACGCGTGCATTCAATTCGTTCGCGTTTGCACTAAATCTGTTGTGTAAGGTTTGTATTCAGTGACCATAAGAACTGGTAGGAACGGCGGTTTCACGATATGAACCAATATCGTTACGTCGGTGTTACAGCACGACTATGTCCACCCGTACCAGAAGTGGTCGACGCCACAGCGGACACACAAGACAGAACCGCTGGCACCATCGTCACGTATACGTGTCGGCCTGGTCTTCTGTTCGCTGAAGGCACCAGCACTGCGATGATGCAGTGTACTAACCGCGGCCGTTGGTACCCGAGTCTCACCGGCTGCCGAGGTACACAATTTCGGTTTACTCCAAAACAGTGCTGGTAGAACTAATAAAGAAAATAATATGTACAGCCGTGCTGTAGGCAAGTAGATAATAGCAAATACATCAACGCATATCCGTTATGCGAACACTGTGGTCAAACGTCTCGGTTTGCTTACGTCACAATCAAAATTATGTGTACAATTGTGACACTGTGCATATGTATGCTATTTGGGGCCGTGATGATTTTCTGATGTAGTGCCAACCGAACAGCGGTCCTTATGGCCGGCAGCGCCATCTCCTGGTCGAATTTTGTTGTATTACTGTAACAGGTTTTGATTTATACGGCTTAAGGTGATTCACATGTATATATCATTAGATGACATTCACAATTAGGTGCATCTAAGGGATTTTCAAGTAATTAAAAATAGAGATTAAAATCAAAACAAGGTGATTTTGTTAATTGTCTTTTTTATTATATATGTAAAGTCCAATGTAATAGTTCATGTAAACTGACATGCATAGACATGGTGTACATGTATAACACAAACTGTCAGGACAACTAGGAGCATCACTGTTCCATTTCCTGGTCCCTTAAGTTAAACCAGTGAATACACAGTAACGTCGTATAGCGTAAAATGAAGCTTACCACTTAGCGGACATTTAGGCAGATTAGCACACAAACTGTGCACTTGGTATGCATTTGTGAAACGTTGCGTACACATACTACATGCGGTCCTGGATATGTTTTGATATAGTTCCAACTGAAGACCACCCTTTGGTGGCCTACAGCGCCACCTATTTGTCGACCATACTTGATAATTTGCTGGCATTACAGATTTTAGTCTTGGCATCAAGAATAAGTGATAAGTTGAGAAGAAAAATAGTGTACGATGACTACCGCGTACGTATCATTGTATTATTATTAACAATTGAATGCATTTAAGAACATATAAATTATAAAAAACAACGACCACGGCTAAAAAAAAGTAGGTTAAAATAATTATGTTCGGTTGTCTGTTTAATGTCTGATATAATGTTATACTCAGTTTAACATGTATTAGTGTAGTACATAAAACTACATATCTATAACGTAAATAGTCGGGATAACTTTTAGCATTACTGTCCCAACTATAACTAAGCCCGCTATTCGCTTAAACCACAAAAAACGCAGTAACGTGGTCTATTGATGTCTCCTACCTAGCGATCTATTTGGCGGATAAGCACACAAAGTGTACACCTTTTTTACAAATTGTTATGGTTATTTAGATTGTTTTGATAATTGTCGTGGCACAAATTTGCCTTTCAGACTAGTACATTCCTTATTTACAGATATCAATTAATCCTTTTTAATGTTAGATCAGTTGAAAATATTACAAAATTCCGTCGTCATTTAAAAATTTATCTTTACAACCTTGCTTATCCACAACAGCTCCCTAGCGCCTTGAACCATTTGTTGACAACTGAAATACTGCTTATGGATTTTGAGATTGACCAATCCTTTTGTTTTTATGTGCCTCTGAGTTTCTTTCTAATGATTTAGACGCAATGGAAGTCATCTTAATATTATTATTATTATGTTTATATTTTTAAACAGTTCCAGTTACCAATGAGATTCATTTACAACATGACATCAGTCATGCTCAGCAGTTTTTCCCGAGTGAATGAAGGATGTGATATGTTTCGCCTTTCAAAATTACTTCTTTTTATAAACCATCGTTAAGCTCTCGCATTAAAACTAGTCCCGCCAGAGCTATGAGCATATCTTAATGATGTTGTCAAGATGGTAAATATCACCAAATCCAGCGTTCTCACTACTCGACTGTGCTAGTGTATATGTTATGCGGACCAAGAGACACAGTTCTTCCACACCGCGTTCTACTGACTGTCATGAAGAACATGGAACTAAAGAGGAATGGCTAAAAGATGACACCACCGAATTGATTGACCACGTCTATATGGAAAAGTTTAGAAAATTCACCGATAAACTGTAGAGAAAGGCAAAATCTTGAAGCTGACTTACTTAAAGTACGAATATTCATCGTGAAGTTAGAGTTGTGGAGGGCGACGTCAACTATGGACACATCAACGTGTCTTATCCTCTCAACGCAGCATATGTTGATGAAGAAAGTGTGAAAGGAAACACGGGGCAACTAGTTCAGGCGCATGTACCTGCTGTAGTCTTGTCGTCAATGACAAACGGAATTCCAAACTAATTACCCCTACGAAAAATGCACATTTATTCTGAGCTCCGCTGGGCGGATCTCAGAATAAAACGAACAAAAAAAATGTCTTGCTTCCATGCCGTCTGCTAAGACGGCATGCAAGCTAGGAAGATTTTTGGAGTTCGTGAATGACTCCACCTTTTCCCATAATGTGCCTGAACATCTTCTCCTGGCAAATATCTCGTCTAAAACGGGCGTATCTTATTCGACTCTGCAAGATGTCCCCGTGCGGGCGTTGTTTATTTTCGGTACACCTATTTCTGTGAACATGAATTATCGGCGTTATTCTGCACGAAGATCAAACTTCGAGTCAGACTCTGTGTCCAGATGATATCCGATTCTCCCAAAACTGCTTCCCGATCTGAATACCTGAAAAAAACTAGCTCATTCCTCTAAGTGTTATATTTGTTATTATAAATTCAGCGTACACGTTTGTTCAGCTAATCGATTATATTATGTGGTATCTTTGAATTGAGTGTAGAATATCGTCTTTATAGAGTCTATATACTTTATGTCCCTGGTGATCTACAACGACACCTAGTGGTCGACTAGAGAAATAAAGCTTCTCTCTAGGATAGCCTGATTTTTCTTGGGTAACCATGCTGTTTAGGGACATCAATGACCTTTAGAATTAGAACACTGCTTACTTATTGGAACCAAACTAATCAGACGAGGGGAATAAATAATCAGTGTAAATATCCTCATTAATTAGGTTAACGATTATTACTATACTTAGTTAGAATGTGGGTCAGTAATGGTTGGGGTTAGGGTCAATAGTAGATAATAGTTAGTATTAGTTAGTGTTTAGATTATACTTCCCTCCTATGTCAGAAAATCGTGAGGGCCCCAAGTAGTATATGTATGCAATGTGTCACCAATGTGTGTGCTTATCCGCCTAAAATGTCGCTAGGTGGGAGACATCAATAGACCACGTTACAGGGTTTTTGTGTGGTTTAAGCGAATAGTTGGGACAGTAATGCTCAATGTTATCCTGACTATTCACATTATAGATATGTACTAAACTAATATATGTCACACTGAGTATAGCACTATTTCAGACATTACATAGATAACTGAAAGACAATCTATTTGAACAACATTATTTTAATCAACGTTTTTAGGCCTGGCCTTTTTATAATGTATATGTTCTTAAAATTTGTTTAATGAATAAATGAATATATTTCAATAACAATAACATCACATACACAGTAAATAATATTGATTAATATAATTTGTTGAAAAAAGGGTAAAAAGAAGTGCAATACTTACAATGTTTGCTCTTTGCAATGACTAGCTTATGAATACATAATAATTCTGGAAAAAAACAAAGTGCAAAATAAGAAAAATAAATTATAAATGCAACAACATATATTTCAGATCATAGTAGATGAAATATGCAGACTACCCTATTAAAATAATTTTTACTGAACTGAATAACTTTAACACATCACATTTTGTTAACATTCAACTTAACATTCATGTTATTTACCTTGTGACTATTTAAAAAAAAATTATTTAGGACTTTAACATGTAACTATTCAATAATTTAGCTGTATAGTACTTTTTGAATTGATGAACATTCTTACAAGTAATAAGTGAACTGTCAAGGGAATTCCAAAGGTGTGCCCCTATGATAGAAATACACATACTTTTTAGACTGGTACGGGCATAATTTTGTTTAAACTTACATTTGTGATGCCGGGTGGAATAAACCGATTCGTATATTCTGAAATTTTGTTTTACATTCTTTGGTAACAAATTGTGAAATGCCTTAAACATAATAACAACTGTTTTTAATTCAACTAAGTCTGGTAATTTCAGAATGTGCAGATTATAGCATATTTGTATGGCGCGGTCTTTTGGTTCCACATAGTAACCGTATAACCTTTTTTGTATTGTACTATACGTTGAACATCTGATGCATATGTGTTACCCCACACTTCTGCACAATACATAATTTTTCAGTTTTCCAGTTTAACTTCTCATCAATTGTTAATATATTATAATGATACGTTCGTGGTAGTCATTGTAAGATTTTTTTGTCTCAACTGATCACATTTTTAGTATGTGTATGCACCGTTTCACAATTGCATACAAAAGTGTACAATGTATGTACTAATCTGCCTAAATGTTCGCTAGGTGGCTGGCTTCATTTTACGGTATACGACGTTACTGTGGGTTCATTGGTTTAAGGGACCATGAAATGGAACAGTGATGCTCCAAGGTGAACTGACAGTTTGTGTTATACACATACACCATGTCTATATATGTAAATTTGCATATACTATTACATTGGACTTTACATAGATAACCAACAGACAATTTATTTAAAAAAATCGCCTATTTTTGACTTTAATTTCTATTGGCCAGATAACTTTTATGCTGTAGCCAAACCCTGTAATACAGCAGAATTAGACCACGATATGGCGCTGTAGGCCACCAGGAGGCGCTGTTCAATTTTCACTAAATCAGAAAATCACCTGGGACCCAGGTTGTATACGTATGCAAAGAGTCACAAGTGTATACCAAACTGCACAATCTTGCCTATTTTGTGTGCTAATCCGCCTAACTATATAAGCGGTTATATGCGTGAATTACTTTACTGTTGCGGAATGACATCAAATAAATCAAACATAACCGTAAACAATTATCACTTAAGGAACTTTGCCTTGTGATTTCATTATAAAGAAATACTGCCGGAATTTCAACAAAATATACGACGAAATACACGAACACACCAACCATTTGTTCGGCATCCATTTTTGCGGAGGTTTAGCTAGGCAACAGGTGATGGATGGTCAATTACATGCTTTGTCATGGACAACTCTTCAAAATAAGAGCACACCACGATAATCCAGTAAGAGAATAACAGAGATGTAACAATATAAATAGCATTAGGGTTGACCTCGTATATTCGCTGCCTTGTTCCACATTAAAAATATATAATGGGAACATTACGAACGCGCCGTGCGTCATATAATAAATAAATAAAATTTATTCGCTGTTATTATGTACGGAAAAGGCGTGCGGATCTGACATTCAACAAAACAACAATGCCCAGTGTAAATTAATAAACGTAGTTCAATATGTACATAGGTGGGTGCGTTTTTCCACAGGGATGCGGATGCGGAATATATAATAACCCCATGTAGCGATTCGAATCGTATCCGCACAGGAATCGGATTCGAATGTTCTAGAAGTAACGAAACTATGTTTTATTACAGAGGTGCTGCACCTTCCGCGTGACGTTCCCGTACAGATGGAATCCTAGCTTACACACCAGACCCCGGCAGTACTGCCAATAGAGCGTGTAAATTATAATGTATTGAATATTATGTTTACAATTTGAACATCTCGCGGTCGAAACGTTCACAAAACGATTGCAGCTTACCGCTTATTAAACATAATTTGGGCGTAGCTATATATTGTGTGGTTTAATTTGCGTGGGGCGCAATCGAGAGATTCTGGTTTCGAATCATCTTCATGCTGTTTCGAACCTTAGACTCGTTCGTTAACCCTACGTCGCTCTAGTTCATCCAGGTGTATGAATTAGTACTATGATATAGCCAGTGGTGGATATTTGTGTACTGATAGTCTTCGTGCAAAAACTGCAGTGTGGCTGATAAGTCGAGATGGAATTAAATTGAACAGGTCTGCAGGGTGTAAAATGTAAAGCACTTTGAGCAGTTTTAAGGACTGGATGTATAAAAAAAACTCTTGAATGATCGCAGAAACATTTTTACTCTAAGTAATTCATATTTTTATCTATCTTAATATATTTCTACAGCCGAAAGAACATTTTAAGGTACTTACTTTTACATGAGAATTGATTTATTATAACATATAACTTACTTAATCTACTTGTGTTTGCCCAGCATTATTATCTTAATTTATTTATTCTTATTTATTCTTATATTAAATTTTGCTTTATTTCTACTATTTATGTATTAGTCTTATGTAAAGCGCTATGAACGTTATGGATATGGTGCTATTTAAAACAGTATTATTATTATTTACGTTACATCTGTGTCACGTGGTCACAGAGCGGTGTCCACCACTCGCATACCTTGACCACGCCGTCAGCGGTCCGTACTTTGGTGTCGTCGGCACTTCGGTGACGTTCCGCTGCAAACGAGGCCACAGGTTTCGAGATGGCACGACTGCCAAGTCCCTGCGCTGCGGCGAAGATCGCCAATGGGAGGACATAGAGGACTGCAAAGGTTCGTGCGTGTTTAATTTGTATCTACTTATAATCTAGCTTGCGTGTGCATGCGAATGTGATAACGTTTTCCTCTTAGACGGCTTGACCTTCGAGCGTCAAAGTTTCACGGAGTAATTTACGATCCCCTAGAATAGAACGTAATACCTGTATCTTTTTAAAATACCAATATACATCAAGATGCTCACCTTTTATGGGGTAAATCATTTGTTCGCGCGGCAAATACTTCGGGAAAACGGCTTCTGCGTCACGGACTTGGCAACATGAAATAGAGCTTGTCAACCCTCATGCCAATATTATGGCACTACGACAATACTAAGACTAGAGCCTATCGATGGACGTGAACTTCACATTCTCTCCGACCTCCGTCGTTTTTAACAAACAACGAGTACCTGCGAACGCGTTATTGTGTTTATGTAATGATGCTGTGTGTTTTCTAACATTTGGTAAATACTACTGTCACGACTGTCTTCTACCAAGGCATCCCGTCAGGTGACGGGCATTTTTGATAGTTTTACTAATGATGGTGTTACATTCCACCTATTCACAGTCAACCTCCGGCCACCTACCTTATTTCAGAGCTCCCCTCCCACCATTGTTGAAAGTCCACCTGTCATCTATTTCAGGCTAACACATCACCAATGTTTAGGACTAGCCTCCCCCTTCCTGTCACATCTACTCCAATTACGACAGGCATTGTCGCGTTTAGGACTTATTGAGCACTTTGTGATATATGCTTGCAACTGCACTAGGTAAAGTTAAACAATGCTTTCAAAGGAAACACAAGAATGTACAGGTATGATGGTCACAGTTCGCTATTCGTGTACGTTGTAGAATATTATACATTATTATTAATATTTAACTTGTATTTCAACTATCATTTGTTATTCTTATATAATTTTATGGTTTCTATATTTATTATTGATTTAATTTTTATGCTTTTAATAATATTATTATTTGTTGGAATAGATATAGTAGCACTTCGCTTTACGGTCACCTCGAAAATACAGCCACCTCGCAATTAACTCTACAATGATTTACTATTGTAACGCACCTTTGAATGGCCACATTTGTCAGATTTATGGCGCAGAGAAATGCTATCATATTATTACTACAAATGCGAATACTACTACTACTACTATACTACCACTACCATCATTACTACTACTACTACTACTACTGCTACTACTAATACTACTACTACTACTACTATTACTACTATTACTACTACTACTACTACTAGTTGTTAGTGTGAGATGGCCCATTGAAAATCAAGATATAACGTGACATGGTCACCATAATTAAATAAAGCTTTTACTACTACTACTACTACTACTACTACTACTACTACTACTACTACTACTACTACTACTACTACTACTACTGTTGCTGCTACTACTACTACTACTACTACTACTACTATTACTACTACTACTACTACTACTACTACCACCACTACCACCACTACCCCTACCACTACTACAATCTAGAAAATTTAGGCGTGTTTTCCAAAACTTACTTGATGCACTATTGAATCAGTGGAGCGGTGCCCTGCTCTGTCGTCACCCGACTATGGCGCAATCAACACAATCGTGGCGACCTTCGGAACTGTCGTGGAGGTGACGTGTAACGTTGGATACAAAATCAGAGGCAGCGCCACCAGACAGACATATCTAGAATGTATGGAGTATCGCTCGTGGAATACGTCCGTTCCAGTGTGTGAAGGTACGTGTATTCGCATATAATTTTATCTATACGTGAACGTCTCAAATACTGGGCCATAATAACGCCAACGCATGTTTTTACTTGTTTTTTAAGTGCGTGTTTGAATCAAGGTATCTCGGATCACGTAAATTGCATGCTTTCCGCATAATGTATAATTAGTAATAAAATAAGTTATGATGATGCCATTTTGTTGTGTGTACGTACTTCGAGAACAGTTATTGTTTGAATATAACTGGAGGAAGTATATGCTTCCTCCATTATTATAGTTTAAATAAGTGACGCCACTATATTTGATTTCTCCTCTCTCACGACACGGGGTGACGCCCAACTATCGCCACGCATGCACAATGGTACGCGTTTTGGGGGACTATGCTGCGAAATTAATTATGCGATTTGTTAAGACGTTTTATTTAAATGTGTCTTGCTGGTGTCAAATTATTCATTGTAGTCAAATAATGTTAGCAACTACACTCGAAGTTGTGAACATACCACAATACTCAATCTTAGCAGACGAACAGTGTACAACACTGCGATAACATCGATCAGTAATAGCATATGGGCGAAATGTTAGTTTGACGGCCCTGTCTTAAGATACCTCTAATTCTATAGAAAACTGTGGCTTATTCAAGCTGGTAGCGAAATTTTCTGGGGATGCGTCTTTCGAATAAATGATGCCCCCTCTTGTCGACCACCACCTGACTCGTTGTTGCTATTCAAGGCGTTAACTGGATACTGGACCCGGGACAAACATCGTTTAAGCTCTTTACTGAGGAGCAACAACCGAAATGTTGTTCGTTAACGAGAAATCACAACCGCCGTGTATTGACGGTAATTGTCTCATTCCCCCAGCGAGGGCGAGGCTGTTGGATTGCTTGTGTTACTGTTTCAGCAAGGCTGTGTTGTTGCGTGAGTTGAATAGTTTCAGTTCCCCAGAGAGAGTGAGAGTGAGAGAGAGAGAGGAGGGAGGGAGGGTGGTAGGCTGTGGGATTGCATGGGCAGCATTGTGTCAGTTCCCAGAGAGGGCGAGGTTGTGTGATTACCTGTTGCTCCCGGCCATCCACGCTCACCGTCAAACTAGGTTCGTTGAACTGAGCTTGATGGGAAGTGACGGGTATCTCGGAGGAGGGTCCTGAACTAGACAGAGCTAGGCACTACGCCACCTGGAGCAATGCTCTATCGTTACGCAGCCGTTGCTGTACGTCCTCGCCAGGCTTGGCAAGTGGCGCACGCCTTTGATTGTTACCCCGCCCGCGTGTGTTATCGCCCGTGCCTCGCTGAAGAGCTCGCATGAACTGGTCCTGCGTGTGATATTGTTAATGCATACACAAGCTGAACCAATTACCTTACCATGTTAGATTTGTCACTATCAATTTGACACCAAACTGTCCAAACACTTTCACACTGACGTAACGTTGTCGACACCATTATTATATAATAAATGTTGTTTATCATTGTGCAGAATGTTATGCGTGGAAAACGTTTTTATTTCCTACGCAATAAAATATCATAGACCTATTAATTAATCTGATATGGGCAGTACATGATTTCACAAGTAAATTACTCCTATGTACGGCCGTAATACACAATAAGTATAATGTTTTAGTATGTGTTCATTCGCTTCCTTTGACCATTGGTCTCTAACCTGTCAACTGGCAACGTAGAAAGCGGGACATGATGAGTGGTGAACCGCTGTCATCCAGAGGGCGCCACCGTCGCGATACGTTCTCGCTTCCGACAGCGAACTTTAATGGTCAGCAGCGTGAGCTTAAGATTAAAATACCGTAGTGGTAATAATGATGGAAATACCGCCAGTTCAAGTATTCAGCTTTACCGTTTCTATGATATGCATACAAGGCGTTCGTGCATTTCATGCATGTTTTAATGGTGTTATACTTCGATGTATACCTACTTGAAGATAATATGATCAAATCTTTGAAATACGTTCTACAGTATTTTGTACCTATCAATAAACTGGCCACAAATAAACACACAGCTACACAATATAGTAGAACAAAAACAGCGAAAAAGGGTCAGTAAGTCTTATTAAAACAAATATGTCGCTATCATATATAGCTGCAAAAAAACGGCCATCCATTATATAAAGACAATATTTGGCCTCTCTTTGTACATATTTATTTATCTATTTTGTAACATTTTAACGCGATGTCTATATTTCTGTAAGTGTCACTGTTTCTAGAGTGCGTGTAGCGGTATACTTGCTTATAGGACATATAAGTAATTGTATGTAGATTCCTAAATACGTCTATGTGTAAAAGAACTATGTATTTATCCATTTATTTGTATTTTATTAGCTATTTAGCTTTTGCAGACACATATTATAACAATTTGACAATGTACAGATATTTTCATTTTTTTTGTAAGAAATAATGTTTGATATAAAACGCAAAACCACGTATGCTGTGAGTGAATATTTTCCATAACTAATTCTGAAGTTTTATTTATAACATGCGGCAAGTTGTGCTTAAGGCATTTTTTTTCAAATTCATGTCTTGTCCTATATATGTATATTTTTAACTGTATGAGTAATATTACTGTGTGTATTATAATTTGGGATATTGTCCTGTTTAATAAGTAAACAGGCACGTTACCATGAATATACTTATAATAAAGTGTAAGTTGTTGTAATGTTAGCTGATCTTCTATTTTCAGAATTTCAAGTTGTTTAAAAAGTGGTTCTGTATGTGAATTATAACTTAGATCTGTGTCCAAGTGTATTCTTAGGAAATTAAATTCATTTAATCATTCAATATTGATGTTATTACGTATCTTTTTGGGTACATAAAAATCATATTATTATTATTATTTTTTTATTTAATGAAAATTAATTAATGTTTAAATGACCAGACTATATTTCAACGTTGAGACAGGAGACCTCTCCATTGAGGAAGAAAAACCTTGACGTACATAGCAGGATACATGGCCAGGAAACTGCGGGACAAAGTATGTCAACAATTTCTGCAAACCCTGATTGGTTCACCGACAGTTCATCTACAGAAGTGCTACTACTTGTAACACCAAGTAAGGAACTAGCGTCAACAGTTGAATATATAGAACGCGCTTTTAAGAAAACAAGCCACGCTCTACATATGGATAAAGTCCGAAGTAGACTGCGCCGTCATCTCGTCAAAGAAATGCCCGAAGACTAAGTTGTCTGTCCTGCCGGAATGTGCGTTCTGAAAGATCATGCGTTGAACAGACGTGAAATCAGCATACGGCGGGCATCTGCGTTCAATATATTTTATTTTTAAATTATAAATTTGAAGAATAAATAATTCCCTTCAAAATAACGTATGTTTGTGTACATACGAACGCCAGCTATAATGATGTGTGCGCTGTTTTAGTGACGTCGGTATGCTGTAGCATTGAAAAGATAGCTCCGCTGCGTAGTTCTCCTAGATAACCGCCGGGTGGCGCCACTAATTGCCCTGGCTTCACTTTTCGATCGATATTTAGCCTGAGTGGTGCCTCTTTCCGTCTATTATTTTTGGTTCGACTGTGTCTTTGAGCGGTGAGTCAGCCTATCTTTTAAACGTCTACGCTCACACCACTTTTAGTCCGAGATGAACTGGCTATCAGTGATTACGCAATGGTCACTAGCTGGTAACGTGGATTGTTTTGGGTTGAAGAAATACACGTTTTAACACGGCAGTTGAATTGACTCGCTCTCAACATGGACATATACATTTGGGTAAGCGTCTACTGTATCTGTATCTGTATCTGTATTTTGACTGGCAAAATGTCCTATGGACACATCACGCCAGTGCGCATGGTGGCTCTTATGGATTAATTTTTTACATGTTGGGCTAGGCTAATCTGGAATGAATTCAGTGACGTACTTGATACAATGCTTGGAGGTAGAGAATTCCACTCTTTTATTGTGACTGGGAAAAAGCTGTTTCCAAATATGTTTGTCGAGTGCCTGATTTGTACTAACTGTTTATTATGTTTACGTGAGCATCTGGTGTTGCGTTTGGTGTATTGATCTAGTGGGATATCTATGAGGTTATGTTCCATTTTATATAATATGCTAAGTCTTTGGGTTTTTCTTCGTGATTGGAGGGTGTCCCACTGGAGATCTTTAAGGAGTTGTGTTACCGTTCCAGGCTCTCTAGAATAGTTGTTCTTACAAAATCTGGCGGCTTGTCTCTGGGTTCTTTCTATGAGTTTGATATTTCTTAGGCAATGTGGATCCCATGATGCTGACGCATATTCAAGTATGGGGCGGACAAGGGTTGTGTAGGCTATGGACTTGATTTGGGTTGGGCATTTATTTAAATTTCTTCTAATCATTCCCAATGTCTGTTGTGCTTTTTTTGTGACCGAGTTGCTTTGTATTGTCCAATTTAATGTATTTGATATATGTATGCCAAGATAACAGTGTGATTCAACAGATTTAAGTTGTTGTCCGCAGAATGTGTAGAGATTTGGTGTCGGTTTTCTTGAGGCTATTGTCATTGTATAACATTTAGTGGGGTTGAATTTCATAAGCCACGTGTGTTGCCATTTCTCAAGTTTGAGCAGATCGTTTTGGAGGACAGATGTGTCTTGGTCAGTTTTAATCGGTGAATATAACAGGCAGTCGTCTGCAAAAAGGCGAACAGTTGAGGAAAGATTGTCTGGCAGGTCATTTATGTAAAGTAGGAAAAGTAGGGGCCCCAGTACTGTGCCCTGTGGTACCCCAGAAATGACTTGAGTTGATGTTGACTTAGATCCATTTATAACGACCTGTTGAGTTCTTCCTGTAAGGAAGCTATTTATCCATGATGATATTGGGCCTGTGATGCCATAGTGTTTGAGTTTGTGGATTAATCTTTTATGTGGAACTTTATCGAATGCTTTGGTGAAGTCAAGGATGGCCATGTCTACAGATTTCTTCTCATCAAGTGATTTGCTTATGTCATGGATTGTTTGAATTAATTGTGTTTCAGTTGATCTTTTGGCACGGAAGCCATGTTGGTGGTCAGTTAGAATGTGGTGCTGTTCAAGATGTTTCATAATGTGACTATGTATGATGTGTTCAAGAAGTTTAGAAACCACAGGTGTTAAGGATATTGGTCTGTAGTTAGATGTTTCTGCTCTACTTCCTTTCTTAAAAATTGCTGTTACATTGGCTTCTTTCCAGGTATTGGGGACTTGTCCAGAGTCAACAGATGATTGGAAAATGTCATGTATTACTGGTGCTAGATGAGAGGCATATCTGTTTAAGAACCATGGTGGAATGCCATCTGGTCCTTGCGATTTAGAAATGTTAATTTTGGAAAGTTGATCAAGTACTCCTTTAAGTGTAATTGTTAGTTTGGGGATTTCTCCATGTGGACTTCTGGCCATATCTGGTAGGGTGGAATTTCCTTCGTGTGTGAAGACACTTTGGAACTGATTGTTTAAGGCTTCTGCTTTATGTTTGTCGTCGCTAATGATGTTACCAGCAATGTTAAGGTCCCCAATACCCTGGTTATCCTGTCTAAGTTTAGAAATGAAGCTCCAAAATGATT
Organism: Paraescarpia echinospica; assembly: GCA_020002185.1. Lineage (NCBI taxonomy): Eukaryota > Metazoa > Annelida > Polychaeta > Sabellida > Siboglinidae > Paraescarpia > Paraescarpia echinospica. The sequence continues at coordinate 26,443,309 of CM034533.1, forward strand.
TAGGTTTCTCTGTTATTGTTGTTGTCAGGAATTGACTTATGTAGGATAGTCTAGCAGAACGAAGGTGTTTATGCATGTTTCTCCTGATGTCACAGAATTCTTTCCAGTCTTCTGGATTTCTAGTTCTTTTTGCTTTGTTATATAGCTGTTTCTTTATTTTGCACATTTTCTTTAAATCTTTATTGAACCAGGGAAGATTGTGTCTTGAAGTAGTAAGTCGGTGCGGTACATATTGGTTCATAATGTTGATGATTTTCGTGGAAACAAGATTCCACTTGTCATTGACAGTCATGTTTTGGTTTTGAGAGAAGTATTCATGTGTAAAGTTTTCAAGAGATTTCTGGATGTTAATATTGTCGGCTTTATTTCTAATGAAGACTTTACGTTTTGGACGATGTTTGCGTTTGGGCGAAATGTTTACATCAATAATGACTGTGCTATGGTCTGCTATTCCGTCTACTACATTTATCTTCTTTATTAACCCAGGTCTATTGGTGAAGACAAGATCTAAAATATTGTTGGCATTTCCCTGTCTGTGCGTGGGTTCCTTGACATGTTGGATCAGACCATGTTCCTCTGTAAGAGAGAGTAATTTATTGGCAGCAGCTGTACTGTATCCATTGTTAGTTGTGACTTGGTGAATTTCCCAATTGATGTTAGGGAGGTTGAAATCGCCAGTAATGATGACATTATGTGTGTTGATCTTGTTACCTAATTTAGAAAGGGCTAGGTCTAGTTCTTCGATTTGAGTTCCATGAGAGTCATTTGGGGGACGATAGAGGGTACACATGATTATTGGTTTCATTCCTGTTATCTGGGTTTCAGTCCAAATGCTCTCACTGTTAGTGTCTAGGTCTGGTAGGTGGCTTGTTATGAGGTCATCTTTTGATATTTGAAATACCCCCCCTCCAGTAGTGTCTGTTTCTCTGTCCTTTCTAAAGACGTTAAAGTTGCTTGGGAATATTTCTCCATTTTTTATTGAGGGATCTAACCATGATTCAGTGCCACAGATGATGTCTGGGTTATGCAGATTGTTTAGTGCTTCGATGTCTGAGGCTTTCTTTTTAACGCTTTGGCAGTTTATGAGGATGCATCTGAAGTTTGGTCTCTTTTTTGGTCTATATGCTTTCTTGCTATTAGTTGTATTGTTGTTGGTGGTTTCGTTTAGGTTATGACAGTTACTGTCCAGTGGATAAAAGGGATTTGCCGTTGGGATTTCTGTATCTCTGAAGAAAGAATTTGTGAAGTTGAAGTTGTTGCATTCGGGGCAGGCCCACGAACATGAGGAATTTATTAATCGTTTGTATTCATTGTCATCTATTGCACAGCATTGTGAGTGGATCCAGTTTAGGCAGTGGTCGCACTGAATTGCTTTATGGTCATTTAGGACATCTCCATGGCAAATGCCACACGGTGCTGAGCAATTTGAACAGTGCCATGGTACATTTTGGTTTCTGTAAGTGTTGTTAAATTCTTGTCTGGATATCCTGGCGCATTTGATGTGTGTGGATTTATTACAATCATTACAAGTTAGGATGAGTGCATTAGACCTTAGTGATTTCTTACATGAGTGACATTTAGAGGGGCCTGGATTTATGTAATGTGATTAAAACGCCGTGAAGACGTTGCACGAAGTCCCGAAGAGATATTTATTTAAAAGTGTCCGTATGTCGTGGTGAATTATCGCCCAGACAACGCCCAGACAACGCCTAGACAACTGATGCGTGTCGGCTAGCCCCTTTGTCAAAGCCGCGTAGCCAAAGTCCAGCTCGGCCATACGGGGTCAGCACACTGATAGTTTTCCCATTGGCGACCATGTTAACGTTTTGTCTGATTGTAAGAAAACGTTGTCATCATCTCATTGACATGCTGGTCAAGTTTAGTCAAAATCTAATATTTCTAGCTCTTACAAAACGCCTGTATGTATGACAACCGTCAATATTTACAAATGGATGCAGGCAGTAATCCGGCTAAAGTGTCAACTAGCCAAGTTGCTGCCAAATACCCTTCCGCTTAGTAAAATCAGCTAAAAGACACCATTTTACTGTCAACAGCTTCTACAATCACATCTAGAAATCTGACTACTCAAATGCACTTATGTCAGAGCAAGTGAATATTGTAAAGAATCATTTCTCAAAAATATACTGCACTTTTTTTCGTCTGTAACCAAGCAGGAAGTCTAACAGTGTCCTAACCCCATACAGCCTGACGCGCGCAAACAACAAACAATCGCTGATGGGGCGGAAGTCTCCGAAGACGTGTACGGGGTCAAGGTCGCGCAAAGACAGCTCAGCTAGCGACGACCCTATTAAGGCTAAGCTAATGGACATCTTGACAGATGAACATTTTGTCGCGAATGAAATCGCAGACATTCTCGCCCTGAAACTGAGCTCGCGCCTTGAAAACTAGAAAAAGAGGCTTCTGTACTCATCAAAAAGGTGCAAACGCTGGAGGAGAAGGTGGAAATGTTGGAGACGGACGCGGACAAACGTGAACAATACACGCGTCGTCCGAACCTCCGCATCTCCGGCATTCGAGAGACATCAGACGAAGTCACAAACAACTTAGTCATCGACACAATAAAGAAACTGGGGTTAGAAGACATTGGTATCAGTGACCTGGAAAGAAGTTACCGCCTAGGTAAAAAGACCGACGAACGTGGACGCCCCCGAAAACGAACAATAATTGTACGTTTTCGTAGTGAAGCGGTGAGAGACGAAGTGTACCGCCAACGCACCAAACTGAAGAACCATAACCAGCACCACCGGGACGAACAGATATATATAAACAAAGATTTGACGTCTAAGAGAGCAGCACTTGCTTCCAAAGCAAGATTCCTTAAGAAGGAAAAGAAAATCAATGATTGCTGGACATATGCAGGAAGGGTTCTTGTCAAAACAAACGTGGGAACAGTAGAAGAAATCCTTTCTGCAAAGGACCTGGACATGTATTAGACGGATCTTTGTGTAACGCCATTATTGGGACATAAAGACTTAAATACATATTGAGCGTCTCCGGACGTTATTTTGAAAAAATTTCGGATCATTCGAAGTTGCTACTACTGTGCCTCTGAACTGTCCAAGTAAGATACTATGGTTATCGTGGTAGAGACTGCAACATATATTTTTACAACCTACCATGTCATCACTGTATTATTATATTATTATTATATCATTGTATTACTATTATTATTATTATTATATACTTATTATATAATTATTATTATATAAGCTTTTAAGTCTTCCCGAAAACAACATTCAAAGTCGCTACTACTGTGCTTTTTACCTTTTTAGTGACACGTGATATTTATTATTATTGGGCCAAATATTGCAACATGTTAGTTCCAATATATTATGCTGTCACTGTATTATCGCATTATTCTATAATTATGAGGGTATTTTAAATCTCCCCGAACATGTTATTTTGAAATAATCTTTGATATTTCAAAGTTGTTACTATTGTGCCTTTGAACTTCTAAATGATCATCGGGCCAGAGACTGTAATGCACATATTATGTTACCATTGTAATATTGGATTATTTTTCTATAATTAAGGAAAACATTTTGTTTTATTTTGATACTTTGAAATTTTTTCAATCAAATTTGCTATTACTGTGCCTTTCAAGTTTCTAAGTTGGCATGTGATAGTGTGATTATTGGGCCATATAATGCAACATATTAAATTCAACATATGTTACTACTGTAAAATTGCTTGATTCTATAATTATAAGGTTTTGTTTTATCATTCAAAGCTGCCTTTAAACTTTCAAAGTGGCATATGATAGTATGATTGTCAGGTGGTCAGAGATTTATATTATATATTATGTTAGCACTGTCAATGGCAGTGATTACTCAATCACTTGCAGTCAGTGGTGTTTAGTATGTTTTATATGCTAACTTGCAAACCGGCCTAAAATGTGAATTTTTTTCTTTTCTTTTTAAGTCTCCCCAAATTTTTTTTTTTATTTCTCTCCCAAGTACATATCATGATATTATTGACTCTAAGCCTAGTTGGCCTTTCTTTTCTTATTTTGTTATGTTCTCTGATAGAAATCCATGCGATGTCCATCTCTACTTACTCTTTGATACTAACAATTGAATTTGTATTCTTTTGGTTAATCGTCAACATCAATGTGTTTATCATTACTTGTATGTATACAACTGTTCAACGGATATGTACTTATGATGTATATTATGATACGCATTCATACACTAGTTATATTTATGTACTTATTTTTGAATGTTTTTGTCAATTTTTTTCAACGAACTCTGAAAGGATCATTATGATGTGCTCTAATACATTTGTAAATGGCAGAATCTATTAATATTAGCCAGATCCAAACAAATAAAAACTTTGACTTAAAAACAATATTCAATGAAGCCAAACACATTGAAAATGAAAAGTATGATGATTCTCCATTTTCTCTCAACACACATTATTGTAAATATTTTACTGCAGTTGAGTTTTCTGAAGCATTTAAACCAGAAAACATATCTTTATCAATGTTCTGTATCAATTGCCGCAGTGTGGAGACTCAATGGGATTCTCTTCAAGAATTACTTTCTAATATGCCGTCAAAAGGCTTGACTCTAGATCTCATTGGACTAACTGAAGTTTTTAAAGTTCAACATGTTTTACGTTATAAAATAAATGGGTATCACAATTTACTATTCAATACAAGACTAGATACAGACGATGGGCATGGTGGAGTTGGCCTATACATCTGTGAAAAATACACCTATTTTAAACGTGAAGACTTGTCAATATTTATCCCTCATGTATTTGAGTCCATTTTTGTAGAGGTTCAAACTAAGAAATGTAAACCTATAATTGTGGGTGTAATCTATCGTCCCAACTCTCATTCACGTGCAGATCTTGATCTATGTATGGGTACCATATTAGACATCCAAGATAAAATCTCAAATGAAAATAAAGTAGCGTACCTGATGGGGGATTATAATATTAATTTACTAAACTTTGTTACTCACAACAAAACTAATGATTTTATAGATAATGTAATAGCACAAGGATACATTCCACACATAACAAAACCAACACGGATAACACCTGCTACAGCAACTCTTATAGACCATTTATATTTTAATCATACTCACCCCAACTATGAATCGGGGATTATCGTTACAGACATGACTTACCATTTTGGAATATTTCATTTAATATATGGTAAACCTGCTACACAAAACATAGCATATAAACAAAAACGCCAGTTAAACTTGACCAACATTTTAAAATTTAGGAGTCTTGGCTACGGCTGACTATTCCTCTGTCCTATCTACTAGCAATGCAAATTAAGCATACAACAACTTAATGTTAACATATACATCACTTTTCTTGCCCAGTTAAAACTATCAGAGTAAATAGTAAATATATTAAAAGAGAGCCCTGGGTAACATCAGGCATTATAGTTTCTTCAATAAACAAAGACAAATTACTCTGCAGAAAGCTAAGTAAGCCCAATACAGCGAAAGAGGATGCTTATAAGGTATATTGTAGACTATTTAATAAGATCAAAAGAGCAGCAAAAATTAAGTATTATACTGAAATACTGGAAGAACGTAAACATAACATATTGAGGAAGGCAATATTTAATCAAAAAAAGAGTTTCCAATTACCTCAAACTTTCATTGTAAAAGGAGAAAAAGTATCAAATTCGGCTTTTATTGCTGAAGAGTTTAACCGTTTCTTTGCTGATATAGGTAAATCAGTGAGTGATTCAATACCTCCTCCCACAACCTCATTTCATGCGCACCTAAAAGATAACTATCCTGTGAACTTGTTCATGCAACCTACTGATGTAAACGAAATCAAAAGAATAGTGCAAAAACTAAAAACTAAATGCACTGAAGGCTTCGATAATTTATCTACAAAACTTGTACAACAGACCATTGAGGAAATAGCAATCCCACTTGTGCACATCATAAATAATTCCTTTGTTACAGGTGTTGTACCTGATAATTTAAAAATTGCTAAAATAATTCCAATTTATAAATCAGGAAATATTAATGTGTTTAATAACTACAGACCAATAAGTATTTTACCAACACTTTATAAAATAATGGAAAAAATAGCTGTGTTTCTCGACTTATCTAAGGCGTTTGATACAATTAACCATGACATTTTGTTGTATAAGTTAAATCATTATGGAATCAGAGGAATAAGTAATAGATGGTTTGCCAGTTACCTTTCTAATCGTAAACAATATATTGAAATAAATAATTGCAAATCTCCACTGATCAATATGACACATGGAGTACCACAAGGATCCATACTAGGACCTGTGCTTTTTCTAATTTATATTAATGACATAGTGAATTCTAGTTCTCTAAACTGTTTACCATTCAGGATATGATATTGAACATTTAGTTATAACAGTGAATCAAGAACTAAAACAATTATACAATTGGTTGTGTGCGAACAAATTGTGCTTGAACGTCAAAAAGACACAATTCTGTGTTTTTAGTCCTGTAAATTCAAACTACGAGGTAAACAATAGCATTAAAATAAATAATGAAGTCATCAACCAAGTTGGCAAATATAAAAATGACGAATCTGTAAAATTCCTGGGATTGTATATAGATAAGCACCTAACCTGGAAAGAACACATCAACATAATTAGTTCCAAAATATCTAGAGCTATTTTTGCAATAAATAGAGTTAAATATTTCTTACCATATAAGTCATTAAAATCATTATATTACACTTTAATTCACAGTCATATAACATATGGTATACAAGCATGGGGCAATGGAAACACAAAGAAAATAGAAATTTTACAAAAACGTGCTTTAAGAATAATTAATAAAAAAGGATATAGGAGTCATACTGATCCTTTATTTAAGTCTGACAAAATACTAAAAATGTCAGATGTATATAAACTACAGGTCTCACTATTTATGTATGACTTTAAACATGATTTATTACCCAAGTCATTTACAAATTTTGCGATCAAAAAGACTTTAGACAAAAGTATAAGAATAACCAGACAATGCAACCTTCTTGTTAAAGAGACACCTAGAACACATTTTTCGTCTAAGCTACCAAAACATAATTTCACAAGAATCTGGAACAATATAAACGAAAAATTAAGAAACACTAAACACAGGTTAAAGTTTAGACGCGTGTTGTGTGACTTCTACTTAAACGCATATCTTCGTCATGTGAACTGTATAAATCCTAGATGTCCAGAATGTAATGAAACTGATTAAATGAAACTCTACCTTTGTTTGTAAGTCTATTACCGTTCTTACACTACGTTGTTAACCAAGTACAAATGTTTGGATCGCCTTTCTATTCACATACATATACTTCAATTGATCATACTTCTCAGTTCGTTGTCATATATCACCAACAACAGCACATACTATATGTTAAATAATACTCCGGTTTAATATTATCTAGTACGGAGGTGGGTTGGTGATGAATTTGAGTGAGTTGTTTAATATGATTTTGATGATTGTTATGATTGTAATCATAGAGTAATGATAATCAAATGGTGTCACTGTAGGACGGCTTTTAGCCAAGTGACATCCATGCAATGTAACACATTTCCATTTGTATGACATATATATGTTAACTGTATGTTACGTTGTTACGTTGTAAATAAAGTTACTTACTTACTTACTTGCTGATTACGCCGCCGTCACGGCTTTTTACTCTGTTTCAATTGTATACCATCAAAGTGAAATCAGTCTTTACCACTGCCATATTTAATAATAAATAATCTTCAAATGCAAATTGTAGACATATATAACACATTTTGTCCTATGCATATATTTTGATGGAGTTACTAAAGATATGTATCGTTAGCAGAGCGAACAACATCATAACGCTTATGACAAATCATTCAACCGAATCGAGACATGCAGAGTTTTGTTAACATTTATTCAATATAGATAGGAAATAAAATGGGGGACAACACCCACCCTGCTTCACTACCCACTTGTGCATATCATAAATAATTCCTTTGTTACAGGTGTTGTACCTGATAATTTAAAAATTGCTAAAATAATTCCAATTTATAAATCAGGAAATATTAATGTGTTTAATAACTACAGACCAATAAGTATTTTACCAACACTTTATAAAATAATGGAAAAAATAGTATGTAACAGATTAGTAATATATTTAGAGAAATATAATATACTGTATAAACATCAATATGGATTTCGCTCGAAACATTCCACTATACACCCTATATTGCACTTACTTAAAGACATAGCAGATGCAAATGACAAAACTACCAAAGATATTACATTGGCTGTGTTTCTCGATTATTGTATCTGATTATAAGGGGATTCATTCCTCGATTCATCACTTGTTTTTACAATTTAACATAATTTACTTTATCAAATGCTTTAGTAGTGTTTAGTAATAACTCATGAACATCAGATAATTATTCTGCTGGAAATAGTTCACAGTCTCCATTAACGCAAATGTACATTCAGCTGTAGAGCTCTGAGGTTTAAAACCAAACAGAAAATAACTTATTTTAAAAGCATCAACATATTTTATTATTATAACCCAATGACAAATTTTCGCCAGGGGGATACAAAGAGCGATGGCTCGATAGTTATCAGAGTCATTTGCTGATTTCTTCTTGTTTTTTGTTTTGCCAGAGGTTGAATTGTGGCTATATTAAACACATCGGGGATACTCCATCGATTAAAGACAGAAAAACATGTAGCTTGTGAGAAGAAGAATAAAGTGATCGATATGTACCAGCCCATGTCCATCACATTTGTTAATACTATTTAATACATCATCAACTGTAACAATATGTTTACGGTAATTAGTACTAATTACATATTGCATGTACTTTACTACGTACATTTTGTAAGAATGACGCCATACCCACTTCATTGTAGGCTACTGACTTATAAAGTCAGCATACATAAGCTAGGCGCATTTTGAATCTGCGGCCGGTGTAGCGAAAAATTATAAACACAGTAGCTGTGTCAGTGTGTATTGCACATAATATATAAACAGAATACGCTGATAGTAATCTACATGCGGGTGAATAATAATGTAGCTATGTGGTGTATTGACATAGCGCTGTGTGTCAATACTCGGACCTGTCAGTGTGCTTTACAATCACCACATGTCAGTTCATACAACATCCACAGATCTCTCGTTGAAGTTCCTGCCAAATCTAAATTAACTTACCCCGTTGATAGAACAGAACATTCTGAGATAAAGCGAATTGAACGAAATTTCACAGGTCTTAAAACGTATCAAGCTCGTTCGAATTCGGTTTCTTGCTGAATAGCCCATGTAGTTCCAATGTCAATACAACTTTAAACGACGACAACAACCGTTGTTTGTCTCCATCAAGTAGTTCTCACTTCAAGCCCACACGTAACTACTTTGAGAACTGCTATAATTAGTCATGTTACGAGACAATGCTAACAGGCTGGTTTTGACGAAAATTTGCACGATTCCATATGTATACGGAAACGGCAAGCGGAATGGGATATACCTAGGTAGTGACGTCAATTCCGGGATATCCTGTCCGATTCCTGTGCGGATACGGTTCGAATTGCGATACAACTTTTCCGTAGCCACATCCGCTTGCCGTTTGCGTACATGTGAAATCCTAGCTTTAGTAAGCCTTAAACGGAACTAGAAACGTTGAGTTTCGTCACATCAATTTGGAGCATACCGTTTGGAACCAGTACGACATGACGTATCTGTACCAGTCACGCTTTAGATGGATGCCGTCTAATGACCAATGTGGCACCGGAAGTGTCATAGTGTACATGTCAAAGAACGTGTGTAACCAGCCCTCACGGAGGTTGTCTCGTAGAGTCTCGTACAACACCGTATTTGTTTCAGCGATCATCTCGTTGGCGTTATATTTTCCTTCGTAGAGTACGTTCTTCCAATCCGACTTCTTCTTTGAGTCGTTCTCACTCAGCAAACTGAACCAGTACATAGTCGTGTTCCGCGGCACGTATCGCTCGATGACGCGGTGTATTGCCTCAATGTTAGACCGCATCTTCTTGTTCGTTTTTCCTCCACCTTTATCGTGGCTCGGGGAAAACAACAAGATCACATCCGGATAGTCATTTTCTCTGGCGAAATAGTCGCCAAAGATTGTAGGATATAACATTTGAGGTTTTGTCTCTTTGCACTGACTGTTTCCTTTGTAGAGATCCCGAGAACAGTCCGTGTGTGTGTTTGGTATCTTCTTGTCAGCGAACGAAATTGTGCTGATGCGTTCTATTATAACGCTTCGTGGAAGTGAGGCACTAGCGTCGTTATCACGGCCTGTACTGTCAGACGAGTTTACGAAGACACATTCTGACAATTTATTCATTCGCCTATGATATCTCTGTTTTGGAAGTTTTGCTGCACGGCGCTTTCGCCGCCTAGAGAAATAGTTTTCCCAGACCTCTTCTCTAATTTGCGTGCATTTAGCGATTGGATTCAACAGTTCATTCAGTGCATAGAAATAGTGGCTGCCTTGTGAGTCGCCGATAAACGCAATACGTTTCATTGGCGTCTGCTGCAGACAGCGTTGGAGGAGTGTCGGCGGAATTACGTCATATTTGAACCGACAGAAACTAGGCAAAAATCGACTTCCAGGAAAAGAGGCGTTGGTGTTAACCCAATGGCTTTCCTTGGGGAAATAGTCCTTCGCGACAAGGCGGTTTTTGATTGCGCTGACAGTGCACAGTCTCAGACTTCCATATGGTGGTGTCGCTGTCGGAATCATATTTGTGTCAGTTTTCTCGGTCGCGTATTTCTTGTGCATGATATGAAGACGAGGTCTTCTGTTTCTGTTTTCGACGGTATAGCCCTGGCTGTAGGAAGAGAAAGGATGCCAAAAAAAACTCTTCGTCGGTGCGAATATGAATCCGCTTAGTAAGCAAGCGCCAAACACAATCAACAAACAAAGTCTTTTTAAGTTGTGTTGATCGGTTGCACACTTGTTTTTACCCATCGTTGTGGGTAACAGTATTGGCTATGTTCCGGATCAGTTCTTCACGGTTCGCTACGCTCGACTGAAACAGAGAAATGGCGTATGTGATGAGCAGTTTTTCATTACTAAGGCTGTAATGTGTGTGCGTGTGTACGTGCGAGAGAGAGAGAGAGAGAGAGAGAGAGGGGGGAGGGAGGGAGTGGAGAGTGGGAGAGAGTGAGAGCGTGGGCGAGGACGTATGCGTGGGCAATCTAGTCCCATGTGTGTATGTATGTGGTCAAAGATTCAGTCGCTCACTCACACAAAGACATACTAGTCCATACACAAAGTACAACTGACTAAAATCAACGCACGTTAATTCGTTTTTGCCCAAGGTAGACCGACCTGGTCCACTTCTAAACTATGACCTATGCGTGCAGTGGAACCGCTGTTAACAACGAGAGAGAAAGAGAGAGAGAGGGAGAGGGAAGAGTGGAGAGGGGAGAGGGAAGAGCGGAGAGGGGAGAGGGGAGAGGGAAGAGCGGAGAGGGAAGAGGGAAGAGGGGAGAGGGGATAGGGGAGAGGGGAGAGTGGAGAGGGAAAAGAGAAGAGGGAAGAGGGAAGAGGGGAGAGGAGTGACCTGGAGTGACCGACCTGGTCCACTTCTAAACTATGACCTATGCGTGCAGTGGAACCGCTGTTAACAACGAGAGAGAAAGAGAGAGAGAGAGGGAGAGGGAAGAGGGAGAGGGGAGACGGGAGAGGGAAGAGAGGAGCACTCGGAGGACCGGACTATCCACTTCTAAACTATGACCCATGTGGAGCAGTGGAACCGCTGTTAACAACGAGAGAGAGAGAGAGAGAGAGAGAGAGAGAGAGAGAGAGAGAGAGAGAGAGAGAGGGAGAGGGAAGAGGGGAGAGGGGAGAGTGGAGAAGGAAAAGGGAAGAGGGGAGAGGAGTGACCTGGAGTGACCGACCTGGTCCACTTCTAAACTATGACCTATGCGTGCAGTGGAACCGCTGTTAACAACGAGAGAGAGAGAGAGAGAGAGGAGGAGGAGGAAAGAGAGACAGAGAGAGAGAGAGAGAGAGAGAGGGGGGGGAGAAGGAAGAGGGGAGAGGGGATAGGGGAGAGTGGAGAGGGAAGAGGGGAGAGGGAAGAGGAGTGAGGGGAGAGGAGAGAGGAGAGAGGGGAGAGAGGAGAGGGGAAAGGGGAGAGGAGAGAGGGGAGAAAGGAGAGGGGAGAGGAGAGAGGGGAGAGGGGAGAGCGCGCGTATGCGTGGGCGTGTGGACGTGTGTGTGTGTGCGTGCGTGCATGCGTGCGTGCGTGTGTGTGTGTGCGTGTGTTGTCCAGAATTCCTTAAATGGGCACAGTATGTTTCAAAAAATAAAAATATCATATTGAAGGGGATAGGGGAGAGTGGAGAGGGAAGAGGGGAGAGGAGAGAGGGGAGAGGGGAGAAAGGAGAGGGGAGAGAGGAGAGGGGAGAGCGGAGAGTGGAGAGGGGAAAGGGGAGAGGGGAGAGGAGTGAGGGGAGAGGAGAGAGGGGAGAAAGGAGAGGGGAGAGAGGAGAGGGGAGAGGGGAGAGCGCGCGTGTGCGTGGGCGTGTGGACGTGTGTGTGTTTGTGTGTGTGTGCGTGTGTGCGTGTGTTGTCCAGAATTCCTTAAATGGGCACAGTATGTTTCAAAAAATATAAATATCTTATTGAATTAAAGCGTAAAGTAGTATTTCTAAAGCATACTTATTACAACGTAACTGCTGAAAACTTCAGCTCCATCCCATTAGTTATGAAGAAGAACAAGTTATCCATCAATATCCTGAAAGATGATGTTTTATATTTGAGTGAGTTGATTATATTACTTGAAATGCTGTGTTTAAAGCGTCTTTTCAGTGTCCTACATCCAAAATTGTGTCGTGGTAACTGTTGTGGATTACTATAAGTGACTACTAAGTAAAGTAGATCAGTTTGAACACAATTGTTTAACCAGTATCGGAATGATAGTACTGGAATTAATAACAACCACAACATTTTCTGTCTCACCGAGTTGTGCATATCAGTTCAATATTGGTTATCAGTTTGCACCAAATCCCCTGCTATGTATTCATATATCTTCTGCAACATACCACCTGGAGTCACCAACGTAGCGATGAAAGGACAACAAATGCCCTGCTACGTGGTTCTATAGCTTCTGGGCGCATAAGCATGAGTAGGGCGTAAACCCTTGAGACGGTCTAGCGCCGTGGCGAGGTCATAACCGCGTTAGTCGGGCTGCACCGAATGTAGTCTCTGGAGCATCGCTGATTTTTGCCACTTTTACGGAGTTTACACCGTTACCAAACACACATAGTTTTATGAAAATACCAGGCATTCGTTTGACTGCTTTTACGACAAGTGTTTGCGCCTTTTTATGATTTGATGACTTAAGTTTGCTGTTTGCACCTGTGTGACACTACCATGCTGGTGAGGTCATGCAGCTGTTTACAAATCAAGTGTGATCAAGTCAAGCATGACGACATTCACCTCAGAATGCTTGCATTGTTTCCGCCCCTTCAGAGACACCCGTCTCAACAATGCTGCATGGAGAGCGACGTGTAATGCAGGGGTGGCACTCCACCGACCCACCCACCGGGGCTGTCGTGCGGATGCCCACAAGCAACGGCATATACCTGTAATTACAACACGACCGGTAACCTTTACCAAGCCGAATAGTACGACCAGACCATCGACGGTCAACTTGTCTGCTGCATTCTCAACATGCAACCTAATCCGCGTCATGACGAATGGTGCGACTAGCCCATTGACGATCAACTTGTCTGCTGCACTCCTGAACGCTCGATGTGTCCGAAATAAAGCCACCACCATCAATGAATTTGTAACAGATCATGATATTGATATACTTGCGATTACCGAGACGTCGTTGAAGAAATCTAGTTACAAACCAATAATTGCGGAATAAACGCCGACTGGTTACACCTGTATCAACGGACCACGTGTTACATGCATGTCGGGGACGAGGTGCGGCCATCTTACTCAGAAACACATTATCGTCCAAGCTAATTCCTTCATTGAACCATGTTACTGATGGTCTTGCAGTTCACTAGTGACATTTCCAGGAAATTTACCTTGTACACGTTATACCTGCCACTGTCCATCTACAAAGACTGTGTTTTACATGGAACTTGAGCAGCTGTTTACAGAGCTGTCATTAGGTGTGATTCCGTCCTGCATTGTCGGTGATTCTAATATGACATAAAATATGACGTTGAAACTAAAAAACGACCACTACTGGTCACACACTGGATTTCGTAAATACGCACAATGACGATAATCTTGCTACCGCTGTGCAAGTCGTTCCGTTACCAATATCTGACCATCTTGACGTACGCTGTATCATTGATGCCAGTAGACCATTCAAGACATCAACAGAAATACTCAACTACCGCTCGTTTGACGCTGACACATTCAACCACGAAGTAAGAACACGTGATTTGCTAGCCGCTGCTGCATTAACATCAAACGCTGTGGAACTTGTGTCACGCAACAACACTGATTTAGTGAAAGTATCCCTAAAGCTTGTGTCATAAGTGTTTCTTTGTCAGGGCGTGGACTTTCTTTTAAATCTGCATCATGTGCGACAATACTGACATAGTTCCTGTACGATGAATTCTGCCTGCATTATATCATTTATATTTTTGTAAGCCACTCCTCTAGATGCGTGTTTCTTAACCCAAATACTAACGTGAATGTGTCTCCTCTTCCACAGTATCTTTCCTAATAATATGTCACCTGTATATACCATCCATGAATCGCACAATAAGCAATAATGGGCAAGCAGGAAACATTCTGGTTCCCCCCCAACGCAGTCCTAATTATAGTGAAACGTTGGCCACCGTAGGAAGCAGGTTGTCCACACACTTCTACCAATTATTAGGCATCTAGCGCCTGTTTTGTGCAGTAACATCCATACACTAACAGAGACAACAGGAACAATTGAGGATCTACATAAATATACCCCGAATGTCACTGAGAATATCATCGCAGGGTGTGATTCTCCAAATATGCAGCGGCCGCAATGATCCAAATTAATTCATTTTAGCCATACAAATAAAAAATTGTCATTTAACAAAAGTGCCATATGTCGAAATTGTCTATAAGGTTTGGCATGCAATCATTATCGACGTTCATGCACTTTTCAGGCTGTAATATAACTGTCAGCGGGTTGGCAGGTAGATAATCTAGCACGCAAGTTTTGTCCGTGGTAGCAAACATTGTTGTGATTTTTCGGCTGTTGTTGGATGGAAGTCTTGTATAGGATCTGCGAAACATTGCTTCGCATCACAAGTAGCAAGATCAGTTGATCTGTATCACTGTAAGCTTGACAACAATTTATCGATCTTGTCACTGAAGAAATGTGAAAATAGTTCGCAATCTTCCTCTGCCGATCTGAATTCCGGATGCAGCTGAAAATTGTTACCACCAAGAGATCTCACCAAGCGAAACATAGTGTTGTTGTTAGCGTTTTCTAAACGATCTTGGAAATATAATGTTTTTCTATTTAGTATCAAGCCATTGTATTCATCACTTGATGTGAAATAGAACTGGCGATGAATTTAAAGTTTGGTTTTCCCCCAAAGATTTTCCAGTTTCCGTTTCTTTTCACGGGCAATGTCAATGTCTGCATCATCCCATGGGTGGGTCGAGTTGTTTCGTGTGCGTACGGTGCGCCACGGAACGTGTTTATCCAGACACTTCGTTAGGTTGGTGTTGTACGTAGCGACCAATTCACCCGCTTGCATATCTTTACAGCACGATGTCATATCAGCACAAACATATTTTATTTCGTCTCTCAGTGCACAGTTATCAGTATCCCGGAAGTTACGTTCTGCAGTCGTTGCTACCATAAAAGGTGGCTCCAAGGCGTTTACTGCAATTTCAATACGATGATCAGAAATGCAGTCTGAAAGAACTGTGACGGCATAGATCAGGTTGTTATTACCGACTACAAGATCCAGGATATGTCCACTGTTGTGCATAGGTGAAAGTACATATTGAGTTAGGTTGAACGACTCAAGAAGATCACGAAGAGGTTCCGATTTAGGTTCGCTGTCGATATAAGTGGATATTGAAATCCACAACAATGATGGTGGGTACGACATATATAGACGCTTCGCTGAATAAATGTTCGACATAAAAGTCCGATGTTAACCAGGATGTCTTACTTGATACCGGGGGGGGGGGGAGCAACCCACACGTTGAATTTCATACAGTGCGGGATAACGAACTGCAAACGGAGTAGTTCAATGGTTGCTAAAGATAACCTCGATTGCACTATTGTTTTGTACGTATTGCCATGTATACAATTGCAACTTCTCCGCCACGACCAGATGCGCGAGCCACATGTTGGAGTGTGTCGCAACGTCTATTATCACCTGTCACAAATTGCAAAGATACGAGATTCTGTTACCACCAGTGCGTGCAAGAGTCTGGTCCACGGACTAGTGACATCGCGACTTGACTATGGTAATGCGATGCTTTTCGGAATAAACGATCGTCACCTACACCGTCTTGAAATGGTTCAGCGGTCTGCGGCTCGAATTGTTATGCAGATTCGGCGGGACGATCGGCAGCCCATGACGACAATACTGCGGAAATTACACTGGTTGCCTGTTAGGAGGCGTATTGAGTTTAAGATACTCGTTCTTGTGCACAGGGCTTTATACGATGGTACGCCTGAGTACCTTGCGACACTATTACACCAATATACACCACGCCGTTCCCTACGCTCTGCAAGCGGGTTACTCTTGCAAGTTCCTAGAGTGAACTTAGAACGTTTCGGCCGCCGGGCATTTGCTTGTGCTGGCCCCACTCTGTGGAACAAGCTTCCCATGAACATGTGCAACAATGGCAATCTCCCTCAATTTAAGAAACATTGGACTTTAACACACATATTACATATTATCTTATTTATTATCATTGTAGTATTCGTTATTTATTGTCATTGTAGTATTCATTATTTATTATCAGTGTAGTATTCATTATGTATTATCATTGTATAATTCTAGGTATTAGTGTTTTTTATTTCAGACATTTAATATTACTTTTAACGAATGCAGTTTAATTTGTAAATATATATTTAAAATAATTTACACAGAGGAACATTCTACAGTTTTAACATGTTTTATAGCCTATCGTTATTATTATTTTATTATTTACCTGGACTAATTATAATTTTAAGCTATTTAGTATTTTAATGCTTGTACACACCCGTGAACGGGGCAACCGTCCCGGATTTGACGGTATCAAAATAAAGTGTTATTACTATTATTAGTATATCCGGGCGGGGTTACTTCGGCTATTATCGTATCATCTCCGTTCTTCTTAAGCCATCGTCTCTGTGATTGCCAGCACATCCCAATTATGCTCAAGAATAAATCCACTTACAGTCGTCTCTTTTTGCGTAGGGGTCGAGCGTTAATCAGCCACGTTAGGAGAATAATGACTGGCGATGGATTTCGTACTGCAGTTTTCGAGTATTACCTGGATGAGATTCGCTTTGTTGACACAGCATTGTTTACAAATATCAGTTCTCACCGTCAAAGGCCCAAGCAAGATACGCCTCGTTCCGGCTGATGTCCCGCGCCTGGTCGTTGGTCTGCTCTAGTTCAGCGTCGGTATTGTTGTTGTCCACGGTTGGCTAGGCGGTTGAGGGCAGTGTCGTAGGCCAAGAAGAAATGTCTTGTCCTGGACGCGACATGCTTCGCTGGTCGCTAGCAGGCCGAGCATAGACGTTAAAAAGCGGTTCCGGGCAAGCTTGGTTAATTATAGCTGCCACTCCACAAGAGTAAGTCAATATAAAAGTCGATAAAAACTGAAGATCCACGGCGACCAACTCGCAGATGTCCCGCATATATTCCTTGGATATTCACAATTCAACATATAAAAACACGAACACTTTATAAAATGTTAACCAATGAAAGTTTGACTACTTTACACGTAGAGCTTAAAGACCTACAACAAAACCGCAGAGCCGGCACTACGAATCTTCGTCAACGTAGACCTGACACAGCGACGCTCACTGGTGGCCTTCCAAACTCGGAAACAACGAGCGGACAAGAAGAACGCGGACTACTGGTCGCACAACGGCCACATAGTCATTAAAGACAACAATAACACTATTAAGAGAATCAATTCGCCGCAAGAACTCAACGTGTATTAACCTGTCTGAAGAACGCGAATGGACGCTGGTCATGTGTGTCGCATATTCAGGTTATATGTCTTATCAATGGTACATACACACATGTCGTACGACGCACATACTTCTAAAAAGTGTTACAACCTTGATGAGAATTATTATATGTTACAACCTTGATGGTGAACATTATTACATGATAAACCCATGATGACTACTACTATATATAAGTAGTCATTATTCAATAAACTACAACCTGCATACTATTATTATACATGATTTAACTTGTTACAAACATGTACTCATATGTTATACTATGATGATATTTGTTTATATTAGTTAAGTAATTGCACAGTGATTTAATAATACTATATCTCAGGTTAATGATACCTGAGCAACACAGCAGCATATTTAGTTGAAGGTATTATTAGTTGTTTGCTAGTCGTCTTAGCCTGACTTCAGAGCCAGTCATCTACTTTGTAATCAGCCATACGTTTTGTTTCTTTTTATGTTTTTTACTAAGCTGTTCTGCATAGCCACGTGCCCGTCTTTATCTCATTCTCCTAAACCTGCACTGTATAACCTTCTGAAATGTATATGCAATTATAACTATTACAATTATATATATTCAACTACTTCACAATTATTTACACCATATAACATTATATATATACATTATTCTAGAAAAATCATTTATGAACTTCTCAACACATGTGATGTTCTTTTATTTAACGATTTTCTTCTTCTCGTGTAGCCTTTTTTGTTGACAATGATTTCGTTCTGTTATAACTTTAAAACGCGCTATGTGCACAGAAAACTAATTACTCCCAATAAAATATGGATGATACGTTAAGTAATTATTCTGATCTAGATATCAGGCACATGAACGATATATAATACACATAACGAAGACGTATAAACAAACCCTTTTAATTTAGCTGATATAAATAGTAATTACTATGATGTTATCAATATACTTCCTAACAAATTTGGTCATAATAATTTTCAATACAAAGTATTCCATCTAAATATATAAGGACTCTCATCAAAAATTGATCCCCTTAAAACATTATTATCAGAACTATCTGATGCACATGTTTAAGTTGATTTTATTTTATTATGTGAATCGTTTCTAAATTATGATAATGCGCATATTTTTAAACTGCCTAATTATAACTTTATTTATAAAAACTGGAAGGTTAAATCTCAAGATGGTGTCGCGATGTATGTACGTGACACTATTCAGTACAATCTTCGTGAAGAATATTTTCATAGAAGGTGAATTTGAATCTATATTTGTTTAATCTAGTAGTAATGGTCAAACTTCAATCGTTGGCGAAATATACCTGATTCCTAATATAAATGTCACTTCATCTATTCAACGATATGAATCAATATTACATAAGACTCAAAGCTCAAACAATCAGGTCATAATCGGAACTGATCAAAATTTCGACTACCTAAAAATTGACTCCTATAAACTCTCATCCGACATTATATATACATATCTAACTGCAAACACCATTTCACGATTACTAAGCCAACGCGTATCACCCATACTTCTGCTACCCTCATTGATAACATATATGTAAGGCATATAACCACATTTGTTCACTCTGGTATACTGTACAGTGATATATCCGATCAATTACCTATATTTTGTTTAATTGGCAAGCGGAAGCCTTCTAAAAATTCAAAAGAGCCGTTAATATTCAAACATAGACCTATATCGAGCATGTCCATTCGACACATAACATCTGCTCTCCGTCAAATTAATTGGACGTATCTACATCAATTAGACATAAATAATGCACTTAGAAAATTTACTGAACACCTGAATTGTGTCATTGCGACTTTCGCACCAGAAAAAGCTGTCAAAGTTAAATCCAAATATGTAATTCGGAATGAGTGGATGACCAAAGGTCTAATAATATCAACATCAAATAAACGGTATCGAAAATGTATCGGCAAACCAAAGACACATTCGGCCTACAATCGTTATGCCAAATATAGAAATATGGATAATAAATTAAAATAACTTGCTAAGACAACCCTCTATGTTAATCAGTTAAACGCATTAAAGAATGACTCTAAAAAACATGGAACTTACTTAAAATTATGATTGGAAAAAATAACAATAAATCAGGCATTCCTTCACATTTCAAATATAATGACGATATAATTAAAGACCCTGATCAAATGTTTAATACATTTTGTAACTTTTGTTTACAAATGTTGATCCAATCCACGCAAATGCAATACCTCAATCTAAAAAGCAATTTACAGCATACCTTCGGAATTGCCCTAAGCAAAATCCAAATAGTTTTTTATGGGCCCAACCGATAAAAATGAGATCAGGCAAATTATAATGTTTCTTCAACCTAAGAACAGTTCTGACAATCTGAGTCCGCTTGTTCTAAAGCTATTCGGTGAGTAAATAGCTCTACCAATAACTATTTTAATAAACAAGTCAATAGTTGAGGGAATAGTACCAGACGGATTGAAAATAGGAAAAATTATATAAGTCTATAACTCAAATGATAAAGAAAAAAATTCTAATTTTAGACCTATATCTTTGTTACCTTCAATTTATAAAATACTGGGAAAAATTGTGCATAGAAGGACTTCTGATTTTATGCAAAAATAAAATACTGAACAATAACAAATATGATTATCGTGAAAAACATTCAACAATAAATGCTATAACCGCACTTACTGGTGTTGTCACAAAAGCTCTGGCAAAAACAAATTCGGTCCTTAGTGTTTTCCTGGATCTGAGTAAAGCATTCGATACAATTGATCACCAAATCTTATTACACAAATATTATGGAATAAGGGGTACTCCACTCAAATGGGCTAAGAGTAATATCTCAAAACAATGTATTCTCGTTTGTTTGCTTTAATTAATGACCAGAATTGTTTTGGGTTTGTTTTAGGCTGTCTCCAATGTGATTGTTTAGATAGTCTGAGTTTGGTTGCAACTTTAGTGGCTTGTTTTCGGAGCTGCCTAAAACTTTCCCAGTCGCTATTACGTCCAGTTTGTTTCGCTTTTGTATGGCTTTTTTACGTTTTCTTTGCAATCTTATTATTAAACGTGTTATCCAGGGGAGATGGGTTTTTGCTTTGGTGTTGCGGCTGGGAATATTATTGTTGACTAATGAAATAAGATTATTCCGGAAAAAGTGAGGTCAAGGATATTACCGGAATCAACTCGTGTGGGATCGTTGACCATGTTTTTGTAATCCAAATCCTCTCATTATCTAATTTCTAGCAGTTTGTTATGCTTGCTGGCAGTTCTGTTGTCAGTGGTTTGCTGCTTGCCCAGTCAATATCAGGAAGGTTGAAGTCACCTGCTATAACTACATTAGGGGAAGTTTTTTGTGTGATCTGTACAGTTTTGTCAGGGATTCGTGGAGAGATTCAAGGGATTGGAGGTGGTCACTGGGGGTCTGTAGTAGAATGCAAAGTTTCGTGTGAAATGGATTTTTGTTCATACTATTTCACAGCTTGAGTTTAGTTTTGGAAGTGGTTCTGCTACAATGTCATCGCGGAAGACTATGAGAACTCCACCACCATGGGTGTTTCTGTCCTTTCGAATGGCGTTATAGTTAGGTGGTAGGAACGAATAGGTAGGGTAGTTTTTGTCTATTTTGGTTTCGACTAGGAATATGATGTCAGGGTTATTTGACTGAATAGTTGTTTTTAATTGGGTTGTCTTTGCGATGCCTTTGAAGCTGTTGGTGTTGATCAGAATTGGATGTACGACTCGTGTTTGTTTGAGAGATCTGTGTGTGGGGGTCAACGTTTTGGTTATTTTGATCTGTGTCACTAAGGCTGTTATATCGGTTGTGAGAACATTCCAATAAGTGATCTTGGAAGAAGGAATGACTGTAGTTAGGATGGTCGCATTTCATGCCGTGCCTGGAACAGAAACTGTTACATAGGAGATGATACTGATCTGGACTTATGTACATTTAATGTGTACCCATTGGTTACACCGGTCGCAGCAGATTGCTCGGTGATTTGAAGTAACAGGCTTTTTGCAAAATCCTCAGGGGTGTCTGACTGGGCCGGGGTTGATTTGGATGTCCACACAGAGGATTAATAGGACAAGAAAACATGTTTTGTGTCCCGATGTAGGGATTGTATAAGCCAGTTTGGTGTGGCATTTGTCACGGGGGTCTCTGGTGAAAGCTAGTGCCAGTCTAATACTTGTGTCAGTCCAACAAAACATGTCATATGTTAGCAGATCATTTGGATCATCCGTGAATTAGTTATGGTCCAAGTGTATCGGGAATGTAGGTATGAACGCAATAAAGATACTAATCAGAACTACCACTGGTGTGCCCATTTTGGGTGGCACCATCATAAGAGCAGGTATTGCACAAGCTGCTTCTCTTGTACAGTTATATTAATACAGTAAAAAAACAAGATATTATATTCCACTATAGATGTGGGTATTTGTTTTTATGATTAAGTTATATATCAAAGATAATATAAAATCACACTAGTTGTAAGATCACAGTAGATGTAAATCACAGCAGTAAAATGTGCCAGTTAGTAGACAGTTTATTGTATTGTACATTGTGCTTACTGTTGATTTCTTGTTAGTTACTGACAGCCTACAATCCGGATTCGTAATAGTATAATACGTAAGCTTTATGTGAATGGACTGATTTTTCGGTTGTTTTAGGGGCGATTTGGTTTTGGCGCGTCTTATGCAAGTTGTTTAGAGATTCGCCATCTTGTTTTGAACTGGTTGTTATGGAAGCTAAAGCTAAACCTTTGTCAAATCGTGTCTTAGGCTGATTTGATCGCAGATACAATTTGTTAAATTCAATAATAATGATTCGCTTCAGCAAGATATCACACACGGTGTTCCGCAGGGACTATCCTCGGTCCGCTTTTGTTTATCATACACATCATTGACCTACCTTTTTGTGTTAAAAAATGTTAAACTATATTATTTGCTGATGAAACTACTAAAAGTATACAAGATTGGAAAACAAATAAATAATTTATATGAAGATATGAATAACGAACTTAACGTATTAGCTGACTGGTTTCGTGCGAATAAATTACCCCTAAATGCTTCCAAGACAAAATGCATGTTATTCAATAGATCCCTTCCACCTCATAGTGAAGAATTATTCTTACCAATGTCTAACAAAATAATTCAGCATATAAAATGTGTAACATTTCTAGGCCTTCATATGGATGCAAGACTTGGTTGGGACGAACACATAAATGTATGCTAAAATAAACTAACCAGTGCTTTATATGCAATTAATAAAGTTAACTGTCATCTTCCTGTTTCTGCCCTTAAAACAATTTATTATACTTTAGTTTACCATTCTTGACATACGGAATCATCTTGTGGGGGTCCACATGCAAAACTTATTTCACAAAATTATTTATTATGCAAAAAATAGTTCGTTCCATACTTTCAAGAAATTACTGGGAACACTCGCACCCCCCTTCATGTGCCTAAATTTAATAAAATTGCAAGGTATATATGGAAATGAAATTGGAAAATTGATGTATAATTATGTTCATGAACAAGAACAAGAACAAGAAAGTTTTATTTAGACCCAATTGCAATATGTGTATAATATCAAATTAACGTAACATGAACAGGCATATATATATATATATAGTCAGTGACTCCTATTAAGACAATAACAGTCGCTCTCATAGGAGCCACAAGAATAATTTGTTTCAACTCAAATTTACCGAAAGTAAGTGCAAATGTAAATGTGCAGGAAAAGAAAAGAAACCGAGCTACTAGATTGCATATATGCATGTATTGGAGTATTAAAAGGTATGGTAAAATAAACAAATACTAGTTGTCAATAGTACACTTCAATATACTTGATATGTATGTGTGTATGCACAAATACAATATCCATATGATGATTTATATATATATATATATATATATATATACAATACATATCCATACATATCACGTGCATTAATACAGTTTTAATGACTATGATAGCATGTATAGCAGTTTAATATTGTACACGTATCAACGTATTTTTCTAATAAATTGTTTTTTTGCATAATTACCAAAACTCCTGAAGCTATGTGTTCCAATCTTCTCTGTGACTAGCTTTGAGGCATTGTTTATGACATGTGGCAAACTGTATCTAAGACATCTTTTGGCAAATTCATGTTTTGTTCTGAAAGGGTGTAATTCTGTTTTTTTCCTTGTGTTGTAATTGTGTACGTAAGCATTTGTAATTATTTTCCAATTTAATAGGTAAGCAGGGAGGTCATGATGTACGTATTTATAATAAAACTTAAGTTCATGTAATTTTAACATGTCATCAATTTTTAAGATATTCAATTTTTTGAAAAGTGGCTCAGAGTGTGAATTATATTTACTTATAGATAAAATTCTCATAGCTTTCTTTTGTATTTTTAACATTCGACTACCTTGGTATCCCCACACCATAATATAATAGTTGATTTGTGATAAAAATAACGTATTATATAAGATAATTTTAATTTCTAGGGGAAAGACATATTTTAGTCTGTTTAAGATGCCGACTGTTTTGGAACACTTGTTTGATACTTTTTCAATATGTTTATTCCAATTTAAATTTGTATCTAAAGTAAGTCCTACAAAATTAATTTCATCTACTCTTTCAATGTTTGTACCATTTATATTGAGCGTAAAGTTATCGACAGCTTTATTTTGCATGTGAAAAATCATATATTTTGATTTGTTTCTGTTTAATGATAATGTATTAATGTTTAACCATTCAATTATTTTAAGGAGTTCATCATTTATTGCCGATTCTATATTTCTATTTGGGGAGTTACCTTCAAAATGATTGATGGTGCTAAATAAGGTGGTATCGTCGGCATACATAATAAAGTTAAACATTTCGCTAGCTTTAGGAAAATCATTAATGTATATTATGAATAATAGGGGACCAAGAATAGATCCTTGTGGTACACCAATTGTGATAGGTAGGATATCAGAACTTTCATTTTGAAATTCGGTGTATTGTCTTCTATTGCTTAAGTAGCTATTAAACAGATTCAGGGTAGGACCCTGTAATCCATAATATCTTAGTTTAGTTAATAGTATCGAGTGATCAATTGTATCGAAGGCCTTAGAGAGGTCAAGAAAAATACTGAAAGGAACATAATTTTTATCAATTTGTGTAATTATTCTATCTATTAGTTCAAGTGATGCATACTCGGTAGAGTGTTTTTTTCTAAAACCATATTGATTTTTAACAAATAGATCAGAATCATTAAAGTATGCTGTTAGTTGACTAGATATTATTTTCTTTATCACTTTTGAAATTGTTGGAAGAAGAGATACGGGTCTATAATTTTTAAAATCAGATGGGTCATCTTTCTTAAAAATAGGAATTACTTTAGCGAGTTTAAGTGTATCGGGAAATATACCAGTATTTATTACTTGATTTATTACCAGGGTTAATGGTTTGATGATGGAGGGTTCAATTATTTTCAAAAGTTTACAGGAAATACCGTCACAGCCACTACTGTTTTTATTGGGAAGGCTTTCAATGGTTTTCTTGACTATTTCTTCATCAACATTTAATAGACTGAAAACGGAATGGACATTATCATTTAAGTAGTAATTATAATCCTTATTTCCATTGTAATGAATGTCTTGTGCTGTCGACTGACCTATACTTGTAAAAAAGTTGTTAAATTGGTTTGCAATAACCGTTTTATCTGTTATAGTTATGCCGTTACTTTTAAACAAAACAGTGTTGTTTTAATTGTTTTTGGAGATAAATTCATTTATGGTTTTCCATGTATTTCTGATGTCATCTTTATATCGGTTAAAGCGTGACTCAAAGTACATTTGTTTGGCAGTACGAATATTTTTCTTTAATATTTAGTTATATGTTTTAGGTTAATTAGAAGGACTTCGTACTTAGGTAAATTTGGATTAGACATTTTTAATTTCTTATAAAGCGAGTCTCGATATTTGATTGATTTTAGAAGACCGTGTGTTATCCAGGTTGAATGCTTATGTTTGTATTTATTATATTTCATGATTTTAACAGGCATATGCTTATTCTTAGCATGCATAATTTGTTCGTGTATTATGTTATAATTTAAATTGGGGTCAGCCGTAGGAGATTTGTTTAGTTTGTTATACATTGCATCCGAATTTATCTCAAGTTTAACATTATGCATAGCTGCCTTATTTTGTAGATTTACTCGAACAAATTTTGGAGGAGGTTTGGATTTTACGTTGATATTCATGATTAGGAAGTAAGGTTGATGATCAGAAAGGGTATTTGTGAAGATTCCTGCAGTGCTATCTAATACTGATTTATTTAATTTACTGAAAAAGTTGTCTATCAGTGTTCCGTTAGTTCTGGTAAAGCGAGTTGGAAAGGTAATTTGTGGATAGAGACTGTATGAAATTATAGTATCAAAAAATTCACTATATATTTTGTTCTCGTTTATTTTCAGTAGATTGATATTGAAATCGCCTGAAATTATTAGATTATTACAACTTTCCAGAGTAGCCATTGTTGTTGAAAATTCAGCTATGAAATCTATAATATTTTGATTTAATGACCTAGGCGGTCTGTATATGTTTCCAATAGTAAGTGTTTTTGATAAGCTGCCTCCAGTTACTTGAATTACTAACCCCTCCCAATGTTCATACATGTTGATATTCTTAAGTACTTTATACTTATATTTATTATCTACGTAAATTATTAAACCCCCTTTGACACTACAATGTTTTCCCTGAGCAACTATATCATATCCGTGTAAACTGAATTGAGATAAATCATCGTGATTTGACTTCCATGTTTCTTGCAAACATATAATGCTAAATTTAAATTGTTTAGTATTAAGAAGCTCTACAAAAAGTTCAAGTTCATCAAATTTAGCATTAATGGATTGAATATTTAAGCTTAGGATACTAAAATTATCAGTATTTTTATGTGCTAACTTGTGAAACATATCGATGTCATAGTATGAAGAACAATGGATCAACTGAGGTTCATTTTGTTCAGTACTATTTTCGTTTATATCTAGAAGATTTATTAAAGAACAGTTTCGGATACCTCCCAAGTGGGAGAGAAATGTCACATCAGAAGTCATGGCTTAGGTTCGGACATAAAAACTAATATAGCCAGCCTTTTTACGTATGTTAGGTATTTTACAAAAGAGTGAAATTGGGTGTATTTATTTCCTGTGCATATGTGAATGTTAAGAAATACTCCGTGTGTGACAGGGCATATATCAGAGTAGTCAAGACTAGACTTAGAATAAAATAAATAACGTTGTGTAAGAGCTGCACAAGCTGTATCCTGAGCATTATACAAATACATTTTATAAAAGAGAATATTACGAATATTCCGAGTGCATTTATAACACAATGTACTTACTGCATCAGCAAAACATGTGTGAGAATAAATTACAGCATATGTACCTCCACAACATGAACGTAGAGTGACAGCATATGTACCTCCACAACATGAACGTAGAGTGACAGCATATGTACCTCCACAACATGAACGTAGAGTGACAGCATATGTACCTCCACAACATGAACGTAGAATGAGAATATCGTAAGTATATAGAACAAAACACAAAATGATTATTGCGTTAACACGTCACTTTTGGGAAATAATGGGAGCCTATCGCATGCGTTATCCGATATTTTGACATTTACCTATGACATACACACTCACGGAACTAGACAAACTTCACATATACGTTCTTTCACCATTTCTACAGGAAGATCTTCAAACAGTTTGTAATGTAAAGGTCCGTTGATCTGGAATACAATTTCAAATATCACTCAAAACAAAAACAACCTAACAATATTTTGCATTATCACAAAAAACAATTGTTGTAAGTAGGTATGAAGCTCTAGCAGAACCTTAATTCATTACGAAACACCAGTTCATATGTATAATAATATTCTAGTCATTGTCAGTAGTTGGATCATCAAATATTTGCTATACAATTTAATTGAACATTTACTATTATTGTTGTTCCATTTTTCATACATCGTCTAGAAACGTTATCAACATGCTACACGTGAAATTATTATTAAATTGTTTAAACAGCTATTTGTGGGGTTGACAGCGATCAGTTCACTTAATACGTATTTTTATATTATTATCATTTTAAACCAACTGGTAACAGGCTTAATTGGCTCCGCTGTCAGCCTGGAAATGTGGAATCGTGTGTTATATCACCGGTTGTTATACTTGTTTGATTATGTTTGTATGTACTACGGTTTATACGATTCCAAAAATAAACTATCTATCTACGGTTAATTTACAAGCTCAGATCATATGGCTATTCTGGCCAATACATACAGTGCATAAGCGGATCCGGGGGTTCTGGGGGACACGTGCCCCTAGGGCTAGATCTTACGAATTAGGTCTGCCAGCAGACCTTTTATAATGGACCCACGCGACCGTACCCCCGTAGACCCGTTGAAATGTGTCCCCGTTCAGGTTATAATAAGCGGAAGTTAAGGCGACGCGGCGGTGAAAACTTTTCAACAGCACATTTTTGGATCCGCCCCTGCAGTGGTTGCAGTCTTACCTTTTCAACCAAAAGAATGCGTGGTTCTCGAAGGCAAAGCATCTGACGGGAAGCCGGTGTTGTCTGGTGTCTGGTGTTCACAAATTGGACCACTTTTGTTCATCTTGTATATCAATAATCTCACTAATCATATCGATTCATGTGAAATACCACTGTGTATTGAAGATTCCATACGGTTTAAAGAAATTACGGCGACGACCGATTGACCTATTCCACACTCGCGCCATCTTAGATAGACAACGATATTTATACTGCGTTCCAATCACCTGGTGTATGCCGTGAATACAGCATTGTAACCCCTACTTGACCCAGTTGCATACATTTACAAGTGGTCAACTCGAGGAGTTCGTGAACTTTCCAGTTCGCCAAGTCGTGTTTACGATATAAACGAACCCATTGAAACGCAGCATTATGCTGCGTTTCAGTCACCTCACGTATGCCGTGAATACGACACCGTAATTAACTCTTACTGTGATTGGAACGCGGCATCATAACGGTGCATTCCGAACTGCTCGTAATTACCGTAAATACTAGTTTCCAACTGGTGCGTACGAGTCGTGAGCGTTCGGAACACACATAGAAACGACAATAACAAAGACGGCCGCATTAACGTGTTTTGACAAATGTTGTGTGTATGTTTTGTTGTATATGTAACTTTATCGGAATGTGCAATACCAGATCATGTTGGAAGATAATTAATAATTGTTATGTTGCATTTATATTTATTGTTTCCCCTTTTCCCTATTAGACAACTGTAAATATACACGATAAGACCTTAAAGTATGGATTCCTCAAAGGCCAGACGTCTTAATGAGTTCAATTGCATAATATTACACAACCCAATTAGTAGACATTCAATACTCAGTAGCGCATGATGATGTTAGTCTTTCTATTACCAGGGATTTAATTGGGGTCAGTCTACAGTTAGTTAATTCCCATTGGTAGCCATGTTAGCGTTTTGTATGATTATAAAAAAACGTGACTTACAAAAATGTTGATGAAAGTTCTTACCTGCTGTTATCATCATCTCATTGACATGCTGGTCGAGGTTAGTTAAAATTATACATTTCTTGCTCTAGTAAAATGCCTGCATTACTGTCAATAGCTTCTACAATTACACTTGGAAATCTGCCTACTCAAATTCTCTTATGTCAGAGCATGTGAATTTTGTAAAAAAAAATATTTCTAAAAAAATACACTGCCTTTTTTCATGTAACGAAAGAGAAAGTCTAACAGGAAGTGTAACTGGGGTATGACCCCAAATAGACATGGTGATTTTGGAGAAAAACATTGAAATTAACATATTTTAGATGGACTCCTATCTCACACATTGTGCATTTTTTTTGTAATTCATCCACATGTTTGGCTTTTTATACACATTTCAAAAGTGACACCATATTTGAATATTTTTGAGTAAGCATTTCACTGTTGGGCAATTTCTAATCTGGCATATATCTACACTACACACACTTTCCCATTTGGCATGTATATGAATACCTAACCCAATTTCCCAGAAAGTCTAATGAGTTCTGTAAACGTATTAAATACAGGCAGTTGTTATATTGTATTTATATTTATATTGACTTTTTCAATTTTCCCCTATTAGACAACTGCAAATGTATACGATATATGACTTTAAAGTGTGGATTCCTCAAAGTCCAGACGTCTTAATGCGTTCAATTGAATAGTACAATCAGCTAAAAATACACCATTTTACTGTCAACAGCTTCTACAATCACACCTGGAAATCTGCCTACTCAAATGCACTTATTTAAGAGCATGTGAATTTTGTTTAAAACAATTCTCAAAAATACACTGCCCTTTTGTTCGTTTGTAACGAGACAGTAAGTCTAACTAGGGCATGACCCCTTATATTGTAAACACGAGTGGGTGAACTGGAAAGTTCACGACCCAGCTAGCACGGCGCCCTCGGCCCGAAGGCGAATATGAGCGGCTGACATGAGCGGCTGACAGGCGGCTGTCGTGTGGGGAGGGTTGACAGGCGGCACATAACAGCCGCCCCCCGGCCTCTGGTGCCCCAGAGGCAGCTTCCATTATTCATATTCGGGCCTCTCTCGGCTGAAGCACGCAGGTAGTGACATTTGACACTAATGTGATACACGATAATACGGCTTGTATTGGTCAGTAGTGTTTATGGTGCATTTGTTGTAAAACAAAAAATAAGGATGGTCCGCCCTTAGCAATTAAACTATAGATTTTCTATAGAAAACTACTTGATTTTTGCGCATAGTTTTCTATAGAAAACTATACGAAATTTTCTATAGAAAACTACAGGATAGTTGGATTCGAATCCAGTCCCCTCGACCGGTGCTTTACCACTTGGCCACCGGTTCCCATTATCGGCAGTAGTCGGTACTCATATAATTTTGGAGCAAATAGGTCTAGTACTGTGACAGTAACCTACCTTTATATATATATCACTATTATCAGGCTTAGTAACATTAACATTGTCAAACAGACAACTAAATTGTTAATATTTTTATTATGAATCAAAATAAATAGTTGTTTAAATCATTGGCATTGCCATTGGGCATCACAGACATTAGCATATGTCGTTCCTATATTTACTAAATTGTAGGTTGTAGTAAGTAGCCTTTTCTTTACGCTTTAGTCTCCTTACTTCCTTTGTTATATTGTCCAACTCTGTTGATTTTAGTTTGTTTATGCTCGAGTTAGGATTTGTCATGTGTACTTCCATGTACAGTTTATCTCGCTTTTTTATTTTAGTTAGGAGATCATAAGTCATCCATTTTGACTTCTTGTGTTTGCATTTATTAAACTTAACATCTTTCAATGGGAAACGATTGGTCGTTGCCTCCTCTAGCTTGGTGAAGAATTTGTTATCATATGATATGAGTGGATTTGCTGTTAGATTGTGATCAAAGACTTGATGCCAGTTTACATTTCCTAATTCGTTGGTAAAACCATGAATGTTTCTCCCAGTGAATGATCTTGTGCTGATTTTATTAGTTACAGTATATGTTTTAATGATATTGAAATTAAGCGCAGCAAATATTGCCATGTGTTCAGGGATTTTTGCAGCCAGTGTGCCATTATCTGCTTTGGTAAGATGGTTTGGTGATTTACAGTATATTTGGTCAATCAGTGTTGCATTTCTGTTTGACATTCTTGTGGGAAGAGTTATAACAGGCAGGAGGTCTATTCTGGACAGAGAATCATAGAATTCTTGGAATTTTTCATTCGAGTTAACTTTCAAAAGATCTATGTTGAAGTCGCCTGTTAATATTACATTTTTGGCACTCTTGTTTATGTCTACGTGTATAGGATTGAATTCCTGCATAAATAGTTCAATCGAGGCATGGGTGTTTTTTTTTGGGGGGGTCTGTAGATGTTACAAATTGTTATCGTTTTATCTGAATTATCAACAATGTCTAGGCATAATGCTTGGCGTGGTGCAGCGTCGGGAAACGAAGAAGATCATAGTCAAGTTCAATCTAATCGTTTATTATAGGAACGCATTATATACAACTTGTAATGTAACCAAATCAAAAAGCAGGAACGATATTATTATTGTAGAAATAAAAACCAGCAATCACACTTGATCCTCCGACACGTTAAAACCCAAGTTTCCTGATAGTTACGTTATTGTTAATCCTGTCCAAATGAACAAACCGATCTTTTCGTGCCCAGACGCGGTGAAGGAAAGGTTCGTTCCCGGTGCTAGTGAAAAGTTTAGTTCCTATATAGCGCAGTATCCAGACCTCAGGACTGTTCAAAGCGCTTTACAATTTACTCCCTGGCAATTCTGTACAATCGAATAACAGCTCGACTTCTCTGGGAAACATCCAACCACGCTGCAATTATTGTGCGAAGATTATTCGTACATAAAGACCCACCACTGCCTATAGCCAAGTACTCATTCATACCGCTGATTGGACTGGAGCAACGTAGAGTGAACGAACATGCCCAAGGAGTGACACCGTAGCACAGGATTCGAACCCAGCTTCTCTCGGTCGAGAGTCCGAAGCTCTAGCCACTGCACCACTGCGTTCTACAAAGAGTATGGAAGCAAAAGATGGCGCGTGTGTATTGCATATTGCAAGAGTGTTGGAGAAGGGTGAGCTGGAGAAGGATGCTGTGGTAGGAGTAGCCGTGTCACTGTCCCAAATCCACGAATTTGACCAGACCCTTCACAAAGAATGCGTGTAGACGCGGCTAGATAAGTTAACGGTTCCTCTGTCAGACACGATAAAGATGTTTTCTTTCGTCAGCCGTTCCGACACCCGAAAGAAAGGAAGCAAAGTTGGGATACGGAAACGTGCTCGTCACCCAAGTCTTCCTTTCTCTTCATTCACGTTGGGACGCAGATATTCGAGAACCAGCAGAAGTTCGCTCAAGTCGGATATCATCGGGTGCGTCAACGGGTCAACCGGCAGCTCAATCCAGACAGACAAGCGAAAGCTCAAGTACGAGCTGCCGTCATCCACAATGTGCACCCGACCAGAACGGCATCATTCACTGAGTGTGTACACCTTCACATTTCCTAAAAGCTCAGATGTCCGCCACGGTTTAACGCGTCAGTCTAGGACAACTAACCTGAACAAAGCCTTAAATAACTGACACAGCAGTGTACTCGACTCGAACCAGATGGCGACGGCAGCAAGCCCATCCCCAAAAGAGACTGGCAATCGGATTTAGAAAATGTGGAAAATAAAAAGGAACTATTTTCTTTGTCAGTAAACAGCAGGCTAAGACTGACATGGATAGAAGAGTCCTCCTCACCACCGAGTCTGAGACGGTGCTCTCCAACAAACCGTTCCATGTGTCAGAACTGCAGCCGTGTAACCATCCATAGGCAGACACGCGTAGCATCCTACATCTAGCTCTTGCCTCGTCTCAGGGACATGTGAAAGCATGCATGCGCACAGTAGACAGCGACATCTTTGTTCTTGCTATTGCTTTATTTGGACATATCGACCTTTATATAGATATGGCTCGGTCCATCAAAGCCATCGGCTCTTCCCCTCGTTCAGGCTCTGTCAGGCATTGATACGACCTCTCAGTCCCTCGGTTGCGACAATAAGATGGCGTGGACTGCATGGAACAGAGCACCAGGTATTAGGGAGACGATGATCTCGCTGACCGCAGATCTGTAGTCCTTCACTCTGGAATCAGTTCACATGCAGTGCATCGAGCGATTCGTTGTGCTCATCAGCAAGGCGTGTGGTTCTGCAACTGTCAACGATGCTAGGCACCATCTCTTCTACATTGGCAGTCGTTCGATGGATAATATGCCGCCGACCCAGGCCGCTCTCTTCGAGCATGTCAATAGGTTCTCGCTCCAAGCCAGTTTCATCTGGAAGCATTCAACTGCTTGACACTAGGCAATTCCTGTCTTGATCAATATATATGGGAATAGGATGAGCGCAGCAAGCAACGGCTCTCTTGCGGGACCACTCTTGCCGACGCAAGTATGGCCTGTGCCTTCCTACTACACTGTGGCTGCAAGAAACGTGCAAGGGGAATTGCAAATGCTTCAGGGAAGAACTTCGTTCCACGGCATAGTGCGAGAGGGAGGGTGGCTGCCTAAACAATGCTGACAAAGATGCGAAACATTGAACCACTACTAATGTATGGATGGATATTTTGATGGACGGATGATGGATGAGATTGTCCGCATGATTATACGAGTGGAGTGAGTAGACAAAATAGCGTTGCACTCTTATTATGTACATTCATTCGGCTAGTGTTAGCAAATCCGCTTGGCATGCCAGCACTCTCAGTTCG
The DNA here is from genome assembly GCA_020002185.1 of Paraescarpia echinospica. NCBI lineage: Eukaryota > Metazoa > Annelida > Polychaeta > Sabellida > Siboglinidae > Paraescarpia > Paraescarpia echinospica. The sequence continues at coordinate 26,477,769 of CM034533.1, forward strand.
AAACCCGGACCGGGCAGGCATGATATTTGATGTAAAAACCTGGCTCTTAACATTGGGGACTGTGTATCCCTCGTGATTCGAAGATCACGTTAATGTCGGTCCCGTCTCAGTTTGGAACGTAACGACGAACCACCGAGGACGACAAGCACTCTGGCAGTGATCACCTTCAGGTCCAGCATATAAAGGTCGGTTTTACGAAAATGTCCTGAAAAAGGCTGACTAGTTGAATGGGACCCCATAAGACCAACCACAATAATACAGACTAGTCATTTAATAGAACGTTCCCAAACGCTGGAAACAACTAAAACTAGAACATTGTTGGTTTCCTTTCGACACATTGAAGCAATGATTCACATGTATTTTTTAAATTATATGTACACCTTAACAGATGAAACAAAATAACATTAAATTTGCCTATCCCATTGTTGCTATTTCTAGAATAATAGTATCGTTACTATGGACTGGGTTACAATCCCAGTTGTGCATAATGAGAAGTCTCTATAATAAATGATAATATTGATCTTGACTTTCATTATAAGACCTCCTTCCACGCCTTTCAATATCGGTTCCAACATTATAATAAATATTAACCGCTGTTCACACAGTAAGATCAATTGAATCATTAACATATACGTAGGTTTATATGCATTTATAGGCAAATTTGACCTTAAGTAAAGTGACCTTTACCCAAAATATTGATTCCAAGTTCATTTATAGTCCACCCGAGGCACTATTTTAGATGGAACATGACGCCAAGATGGTGAATATACGTTATAGTGCGTATTTGGCTCGAAATAACTACATTTTGGAACAAAATTACTTTGCATGCGACCTTATCACGTGATCTCGACCTAGGATCGTCAAATTAACACAGGAAGTGGATTACCCATACTCGAAAATCCCTGAAATGTGGTCTAATTTATGGTTCTGCAAGTTTTGGTTCTCAAGTTGTTGCACAACCTTACTCCGGACGGCGGCCATCTTGGATTTGTCCAATATGGCCGCCTCATAGTGAGCCCAGCTTGGCTCCCGCGGAAAATTGAAATGTCATGACCATATATAACTCTGGTTAACGCTGGCATGATTAAGCCCCCTGACTAAGTCAGCCAGGGACCAAATCCAGTTCGAGTTCGGGTATAAAGCGAACTGAAAGATCATGTCCAGGTTGCAAAGATGCATGCCGAGCAGACCAGCCCTTCCTGAGTTCATGCAAATATATACCTGATCAAGATCGGAACTATCTGACGAAGGCTCGACTCATCTGAACAATTACGTACGATATCTCGAAGCTGAAATGCCAGAGTTTAGCACCACTGCAGTAGAGGAGGATGTGGAAAACCCACTCTATCTCACTTTTTGTGAGATAGAGTGGACGCATTCCGTAACCACCACAAAACTAGAATTACGAATGATAGTGATGCCACAGGAAACATGGTTCGAGAATCAACTGCCGAGAAGTTGGGATGCCAAATCAAGAGCACTTCTTAACCTACCCACGAAACTGGTGGATCGTCTCATTTTAAGGTGGTGGAGGAGACGCGTGTCATGTTCACCTGCGACGGTAGAGAATTTGACATTGAAGGCCTGATAGTCGGTACCTTGGACGTCTAAACATTGGGAGGCACACCGTTCACGGAGAAGAATGACCTGACCATTCGTCCTGCCAAACGCCAGGTCATCCAATGTGATGGCACCGTTTATCTGTACGGCTCGAATGGTAATGTGCCGAATCATTCCACCGTCCGACGTGTGTGTGTATTGAAGGCTCCTGTTCAGGGAACTACAATCTTGTCTGGCGAATATGTCGAAGTAACTATGCTGAATGACTTATCATCTTTCGATGATTCATTTACGCTACGAACGCGTGTCGATACTCCCAGCTCGAAACAGGAGAAACCTTCACAAGTATGGCCACCTCCTGGTATCATCTCGACTGTAGCTCGGAATAACCGCATTCCAAACCTGACCAATAAATCAAGTGTTTTGAAGAAGAATTAGCAACTATGTAAGATGCGCAGAGGTACCGTAGTTACCCTCTCGGTAAATCGGCGAGCAGCAGTGTCAACGTTCATTTTCAGAATGCATCACCATTTCCTCCTACTCTGCGACCGTTCGCGTTGATACTGGCATTATTTGGATAACACCGTGGGGAAAATTTCCGGTCTCTTCGTGCGTGCGTGTGTGAACAAATAGCGCAATAATTGTAGCGTTTTGAATGATTCCCAACGACGTCGATATGGCATTTGAATGCAAAGGTCTGCCAGGAGGTGAAGTGTGAAACGCTTTCAATAGTCCTGATACCATACTGTGTACAACTTTTTATACGAGTTCTTACCTTCACCTTGTTATACGTGTTATATACATATGTCGGCAGAAGTGAACTGTGGAGATCTGCCGGCGATCGACCATTCGATGCGCTCCGGGGAAGGCACGGACTACAACGCCGTCGTGAACATCACGTGCGACCGTGACAACCGGTTTGCGGACGGAAGTCAAGCCAAGATCATCAAGTGCACGGACACCGCTGTGTGGAGCGAAGTGGAAATGTCATGTGCCAGTACGTCACCTTTACCTAGTATATATACACACATATATATATATATATACATATATATATATATATACATATATATATATATATATGTATATATATATATATATGTATATAATATATATATATACATATACAAAGATTGTATATAAACACACATAATAATACCACACACACACACACACACACACACACACACACACACACACACTCACACAAACACACACACACTCACACACTCACACACTCACACACTAACACACTCACACACTCACACACTCACACTCACTCACACTCACTCACACTCACGCACTCACTCACTCACTCACACTCACTCACACTCACACTCACTCACACTCACTCATTCACTCACTCACTCACTCACTCACCCACACTCACTCACTCACTCACCCACACTCACTCACACTAACTCATACGCACTCACTCACTCACTCACTCACTCACTCACTCACACACACACACACACACATACACACACACACACACATACATATATATATTGGTTAGATATTTCAGCTTTTCACAGCGTTTACCTTTACTTCATTTTTATATTGTCTACGCGATCAATCTGTATTTGTTTGCTTAGATGTCTTTACAATCGTATATCTATCGTATCATCTTCGATATTGAATTACAAAACTGGCGTACCAGGTTCTCTTATATAATATGATATTTTAAGGAAAGTTATCTATTTTACAGAAGAATTAACGCTATGGCGTACGTTAGGACATGTGTCATTAACGCTATCTTGTAGTAGTTGCCCTCCACTGCATTTTACTACGTCTGTCCATATCCCTCGATCTTCATCAATGGTCTTCCATTCTCGGCTCGTGGTACTTGAGCTTTCAAGATCATGCCTTACGTTGTCTGTCTAGCTTCGTTCTGATATTCCTCTTTGTTCTTATCCTACCACTTTTTTCTGTTGTCCATGCTCTCTTGTCAACTCTTTGTGATACCCTGCTCTCTCCTGTTATTCTCAACAACTACGATGGAACTTCACTCACCCTCGGGACTAGACAAGAGTGACCTGAATAACGAGGTGACCGTATTAGCGGGACTAATTTTATACACTTTACTGCATAAGGACATCATCTTGGACTGTCCCATGGTGGCCTTAATTGCGACGTGGCTGTATTACCGAGGTGACCTAAAGCGCGGTTCGAATGTACTTTCATTTTCGCAAATTGAGCTGCCCCCTATCAACTGGCTGTTCAACATGTTCCTTCCGTAAATGTGTATCAGGTGTTTGCGATTGCACGTACAGCTGTATTACGAAAGATAACCTAGTGAGGGTATCGCACAGCCGGCCGTTGCCCGCCTCTCCCTCGGCTGCCCGGGACTGTGGAGATCCATCCAAGGGCGGACAGGCTGTCGAAGGCCGTCTACACTTGTCTTCCCGGCAGCGTCTTCCCCGGTGGGAAGCGGGAGTACGCCACTGAATGCAACGGGACGAGCTGGGATCCACTGCCTCGATCTGGATGCGCAGGTACGAGATTTCGCCACCAGGGTCTTTATTCTGGGTAGTTAGCGTGCCTTTGTGTTACGCCGCCACGACGTGAATTCAAACAGGTGTTGTATTTGAATCGCAAACGGCAATACAAGATTTAACAAGATTGCCATCCAGAGAATTAACTCTAGATGGCAGGTGGACAAGGAAGCCCTTTGGCTTATCGAGAGTCCAACCCTTTTATCTACATATATCCAGCCCTTCTGAAGTATGTGTCGATTTTATTTTTAAACATATTCACACTACTAGCACCCACACAATCATCAGATAATCTGTTCCATTCATTCAGTCCTTTGTGAAAATGAGAACTTTCTTACGTCTAAACTACACTGCTCCTTTGCTAATGTAACTTCATGTCCTCTAGTCCTTCTATCTTTCTTAACTGAGAAAAAAATATTTCTATCAATATTTTCATAACCATTCAATACCTTAAACACTTCTATCTGATCTCCTCTCAATCTCCTGGTCTCAAGCCACATTCTTTTAGGCGAATTTCCTAACTAAGATCCCTCAGTTTTGGTATAATTTCAGTCGCTCTTCGCTGTACTTTCTAGCATATCTATGTCCTTCTTGCGATATGGCCTCCACGCTTGTATACAATATTCTAAAAGATGCCTCTCTATTGTTTTGTACAGCGGTATTATTAGTTCGTTTTCCTTATACGCTATATTTCGCATAATTAATGCAATGATTTGATTTCCCTTTGAAGCTGCAATTCCGCACTGCTCTGAAACCTTCATATCAGCACTAATGGATAACCCTAAGTCATTTTCTTTTACAGTAGTACTTAGTACAGTACCCCCCATTGTATATTCTACATCTTCGTTTCCATGTCCTGCGTGGAGGCATTTACATTTCCCAAAATTGAACAGCATTTGCCACTTTTCAGACCATTTGATCAACCTGTCAAGATCATCTTGTAAATGCTGTCTATCTCCATCACTTTTAATCCTTCTAAACACTTTTGTATCATTCGCAAATTTCAACACCTTGCTTGTTATTTCATCATCCAAATCGTTGATATATATTAAGAACAATATAGGTCCTAGTACTGAACCCTGTGGTACCCCACTCATACCGATTTCCAGTTTGAAGCCTCCCCATCAACTACTACACGTTGTCTTCTGTCAATCAGCCATTTTTCTATCCAGTTTATTATACCCTTTCCTATGCCGTGGGCCTTTAGTTTAAGCAGTAATCTTTGATGTGGTACTTTGTCGAAAGCTTTTTGAAAATCTAAGTAGACGATATCTACTGGTGATTCCTCGTCTACCCACTTAGTGATGTCTTCCAAAAAACATAACATATTTGTTAAGCATGACCTCGTTTAAAAAAAACCATGTTGAGATGGGTTTATCAAGTTATATTTAAAAAGAAAATCCACCATGTGATATTTAATTAATCTTTCTAATAATTTGCAAATCACTGATGTTAAACTCACTGGTCTATTATTCTTTGACTTGTTTCTTGAACCTTTTTTAAATAACGGTATAATGTTTGCCTCTTTCCATTACAAAGGAACCACTCCCTCTTCTAATGACAAATTGAAAACTGTTGCAAGCGGTAAGCTAATTTGTTCTACAATTTCCAATAGTAGTTTGGGCGGAATCCCATCCACTCCAGGGGATTTATTATCCTTCATAGCCCTTATTTTCTTAGCTACTATTTCCGGGGTTACCATTAATTGTCCTAAATAGTCTGAATCTGCCCCGTTGAACTTAGCCACTGGTACTGGCAGTGAACTGATATCTTCCCTAGTAAACACTCAACTAAAATACTCATTCAGGTCTTCTGCCATTAAGAATCCCTCTGATATTATATTTCCAGCACTATCTTCTAGAGGACCGACCTTATCCTGAACTTTCTGTTTGCTTCGAACATACGCATAAAAACTCTTGCTGTCATGTTTTATATTACAAGCTAATTTATGTTCATAGCTTCTCTTTGAATTTCTAATTTCAGCTGTAGCTTGGTTAAGTGCTTCTTTATAACTGTTGTAATCTTCATCATTTCCAGTACATCTATATGACTTCCACATCATTTGTTTATACATAATTTTTCTAGTGGCCTCTTTCGATAAGTGCTTCTTTTTGGACCGTTTCCCTTGTTTTTTGAAGGATACACATTTCTCAACTATGCACTTAATTTCACTCTTTAATATATTCCAGCATTCTGTTGCTGTCTTATTTTTCAGTGTGTTTTTCCAGTCTATCTTTGCTAAATATTTCCTCATGTCCTTACACCTTCCTCTGTGGTAATTTCTCATGCTGCTTTTTACTATTCCTATCTGATTTTACTTTGATGGTAAAATGTATTGTCAACTAATTCATTCTGTGAGGACAAAACTATGTCTAACACATTCTCACCCCTGGTTGGTGAGAAAGGAAAGTATCTTGAACCAAAACTAAAAACTTGTGGTCCTCACTCCCCATACTCTGTAGAGATTTCCATTGTATATGCCCATGGTTAAACCCCCCATAATAATACAGTCCCGTTTGCTTACTTCCCTTGTAGTGTTTTGTATTTTGTTGTTCTCTTCTATGCTTATGTTTGGACTTCGATAAACTAACCCAACTGTTAACGTTGAGTTTCCTGTAACTATGTTACACCATACAGCTTCTTCGCAATCTGCTTCTCTTTCTAATTTTATTTCATAAGCCTGGATAGTCTTTAATATATAAAATAACTCCACCTCCCTTTCTTCCTATTCTATCTTTCCTAAACATTACATATCCTGTCAGTCCTAATTCGGCATCTGATATATCGGTGGTGGTCCAGGATTCGGTTATACCTATTATGTGAGGGTCAATAACTTCTACCATAATGTTTAGTTCATTTCTTTTGTTTACTATACTCCTTGCATTTAAACAAACACATTTATATCCAGCTTCAGAAAAGTTTTCCAGACTGTTCTTTGCTGATTTATTTGTGCTGTCTTTATCTATGCCACTAGGTTCAGGCTTTTCTGTGAGTCCCCCCTGCGAATCTAGTTTAAATAGATGCAACCTGTCTCACTGTCAACATATCGCATATATGTGGAGCGCTGTGGTGTAGTTGCTAGAGCTTCGGACTTTCGACCGAGAGAACCCGGGCTCGAATCCTGTGTCGAACCTTTGGCAAGTTCGTTCATTTTACGTTGCTGCAGTTCATTCAGCTGTATGAATGAGTATCTGGCTATAGACATCGGTGGATAATTGTGTACGGATAATCATCGCGCATTGATTGCAGCTTAGCTGGATGCTTCCAAGAGAAGTCGATATGGTATTTCATTGAACGGGTCTGCCAGGAATTAAATTGTAAAGCGCTTTGAGCAGTCAGTCTTGAGTACTGCGATATATAAGAACTTCGTTCTATGCAATGCATACTTTCTATTCCTTTCAGTTATCCGCTGCCCTCGGCTGTACACGCTAGAGAAAGCCACCGTCAACTCGACGGAGAGAAAGTTTAACAGCATCGTAAAGATCACGTGTGATCGAGGGTACACCTTCAAGACTGGTAGCAGTTTCACAACTCGATGCAACGAGTTTGCCAACTGGAGTGACATGCCGCAGACATGTGAAAGTAAGTCCGTCGCATTGTCGTCGGAACGTGGTGACTAATCGGAGGGCAGAGGCTCCCCAAACATACCAACTTGAGGCCGTCCAAAAAAACCAGTAGCACCCCAAGATGCACCCCCTTCCCTATGGGCGCTCTATCACCACAAGCCCCATAGTTTTAACGCCTTAGATATATAGTATTGGTGCAAAACTGTGTTAATTATTTGTGTTGGGAACATACTCTTACAAACCGGGGATCCGGTGTGATTCTGAGAACTGAATACTGGCGGTGCATAGGCAATACAGACGCGCGATATATTTGTACCGCGAATTTACTTTAAAAAAAATTGCAGATTATACCGACTAACAAAATGCCAATCGTGTAGATGGTGCTGCATAAACGCAGAAACAGAAGACGGTTTTCCCTAGTCTTTACACCTTACATTTGTAATGACGTAGATATGAGCATGTCTTTTTTTGCAACGCAGCGTATATGTAAAACGTCCCCAGTTCTAGTTCTAGTTGTTTCCAGCACTCGGCAACGTTCTATTAACTGACTAGTCTGTATTATTGTGGTTACAATGTTATGATCTTATGAGGTCTCATTCAACTAGTCAGCCTTTTTCAGAACATTATCGCCAAGCCGACCTTTCTGTGCTGGCACTGAGGGTGGTCACTGCCAGGGTGCTTGTCGTCCTCAGTGGTTCTTTTACGTCCCAAGTTGAGACGGGACCGACATTAACGTGATCTCCGAGTCACGAGGGATACACAGTCCCCAATTTTGAGAGCCAGGTTTTTACACCAAATATACCATACCTGCCCGGTCTGGGTATTGAACTCGGGTCGCCGGCATGTCAGGCGGATGTGTTAACCACTACACTATCGCGCGCCCCCATTTGATCGAGGGACGGATTACGTAGGACAGAATAATCGCTTAATAACGCGTAGCGTTGGAAACAATCAACAAATGTCCACATACAGTCCGATACGAACACTAAATCCGGTAAAACTCGTAACCTCCGGATGACGTCGAAACCTGTAAAAGCAATACGTTTCTTTCCTGTGGTCGTCGATTAATCAAATGCAAACCGAACCTAAATAAGATGCAAACCGTCCAGGAGGAAACGATGACATACCACATACACAAGCACACATACAAAGCGTACGCTTCCTCGATTTTAGTTAGCTTTTGTAAAATTCCATTTGCTTCTCTTACTTTTGCCATTGTGTTCGTTTTCAACCATCACTGATTTCGTTCACATTGGCCTATATCTCAGGTTATTCTATCTGATTTAATAACCAACTTACAGTAAACACATAATTTATCGTCTTGGACTTTCTAGTATATTTCAATTTGGCTCTCCGTTCCAAATCTCAAAATCGTCACATTTTCATACTTTGCCACGAAAAAGTATACAACATAAAGTAAAGTTCAGTAAAGTACAGTAAAGTACAGTAAAGTAAATGTACAGCTGTATTTCCTCATACACATGATGTACAACACATTTAAAGACAAAAGCAACACTGATGAGGTGGCTACCAGAAAAGTTAAAAACTTAGCCAATCAAATCAAACTAAATATAGTACACTCCTGTATATAAATAACATTACATATAATGTATAAATGTTAGACAGTTGAGTCAACGTAATATCTTCAGGTTGACTTCCTTTAAATATAACTAGAGATAATGTAAGGGAAAGTGATAATTAAAAGCATGTTCATTACATGTATAGTTCAATTAGTTTAATTAATGCCAATGATCAATTTCCTGGTTTTATGCTTAAACATATTGAATGATGTTGCAGTCATAATATCTACAGGTAGTGTGTTTCGTAGTCGTGCCCCTATTATTTTCAAAGAATTCTTTCCAATTCGATTTTTAGATCTTGGTATATATATATATATAGGTTTGCCTCCTGTCTTGAACTTCTCATCATGACCTCGTTATTAAGCGTGTAAAATTGGTGAAATAGACCAAGAATTTGTTTTCTAAGCTGTTTGTACACAACTATTAGAACACTAAGTGTATATAGTTCCTGAACTTTTAAAATATTAAGTTCCCGGTGTAAGGCAGTAGCACTATCACGACGATTACTCTTAGCTAATGTTTCCAGTAAAAGGTTTTAGACAACCTGTAGCTTAGCTATGTTGATCTTACACGTTGACCCACACATAATTAATATGGCGAAATCACATAATTAATATGGCGAAATACATAGGCATAATATAATTGCCTTACCATATCAGCGTTTATGGACGAGGCTAGATGATGAAAGGCACCTGATAGCGTAGACACCTTTATACAAAGTTTATTAATACGTTCAAACCATGATAGTTTACAGTCCAAATAGAAGCCCAGATAGTTGGCTGTATGAACCAGTTCAATCTGTTGGCACTGCAGCAACATTGGCATAACTGAGCGATCCACATGTCTACCGAAAATTGTGTAGCAAGTAATACTCAGATTCCGAGTCAGTGGATCGTGCCTGAACCAAGTACTAAGCGACTCATCCCGAGCCGTGCATACAATATCATTGATATCCTTACCACTAATGCATATCTCACGACGTACTGACAATATTTTTTCTTTCTCCTGCCCTCTGTTGCAGGGTTGAGTTGCGGAGCGCCTCCGTTCGTCCACTACAGCAAGATACGTGCCAACGTGGACATACGCTATGGCTCCGTCGTCACCGTCACGTGTCTTCTTGGCTACTGGGCCAGACCAGGGCTCTTCTCCCGTGACGTCACGTGCACTGAAGACGGTGTCTGGATGCCTGCGTTAAGCCACTGCCATGGTAGTAATAATTATATGTTGTGCTAACGTCTCTATAATGTTTGTGTGCGTGCATGCGTGCGTGTAACTGTTTGTGTGTGTGCTTGTGAGTGCGTGCGTGTGAATATGCGTGTGAGTGAGTGTGTACGAATGTGCGTGTGCGTGTGTGCGTGCGTGTTTGTCTGTGTGCGTGTGTGCCTGCGTGTGTTCGCGCGTGTGTGTGCGCGTGCGTGTGCGCATGTGCATGTGTGTGAGCCTGCGTGTGTGCGTGCATGCATGCGTGCCTACTCACAACTCGATTAGATCACCTGGATACTTACACAAGTGTACGTAAAGACAACGTCAAGGCCACCGCGACAACTCGAATAAGTATTTTGACGGCAGCTGTTAACATTTTGTTAATATTCTCTGCCAATTTATTTTACTACCATAAAGTTGTTATGAATGACTTCAATTTGGCATCAGGCGTTTTTTTATTTCAGTAGCAAAAGTAGTGAACATCAATGATGTGCGTGGAGCGTCTTCGCTTGCAGCAGGATGACTTGCAGTTGTCGTGTAAACAACGTTTGACATAGCAAGGTTTTGACAGTCACAGTGTAGAATTATATTTAGAAAGTGTTATATCAATTCTGATATTATTAAACTGCTATATTCGTCATCGGTAGTGAGAGCACTACCTTTATTGTCAATCCAAACGATTCCGATTAACCTGTCTGCTGCTGATTGTGGTATCTTCGTTGTTGCAAAATACGAAGGATACTAACTATCTTCTTCGTTTTTTGAAACAACGCTTAAGAACCGCAGCAATAATTATATAATTACATGAACAAGTGCTTGCGTGCGTGTTTGCTTTCTTGTAAAATTGTAGGTAGTTGGAAGTCACTCCATATCAGCGTAAGATCTGCAGTTTTCAAGGCACACTTGTCTTGCATAATGGCAGGTAAAGAAACGATTTTTTAGTTTCTTGATTGCCGGACAGACGACACATCTTGCGAAAGACTCCAGACAGTTGTCGATACAGTGCATCGTTTCATCCAGTGCTTGTATCTTAGCTGTAGTCAACGCGACCAATAGAGTTGACATGATGAAAAGTGTCATCTGAAGAAAATACAGTTGACTGGAATTATGTGTAACTTGCGAAGTAATAATATTAATTGATATTGACATTAATACGGGCAGTGTTATTGGAAGCGCGCCTGCGTGTGTGTGTGCCGCGCGCGTGCGTGCGTGTGTGTGTCTGCGTGTGTATGCGTGTGTCTGCGTGTGTCTGCGTGTGTCTGCGTGTGTCTGCGTGTGTCTGCGTGTGTCTGCGTGTGTCTGCGTGTGTCTGAGTGTGTCTGCGTGTGTATGCGTGTGTCTGCGTGTGTCTGCGTGTGTCTGCGTGTGCCTGCGTGTGCGCGCGCGTGTGTGTTGGTAATGTATACGTATCAAAATCGGTTTTAGGATTTGTCCTATGATTCACTAAACTAGCTACGCAAGAACAAAATTACTGTAGCACTCTCGCCCACTGGGGGAATACGGGAGAATGCAATGTATTCTCTTTGCGATATGAATTAATATATGCACAAATGATACGCGCAATGGCATTGCACTCACCAGAGAAGACATTGTGCTGTAATATCCCGTATGTATCCTACCACACGCAGTTTCGGTAAAATACTTCAACTGGACGTTTGTAGTTTGTTCTCAAGGCTGCAAAATATGGGAGTGAGTCTAACTATATAACGTTTCGTATAATAATAATAATACATTTTTTGGGAAAACACTAGAAAGTACTGAGATGAACTAAAAATTCCTGGAGCTTTGTGTTGTTGGTGAAACATTAAAATGTCAACCTTGAGGACACAGAAGAAACGTAGAATACGATTAAGCTTCATTTTGTAAATTACGACGTAAGAAATTACTTATTCTCATATTAAAAGACCCAACAATTGAAAGCAAAAATACCCACTGACTTGCAACGCGCAGTCGGACGAAACCGGGACAATCCGGCTTTTGGTCACAATCTCTTCGACAGAAACATGGATGACGATACATTGTGAGCACGAACAATACATTGTGAGCACGAACAATACATTGTGAGCACGAACAATACATTGTGAGCACGAACAATTATCGCCGGGTTATTGTACGAAAGATGGATACGTTGCTTAGCCAACTGTTTAATAAATATAACGTCCCCATTGGGAATATGTGTATCGTTATATGGGTGCCCACGTAGGCAATGAAACACGATTCACAATTGCATGACTTACTGTTTTACTACGCCATCCATCTGTTCCGGTTATTGGCACTGTCTGAAAGAGGAACACTGTGCATTTCTGGAACAGTAATGTTTCGACCTGCCAACTTAAACGCGCACATGTGTCTGTAGTGTTTAATGCGGTACTTACATATAAGCCAGTTCTGCGAAATCATACTCTAAAGGCTGGAATATACATGCGTTTGCAGATATAGGCAGTTTTGTTGATCAATTACTGTCACTAGCTACGTGTGTTGTAATGTACCGTGATTATCCACCATTTCAGAGGTGTCTAAATTGTGAGTTTTTTCAATGACAGCATAATTTATTATCTATTCGTCGTGGTTTTGTTGGTGCTAAAATAAACCATTGTACACACACACTCTACGGTGATGAGATGTATACACTACAGTGCTCACACTTGGAAACTGATTGGTTTTTGAAGAGGATCGTAAGAGGATGAGAAAGAAAACGTTCAGGTAGCCATAGTGAGAACACTCGCGGGGTAAATATATCCGAGTTATAAAGGTTGAGTGCTCCAATCGAAGAGCAGTGGCCATGTTTTGTTAGGTCAAACATTAGTATGTGATAAACTACAAACGAACAGTAGATTTGTAACGTGGTAATAGGCCTTGGTGGTGTATATCAAGACTGTATATTGTGCTATATAACCAATTTCTTTTTTCTTTAACAGACCGAATTATGTTGCTAGCAGTGCATTACCAAAGTTGAACTAAAGGACACACTAACAGTGCCGTAGAATGACATGCTGATGCGATTGATGTAGTCGGAGCATGACATCTCCGAAGCATTTGTGCAATACGTGGCTAGGTCTGAGTTACAGACAATAATATTACAGCATGTTAATTTACAAAGATAATACCTTAAGACCTTACCTCATGAAACAATTCTGTTTGTTATTCGCGACGTCTTGGTGGTGGCACAACCCTATTTCAAGTGCTGCAGACATAAATCAAGCGAAATGGTCCTGTGCTTGAGTGGTCCTAGTTATGTCTTATAAAACAACGTCGTTGCAAATAAATAAGGTCATGTGATACGCTATTACTTACGATTTTATTTTAGTAGAGCGTCAAGTCAAGTGCTCCTCCATTATATCAAAGTAGCGAGTGTGCGTGCGCGTGTGTGCCTGTGTGTGCGTCTATATGCGTGCCTGAGTACGTGTGTGTGCGCGCACGTGCATGTGTGTGAGAGAGATACAGAGATAAAGCAAGAGACGGGTGAGAGAAATGAAGTGCGAGAGGGAGTGAGTGAGTATGCGTGCGTGTGTGTATGAGCGTGCGTGCGTGCGTGCATGAATGATTGTATGTATGTGCGTGTGTGTGTGTATGTATGTATATGTGTATGTATGTATGTATGTATGTATCCCTGTGCCTATGTGTTCCCGTACTTGTGTGCATGTGTGTATGCGTGCATGTTGCTGTTTGACACTACCTCTACTTGCAGTCGTCACGTGCACGGCGTGGGCGACGTGGGACGGGGTTGTGGTGGACAATGCCAAACAGCGGGAGGCCGGCACCGTGGTCAACGTGTCCTGCTCTTCTGACAAGATGTTTCAGGACTCAGAACCCTACAAAGTGACGACATGCAGCCCACGCGGAGAGTGGCTACCGGTCGTACCGGATTGTGTCTGTAAGTCGATGCCAAAATATGTTCACTCGTCTTCCTAGCACTTAAGTTAGTGTGGCGCAGTGGTTAGAGCATCGCATTCTGCGTTGTCGTGTCGAACCTTAGGCAAGTTGCGCCAGTTTACTCAGCTGTATGAATGAGTACCTGGCTAGGCAGTGGTGGATATGTGTGTGTGCGAAGTCTTCGCGTGTTAATTGCAGCGTCGCTGAATGCTGTCCATATAAATCGAGATGGGGTTCGATTGAACAGATTTGTCAGGGAGTATAATGATAAAGTGCTTTGACATTTACTTTTAAGTTCCACATAATACTTACCAGATTTCTTGCAATTTGTTATACTTAGCAACTGATGTAGATTATATGTACATATACTCACACGACGCCAAAACCTAGATTCAAAGTAAGAGACTTCAAAGTGAAGATTTATTACAAAAAAGTGTTAGGCGCACCGCAACTAATTATAGAATTTAATAAATTTGCTTCATCTACAAAGCCTTCACTTTGTAAACTATCGGAAATAATAGTACAAGCCAACCATACAAAACGTTGTACACAGGAAAATCATTACGTTGGTACACAGGAATGTGATTACGTTGGTACACAGGAGCTTCATTACGGTGGTACACAGGAATGTCATTAAACAATTTTACAACTGTCACAGATCGCGTGTCGCCGCCGAAGTTTGCGCCGATGCTAAAGGAAGCGACGAAGTCTTGCCTCATCGGCACGTTGGCTATTGTCCTGGTCGTTACTCTCTTCGTTCTCATGGTCGTCCTTGACGTCGTCACCTTGATCTACGGCCACGGAGACACGATAAAACGACGTCGCCAGGACTGTCGCAAACCACTTCGACCCAATTACGGCAAAATGCGTCTCATCTGGGCTAACAAATAACTAGTAAATTAAGGTTACGCTGTTTGTGGTATGACAATGATGATATATTGTTGTTGTAGTTTCGTATTTGTACATGAGGCTAGTATCATTGTCGCCTCTTGTGGATCGTTGTATATTAGTGCTGATGCATACAAAAGCCGGGGTACACTGGCACTTTTCGCCAGACCAGACCTGACAAGACAAGACCAGATCAAACCAGATTCCGCCTGCAGTGTATCCACTACACCGACCGACACCGACTGAGCCGTACTCGAAGCCGGCATGACGTCATAAACGTGAACACTTTCGAATATGTCAGACCGACATCGACTAGCCCAAACTGTGTTTGACGTATTGGAAAGTTTTCGCGTTTATGTCATTATGACGTCACGCTGGGTTCCAGTATAACTCAGTTCAAATACATGTATGGCTTACTCTTCATAACTTATGCTATAAGTACTTACATGTTGCATTCCTATCTATTACTTACATCGTCATGTGAAATGTAATTATGAAGAAAAACGTACCACAAATACAACCACAAATGCCACAAGGATTATGAGCCGGCGCAACAAATTGTTTTATTACATCATCTGCTGAACACATTTCTAGGAACAATGAAGTCATCTACATACGCGCAAGCTTTGATAAGGAGATGGAGAAGTTGCAACAACATGCATAGGCCTTGGAGAAACAATTATGTTGTAATACTAAAAATGATATAACTTCCACAATGAACGTTCCGCCAAACGCTAGACTGCTTAGGCCGTACCGATGTTATTCTGACGAATGATGCACCCAGCCCTTAAAAGCATGAAATGAGAAAGGCTCACCCTTCCCTTGCCTGTCGCACTTTTGTTGGCATTGTAAATCATTCCCATCAAGATAAAGCGGACACTGTTCTTCGGACGTCACCTGAAAGAAGTCGTAGGAAAGGGAGCATGATCGTTAAGTCGTTGCAACTGGACTGCCACTCTCAGGATAAGACACAATGCGTGGGACGGTCGTTAGCAGTAAGCAATAAGAATGGGTGGAATTGAAGAAACAGGTTGGATACATTTTCCTGTCAGGAAGTAGTTTCGGTAACTAATGGTAAGAAGTCGCAATTGAAGAAGTAAAATACATACGATCTTCAATACCTGCTTGCCAAAATGTGTGAGGAAAATCCAATACAAAAATCATATCCTGCTTGTTTTGTCAGTCAATACCGAACCCAGGTGTTATTGGACTGGTTGACGATGTGTAAACATGCGTATCAAGAAGAGTTTTAATAGATGATCACGTGGACAGTTTGGAAACAACATAAATAATGCTGCCGAGTAGCGACAAAATGGACATTGTCCTATCAGTTGACAAGTGCACAAAGCGGACACAGCAAGTGCTTGAGGAGTTTCTGACAAGGTAGTTTTATCTACAAACTATGTGGCTATATTACGTGAGCATGTGACATATATGACAACTCAATGTCAGCGGATCCACAATCTCTAGATACACACTCATATATGCATATATAATGACATCGCTACCGGTTATATGTAGTGGACCTAACTCCAGATAAAATCGGAAAAGTCGCACGAGCATGCCTAGATCCTTTCAAAAATGCATCTACATAAATTAGTTCAGTTGTAAGGAAAACCAGTGTTCTTTGAGTCAGTTCTGCCCAACCCGTATCCAGCGTCATTGCAAAGTGTCCAGCGTAATCAGTTGTTAGCAGTCAATTATGGGCTATTTGGAGTGTTTGTTGTTGATTTTGTGTCAATGTTTTATGAACAGTACAGTGGATTGGTATACACCGACTAACCGTCAAACACGATATGGATCAGATTATTAAACAACATACCTAAATAAATATGAAATCAGTTAAGGAAGTGAAATAATAACAAATACAAACTCAATACCTGCCTACAGTTGCATACCACATCATGCTTTAATGTGCTTTCCTAAACATTTTACTTGTTTTCCATGAAGAATAATGGTAATATCTAACAATTGCCATATTGCGTGTCCAGCGTCATTTAGGTATGCTAATTTCTTAGGTCACATTTTGCGTAGATCCAATCCCCGGACATACAATTTGTGACAGTTAGCATAGCCAAAGACAACTGATCAGTATTACTGATTATGTTTCAGTTATACTTCCAAACACGTTTCTGAAAGAGCAGCAGTAATTGAAAATAGGCCTTTCCATAAAAAACACAGTGCTAAAATAATCAACAAAGTATACATGACATGAACCAAATGTTTCGAAGTCAAATACTATCTTATAACTATGGATTCTTATTGAATGACATGTACACTAGACGATTCAAAAGGATTTTTCCGTTTACATGTAATTTAAAATGCTCAAAATGTATGTAGTGTAGTAATTCGTCTTCGATGGCGCTGGACACGCGATGAAAATCAAGGTTGACTTCAAGTAGCCGTCATAACAAAAGTAACTCATATTACATTGAACTATTTATGGAAATATGCATTTTATATGTACAATAAGAAAATATAACTTAATTGCTTAGAATCAAGCGTTTATTTTTGGATCAGCAAAAACCCATTTGTACACTTTTTGGGACATTGGCCCTTTGTTTGGTCTGGTTTGGCGATACGTGCCAGTGTATATTGGACCTTGAAGGCTTATGTGACGTTGTATGTGCGTCAGTGTCCGATTGTGTGAGTTTTGTGGATGACGTTCACGCATGTACGACTTGAAAGCATAACCAGTGAGACTCGATAAACTGTTTCCTAGCAATAGTTCCTATGGTGGTGTATTAGGCAATGACAAATATAGTACAACATATCTAAGTTGCTATTCTGATATTCAACAACAATAATATTGCCCTTTTGAATTCATATGCACATAAACATTTTATATTTAGTATGACTCAATCTGGACGTGTATTTGGATCGTTGCTAAAGAAAAACTTGTTTCCGTTTTTTTCTTCAGGAAGACGAATTGTTTATTTCAACGACAACAACAACAACTATTACAACACATAATAAACCAAATATACCATAATAAATGTATCGACATTGAAATGGGCAAGAAGAAGTGTATCACGTATAACACTTGCCCTTGGTTTCATAGCATCAGTTGCTGAAAATTCCGCAGTTGCTAGAGTCCACACAAATATGCTAAAAATCTATCATTGTGCGAACTTTCATGCTTTTATCAAACGTGGTCAATTCTAGCACTGGGTTCTGAGAGTCCGAAAGATCGTGTAAGCAAAGAACACATTTGGGGCGCTGTAGCGCAGTATAAATAGCATCGGACATTCAATCGAAAGATTCCGTGTTGCAGTTTCGAACACTGGGCAAGATCGTTCATTCCAGATCACTAAGCTGAACGAATGAAGACATTGGAGGATATTTGTATACGAATAGTGTTCTCGCAGTAACTACAGCGTGGAGAGAGAAGTCGAGATGGTGTTTGATTGGAGAGTTCGGCCAGGGAGTGAAGTATGACGCGCACAATATCATGTTGTATAAGAACTTACCTTTACTGTTTTACTTCATTCCTGTAATAACGCGTAGGCGTACTTGTGTTAAACATAAATCACAACACTACCATCATATTGCAACATTGGCTGGTCCAGTGTTGTTATTAATATTATTGTTGTTGCTGATAATATTATTGTTGTTGCTGCTGTGTTGTTGCGGCTGCTGTTACTGCTGTTGCTATTATTGCTGTTGTTGCTGCTATTGTTGCTGCTGCTGTAATGTATACGTACCTTTCTTGTTATTGCTTTCCAAATGGTATCGTGCGGCGTTGCTTACTTACCGATGTTTATTTTTGTTTGTTTTAAAATGACAATAAGTTTTAGTAACATTACCTACTGCAAAAAGACACATTTTCGGGATAATAATATTACAAGAAAAGCCAATCTCTTGAATACATGTACATGTACTCTATCGTTCTGTGGTAGATGATCGCCACCGAGAATGCTTTTTGGATTATAAAGTATGCTCTGGGATATCATATTGTTCTTGGAACAATAACACTAAAATGCTTGTGATATGGAAGATGTGTTTTAGTAGTAGTAGTAGTAGTAGTAGTAGTAGTAATAGTAGTAGTATAAGCTTTATTTAATGATGGTGACCATGTCACGTTATATCGTAATTTTCAATGGGCCATCTCACACTACATTCTTACATCAACATTTACACAGTTTTTATAAAAAAAATATACAATTCACAGCAATAAAAATATAAATAAAATAAATAAAATAAAATAATAAATTATTAATATGACACTACAAATAAAACAACATCATGAATAAATTTACCAGTTCTAGAAATATTGAAGTCAATAATAATAGTAAATAAGATTAAGATGACTGAATTAAAACAATTCACCATTTAAAAGTAAACAGTCATTCAGGCATATCAATTGAAAAGTGTAAACAATTGTATACATCCTTCTTGAGAAATGTTTAAAAGACTATTTTAAAAGTCTTACACTATTGGCATTCTGTATAGATTCCGGGATAGCGTCCCATAGTTCTGCACCCCTATAAGCCTATGGCCAGGTTATACTTGTGAACACGAATGTTTGTGCAGCCGCGGGTGATTTGTTGAACTAATCTATCGTTTCAAAGTAACGTATATGGTGATTGGAAAACACTTTTGTTTTCATGTCGACTCGATTACAATATCATATTATGTTTTTTGTTTTTGTAACAATTATTCTGTTGTATTGTGTATTCTGGGACAAATAAATAGTTCAAGTTCATGTTCCTGCTGCTTGTGTTTTATAATATTTAATTGAAAATTAAATCAAAACTGAACATCACTCGGTGCGCATGAGTGAGCATCCGCTTTTGGAAGCATGTATGTAAGCATACAACGTCTGCAATGTTTCCGCCAGTTGTTTTAGGATCCGGTAAAACGAATGGTAGGGTGGGCGTGGTGTGCCCGTTGATTTCACCAGGTCTAAATGACACATTAAGTTTTCGCGAAATGTATACAGCTACTTGTACTTTGACCGCGCAACGTGTGTGAACATATTTATACGCGAAGCAAACAATTAATACAGCTCATTTATGGTTTATTTACTTTATGATTCACACTACGACACATCTAAAGAGCATAAAAGTATCGACGGCAATTGTTTTCTTTGTCAATGCAATCAAGATACCGAATCGGACGTTGAAATGACTGACAGTTAATGACTGTACGTAATCCGTGGAAATAATATACAGCCACCAAACCTCCCAACCTGTGGAGCGCAGTCATGCAGTGTTTAGGGCTTCGGACTCTCGACCGAGATAATCCGGGTTCGAATCCTGTGCTGCGGTGTTGAACCTTGGGCAAGTTCGTTCAGTCTACGTTGCTCCAGTTCACTCAGCTATATGAATGAGTACCTGGCAATAGACAATGGTGGATATTTGTGTACGAATATTCTTCGCGCATTAATTTCCGCATGGCTGGATGCTTCCTAAAGAAGTCGAGATGGTGTCCGATTGAATAGGTTTGCCATGGAGTAAAGTGTAGAGCGCTTTGAGCAGTCCCGAGGAATGGATATTGTGTATAATAACTTACTTTTTAACCACAAGGGTGAAATAGGAGATAGTGTGATTTACCAAATATCTAATAGCGAAATAAGTTAGCCGTACTCTCCTCCGAACAATGGCTATCTAAAATAAATTACTGCGATTAAAGCCTGTCAGCACCATGTAGGTCTATTAAAATTATAACTAATGTCACAGTTTCTTTCGTTTCTTTCCGTCGAAGAAGTTCACCTACACTCTTCCTGCCGTTTGCTTTATATAATAGTAAATATATCTCAGACGTTCACCGACGTCGATGTCGTACGTACAACTGGTTGCCAGGTAGGAATAATGCACGTCACGTGATGAGAGTCCCGCACCGTTGATTAACTGGTCAAACTAATATTATAAGACAGACAATTTATACATAAACATAATTATTTACTTCTGTTATATTACCTGTTTGGAAGAATGAAGACGTAAAATTAATATTATCTGAACCATTTCATTGATGCGTCATCACTAAGGGTGATTACGTGGATACGCAGCCGTTTCATCCTGAAAAGTCAATTTCAGCTAATGTCCAGTTGCAATAAAAAAAAAAAACGATAATAAGACTGATAGGCGCACTATTAATTGTCATCATAATAACAAACTGAATTACAAGTGTGATTGGGGACACTTCTTAAAACATGTATGTAAGAAGTTATACAGTGTATGTTAGCTTATTGTTGTTAATCTAGTAGTTTATTTATTTAGTTATTTGAATATTAAAAAACTATTTAAGTATGTTATTGTTATGATCGGTTATCGTGGCGTGTTACGGTGTACGCACCCTATGAACGGGGCATGTTACGGATATATGGCACTTTACACATTTCAATCTATGATTACCTCTCCATTTATATATATAACAACATACTATAAAATATATTCTATTCATACGGTACACTAAACTAGCAGACCAATGAATGTTATGTGGAATTGGAAACTTACAACCCCAACTCATGCGGTGCACCATTAAGAACGCACTCTCAGTTACACAGATCACACTATTAATGCAAATCGAGGGTGGGAACCAGAAACAACATATTGGCGAAGCTGTCCAACTCCACATAGCCTAGGCTAGTTAACAGATCAATGGACGAAGTATAACTTCCTTTGTCTTGTGCAATTTTGCAGTTGAATTTACATATCCTGTTTGATGTCGTTCCATATATGCAAAGTAGGTAGTTCCATCCCTCATCAAAACCTGCAAAGCTATTATTAGTTGCCTCAAACCAATGCGAGTGGATGACCACTGTGTAACGTGTGCATAATGGCGTTTGAACTTGAGAGACTTGTTTCCCAGGGTATGTAAAATGCTGCCATCTGGCGGATATTGTGAAGGTGAAAAGTGAAAACGTATTTTATACCCTAGCGGTAAAAATAAGAATTACTACAAATAAAAACATTGATATTATCGTACTTTATAAATGTAACTACATTCCAAATCGAAGCATATGTCGACCAAATAAACAGGCAAGTGGCATCTTTGTGTATTCCTTGTACTGCGTGGAAGTACGTGCTGCCATATCTCATTGTAATTTAATTGTAGTGAATGGGTCTTCTAGAACTCATGTATTATCGCCCACCCGGAATCGATTTTGCAAGACCAATAATTGCTCTGACGTATCAATGGGACCATTGTCATAATTGCAAATATTATGCGAGGTAGTAGTGCGGATGGCATATACGTAACGACATGGTACTTCCAGGTAAAAATGTAAAACGCAAGTAGCAACCGTTACGGCATTAGCAAAGATTACCGAGCTGCGTTGGCGTTGAGCTTGAAATCTGCAAATGTTAATGTGGGCGTGGTTTTAGACAAGGCAATTAAGCCTACTTAGACTAGGCTGTTCAGTGAAAGTGAACAAGGAAGCTGTAAGTTGTAACATAAGCTTATTGAGATCCGACCAATCTTTATAGAAAAACTGTGTCTTATTGCGAAAGTATGGCCTCCTGTCCCTACACCTACAAGATAATGAGGGAAAGGGTCTTCAGGATATGTTTGAAGTTTTCAAGAATATAAATTTAATGGATTTACTGACATAGACACCAACATCTATCCAGATAGAACAAGTAAGGCACCACAGCTGACTAGATCAGTAGGTGCACACCACATGTTCATTGTAAACATGAGTTTACACATTATGCCTTGAAATATAGGGATTAGTGCCAATGCATTGACAATAAACAACTTCAGAACAAAATATAAACATTACTGTTATAACCACTGATTTGGGAGCTATGAGCCAGTAGGCTACCTGCCACAAATGTGTTCAAAGTATGATTCAAGATGTGGTATTGCATATATCTACAGATCACTTTTTTAACATTACAACTACTCATATTGATTAGCAGTTTTGATTAATTATCAGTATGTTCAGATTCAGATTCAATCTATTAAAAACAAAAACATTGTCTTGCAATGTTATATTCTGTCTAAATAGCTCTACCTTCAACATTCTTCCGTTGATATACTGAACATTCAGTATGCAGCAGCTATTCCAAGCAGAGCCTGAGGCATGGCAGTGTTATCATTAGCTCTTCTGCTTTAATACATGCCATATATATTTCTGGGTTTATGATATGAACTTGGCACAGTATATTTTGGCATAAAACCTGGCACTCAACATTGCAGACTGTGTATCCATTCAGACCCGAATGATTATGTTAACCTAATGTCAATACTGTCTCATTAATTGGAGACATTAAAACAAAGTTCAAAGGATATATTTTCTTTATGCTGTATTTCTTCTAATCAGTCAAACAGTGTGATCACTGTGGGTCATTGCACTCCCTCACAGTACTGAACTCTTCAGGTCAGCATTAATTATTACTCCTAAGTGTACATTAAAAAAATGGTTGTACATATGTAGATTTATTTAACCTACAGACAAGAGCTGTGACATCTGTAGGAAATAAATACTACATTAGTGTATTGTACCTACATATCATAATAGTTCAATGGTATGCTGTTAATTTTGTTTTAGCATCACCAGAAGGAACCATATGAACAAATCGGAAAGGGTCCGATGTTCCCAGCATACTGCCAAAGGCAAATCAATACCCCAGAAACCTTCAAAACAGGACATTCTTCACATACTTGATTACTTTGGGAAAGATTCAGGTACAACATGGGATTGGGAACAATATGTTTACATGGGCTTGAAAGAAATGTTTTATGGGTGGTACTTTTGTAGAACTAAGACCCACCTAAATTTGGGTAACGGCTGTATTCTAATTCTTTCATCTTTTTTTAATATCCCAGTGCATTCTGTAATTCCAGATCGTTTCAGGATAAAATATTGTGTTT
The DNA here is from genome assembly GCA_020002185.1 of Paraescarpia echinospica. Taxonomy (NCBI): domain Eukaryota; kingdom Metazoa; phylum Annelida; class Polychaeta; order Sabellida; family Siboglinidae; genus Paraescarpia; species Paraescarpia echinospica. The sequence goes on from CM034533.1 coordinate 26,501,757, forward strand.
TAGGGCACTTTTGAGGTCCAAATAGTGTTCTGGTTTGCATTAACATCTGTTATTATTCCATTTCAAGTATGCTATGTAGTAACAAGAGAGACTTGGTGCAAACCAGAGTGCAATTTGTGCAACTAGAAGTACCATATAAGCATACTATTTGGTCATAATATTGTATCTCTTTTTCATGAAGTAGTGTCGTCTTGTAATTATTGCATTGGAATGCAACAACTAGAATGTTGTTGTTATGGTGAAAGTGGAGTTTCTAGAAAAGTGCCTAATAGTAATAGCCATTTGGGTCTTATATTTTGTTCTTCGTTGTTAAAACTCAGCCACAATAATTTGATCTCCTGTCCCTTTCTTTCTGATGTTTTCTCCTGTTTAAGGAAATTGCAACTATATTTTTAGGTGCTTAAATTATGATGTGATTCTTTACTTTTATAATGAACCATCAAACTCTTGCCACACATAACATGTTTCATTTAACAATAATAGCATTACACTGTTTACATGATTTAGTTGTTTATGTAACTTATGTATTTTAATTATTTATTTAACTTCTGCTTACTTGTGTTTATGCACATGTTTATTTTAGCTGTTTTTAAACAGTACGTGACACATTACCGGTGTATAATAATAAACTGCTAATTCAAGAAAAATATTAAATGTACACATTACTGTCTTGTCAACTTCAATAATATGTACCAAGTTTATAGATAAGTGTCATCCTATTTACACCACTGTATTGTGTAAATATTTATACTACACTTTATATGCTATAATTTGAGCTGTATTTGGGGTAAACATTTTGATTACTATATAATTGTTGGAAATAAACGTCTGAATTTTGACTGACAAGAGACCATTTATTTTCAGACCCGATTCCCGCGACTTCCGATGTCATGTGGGATGACCAGACAGTGGTCATTGATTCTCCTGTCCAGGCTGGCTTGACCGACTCCCAGTGGTCAGACAGTATCAGCACAACCAAGTCATACTCGTTAGTTTCTCCAATAAACAGGGTTATCTATTTCTCGTTTTTATTGTAAAATCATGTTGCAATATAATCTATATCTGTTATAACACAGTGACCACCCAAATGACTTTTAATTAATCCTTATTGTTGTTGAAATGTAAGTGTTTCGGGAGTAAACAATTTGTTTACTTGGCACTCACTATTGAAGACGTGGTCTCAGGTTTGATTAATAATATGTCATAACTTCTGTAGTGGCTGTATCCCCTGTAATCTGAGATAGCTATCTCTAGCGATACCTCAGTATGCCCCAGTGTGATCACTGTGATTTTTGTAAACATAGATGATAGAACTGTTTACAAAAACCACTGAACAATGTTACTGCTTTGTTAAAAACATTTGAACAGTAAGTTATGCTAATATGTTAGAATCTACGTAGTTTATACTGAATATAAAAAGTATACAATAAACACATTAATGGGCAGCCTCCATTTAAAGGGGGTTAAACTGTTCTGTTATTAATTACTTTACTGTTCTTAAGACTACAATAAATAAGTTGAAGGTATGCTGCCCAGAACATTGTGTTTAATTAATAAACAACAAATATCATTCGTAATTGGAAGTTTTTCCACAAAATGTAAACAAACTGTTCAGACTTTAACTATAAATATAACAGATGCTAAGGTGTTCATCCTCACAACTCTGTGATGTTCAGCATGGTCATGATATTCTCAAATTCAAGACAACCAATTCAACAAATTGGTGATTAATAAATACCACCTTGACAATAAGTGACAAAACAAACAACTTTCCTTTAAAGCAGCCTGCACAATTATGCTTTTTACTCGCCGTTTATAATCTTTTCATGAAAACATCTTAATTCATATCTGCAACTCTGATGTTAATTTTTTATGAAATAAAACTAATCAATAATTATTATTTTCAGCTTACTTAGTAAATGTATTCTTTGAAAAACATACACCTTGCAAACTAAGCAGTGTAGAGCTGTACACCCACAATGTGTTTGATTTAAAATACTGCATGGTATTGTGATTGGCTGTTCACTGGCATAGTGTAATTTCTGTGATATAATAAACAAAAGTAACATCACCTTACGATATTTGCTTTGTTTTGAAGTTTTGCGAATCATCTAATGGTGCATAAGACTGTCTACGAGAACAATTGTGCATGACGTTCTGTACATCGAAACGTACCATTCTAGATTACAATAAACTTGTTTTGTTCATATGTCCTGTTTACATAACTGTGTTACGTCTCAGGGCAGAATGGCAGAAGCTGTTTTCACAGGGCAGCTATCTGAACACGCTACGATCACATGGTCTAGGCGGCAGGTTGCGTAGCAGTCGTTTCCGCAGTCTCTGTTGGAAGGTTCGTTCTACATAGTTACATGCAGTGAATCATTATAGTACATAATATTTTTATTTACCCTACCAGTATTTGTAAGCATTTGCCCATGACTTCAAATTTCACAAGAAAACAAAAATATTTTATAAGAAGGCAGTATGTTTCTAGATTTTTTCTTTTCGGTCCTATGCATCTGAGAGTTAATAAAAAATGAAACATTAGCAACTACACTCAAGAATATTATGCCAGTAGTTTATTAGAATCACCTTGTAGAAGACATCATTTAACTTGCATGAACAGTAACACTGTGATAGAAAGCCTGACGTCACCAATGCATACTTTTCCCAATTCACCAGTTGTCAAACTGAGACTAGTACCGATACTCTAGTTTGCATCACCAAATGTGTTTGGCGCTGTAAATACTAGAAGTGTATCGGCCACATGGTGCACTGTAAGGCATTATAGCAGGCATGTTCATTTACTAGAAATTTGTCTTTAAAAGATGGATGTTCTCAGAATCTTTATTGTCGGTTTGCACAAAAGTCAGCATTTCTTGTGATTTCTGAGATACAAATGTGAGATAACACATTCCCTTCCATATGTTGCAGCTGTATCTTCAGGTATTGCCAGAAGACCAGTCGATTTGGATCGACAGAACAAGAGAATGGAGGAAGAAGTATGACAATTTAAAGGAAAAGGTAATTATTATAGAAATATCTCAAATGGACTATTTGTTTGTTTGAAAGGCCTTACAGCTTTTTGACGGGTAGTAATAAATTTGTTGCTGCTGGTAACCCTCCAGAACTGCCTGCAACCAATTGATCTGTTGTGATCCTCAGTCGCCCTAACCACCCGTCATGATCCTCAGTCGCCCTAACCACCCGACGGATTAGCTGGACTTTAACAGCTCATATTTGTAGTATTTTGTTGATATATTGTTTTGCAGCTGGTAGTGAACCCAAGGAACATGGAGGCTCAGACCAACCTGAAAGTCAATAATCCTTTGTCCCAGGACATAGAGGTGAGAAGCAAAACATGTTTGTTTGAATTCAATAGTGTTGTTATACAACAGAATATATCACATTTTTAAATAAATAGTTATTATTACTTAACAGTTTATTATTTGTTGACAGTATCATACACTTTTTAGCTGTTTTTTTAGACCCCAAAATATCTTGAAGGAATTTTGTTGGGACATGATGTTGTGGTCAAATGGGTTAACTATAAATTATATTTGAACACCATTCTGAACTATGCACTCTTCATACTGTTGAATTTGTCTATGAATGTTGAAATTTGTATTTGAAAACTTTGGTCTTCTTTAACTTCTGAGGATGAATCCACCCTCCATACATATCCACCTTTCTTTGTCTGTTCCCTTTTGTCATAGAATGCTGTAGCATAACAAGGTTAGAACATCTTGGTTGAAATCCTCTTATTATAATTATATAATTTTAATTATAAAACTTGGGTTATTTCATTGACCTCCTATTGCCTCAGGTCATTTAGCTATGTCAACAAGGTGATAGCAAAGATGGTGGTGTATATCTGTGAACGAATAGTCTGCGCAATAAATGCAGAATGCTTCCCAGAGAAGTCGAGATGGTGTTCGATTGAAAATATCTGCCAAGTGGTGAAATGTAAATCTCTTTAAACAAGATTAAAGACTGGTTACTGCCCTGTATAAGAGCTTAGCTATTCCTATGTCCAAAGCACTCCAACATCATTGCCTGTAATAGTAGCACTTAATAAATATGTTTTGCTTTCTTAGAGCCCCTGGAACCAGTACTTCAAGGATGACGAATTACGGATGACCATTCAGCAAGATGTCATTCGCACGTAGGTTACCACTTACTGATAATGTCTTTCACGGTTTATGAGTGATCAGTTAACTCCCCTACTGTGACTGTAAAATAACAATTACAGATGAGTTGGTGAGCATCTGTTATATCTGTGTTATCTTTGAATTATTCTGTCATTTGTGAATTGAGATAAGGCGTCATGTTTTGATAATAGTATTTTTTCAGTCATGATGATAGCAACAACAGAAATAAGAAAATTAAGAAGAAAAAAATTGTAGGAGTTATAATCCCTTCATCATTCACATGCACATGCATAACTTAAAAACATACATGTGTACAATAATTATTACACACAGTATACAGTCACAAAATGCACACAAACAATTGAGTTTTTCTATGTTATTGATATCTATGCTTGCAATTATTATAAACTAAAGAATTGTTTTAATTACTGTTAGTCAGTGAGGTTACTTTAGTATGTATTGCTTTTGTAAACATTGCATGTGACAAATTCTGTGTGATATCATTGACATCTGAATTTTGATTATACAATAATATATGTTTTATGCTGTACACTTCATTATAGAAGAATGTATTACAGTATCAAAACCATTCGTTTCATAGAATATTAACAACCATAACTGAAAATATATCTAAATGTTTATGTTACTAGAAGAAATCGATAAAATTGTTCCTTTTTATTTTCAATATAAACATCATGCCACAGTGGAACCTGCCTTAGCGGACATCTGTCCATAATGAAAAGCTGTCTACAATGTACACTTTCGAAAGTCCAGAATGGCTAGATTTCATCGTGCACTACCTGTCTAAAGCGGTAATCTGGCCATAACAGACATAGTTATTGCACAGCACAGGTTCCATTGTATTATATGACTTTTAAACACAACCAAAAATAAGTAGAACTCATTCTGTTGCTTTAAGTTAATGACAGTAAAATCATTGCATCGGCTGTATGTTTCTTCTGCAGCTATCCACGAATACAATTTTTCCGGACAGAACCTGTTCGAACCCTGATGGTCGACACACTCTTTATCTATGCCAAGCTCTACCCACAGTTGTCTTATCGACAGGTTAGCTGGGGGAACCATGTGGTTGTCTGCATGATTGTTGACAGCTTTCCCTATCGCCTCTTTAAATGGTGCATTTAGTTTTATTTTTGATGTCATCATATCAGCATGTTTGATCTACGGCTGTTGTTTTCAGTTTTATTGTTGCTGTTGTCCTGTCACTGTTGTGTTGTTTTGTGTAATTGCTCAATTTGACTCAAACATCCATATTTAAATGTAAATCATTGCAATGCTTCAGTTGATTATGTTTATTAACTATTTTTTTACATTTATTATTGTTGTTGTTTTATTTCTGTAACTGCATTTGTAGCCACCCAAAAGTCTGTATTGAAATGTCCCCATTTTTTTTCATTTGGCAATAACTGAACAAAATGAAAAATCTTAATTGCCCAACATTTAATTTGCCATCATAGTAATTCTGCAAACCCAAGTATACTGCTTTCGAAAGAAAATTGGTTTTATTATTTATTATTATGTAAGTAGGACTTCTGGACAGCTGCCTACTAGATGTGTGTATGTGTTTGCATTTTTGTTTTAGTTTTCCTGAGATTGAGTTTTTCAATGCCCCAAGCCTTCGTGAGAAGATGATTATGGTTCTGTTCTGTTTTGCCCGTCAAGTTGAAAAACTGTCTTATAGACAGGTGTGTTTTTATTTGAAAGTATAATTAATCTATAATAACCGCATCAGCTTTGCAAATAAAACTAATCAAATTTTAGTGTTTTGTATGTCATTTAACTGATATTACAGTAGCTATACAAAATTCAGGAAATATTTAATAAAACAAACAGAATAAAATAATATATTATAGCTATCTGTTGTAAAATAGTCAAGACATATTTGTTCGAAATTGCATGTCACCATAAACCAGCAGTGGGCACATGTCCTAATGACGACTTTTGTGCTTCCCTGATAATAATGTTTGCCCAACGATTCTTGTTTGTGGCACATCTCATCTGAGTTCAGGTTTCTGATGGTACAGGTCCATTATTATTTGATAGTTTTGAAATACAACCATAACTTTTAGTGCCTTTGGTCAATATATTACCACAGCCATTGGAAAGGAGCAGTATTTTATAGTATATAAGCAGGAACTGTCCTGTAGACTGTTCTATAACCAGTATTAAATACATTTTGAAATGGTAAATGGAGTCACTGTTGTTTTAATTAGGGTGTAGGGCCTTTTGAAATATAAAGTGTTTATTGACTGACATTGAGTTTTCCATTGACCAGTTGTTTGGTTTGTGCTTTGCATATATGTGCTGCATGTGATGTTGTGTTAGCAGTTGTTATGTAGAACCTGTCTTACTGTTTCTCATGATACTGGTAGATTAATAATATCAATTTTAATATATTTCATTGGCATAAGTAGTGTACCACATTTAGACAAATTGAATTGTCATACTGTTTCCAGTATATTACTTATGGTGTTTTTCTGCAGAACATTACATCAAAAGTAACATGTAGAGGTGTCTGATATGTATGTTATTAAAACAGATAAGCTCGTTAGCTATTTTTTGATATTATTACTTATCTGTCAATATAATATAGCTGTCGATGTGAGTTTCGAATTTATAGTTGTGTATTGAGAAGAAAAAAAATTATTTAATATCTTGTAACATTACCAGATTTCAATGCCTTTTAATGTGATAAAACAATTTGTTATTGTCTTTAAGAACTGTAACAATCTATGGTTTAATGTCAGGGAATGCACGAGTTGCTTGCACCAATCATCTTCGTGCTTCACTGCGACCATCAAGCCTTCTTACATGCATCAGAGACGGAGGTATTTGGGTGAGTTCATTTTCAAGAAATGTTTTTGTTGGTCAGTGTTAATTTTGTATCTATCTTTTCAGATTCACCTCATCGTGTGTATGGGTTATTCTTGTAGCTGATCTTATGGAGACTTTCTCTCCTATTCGCTTTACTGTTTTCATAATCGGCAAAGAGAATACTCCTGTGTATTGAATAACAATACTGTGACAGAGCTGCAACAGAAATACAACAAAACTATAACATATCTACCGAGGTCTGTTCTAGATCAATCCTAGTTCTACTGCAGTTCTGTCATAGGTCTGTCATGCTCTTGTTATAGCTCTATTGTAGTTTGGTTGTAGTTCTGTACAAATTTTCTGTCACATTTTAAATATCAGCATTGATATTTCAGTTTTGTTTTGTGTGTCAACCTTGGTGCAGATGTGATATAAAAACACATTCTTGCATTAACTGTAAATGCCTGTTTTCCTTTCCCAGGGATGTTGTGAAAGAAGTATTGAATCCTGATTACATCGAGCATGATGCATTGTAAGTGATCACATCATACATGACATTTCACCACATATTTCCTGATTGTCACAATACAATGTAATGTATGCCATCATATAACTAAAGCTCTTTACAGACATGTCAGTACCAGATTTATTCTCCAATACCATTCAATGCTGTATGAGCTAAATGTGAAAAAGTTGTGTTCTTTGTTATTTCTATATACATTTTTCCTTGAAGTGGAAGTCAAACCATATTGTAACTTATGTTGCCATTTCTTTTCTACCAAATCAGATAGTTTTGTTTTAAAAAGTACCAGTAATGAAACTATCCAAAGTTATTTGAGTCAATTAATGTGGCACACTGTAGAGCTATGTTTGAGCATAGAAATATAGTTCATACACTACGTAGTGTGTGTGTGTATATATGTATATATATATATACAGTGTATATACCTGTATATATATATATATGATGTTATTTTTCAGCGCAATGCTCTGTCAGATCATGGAGACGGTAGGACCGTGGTATGTGTCAAACGAAATAGTTCCCACTGCAAGAAAGGTTTGTTAGTTTTTAACATGTGTTGCTTGCTAAGAATCTGCACTATGAAATTTAGCTTTCGGTCATATATTTAATTTTTCTCATAAATTAACTGTGCGCTGTGGAAGAGATTATGAAGATTTAAAAAAATTATTTGCAGTTTTCCCTAAACAAGGATATAGATCTTCTACAACCATAAATCACAATCATTATGAAGTTCTATGTTTTGTGCTACTATTAAATGAAAATTGGTGTCAAAGAGCTTAGAATTACTTAACTTACCTTTATAAATTAATTAACCAGAGTTAAATGTATTTGTCATAACATATTTATATTTATATTTTTCTGTTGAAATAAAGTGTCATTCATTTATTAAGAAAATATCTTGCAATTTCAGGCGTTCAGAGGGCAGCCATTTTCCAGATCGCCGGACCTGCATCCGTCTAATGTAATCATCAACAAACTGGCACGTATACAGGACTACATTCTGAAGCGGTTCGACCCGGAACTTTGCAACCAGTTACAACAGATGGAAATTGCTCCTCAGATCTACGGCATGTGAGTATAGTCATTCTGTTTCAACCGTGTCATCTTAGAAAGGAGTGATCGCAGAAGTTTACAAAGTCCCAAAAACATGTTCGAGTTAAAGGGAGAATTAGTGGGCATAGCAATTTGTAACAGGAAGTCTGCTCTGTTTAATGTTGGAAAATGAGACATTGCTGAACATCGAAGGGTATTGCAGTTAACTCAGTCCAACTCAGCCATATTGCCAATGAAGCTTGTTTTGAAACTGGACGTTTTGTTTACTATTTGAACATGCTCCGGGTTCGTACCTTCCAAATGAAAAGCATTGTTACGGACTTACTAAACGCAACTTGGCAGGAAATATACCTTCAACATAGTTGATATATGATTTTTAATTAATAAATGAAAAAAAAGAATAGACTGCCTCCGTGTATTGGTCATCAGCATGTTTCAAGAAAAAGTAGGGATCTCTCCAGTGGTGCCCCCTATTGAATGAAACTGTTATCAATGCACACTGATGCTGTTGTATATTGAGTCCATTAGTGATTACGTGACATCCTGCCGCTGGTGTAGTACAGCAATCCGGCCGCATATTCTAGCTGTCGCGCCTTCTGGCAGTTGTGTATAGCCCGCCAAAGGTCATTGCATATTCTAGCAATGACCTTTGGCGGGCTATACACAACAACTGCCAGAAGGCGCGACAGCATCTATTGCAATCAAACGAGGGAAACAGTCCACTAGTTTTTTCAGCTGCACATCTTTGGCCGGTCACCTTGAGAACTTGTATATTACTGTCAGGCATTAGAGATGTCACCATCCATAAAAATACTGCTGCATCATTTCGGTTCCATGGTAAACAATACACAGCATTCGATTGTGTATAGCCAAGATGGCGGATCACCTTGACGACCAGACACCAAATAAGGGCAATGACGTATGACTAATGAACTCAATAACATGTTTTAATAGATTCGTCACATCATTTAAATCATACTAAGTTGCCCATTTCTGATTGTAAGTATGCAACTTCTCTTATGCCGACACATGTATTGACGATGATGGTGGTAGTATAGCGGTCAACACAGTGGATCCTCACTATTAAGGTCACCCTAGGGCCCAGAAAAAAGTATTAGCGGCATCAATATCCTATACTTTACTGTATGTGGAAATAATTTGGGACTGTCCTAGGGTGACCTTAATTGCGGGGTGGCTGTATTACCGAGGTGACTGTAAAGCGAGCTTCCATTTTGAACAACGTTAACAATATTAATAATCATAATTTGTGTAGCACCGGAATCCACTTAAAGTAAATGCTCTCTGGCACTTTACATAAAACTGCATTCATCGATTATTTGTGTTGCTGCAGACGGTGGCTCCGCCTGTTGTTTGGCCGAGAGTTCGCCATGCAAGACTTGCTCGTCCTGTGGGACGCGATATTTGCCGACGGCATCAGCTTTGACCTCGTCGACTACATTTTTGTAGCAATGATGATGTTTCTGCGAGACACATGTATGTTTCTGATATCATATAAGCTTGCATTGTAACTGATTTTTGTGTGAAATAATTGTTTTGGATTGCTTTAGTGATGTTATGATATATTTGGAATTAGTTTTAAGATGTAGTACAAGTGAACAGTATTGTGGGTGTATTTTGCATGTTATGTTTGTCCTGTATATATATGCAATGTGTCTGTGTCTGTATGTGTGTGTGTGTGTGTTTGTGGCTTTTTTGTACTTTTACGCATGTATGCATACTCGCATAGTGCATGTATATATTTACATATGTTTGTGCGTGTGTGTATGTGTGTGTGTGTGCATGCATGCGTGTGTGTGCGAGTATGTGTCTGTGTATGATTGTGGGTAAGTTTGTTTGTGTGTGAGTGTTTAGTATGAGTATGACTGTGTGTGTGTGTGTGTGTGTGTGTGTGTGTGTGTGTGTGTGTGTGTGTGTGTGTGTGTGTGTGTGTGTGTGTGTGTGTGTGTGTGTGTGTGTGTGTTTTGGGCCTGTATAGTAGTTTCTGTGTGTGTGTCCCATTTCTGCTCAACGTGTGTGACCTAGTAGTTGGACAGAGTATTGGCTAGAGCATATTGCATGCATGTGTAATAATGTTGCATATTCTGTTCCAGTGCTTGGCTGTGACTATACCAGTTGTTTGGGTGTTCTTATGCACTATCCCGCCATCGGGGATGTTCACTTCTTTATCCAGAGGGCTCTGTATCTACGGGAACCAAACGTATGTGTCCAGTGAAAGCTTGATTTGTACAGTTAAACCTCACTATTAATGTCACCTTTGGGACCGGAGATGACATTATTAACCCGACTAATATCCTGGAAATATGTGGAAATAATGTGGGTCTGTCCTAGGGTGACCTTAATTTTGAGGTGGCTGTATTACCGAGGTTCCACTGTAATAACATAGCCCAATGATGTAGTAATATTGATCATGAAACAGATTCACAGATTTGTGAATAGTTTAATGAGTGAATAGTTTAATGCACAATTTATAAAAATGTGTATACTTTTGTTGAAATCATTGAATTATTTTACTTTGATTATTAGATCGGGTGTCATACGAACGTGTGAATAATCTTGTTATAGTAATACCGTAAAGAGTAAGCCCCTTTTTTGACAGAATCCATTAAAAATAATTAAGCTCGTTTGTGGGAAGGTTTCATGAAAACTAACTTATAATATATACAGACCAGCTGGCATGTTATAGTTGACAGTAGATGCTTCGTCTAAAGTAGCCCGCACACCAAGGAGACGTGGTCAAGACACAAGCGTCTCGACCACGTCTCAACCGCATCTCGACCACGTCTCCTTGGTGTGTGGGGTCCTCGAGATGCCTCGGGACCGTCTTGAGGCGTCTTAAGTGCATCTCGACCGCATCTCCTTGGTGTGCGGGGTCCTCGAGATGCCTCGGGACCGTCTTGAGGCATCTTAAGCGCGTCTCGAGCGAGTCCTGAGCGCATCTCGAGGATCAGCATGTTTGATATTTCGGGAATGTCTCGATGTGTCTTGACCTCGTCTCAACTGTGACTTGCCTCAAGACTTGGTGTGCGGGGCTTCACGATGAGACGTGGTCGAGATGAGATGGAGCTGATGCGAAGAATATATTAAAAAGTGTTGGAGTCCATATAGAAAACAGTTGCATAATAGACAGGATCAGACAGCTGAAAAATAAATAAATATTATATTTAATTAAATATTACAGTGAATAATATAAATATTACGCTGAATCTAGTGATTGTGTTGTTGATAAGGATTTGTTTATTTAGTGTTGTTAGTTTGCAACAGTATATGTCATAAATAAATCCTTATCAACAACACACTCACTAGATTCAGCGCACGCTTATCTTGTGTTCCTGAGAACTAACGATGGCAAACATAATGCCTCCACAAGACTGTTCTATAAATAGCTGCAGATACCAAGCGTCGGCCGACAAAATACTTCAGCCATGGAATAGCGCAATCTTTACAGGGCCCCTTTAACATTTTCACAAGAAATAAGTTTAATTCCACTTATACACCATTCTGAAATTCAAATAACTAATCTTGTCTAGATTATAGGCCATTGAGTATTCTCTAGGACTGCATGATTTCGCCATCCTCTTCTAAAACGAGGAGAATAAGATGAATTGCACATCTCCTACTCAAGGAAACCTCTGCCATTTTGTTTTTGTTTTCGACGTTTGCCAACATGAGCGCGGGCATCGACCCGTCTTGCTTCGAGATGCATTCGCGTCTCCTTGGTGTGTGGGCAGATCACCTCGGCACTGGCTGGAGATTCGCAGGAAACACATCGAGGCGAGATGCTCGAGACGCGGTCGAGGCGCATCGAAAACACGTCTCGACCGCGTCTTGAGTGAGTTTCCTTGGTGTGCGGGCTGCTTTAGTTATTCAGTGTCAGACATAAGGCACTGGAAGCACCTCATCACTTCATCACATTGAGGGGAGGATGTAAGAATGTTAGTAAGATACCTGATTAGGTTGATTCAATGTTTGGTAAAAATGAGTCTGTCGAAATGAAATGAGCAGAACACTCGAATTGAGTAGAGATCTTTAGCTGAGATGCACCGCGTATGCTACTTGTAGGTTCTAGACATCTCCTTCTTGTCTCCAGCAATACCCCCGACCACCGGTCTATGTCCATCAGAGTTTACCAGAGAATGGCCACTACCGAGATAGTCAGTCAGCCGGAACCACAGGTACCTGACCTTTGACCTATTGTCTGTTGATTCATGAATGTGTATAAGATATAAAAAGTTATGTAAAATTATTAGTCCTTTGTGTTGTCTGTACAAGAGGAGCAACCAGGCAATACCCAGGTGGCTTGGTGTATTACAGCAACCAGGCAATACCCAGGTGGCTTGGTGTATTACAGCAGCCAGGTAATACCCAGGTGGCTTGGTGTATTACAGCAACCAGGTAATACCCAGGTGGCTTGGTGTATTACAGCAACCAGGCAATACCCAGGTGGCTTGGTGTATTACAGCAACCAGGCAATACCCAGGTGGCTTGGTGTATTACAGCAACCAGGCAATACCCAGGTGGCTTGGTGTATTACAGCAACCAGGCAATACCCAGGTGGCTTGGTGTATTACAGCAACCAGGCAATACCCAGGTGGCTTGGTGTATTACAGCAACCAGGTAATACCCAGGTGGCTTGGTGTATTACAGCAACCAGGCAATACCCAGGTGGCTTGGTGTATTACAGCAACCAGGCAATACCCAGGTGGCTTGGTGTATTACAGCAACCAGGCAATACCCAGGTGGCTTGGTGTATTACAGCAACCAGGCAATACCCAGGTGGCTTGGTGTATTACAGCAACCAGGCAATACCCAGGTGGCTTGGTGTATTACAGCAACCAGGCAATACCCAGGTGGCTTGGTGTATTACAGCAACCAGGCAATACCCAGGTGGCTTGGTGTATTACAGCAACCAGGCAATACCCAGGTGGCTTGGTGTATTACAGCAACCAGGCAATACCCAGGTGGCTTGGTGTAGTACAGCAACCAGGCAATACCCAGGTGGCTTGGTGTATTACAGCAACCAGACAATACCCAGGTGGCAATACCCAGGTGGCTTGGTGTGGCTTGGTGTATTACAACCAGGCAATACCCAGGTGGCTTGGTGTAACAGCAGGCAATACCCAGGTGGCTTGGTGTAGTACAGCAACCAGGCAATACCCAGGTGGCTTGGTGTATTACAGCAACCAGGCAATACCCAGGTGGCTTGGTGTATTACAGCAACCAGGCAATACCCAGGTGGCTTGGTGTATTACAGCAACCAGGCAATACCCAGGTGGCTTGGTGTATTACAGCAACCAGGCAATACCCAGGTGGCTTTGTGTAGTACAGCAACCAGGCAATACCCAGGTGGCTTGGTGTAGTACAGCAACCAGGCAATACCCAGGTGGCTTGGTGTAGTACAGCAACCAGGCAATACCCAGGTGGCTTGGTGTATTACAGCAACCAGGCAATACCCAGGTGGCTTGGTGTATTACAGCAACCAGGTAATACCCAGGTGGCTTGGTGTATTACAGCAACCAGGTAATACCCAGGTGGCTTGGTGTATTACAGCAACCAGGTAATACCCAGGTGGCTTGGTGTATTACAGCAACCAGGCAATACCCAGGTGGCTTGGTGTATTACAGCAACCAGGTAATACCCAGGTGGCTTGGTGTATTACAGCAGCCAGGCAATACCCAGGTGGCTTGGTGTATTACAGCAACCAGACAATACCCAGGTGGCTTGGTGTATTACAGCAACCAGGCAATACCCAGGTGGCTTGGTGTATTACATCAACCAGGCAATACTCAGGTGGCTTGGTGTATTACATCAACCAGGCAATACCCAGGTGGCTTGGTGTATTACAGCAACCACGCAATACCCAGGTGGCTTGGTGTAGTACAACAACCAGGCAATACCCAGGTGGCTTGGTGCAGTACAGCAACCAGGCAATACCCAGGTAGCTTGGTGTATTACAGCAACCAGGCAATACCCAGGTGGCTTGGTGTAGTACAGCAACCAGGCAATACCCAGGTGGCTTGGTGTAGTACAGCAACCAGGCAATACCCAGGTGGCTTGGTGTAGTACAGCAACCAGGCAATACCCAGGTGGCTTGGTGTATTACAGCAACCACGCAATACCCAGGTGGCTTGGTGTATTACAGCAACCAGGCAATACCCAGGTGGCTTGGTGTATTACAGCAACCACGCAATACCCAGGTGGCTTGGTGTATTACAGCAACCACGCAATACCCAGGTGGCTTGTGTAGTACAGCAACCAGGCAATACCCAGGTGGCTTGGTGTAGTACAGCAACCAGGCAATACCCAGGTGGCTTGGTGTAGTACAGCAACCAGGCAATACCCAGGTGGCTTGGTGTATTACAGCAACCACGCAATACCCAGGTGGCTTGGTGTATTACAGCAACCAGGCAATACCCAGGTGGCTTGGTGTATTACAGCAACCACGCAATACCCAGGTGGCTTGGTGTATTACAGCAACCACGCAATACCCAGGTGGCTTGGTGTAGTACAGCAACCAGGCAATACCCAGGTGGCTTGGTGTAGTACAGCAACCAGGCAATACCCAGGTGGCTTGGTGTAGTACAGCAACCAGGCAATACCCAGGTGGCTTGGTGTAGTACAGCAACCAGGCAATACCCAGGTGGCTTGGTGTATTACAGCAACCAGGCAATACCCAGGTGGCTTGGTGTAGTACAGCAACCAGGCAATACCCAGGTGGCTTGGTGTATTACAGCAATGGGCAAACAAGATTCACAGTGTTTTCAGTGTCCTTCATGTTAAAGATTATTCAGCCCTTTTCCCTTGCTTTCTGTAACTGAAGATCTACAGGATTTAGTAATGATGCGCTGCAGATTTTTGATGAAGCTCATACTTTGCTGTGCCCTGACATGTATTCTAAGTGAAATTTGTATTATATTATTTTATGAATTTTGTTTTGGCTCAAATTTCAATTGTTAACTGAATTTTAGTTAATTTGTTTAACTGATGTTAACCATTATATCATATCTAAAATCTAATTATTTTTGTTAGCCAGAAGGATTATTTGAATCTAAATGATTGACTATATATAATTTTATTCAGTTTATAGGTATACTCATAAACTTACTATTACAAAAATATTCAATTTTACTCATTGGTGTTTCCAGCAGAGGAAATATGGATTCCTCCAGTACAATTTTTAGTATTGCAACAAGTATCATTTTGAGATACAATGTATAAGCTGAAAAAAAGCTGAGGGGTCGACATGTTGATTTGGGGACTTTAACCACAGATAAGAAATTATTACATTTAACTATCTTGTAAATGTAATGTACTTAGAACTGTATGAAAGTACTCAATATATACTCAAAAAGTGACTTACCGTCTAGCAAATACATGAATTCCCAAGCTTTTAAAAATTTAGAGCAACATGCTTTCTTAGAACTGCTTTTATTGTAAGTACCAAATTAAAAACTGTATAATTTTGCACATGTCTACATTGGCACCATTGGAAAGCACTCTTTCTCCTGTCACATGGCACTAAAAACTAGAAAATGATAGAGGATGAAATCAGACTTGTTTCATGGAGGATGTTCATATATTCAGGCACATTCACTAAATATTACCACTGGTACGTGAAACACATTTCAGCTGGCAAGAACATAGTTGAGAAGGCAGCAACAATGATGAATGGACTCTCGACCTTGACCCGGAAGTTAAACCGACCAACGACCTTGAACACTAGCAACACCCGCTCCTGGAACATTCCGACGGCCGCAACGTCCTCGTCAACAGTGTTGCCATCAAACCACCAACAGAAGGAAGAGCTTCCTCAAGGTAATTAAGCTATATTATGTTAAATCTGTCCAGAATGTCCATTTTTTACACATGAATATTCAGCAGGAACTGTCAGCAACATATTCATAGGTGATAATTCATTTGGGTTTTTTTTTGCTGAAGACTTATAGGAGAATGTATTTGTATACCTATTTGTCTATAAAGACTATTTTAGGAAGCTTTGTATTTTATACATACTTGTATCAAAAATAGATAAGCGAGTGAAAAATGAACAACTGTCAAACACATTCCAAAAAGTTTTTTTTAATGATTGCTAGTACCATTACTGTTCGTTGGTTCCCAACAACCTTGATATCGTTTGAAAGTTTAAGCATTTTGGTATTCAAACATAATGGTTTCCTGATCTTAAAAGTAATTAAATACGGACCTACAACCATTCCCGTTTCAGTGTTGTATACATTGCGAACGATGTTGGTTCATTGACACAGTTCACCAATCTAGCGATTGAAGCACCACTGACAGGTTTCATGGTATAAGCTCCAACCACTTTCAAACGGCTGCTAAAATGACATACGTGAAGTAGGTGTGATGTCACAATCATGTACAACCAACCAACGCAACAAATTTTGACCCGTTGGTTGGCGTACGTTATGGCGACGTCACGCCGACGTAGAGATATGTCGGTTTCGCAGTGATCAAAGCACATCAGTTTCGCCGCACTTTAAAAGTGGGTGGAGTTTATAACATAATGTGCTTGTCTGAACGTATGTAAATGAGGAAAACAATGCTGCAAGCGGAAGATTAGTGTACTGAGTACCCGCCGCCAACATCATTCGGAACCATACAGAACACCGAAAACGGCATGATTGTAGGTCCGTTTATAGGCGTTCTTTGAACAGTTACGGGGAAATCTAGATGATGCTAGAATAATAAAAAGTGCATCCTTTCAAATGATACCAAGGTCGTTGGGATAGGACGAGCCGTGAGGGTGCTAGCGACCATAGAATTTCATGTTTTGGACATGCTCCGAGTTGTTAATTTTTTGTTTGCTTATCTAGTTTTGCTTGTATGTACCAGTTTATGGAGTTTACCTGAAATAAATATATTTGTATTTCTATAACAAGGGATATTACATTCACCTAGGTGAGAACAGTGATGCAACTTTCATTAAGTTCCCTCTTTAACCAGATTCATAACAGTAAACCATGACAATAATAAATTATATTCAGTGCACCTGAACAGTCAAGATTGTTCTCAGGTGTATGTATGTATGTATAAATACTTAAATAGTTAAATTTTGATTTCTAGTATTACTTGTATCTTCTGCAGAAAATACAAAATATCGCTCATCAGAATCCCAATGCAAATTGTCTGCGACAAGTTTGTCAGACATCCAGGGAAGCTCAAAGTGGAAAAGGTCGTCCAGACAGAAGGGGTCAGTGAGTGCTGACCCAAGCCCCCCTGGACCTGACAGGAGATTCTCTGGGGTCTTCGAAGCCAGTCAGAAGTCATCAACATTGCCGCCAAACTATCGCAATCGCTCAAACTCTAATCAGCCAGTAAGGATACACTTGATTTACTTTATCATCAGCAGCACTGTGCATGTTAAATGGGCATATTACACAAGAAAATAAAACTGTAAATTTTATTAATACATATAACATGTTGTTTTTTAGTTTGCAAATTAAATATTACATATTAATGTGTGATATTTTTATGACTTTTGGACTTATTTTCTGGTGGTGAAATCTCTCAGTCAAAAACAGAGGGAAACTAAATAAGCTATATACCACTACTTAACAACACTAGAGACCAGGAGGTTGAGAGGAGATCAGATAGAAGTGTTTAAAATATTGAAGGGTTATGAAAATATTGATAGAAATATTTTTTTCTCAGTTAAGAAAGATAGAAGGACTAGAGGGCATGAACTTACATTAGCAAAGGAGCAGTGTAGATTAGATATAAGAAAGTTCTCATTCTCACAAAGGACTGTAAATGAATGGAACAGATTATCTGCTGATTGTGTGGGTGCTAGTAGCGTGAATATGTTTAAAAATAAAATCGACACATACCCCAGACGGGCGGGATACACATAGATAAAAGGGTCGGACTCTCGATAAGCCAAAGGGCTTCCTTGTCCACCTGCCACCTAGAGTTAATTCTCTGGGTGGCAATCTTGTTAAATCTTGTAAATCTTCTTGCAAGATTGCTGGATGTTGTACACCTGAAACCAGTTTACAGCAATTGTACAAGTCGAGAACCCTACAAAAGGCAAAGAAAATTTTATCTGACCCCACCCACTTCTTACACGACCAGTATGACTGGAAGGAGGCACAGAATGCCAACTGTACGAACTCAGCGTGCCCTGAAATTGTTCATTCCAACTTCTATCAAGTTCCTGAACCAGGCATAGATACATCACGTCATTGATCAATGTTATAATTGTCTTTTAATATTGCCATATTGTTTTAGCATATTTATTCATTCTGTTTAATGTGTTTAATGTATTTACTATGCAGATACATATTTTGTATAATTCCCCAATGTGCGGATAGCTATTTTTTTTGTAATAAGCTCAATATGTCAAGACAATATGACATTATATATTAGCTTGTATATATATATATATTCTTACTTATATATATAAACTTATTTTTAATGTGTTTATACATGTCGCTTTAATACATATACCAGGTACACCTGTATATTCATATAACTGTATTTTATTTTTTCCATAAAATACATCTGTTTGTAATCAACATTTTGTGTGTGGGTCACCAAACGATGTGTCAGTGTGTCAAATGTGTCTGTAAACATTGTAGTCCGTTTCCCCATCACCTGACGCGTCTGCCCTCATGTCACGCCTTCACCACATGGAGACAATGTGCCAACAGTGTGCAGACAAGATGGACGTCCACATAAGTAGGTCACGTTTCACTCATTTTTCTGTCGGGCTGGGTTTCACATTGTGGAGTTTATACCCTTATTTAAAGCTCTTTGAGTACTATTTTTGACGTGGGTATTAAGTTACACTTAATACCCACTATTCTGCGAGTATTTATCCAAGAAACATGTTCGTATCTTTAATATGTATATCTCTGTAAATTGTGGTTAACCTGTCGTTGGGTGTGGTTTTTTCATGCAGGGATAATTAATCGATGGATGCATATGCATCTATGAAGGATGGTTATGGATAAATGTTATTGCAGATAATCTCATACTGTGACAAAGGCTTTGGCACAGTAATAGTAATTCCGTAATGACCACACATACTGGGACACTTAAAAATAATTAAATTATCAGCTGTCCCAAAACATACAGTGCACAAAAATAAATCTCAGATTCACTGTCTCGATGCTTAGGGATACGATAAAGTCCTGACGTCATGTCGTCCTTGCCTATTACCCAGTTACTAACTATTTTCTCAATGTCTCAATGATCCTATATCCAGTGTGTCCGAATACATAGGCAGAAAATAATTATATTTGTTAAGGTGTCCCAAAATATACAGTGTCCCAACACACATGGTCATTATGGTAAGAAGATGTTCAAATTGTTTCTGAGTACAACACAAAGCAGAATAAACACATTGAACCAAATTTATAATAATACATAAATACTAATAATAGAGAAGGTCCCCCATAGTGATAGTATGCCCACTGGTTATTATTATCCTTATTTCTGTTTTATTATAATTACATTTCCTATGGTGTCAGTTCTAATCACATGTATAGCAGAAAACTGACTGATAGTAATACTTATGAGATAACTTCTACTGTGCCTAAATCCTTGGAAACCAACTTATTATATCTTATGTGTGCTTTTATCAAATACACGAGTTATTAGCATCACATGCACAAAATCAGCATGTTTAATTGCAAATAAATAGTTCACCTCCCAGCATTGCTACCATCTGTCACCAATGGTGATCCCAAACACAATTAACTGGATCAGCATCACTTGGAGCTTATATTGATTCAAGTGGACTGTGTAGTCATCGGATTTCCAATCCACTTCACTCTCCTAAGGATTCTCCCAGAGTGTGCGGACTTTATTTACATTAGTTTTACGGCATGACTCCTCTCATGCATAATACAAGTTACTGTGACGCGTTCTTGCTCTCTGGCACACCGACATGACAGCAGTTCCGTTACAGAATATGTTAATGGTATATTTAATGTCAGCATTTCTTCCACATTTATTTTTGCATGCTAATCTGTTTGTTCAATAAAATGTTGTTTTATGCAGAGCATTGCATTTAGTAATGACCATGTTCGTTATAAAATATATGTTTTGACATAGCTTGATTTTGGAAATTTACTTTGGTAATTAAACAAGTCAATGTAATTCAGAAAATTCTACTTTATTCAGTTATTACTAAATTGGATAAAACTAGAATGCATGTCTGTTTAATTCTAATATAGTTGGACAGTTAGACATATATTCTCTATGTTACTTATGATTTGTACATAACAAACCCCCTGCTAAATTATCTCCCAACATTGTGCACAAGTTTTTAGTTTTAGTACAAGTTTCCTTTCACAAAGTGTACTAGAACTAACCAGAGGTGAGAATGTGTTAGACATAAGTTTGTCCTCACAGAAAGAATTAGTTGACAATGTCAAGATATGTGATCACAACCAGATACATTTTATCATCAAAGTAAAAAGCAGTATGGAAGAAATGTCCACAAAGGAAGATATAAGGACATGAGGAAATATTTAACAAAGATAGACTGGAATAACACACTGAAGAACAAGACAGCAACAGAATGCTGGAATATCTTAAAGAGTGAAATTTAGTGAATTGTTAATAAATTTGTTCCCTTGAAAACACAGGGGAAACGGTCCAGAAAGAAACACTTATCGAAAGAAGCCGTTAGAAAAATTAAGTACAAACAAATGATGTGGAAGTCATAGATGTACTGGAAATGATGAAAACTACAACATTTATAAAGAAGCACTTAACCAAGCTACAACAGAAATTAGAAATGCAAAGAAAAGTATGAACAAAAATTCCACCCAAACTACCATTGTAGAACAAATTAGCATACTGCTGGCAACAGTTTTCAACTTGTCGTTAGAAAAGGGAGTGATTCCTTTAGAATGGAAAGAAGCAAACATTATATGTACCGTTATTTAAATTAGGTTTGAGAAACAAGTCGGAGAACTACAAGCCAGTTAGTTTAACATCGATGATTTGCAAATTATTAGAAAGACTAATTATAGATCACATGGTTATAGGTCACATCTTGTTAAACATAACTTGATAAACCCATTTCAACATGCCCGAACATGGGTTTCTAAAAGCGAGGTCATGTTTAACAAATACTTTATGTTTTTTGGAAGATAGCACTAAGTGGGTAGACGAGGGATCACCAGTAGATATCATATACTTAGATCTTCAGAAAGCTTTCGACAGTGTCACATCAAAGATTACTGCTTAAACAAAAGGCCCATAGCATAGGAAATGGTATAATTAACTGGATAGAAAAATGGCTGATTGACAGAAGACAACGAGTAGTTGTTGATGGGGAGGCTTCAAACTGAAAATCAGTTTTGAGTGGAGTACCACAGGGATCAGTACTGGGACCTATATTATTCTTAATATACATCAACGATTTGGATAATGATATAACAAGTAAGGTGTTGAAATTTATGGATGATACAAAAGTGTTTAGAAGGATTGAACGTGATGGAGATAGACAGCATTTACAAGATGATCTTGACAGGTTGATAAAATTGTCTGAAAAATGGCAAATGTTGTTCAATTTTGGGGAATGTAAGTACAAAATTGCAGCTTCAAAGGGAAATCAAATCCTTGGATTAATTAGGTGAAATATAGTGTATAAGGTAAAAGAACTAATCATACCACTGTACAAAACAATAGGTAGGCCTCATTTAGAATATTGTATACAAGCGTGGAGGCCATATTGTAAGGACATAGATATGCTAGAAAGAGTTCAGAGGAGAGTGACTAAAATTATACAAAAACTGAGAGATCTTAGTTACAAAACAGACCTAAAAGAATGTGGTTTAACAACACTAGAGACCAGGAGATTGAGAGGAGATCAGATAGACGTGTTTGAAATATTGAATGGTTATGAAAATATTGGCTGAAATATTTTTTTCTCCTTTAAGAAAGAAAGAAGGATTAGAGGACATGAAGTTACATTAGTAAAGGAGCGGTGGAGATTATATATAAGAAAGTTTTCATTTTTTACAAAGGACTGTAAATGAATGGAACAGATTATCTGCTGATTGTGTGGGTGGTAGTAGCATGAATATGTTTAAAAATAAAATCGACGCATACCTCAGAAGGGTGGGATACACATAGATAAAAAGGGTTGGACTGTTAATAAGCCAAAAGGCTTACTTGTCCATCTGCCATCTAGAGTTAATTTTCTGGGTGGCAGTCTTGTTAAATCTTGTTAAATATACTGAGGGTCCATCCTGTCTAAATGACCATACCTATAACTTTTATAAGGTTATAAAATTGCTAACCGAAGTGGTATATCCTCCTTGTCACCACCACCATCATCACTGTACACAATTAAGAGCAGACGAATATATGCATGTAGATGTTTGTGTCTGTATGTGTGTGCGTGCGTGCATGCGTACGTGAGTGTGGTGTGGTGTGTGTGTGTTTGAGCATGTGTGTGTGTGTTTGAGCGTGTGTGTGTGCGTGTCTGTGTATGCATGTCTGTGTGTGCGTGCATGCATGTACGTGAGTGTGGTGTGGTGTGTGTTTGCCTGAGTGTGTGCGTGTATGTGTGTGTGTGTGTGTGCGTGGGGTATGTATGTAAAGGGGGGATGAATGTGTGGAAATGTGAGTTACATTAATTTTATACTGTGATTGTCTAAGTTTTAGGTACTGTTATAACAGACCACATGGAAAAGTTCTGTTTTGAGAAATTCAAAAAAGTATCTTGTATCATGTACCATTGATGTCATAGTAAAAGTATCTTGTATCATGTACCATTGATGTCATAGTAAAAGTATCTTGTATCATGTACCATTGATGTCATAGTAAAAGTATCTTGTATCATGTACCATTGATGTCATAGTAAAAGTATCTTGTATCATGTACCATTGATGTCATAGTAAAAGTATCTTGTATCATGTACCATTGATGTCATAGTAAAAGTATCTTGTATCATGTACCATTGATGTCATAGTAAAAGTATCTTGTATCATGTACCATTGATGTCATAGTAAAAGTATCTTGTATCATGTACCATTGATGTCATAGTAAAAGTATCTTGTATCATGTACCATTGATGTCATAGTAAAAGTATCTTGTATCATGTACCATTGATGTCATAGTAAAAGTATCTTGTATCATGTACCATTGATGTCATAGTAAAAGTATCTTGTATCATGTACCATTGATGTCATGGTAAAAGTTCCTGATGTCTCCTCCTTCATACGCTTGCAGAAACACTCCAGTGTGAGATGCTTCGTCGCAGCACTGAAATGGAACAGGAAGACGAGCTACTTGTGCCGCTGGCTGGACTGAAGCAGGTATGTGGTTATCATTTACTGGCAGGTAACTACCAAGTCGGTACTGGAAGATCATCAGTGTATCTTTGGTTTCGTCATTTGTCAGCTGTCAGTAAGTCACATTGAGTTGATAATATGATGTTTAGTCGCACTATTGATAGTTGAAATGGAATGCTGGTGGCATATATAATGGATGTTAAGTTACTGTGGATATAGTGTTTCTACATATATATATATATATACTCAGTCCTTTCCTATCCGAATCCCTGGAAAGTTGTAGGATGTAAGGTGGTAACACGTAGACTTGTTTTAATAATGGTGACCTGTCACTCTAGTGATACATTTATTGTCTAAGTAGACTTGTAATAGGAATATCACAGCAATTATTAAAAATATTTATTAATAATGTGTCAGTTAGATACAAAGTCAATATGTAAAAGACTAAAATGTGCATCAACAAGACCCAAGTCAGCAATTCCATGCACCTATCAGAGGCAGAAACCATACAGCAAAAATAAATTCGAAGAAGATAACTTAATATGATTATTATATGCACACACACGCATGGTCGCACGCTAGTATGTACGCACGCACGCACGCACGCACGTACGTCCAGACAGGTGCAGTTATTTGTACAGTGGTGAAAGAGAGAATGGAGCATATTTGCCTAAATAGGGGTCGATTAAGCATATTTGCTTAATCCTTACAAAGGCGTGCATCCGAAGTTCGAGTGTCGCCCGGTGTTTGTATGTATTTCCTTATTTGCATTGGGATTAAAAAGGCATTCGTCATCTCGGTGATTAAAAAGGCATTGGTCATCTCGGCAAAGGCGGCGGATGGACATGCATACGTAACTAATCATGCTGACGACAACATACGAAGCATCTCCATTGCTTTAACGGACCATGAGCAGGACAGGTTGAAGAAAACACTTGATACTCTACCGGTCATGACTTGATGGAACCGTAGTTTACAGATGTACATTTCATATAGCTGTAGATGCAGTTCTTTGTTGGGAATCCAATGGGTATATGTGTAAATTGTGATTACTAATACCTGGTATGGGACAATGACGGACTCGATAATATGGTCGACGTCACCACCGGATCTGGGAGACGTCGATGGGTGTGACGGGAACGACACGGGCGTCTTCATGGGGTTGGACGACTGTCGGTTCGCCAGCCTGTGGCGGTGTGTGTGGCCATTGTTGTGCTTGACGGGACTCGTCGGCAACACGCTGGTTCTGCTCGTACTGAAGCGGGAGGGACTCGCACGGACATCAGCCAACGTCTACCTGAGCGCCCTGGCCGTCGGAGACACTTCCGTGTTGATCATCGCCACCGTGGCGTTCTACCCGCGAATCGCGTGGGACGCAAGACTCGACGAGACTAGCGTGTGGGCATGTCGCGCCATCTGGTCGGTGCACCACACGCTGTCGAACGCCTCCATTTGGGCCGTCGTCGCGTTCACCGCAGAGCGTTACGTCGTCGTCTGCTACCCATTCCGGAAGTTGCGCGTGTGCACACCGCGCAACGCCGCCATGTGGTGCGCTTCGCTGCTGGCGCTCGCGTTCGTCAAGAACGCCGACGTTTTTGTTGTGCTCGCTCCGTTTGTGGATGATTATGGCAACGGCACCGTCAGGTGTGCGTTGTCGTCGCGTCACGTCAGCTACGTGGTTGGTTATCGTCCGTGGATCAACTTCGTTACCGTCAGCGTCGTGCCGTTCGGCGTCGTCGTCTTCTGTAACGGGGCGATAATACAGGTGCTACGTCGTACCGCCGCCGACCGGAAGCTGATCATGTCGGCCGTGATAGGCTGCCTGCCGCGCACGACCGCGATGTGCATGAGCATCTCGCTCGCGTTCGTCCTTTGCGTCGTCTCCGGAAATGTTGTTATTGTCGTCCACCAGTACATGCCCGTTCGTGTGGAGGTGCTTCACGTCTTGTTCTTGCTGCGATACACCAATCACGCCGTCAACTTCTTCCTCTACTGTCTTACCGGCACGCACTTCCGGCGCGAGTTAGCGGCGTTACTATGCGACGGTGCCGGGTGTACAGCGATGGTTACTGGCTGGTTCCGGTCACGTGTCGCGAGAGGCTCTGGAGACAGTATTGAAATGCGATAGGACGAAAGGGAGAAGTAAGGATGCTGGCTGTATCAAAACCACATCGAATGGCAAATGGTCAGACAGCCGTGTTGTTTTATAATGGTGTTATATTATCAACATTTGATATTAAACAAATGGGAGCGCGGCTAGTTTAGTGGTTAGCACATCCACCTGGCATGCCAGCGTTCTGAGTTCAAAACCCGGACCGAGCAGGCATGATATTTGGTGTAAAAGCCTGGCTCCCAACACTGGGGACTGTGTATCCCTCATGACTCGGAGATCACGTTAATTTTGGTCCCGTCTCAATTTGGGACGTGAAAGAATCACTGA
Organism: Paraescarpia echinospica; assembly: GCA_020002185.1. Lineage (NCBI taxonomy): Eukaryota > Metazoa > Annelida > Polychaeta > Sabellida > Siboglinidae > Paraescarpia > Paraescarpia echinospica. The sequence goes on from CM034533.1 coordinate 26,528,052, forward strand.
GGACGACAAGGACTGGCAGTGACCACCCTCATTGCCAGCATTAAAAGGTCGACTTGGCAATAATCTTCTAAAAAAGGCTGACTATTTGAATGAGATCTCATAAGACCATAACATTGTAACCGCAATAATGCAGAATAGTCAGTTAATAGAACGTTGCCGAGCGCTGGAAACAACTAGAACTGGAAAAATTCTGCTACGATTAAATCAACACTACAATTTGTTTGCGTCTGCCGACGCCAATAGGGACCGTTTTCCCGTAGGTGATATTACTGTAAGAAACACAAACTGACAGTCTTAGTAGTCTTCTTTTGGTGGTACTAGGTGAAGCCACGTATTGCTGGTTTTCACAATGTTATAAGCTAGTAATATATAGACCATGGCTGGATGTCATAATTATATTTGTTGCATTTATGCCATTTGGAATCATGTCCGTCGTGCACAGTTTGTGCAATATTGCGTTGCATGTTCAGCTGTGCATATTGGCGTATAGACTGTTCAGATAGGTTTTTACATATTTTAAAATAAATACACACACACCTGTGTGTACAGTATGGCAACTCTCCTTCTTACACCTGTATGACAATTTTCTTCCTCATGTTAACTTACGCCATTCATTGTAATAATAACCTTGACCATTGTATGGCTAGCTGCATCCACGTTTCCAGGTGCGAGATGTGCTGCGCGGCACGTTGCGACCGAACAGTGTCTTTGGCTCGACCAGCAACGAGCTGCAGATGACGGACAACTATTATGCCCAGGTACTGACGGCGGTTTGTGCCAAGTGCACAACTGTTCACTAGGTTGGCAGCACCGGATTTGAGAAACCCAGTTGTACTTCGAAGCATTTGAGTAAAAACATAAAAACACCAATACGAATACAACATCCATTGTTTAATTTTAGAGAGTGACTTATGTCGAAATCCCTTGACACAAATACTTAATGTGACTATTATTATCATAAATGGTTAGGTTTTGTTAGATTTCTCCATATTACGATAACTGCTCATGTGCTCAAGAGCAACAAGTTGGTATCGAGGTAGCACTGCTAGTAAATCAACTCGACTAGTACCGTAGAAACAGTTAGTGCAGTTTTACTGTTCAACCTATTCATCATAGTTATTGACATAAGATTTTCATAATTTATCTATTGTGATAACGTTTCAGCTTATTTATTATTTGGCAAACTTGAAGGTACCAATGAAAATGTGTGATAGATACCACAGAGGCTGTTGGTGAGACTGAAACAAAAGACTGGAAGTAATAATAGATACCACAGAGGCTGTTGGTGAGACTGAAACAAAAGACTGGAAGTAATAATAGATACCACAGAGGCTGTTGGTGAGACTGAAACAAAAGACTGGAAGTAATAATAGATACCACAGAGGCAGTTGGTGAGACTGAAACAAAAGACTGGAAGTAATAATAGATACCACAGAGGCTGTTGGTGAGACTGAAACAAAAGACTGGAAGTAATAATAGATACCACAGAGGCTGTTGGTGAGGCTGTGAAACAAAAGACTGGAAGTAATAATAGATACCACAGAGGCGGTTGGTGAGGCTGTGAAACAAAAGACTGGAAGTAATAATAGATACCACAGAGGCTGTTGGTGAGGCTGTGAAACAAAAGACTGGAAGTAATAATAGATACCACAGAGGCAGTTGGTGAGGCTGTGAAACAAAAGACTGGAAGTAATAATAGATACCACAGAGGCAGTTGGTGAGGCTGTGAAACAAAAGACTGGAAGTAATAATAGATACCACAGAGGCAGTTGGTGAGACTGTGAAACAAAAGACTGGAAGTAATAATAGATACCACAGAGGCTGTTGGTGAGACTGTGAAACAAAAGACTGGAAGTAATAATAGATACCACAGAGGCTGTTGGTGAGACTGTGAAACAAAAGACTGGACGTAATAATAGATACCACAGAGGCAGTTGGTGAGACTGTGAAACAAAAGACTGGAAGTAATAATAGATACCACAGAGGCTGTTGGTGAGGCTGTGAAACAAAAGACTGGAAGTAATAATAGATACCACAGAGGCAGTTGGTGAGGCTGTGAAACAAAAGACTGGAAGTAATAATAGATACCACAGAGGCTGTTGGTGAGACTGAAACAAAAGACTGGAAGTAATAATAGATACCACAGAGGCTGTTGGTGAGGCTGTGAAACAAAAGACTGGAAGTAATAATAGATACCACAGAGGCAGTTGGTGAGGCTGTGAAACAAAAGACTGGAAGTAATAATAGATACCACAGAGGCTGTTGGTGAGGCTGTGAAACAAAAGACTGGAAGTAATAATAGATACCACAGAGGCAGTTGGTGAGGCTGTGAAACAAAAGACTGGAAGTAATAATAGATACCACAGAGGCAGTTGGTGAGACTGTGAAACAAAAGACTGGAAGTAATAATAGATACCACAGAGGCTGTTGGTGAGACTGTGAAACAAAAGACTGGAAGTAATAATAGATACCACAGAGGCTGTTGGTGAGACTGTGAAACAAAAGACTGGACGTAATAATAGATACCACAGAGGCAGTTGGTGAGACTGTGAAACAAAAGACTGGAAGTAATAATAGATACCACAGAGGCAGTTGGTGAGGCTGTGAAACAAAAGACTGGAAGTAATAATAGATACCACAGAGGCAGTTGGTGAGGCTGTGAAACAAAAGACTGGACGTAATAATAGATACCACAGAGGCAGTTGGTGAGACTGTGAAACAAAAGACTGGAAGTAATAATAGATACCACAGAGGCAGTTGGTGAGGCTGTGAAACAAAAGACTGGAAGTAATAATAGATACCACAGAGGCAGTTGGTGAGACTGTGAAACAAAAGACTGGACGTAATAATAGATACCACAGAGGCAGTTGGTGAGACTGTGAAACAAAAGACTGGAAGTAATAATAGATACCACAGAGGCTGTTGGTGAGGCTGTGAAACAAAAGACTGGACGTAATAATAGATACCACAGAGGCAGTTGGTGAGACTGTGAAACAAAAGACTGGAAGTAATAATAGATACCACAGAGGCAGTTGGTGAGACTGTGAAACAAAAGACTGGAAGTAATAATAGATACCACAGAGGCAGTTGGTGAGGCTGTGAAACAAAAGACTGGACGTAATAATAGATACCACAGAGGCAGTTGGTGAGACTGTGAAACAAAAGACTGGAAGTAATAATATATACTACAGAGGCTGTTGGTGAGGCTGTGAAACAAAAGACTGGACGTAATAATAGATACCACAGAGGCAGTTGGTGAGACTGTGAAACAAAAGACTGGAAGTAATAATAGATACCACAGAGGCAGTTGGTGAGACTGTGAAACAAAAGACTGGAAGTAATAATAGATACCACAGAGGCAGTTGGTGAGGCTGTGAAACAAAAGACTGGACATAATAATAGATACCACAGAGGCAGTTGGTGAGACTGTGAAACAAAAGACTGGAAGTAATAATATATACCACAGAGGCTGTTGGTGAGGCTGTGAAACAAAAGACTGGAAGTAATAATAGATACCACAGAGGCAGTTGGTGAGACTGTGAAACAAAAGACTGGAAGTAATAATAGATACCACAGAGGCAGTTGGTGAGGCTGTGAAACAAAAGACTGGAAGTAATAATAGATACCACAGAGGCAGTTGGTGAGGCTTTGAAACAAAAGACTGGAAGTAATAATAGATACCACAGAGGCAGTTGGTGAGACTGTGAAACAAAAGACTGGAAGTAATAATAGATACCACAGAGGCAGTTGGTGAGACTGTGAAACAAAAGACTGGAAGTAATAATATATACCACAGAGGCAGTTGGTGAGACTGAAACAAAAGACTGGAAGTAAAAATAGATATAACAGAGGCAGTTGGTGAGACTGTGAAACAAAAGACTGGAAGTAAAAATAGATATAACAGAGGCAGTTGGTGAGGCTTTGAAACAAAAGACTGGAAGTAATAATAGATACCACAGAGGCAGTTGGTGAGGCTGTGAAACAAAAGACTGGAAGTAATAATAGATACCACAGAGGCTGTTGGTGAGGCTGTGAAACAAAAGACTGGAAGTAATAATAGATACCACAGAGGCAGTTGGTGAGGTGAAACAAAAGACTGGAAGTAATAATAGATACCACAGAGGCAGTTGGTGAGGCTGTGAAACAAAAGACTGGAAGTAATAATAGATACCACAGAGGCAGTTGGTGAGGCTTTGAAACAAAAGACTGGAAGTAATAATAGATACCACAGAGGCAGTTGGTGAGACTGTGAAACAAAAGACTGGAAGTAATAATAGATACCACAGAGGCAGTTGGTGAGACTGTGAAACAAAAGACTGGAAGTAATAATATATACCACAGAGGCAGTTGGTGAGACTGAAACAAAAGACTGGAAGTAAAAATAGATATAACAGAGGCAGTTGGTGAGACTGTGAAACAAAAGACTGGAAGTAAAAATAGATATAACAGAGGCAGTTGGTGAGGCTTTGAAACAAAAGACTGGAAGTAATAATAGATACCACAGAGGCAGTTGGTGAGGCTGTGAAACAAAAGACTGGAAGTAATAATAGATACCACAGAGGCTGTTGGTGAGGCTGTGAAACAAAAGACTGGAAGTAATAATAGATACCACAGAGGCAGTTGGTGAGGCTGTGAAACAAAAGACTGGACGTAATAATAGATACCACAGAGGCAGTTGGTGAGACTGTGAAACAAAAGACTGGAAGTAATAATAGATACCACAGAGGCAGTTGGTGAGGCTGTGAAACAAAAGACTGGAAGTAATAATAGATACCACAGAGGCAGTTGGTGAGGCTTTGAAACAAAAGACTGGAAGTAAAAATAGATATAACAGAGGCAGTTGGTGAGACTGTGAAACAAAAGACTGGAAGTAAAAATAGATATAACCGAGGCAGTTGGTGAGACTGTGAAACAAAAGACTGGAAGCAATAATAGATACCACAGAGGCAGTTGGTGAGGCTGTGAAACAAAAGACTGGAAGTAATAATCAACAGTTTCTACTTCTAATACAGGACTGTTTCCTTACCCAACATGTTTTGGAACCAACCAGAGGTGGGAATGTGTTGGATTTAGTGTTCTCTTCTCAAAACGAATTAGTTGACAATGTTAAAATACATGAACGTTTGGGATCTAGTGATCATAACCGGATCCATTTCAGTATAAAAGTACAGTCGGGGAATAATGGTAAAAAGCAACGTTGGATAAACTTCAACAAAAGCAAATATAAACAGGTGAGAAAATATTTAGAGCACATAGATTGAACTAACATAATGAAGGACAAGACAGCAACAGAATGTTGGACCATTTTGAAAGATGAGATTGGGGGCATTATTGAAAGGTTTGTTCCCGTAAAAAGCAAGGGAAACGATCTAGGAAGAAACACCTATCAAAAGAAACTATACGAAAGATTGCTTATAAACAAATTATGTGGAGAGTTTACAGAAATACTGAAAATATAGAAGACTATAACAACTACAAAGAGGCCCTTAATTTAGCTACAACCGAAACTAGAAAATCCAAACAAACTTTTCAGCAAAAATTGGCGAATTATAGAAAAAATTATAGCAGGAGTTTCTACGCTTATGTAAGGAGTAAACAGAAGGTTCAAGATTAGGTGGGTCCACTAGAAAACAGCGCAGGAAACGTAATATCTGATGAGTTTCAAATGGCAGAGGCCCTGAACGAGTATTTCAGCTCTGTTTACCACAGAAGATAGTTCACTGCCATTACCAATTACTAAATTTGAGGGGATTGAATCAGATCAATTAGGGCAGTTGTTGTTATTCCTGAAATGATCAAAATCAAAGAAAAAATTAACATTATGAAAGAAAACAAATCACCTGGAGTTTAAGGGATACCACCATAACTGCTTAAGGAAATTGTAGACCAAATCAGTACACCACCATTTGCTATATAATATTCTTTAACTTGTCACTTAAAGAGGGAATCGTTCCACTGGAATGGAAAGAAGCAAACGTTACACTGTTATTTAAAAAGGATCGAGGAGCAAGACAGAAAATAACAGACCAGTGAGCTCAACATCAGTTTCATGCAAATTATTAGAAATGCTTATTAGAGACCACATGGTGGAATTCCTTTTAAAACACAAATTAATAAATGACCCTCAACATGGGTTCCTAAAAGCTGTGTCTTGTCTAACCAATCTCTTATGTTTTTTAGAAGAAATTACAAAGTGGGTGGATGATGGGTCACCAGTGGATGTTGTCTACTTAGATTTTCAGAAAGCATTTCATAAAGTGCCGCATCAAAGATTGTTACTTAAACTAAAAGCCCTTGGTATAGGGGATGGTGTGATCAGTTGGATACAATCATGGTTGACAGACGGAAGACAGAGAGTAGTAGCAGAGGCGGAGATTTCAAACTGGAAACCAGTTTTGCGTGGAGTGCCACAAAGGTCGGTGTTGGGACCTATATTATTTATATATATATATATCAATAATATAGGTCCCAACACCGACCTTTGTATATATATATATATATAAATGATTTGGGTGATGATGTATCAAGCAAAGTACTAAAATTCGCAGACGATACAAAAGTGTTCAGAACAGTTAAGACAGATCAAGATAAACACATTTTATAGGATGATCTAGCCAAATTGTTCAAATGGTCTGGAAAATGGAAAATGTTTTTCTATTTTGGGGTATGTAAGTGCATCCACATAGGACATGGAAATTTGAACAAATAATACATAATGGGGGATATTATATTAGGTAAAACTGTAAAAGAAAAGGACATAGGTGTAACAGTTAATGTGACATGAAAGTTTTGGAGCAATGTGGAATTCCTGCTTCAAAGGGTAACCAAATATTAGGGCTAATTAGGAGAAATATCACATATAAGGAGAAACAGCTAATTGTACCCCTATACAAAGCAATAGTTAGGCCACATTTGGAATATTATATACAAGCATGGAGGCCATATTGTAAGAAGGACAAATAAGCTAGAAAGAGTGCAACAAAGAGCAACTAAGCTGATTCCTGAACTGAAAGATCTTGGTTATGAAAATGTGAGTTGACAACACCAGAGACTAGGAGACTTTATGAGGATTTTTTCTTTAAACTGAAAGAAGGCAGTATAAACAGGGGGTACAATGCAACATTAGTCAAGGAATGGTGTCGGTTGGATATGAGAAAGTACTTATTCTCTCAGAGGACAATAAATGACTGGAACAAATTATCTGATGATTGTGTTAATGCTAGCAGTGTGAATATGTTCAAAAATAAACATGACAGCTATCTGGCGAGGGCGGGTTATACGTAGGTGGAAAATTGTTGGACTCTCGATAAGCCAAAGGCTTCCTTGACCGCATGCCGTCTGGAGCTTATAGCTTTGGACGGCAATCGTACTAAATCTTGTTAAATATATAGTTTATACTAGAGAAAACTATTGTACAGCAAAAGCGATCCGACTTATTTTCTTGAACGCATGCAAGCGGGTAAACAACACATTCGTATAGCAAGAATTAAACTTTCTTTGGAGTAATTTGTTGAAACATGCGACATTTCGACCCGTCTACAGCGGATCTTGTTCGCGCACTGATGTCATGTGACGCGGCTCAGATTCTGGCATCAGTGCCATCAGAACAAAATCCGTTGTATACGTGTCGAAACGTCGCATGTTTCAACAAATAGCTCAAAAGTAAGTTTAATTCTTGCTGTCTAGTGGAATCTTGAAGGCATGAACAATATTTTTCATAACACATTCATATGTAATTTAATGTAACACCGATTTAATATGTCCTTGCAGTCAGACGATTTGCCCGCCACGTCTCTCTCGGCAGCCCCGCAGACGGAGTTGCGCACTCTACGTGATTGGTCGCGGACATCGCGTGAGGAAACGTCACGTGACTTCGCTGACAACGAGGCTGACAACCACGCAGCACATCTTTTAAATCGGGCGTCAAGCGGGGGCGAAGAGTCGCTGAACGCGCTTCCGGCATCAGACTATAGTGTTCAGCGGAAGGACACTGACGGTTCCACAGACACTTATCATCCGCCGTTGCTGTGAGCCCGCAATGACTTGGCGTATTACATTGCGTATTTCCTATATTTACCACGTGCTATTGTCGTGCTCATGGCTGCCGGGGAGCACGGTTCCTCTAAGAGGCTAAGGTTGCATAATCCGAGTCTTGTTGTAGCCGCAGTCTTCGTGGTTTTCTGAAATATCACCACTTTTTCGGCATAATTTCTCTTGATATACCAATCCTGGTCAATTGTAGATGGACCAGTCTTGATTCAAACATGGTGATCGAGACTCTGATGCTGTAAGTCCCGGATTGGTGTATTCTTGCAGTGAGGCAAGGTGGCTGTACCTTTCGCCTACTCTCACGGCAGCCAGTGATATCCCTTGGTTACTTGCTGGCTTATAGCTTTTCCTTGACATGAGCGTTCACGTCGCAATCTCTGTTAGATTTTCTGAATGTCCGATTCGCGCTAACCAATTACGTTTGAAGCTTACACTCAATGCACTGAATGTATGGCGAAACATGTGTTATCTCTAGTGTCTGTGCTGTTACAAACAGCGATATCACGTCGTTCTACCCACTATACTATACTGCCAATTCAACACTGCCTATCGACTATGACTGCCATTGCGTAACACCTGGTTAGATCTTGTAGTTTGGTATGTTCTATGAAAATTACCTGGCGCTATTAGTGGGGTGGCTTAGCAAAACAGTGCTGCCCAAAAATGGACGAAGATCTTCACAACATTTAGCTTTAATTCTGCTTAACATCCTTGTTATGACCCATCGTAGATGGCAGCAATGGGCAACGTGTTTCACGTCGCGCTTTCTGAAGCAAATGCTCACGACCGACCGTTAGAATTGGGATGTCGTAGTATTCACACCGCACCGGTACGTGTAGGTATCACTAATAGAGAGTGTCTGCAAGCACACCGATCTCGATTCCCTTCCTTTATGGACAGACCATAATGCATCTAAATCATTTTGGAATTATGAACAAAACCACATCACAGCGAAGGTAGGATGCACGGTGTTTAACGCAGGCGCCTTTTACGAGATTTGGATTTGCCTGTCTACATTCGTAAGTACTTCACCCAAGACAACTTTTCTAACAGTTTATTTGCACAGTTTTAATGGGATATGTGTTAGAGATTTAGCACATAGATATCTTACGGAAGAATTTGATCAGTGTTTGTGAAAACAACAAACACCATTGAACGCACGATTTGTGCCCCCACCGGCACCGTTATAACTTATGTATTACATGCTTAGACAGGTCTTTAAAATATTTGTTTCTGATGCAATTAAAACGAGGCGGCTAATCAGTCAAAAACAGTTGTATGTACAATGCTGTCATATTGTTTACTTTGATTCATCCATAATTTGAACGTAAAATGGATAGGGATTGCGCTTACCGATCACCCCTGCCGGTTACGTAATTATCCGATCGACACATAACCGATCGCATAAACACAAAAAGCGATGACGTAGTACGCACAGCGCGTTAGGGATAGGGAAGGGAATTGATATCGGTATGCTGGCAGACAGTCTCTAATAATCTACTCAATATGTATACTAACTGCAGGCTTTTGATATAGATGTAGTCGTAGAATACATTTTTGGTGCTGGTATCCTGCATATAATCAGTTGTGAGAGTCAATTGGGTCTGGATTAGAACGATATCCTGTAGGACCAAAGAAGACGCTATGTCTATGAGCTCCTCTTTCATCCAACCTTGGCTTGGCTGTAGGCTCATTGTAATAATTCTAGTCAGAACATGGTTGTGGTTGCATATACGTGTATACACACGCACACACATACAAACATGCACACACACATACATACGCACATATAAATACATGCACGCACGCATCCACGTCAACTGTATATATGATCTAAGCGCAGCCTAGGCCCACATACACGCGTATCGCGCATACCTACACTGAATTAAAACGTTCAAGTAGTGACGTGATAATACGTAACATTGATACTGAGGTATTGAATGAAATTTGTTGTATGTATATATATATATATAATTTTCGTATGTGCGTGAATGTTGCATGCATGCATGTATGTATTAAAGTAACGGATAAACACTGTAATGTGTATCAAGATTCGGGCGATGGGGTAGTATATAATAGTATTATATGTGCACTAAGTGGCGCTATATGGCAGCGTATGTATATATCATCCAGTAGAATAACCTAGGTAGCCCCATACAAAAACAAAACCTGAAAATAAATAATATGTGGACTTAATTGGCCTCTACTGCAGAATATTGGGAGGCTAGGACGTGCATATCCCTGTCAAACACTATTTTAAAAACCCACACAATAAATAAATTAAACGTTAAATTGATCACCACGATAAAATAATTGGAAATTGACGTAAAAGTACAGCAAGAAAGGCATTGGGTCTTGCTGTAGTTAATCCTCCTGAAATATTGTATGTTGTTTTTCTCAAAACTTACAACCTCAGAAGGGCTGGATATATGTAGGTAAAAGGGTTGGACTCTCGATAAGCCAAAGGGCTTCCTTGTCCACCTGCCATCTAGAGTTAATTCTCTGGATGGCAATCTTGTTAAATCTTGTTAAAACCTATGACTTTCTAGATGATTCCATTGGACGGCACATGTGTTTACGTGTCGAATAAAATAGAAGCACAATGGCGCGTATCAGTTGTTCAACAGTCTTGTTTGTGATCCTGTGTTGGCGACACATCTACACTCGCGTGTACTGTACTAAGTACTACTATAAAAGAAAAGGACTTAGGGTTAACCATTAATGCTGATATGAAGGTTTCAGAGCAGTGCGGAATTGCAGCTTCTAAGGGAAATCAAATCCTTGGATTAATTAGGCGAAACAACGTATAAGGAAAAAGTGCTAATAATACCGCTATACAAAACAATAGTTAGGCCTCATTTAGAATATTGTATTCAAGCGTGGAGGCTATATCGCAGGAAGGACATAGATATGCTAGAAAGAGTACAGAGGAGAGCAACTAAAATTATACCAAACCTGAGGGATCTTAGTTATGAAATACGCCTAAAAATGCGGTTTAACAACACTAGAGACCAGGAGATTGAGAGGAGATCAGATAGAAGTGTTTAAAATAATGAATGGTTTTGAAAATACTGATAGAAATATTTCTTTTCAGTCAAGAAAGATAGCAGGACTAGAGGACATGAAGTTACATTAGCAAAGGAGCAGTGTAGATTAGATATAAGAAAGTTCTAATTTTCACAAAGGACTAAATGAATGGAACAAATTATCTGCTGATTGTGTGGGTGCTAGTAGCGTGAATATGTTTAAAAATAAAATCGACACATACCTCAGAAGGGCGGGATACACATAGATAAAAGGGTCGGACTCTTGATAAGCCAAAGGGCTTCCTTGTCCACCTGCCACCTAGAGTTAATTATCTGGGTGGCAATCTTGTTAAATCTCTATTCGTGGTCCAGAATGATACTAATGAGAAGAAACAACCATTTTACTCTGATGTCCGGTCAGGCCCACTGCTAATGCATGCGCCATGGAGTCTCTAAGCGTGTTAATGCCAGCTCGTACTCATAACAACCGATGCTCCAATTTTATTAGGGGTCATCTCATAATTATTTATCCACACCTACAGACGTAGATACAATGTCACACATGATATGTCTATGTCCAGACAGAGAACGAGTTTCCAGTTTAATTCAACCTCTCCGAGTAATGGCTTTTGTGGCGTAATCGCATTATCTTATCAGATTAGTCTTGCAGGTAATTACTTCGATGGATTTGGAGAATAATCTAACTTTGATCGAGCTAGCCTGTGTTTGTTGCTATGTTAACGTTTTCTGCCAAATCGACTTGCACCTCGGGTGCAAAACTTTCAAGGATTACTTTACGACCTCACGAATGAAACGCAGCCCCTTCATTTTGTTCTCGAAATACCCCGTTGTTACGGTTCTTATTGTTTCTTGGTGTATATCAGTCATTCGCAACATATAACGTAACTATAGCAACATAAAAACAAAGTGCGTACGGCGACTATTTCGGGAAACCGGACCCTGCGTCAATAACTAGGTTGTTTGGCAACACGAAATAGACGCTGACACAAGTAACTTTTTAATGATAAGTTCTTATACATACCGCCGCAGAATCCTGTCCTCAGAACCGTTCAAAGCGCTTTACACTTTACTCCCTGGCAGACCTGTTCAATCGAACACCATATCGACTTCTCTGGGAAGCATCCAGTCATGCTGCAATTAATGCGCGAAAATTATTCGTACACAAATATCCACCACTTTCTATAGCCAGGTACTTATTCGTACAGCTGAGTGAACTGGAGCAACATTGAGTGAACGAACTTGCCCAAGGTTCGACACCGCAGCACAGGATTCGAAACCGGGTTCTCTCGTTCGAGATGTATAGTCTGAAGCTCTAACCACTTCACCATTGCACTACACAAGTCTAACATCTACCCTCGTGCCAATAACATAGCAATGCGATATTATTGAACAACTCTACACTATCACGACTAGGGACTGTCCAAGGACGTAAACTTCATTATGTAATAATTTACATTATTATGTCATAATATAAAACATTTTTCAAAACACTGAAAGCACCCCTCTCATGTCTTCGGATGTCATCATTTCAGCGGAGACAGCGGAGACAGCGGAGAGAAGCTGGAAAAGGTAAATTGACAGCAGCGGCGCCACATAAAAACATTAAATTTCTCAACAGCACTGTCCCCCAGTGCTTGTTAGGATATCATGAGTTCACAGGTGAGACAGCAGAACAATTGTCAACAGCACCCATCACCCCTACCCGCACCCCCGTTCTTTCGATGTCACAGTCGGGCCAACCGAGATAGGACAGCCACAAGGAAGATGGGAACATATGCGGCGGTGAACGAACATTTTTAGTGGTGCTGAGGCTCCGTTAGCCCTTATATGAATTTCGTTCCCGCGTCACTGTCTCCGACTTTCGACATTTTGAACACCAGCCGCAACACGTCGCTGCAGTCGACCAATAACTAAGGTCCGCAGGTCACGTGAGACATGGGATCCATTTTGTTTCCAAATACTCTTTTGTGTACTACGTCTGACAATGTGATCCATGCTGATGGTGCTTCATTGCGACAGCTTGCTGTGCATTTGGGTGTGCAAATCGGTCAGAAAAGTTTGGGCGATCTTTTACTTTCTGACCTAATCACGAAAACGACCACCTACAGCCGCCAAACTTCTCACATATCTTACATACATATACACACATTACGTTACACAAACAATTATCTTACATTCCTATAATGCTAAAAATTCACAAAACGAACTCAAGTAAAACTCGACTTCTACGGCGGCGACTATCCGTAGCTACACGGTTACCGTAGAATCGATATTGTGTCGAGGCGTCGCTACATAGACGAGCTTCACATAAATTCCGTTCAGTGGCGCTATCATTACTGTACGCGTATTCGCGCGCGATATATATATATATATATATCGTTAATATACACGGGCGCATGAGTGTGTGTGCGTGTATGTTAGTTATAATATTGGCATAGTTTGTTTCTGTTAAAAAAAGTAGCTCGATTAATCAAGGCATAATTATCATCATCAGTGTGGTTTGCAGGTAATGAAAGGTTAGAATTTCTAGAAATGTGAATATGGGATGGGAAATATGGTGGTAGCTGTTCATGGATAATGCACGAACTTAGCCAGCTAAGGAGTCCGATACGGAACGAAATATATATTATAATAAACAAACTAGGCGTAACCGGGCGCAGGCCGTTGCCGTAGCATTACATTTTACTTTAACAAAATCATCGCTATTATAACTGTATGCGTCTTCGCGCGCGTTATAAATGTATATATATATATATATATACATATATATTATATATATTATCCAATTCAATTTTTACCTTTTGTTTGAATGCATCGGTGAAAGTTTTTGTTGACCTGTTAATAAACGTGGATGGTATATTATTATAATCATTCTATGTACAATTTTAATGAAATTCAGGTTTGCTAAAAAGTACACAGTACTGTGTTGCCACGGAATTTTGCAATGCACGAACTTGGAACACTAGCAGATCGGCACATTTGTATACATCAGTTTTAACATGAATATATTTCTTTAAAATTATACTAACAATTCAGTCTTCAGATCAAACCTTACTGCTTCATGTATGTAGAACTAGAACATTTGGTATTAATGGTACTATCTAACAAACATACAAGTTAATCATTTATATTGGATATGTTACTTTACGGTTACCATTACTGTATTGATTTCACGACAATGGCCCATAAGAAGACATTAATTATTAAAACAAGATTAAAGGAACAACATACACTGTACTACACCCTGAATAAATCAAACCTCCAGGGACCCATGGCGATACTGATATGTGGAACTTCTGGTAACCAGGCAGTTGTCAGAAGGTCCACTTCTCAGGACCTGGATTTTAGAGCATTATAGGCTCACGACTGAGAAAAATATCGAATTAAGCGAAAATCAACTTATGCGAGTTCGAGTTATCTGGAATGCACTGTACACGACAAATGCCAGTTAGAGTTATCAGGAGAGCACTATACACGACTAATGCCAGTTAGAGTTATCAGCAGTGCACTGTACACGACTAATGCCAGTTAGAGTTATCTGGAGTGCATTATACACGACTAATGCCAGTTAGAGTTATATGGAGTGCACTGTACACGACTAATGCCAGTTAGAGTTATCAGGAGTGCATTATACACGACTAATGCCAGTTAGAGTTATCTGGAATGCACTGTACACGACTAATGCCAGTTAGAGTTATATGGAGTGCACTGTACACGACTAATGCCAGTTAGAGTTATCAGGAGTGCATTATACACGACTAATGCCAGTTAGAGTTATCTGGAATGCACTGTACACGACTAATGCCAGTTAGAGTTATCAGGAGTGCATTATACACGACTAATGCCAGTTAGAGTTATCTGGAATGCACTGTACACGACTAATGCCAGTTAGAGTTATATGGAGTGCACTGTACACGACTAATGCCAGTTAGAGTTATCTGGAGTGCACTACACACGACTAATGCCAGTTCGAGTTATCTGGAGTGCACAGAACACGACTAATGCTAGTTCGAGTTATCTGGAGTGCACTGCCCACGACTAATGCCAGTTCGAGTTATCTGGAGTGCAATGCACACGACTAATGCCAGTTAGAGTTATCTGGAGTGCACTGTACACGACTAATGCCAGTTAGAGTTATCTGGAGTGCACAGCACACGACTAATGCTAGTTCGAGTTATCTGGAGTGCACTGCCCACGACTAATGCCAGTTCGAGTTATCTGGAGTGCAATGCACACGACTAATGCCAGTTAGAGATATATGGAGTGCACTGTACACGACTAATGCCAGTTCGAGATATCTGGAGTGCACTGTACACGACTAATGCCAGTTAGAGTTATCAGGAGTGCACTGTACACGACTAATGCCAGTTAGAGTTATCTGGAGTGCACTGTACACGACTAATGCCAGTTAGAGTTATCTGGAGTGCACAGCACACGACTAATGCTAGTTCGAGTTATCTGGAGTGCACTGCCCACGACTAATGCCAGTTCGAGTTATCTGGAGTGCAATGCACACGACTAATGCCAGTTAGAGATATCTGGAGTGCACTGTACACGACTAATGCCAGTTCGAGATATCTGGAGTGCACTGTACACGACTAATGCCAGTTAGAGTTATCAGGAGTGCACTGTACACGACTAATGCCAGTTAGAGTTATCTGGAGTGCACTGTACACGACTAATGCCAGTTAGAGTTATCAGGAGTGCACTATACACGACTAATTCCCATTAGAGTTATCTGGAGTGCACTGTACACGACTATTGCCAGTTCGAGTTATCTGGAGTGCACTGTACACGACTAATGCCAGTTCGATTTATCTAGAGTGCACTACACACGACTAATGCCAGTTCGAGTTATCTGGAGTGCACAGCACACGACTAATGCTAGTTCGAGTTATCTGGAGTGCACTGCCCATGACTAATGCCAGTTTGTGTTATCTGGAGTGCACAGCACACGACTAATGCCAGTTAGAGTTATCAGGAGTGCACTATACACGACTAATTCCCGTTAGAGTTATCTGGAGTGCACTGTACACGACTATTGCCAGTTCGAGTTATCTGGAGTGCACTGTACACGACTAATGCCAGTTCGATTTATCTAGAGTGCACTACACACGACTAATGCCAGTTCGAGTTATCTGGAGTGCACAGCACACGACTAATGCTAGTTCGAGTTATTTGGAGTGCACTGCCCATGACTAATGCCAGTTTGTGTTATCTGGAGTGCACAGCACACGACTAATGCCAGTTCGAGTTATCTGCAGTGCACTGCACACGACTAATGCCAGTTTGAGTTATCTGGAGTGCACAGCACACGACTAATGCCAATTCGAGTTATCTGCAGTGCACTGCACACGACTAATGCCAGTTCGAGTTATCTAGAGTGCACTGCACACGACTAATGCCAGTTCGAGTTATCTGGAGTGCAATGCACACGACTAATGCCAGTTATAGTTATCTGGAGTGCACTGTACACGACTAATGCCAGTTCGAGTTATCTGGAGTGCACTATACACGACTAATGCCAGTTATAGTTATCTGGAGTGCACTGTACACGACTAATGCCAGTTCGAGTTATCTGGAGTGCACTGTACACGACTAATGCCAGTTCGACTAATCTGGAGTGCACTGTATACGACTAATGCCAATTCGAGTTATCTGCAGTGCACTGCACACGACTAATGCCAGTTCGAGTTATCTAGAGTGCACTGCACACGACTAATGCCAGTTCGAGTTATCTGGAGTGCAATGCACACGACTAATGCCAGTTATAGTTATCTGGAGTGCACTGTACACGACTAATGCCAGTTCGAGTTATCTGGAGTGCACTATACACGACTAATGCCAGTTATAGTTATCTGGAGTGCACTGTACACGACTAATGCCAGTTCGAGTTATCTGGAGTGCACTGTACACGACTAATGCCAGTTCGACTAATCTGGAGTGCACTGTATACGACTAATGCCAGTTCGAGTTATCTGGAGTGCACTGTATACGACTAATGCATAATTATGTAGAAGTATAATTATAACTATACTTGTTGAGAAGTCCCATACGCTAACATGTAATTGTAATGAATTTGTACAGCATTGAATTAGTTAACTCATATTTAGGCTCAGTTCCCTGAGATCAACTTTGCTTATTTGTAGGTACATTTTGACCAACAGCAGTTTCAAAATAGCCGATCTCGTGGAAAGAGAAAGTTGAACAGTGCCATTAATTGGGCAGCGTGTTACCTGAAAAAAGACGGTGCATGATTTTGTGCTGCCATATTTTGTTCCGTTTTTTGTTCTGCTGGGAATCTGTACATAACTACATTTTTCAAATAGATGTGTGCATCTGACAGCTTTCTGAATCGAAATGCATAAGTGCTGTTAATTGCATGATGTCTTACCAGAAACAGGAGTGAAGAAGGTGTCTGACTTTGTTCTGCCACATTATTTCCGTCTGACATCTGCTAGGAATCTATACATTACTATATATATATATATATATATACTATACTATACTATACTATACTATAAATGCACAACACCGCGTCATATGTTGCACAATAGGAAAATAAAATAAATGTTTTCTCTTTATGTTTTCTTCTTTTAATATTTTCATTTAAAATAAATTTAATAAGAAAAGATTGAGCCACAAATGCAAATTGGTATTTCCACATTAGGTACACGTAGTTGTTGATACTATTCACTACCAATTTTTTTGTCTTCTTCATTAGTAGAACCAGTGATTAAACCTAGGGTTTTCTTTTGAAAATGTTTTAATGGCATTTAGGCAATATGAAAATAGTTCCTGGTATATCATCAAAGCCAAAACATAAATGACGGGTAAGGTTTAAATTTGTAGCATGTTGGTGGAGTGACTATTAAATGGTACAATGTTTAATAATCAACAGCTTCAGGTGTGTACAGAGTGTAATCCTTGCAAAATAAAGGTTTACGGCACCGATGTTTTAATGCGTGCACTTCTTAATAAACAGGAATTATTGTTACATGTATGTGTACTTTAGGCTAGCAAAAAATAACCCTCCTTCGAAATTGTATGCTGTTCATGTTTGGATTATTTTATTCTACAGCATATTCTTCTAAATGTATTGAAGCAATTTTGTCTTATGTGAAATATTTTGGGAGTTGCCAGTTGTTGTCGAAACGATCGCACACAAATACGATCGCCTGAGACCCGAGAGATTGCAACTTCAATGGGTGCTAATCGTAAGTCGTTAATGTTGCAAATCAATATTTATTATTCCCCAAATGGTTGTGAAATGAAGTATTTTACTCCGTTTGTTGACATTCCTACGACAGCGTTATTAATGTGCTCTTTTGTTAAATTAATCCTAATATGTACTGGTTGCCTCGTATGTGTTGATATCAAATTAATAATATTATTGGGGTTGTAAAAAGTTACTGTTGACGAAATTATTATAACATAACTGGTTGGTATTGACAGCCTTATTATGTATAATTAATTCTCAACTGCCCACAATACCAAAGGTAAGACCAAAACCAAAACATATATTTGCGTTAGATAATGTTAATGGGTTCATAATTAAGACCATTTTGTTAACAGTTTGTCTGTATTAAATCGATGGCACAACTGACAGTAACTTGAAATATTGATTCTTTGCACGAAGGTTTATTCAGATTTGTATACACACACATACACGCACGAACGCGCGAACGCACGCACGCACATGCATACCCACGTAATAATACTAGATAACTGCTAATTGTCGGATAAATAAGTATAGATATATATATATACTGACTAAAGTATGTAATTAACTATCATAATATTAATATTTAGTTAATACAGCGCCATGTCTATTAATGTTCTTAGCACTGTACATAAAACAAAACACTGTACATAAAAAAAAAACTGTATATAAAACAAACATATAACAAATAAAAACAGCCGCTGCTTTAAAATTAATCAAGTAATACAAATAAACTGTACATAATTAAAATGCAAAAAAACATCACGTCAGTGGAGGTATGTATTATAAGTATCAGACAATCATACAAAATTATCAGAAATATATACAGATTGCTGGTCGTATCGTATGTTGAAAAATATAACCAAACTGGACGACCACATTTCTGCCAGTTTCGAACGAACTTCGCACGAAACAAGGCCGCAATAGTGCAGCCATCGTATTAACTATATATTCGAGTATCTTTCTGCGATCGCAGAATACAGTTTCGCCACAGGGCTGTCATTTTTTAATAGCTTATTTGTTGGAAAATGTTTACTGTTGTACGACGCGTTTGTTTGCCCGCGCATTCGGCGTGGCGGCGCTTGTACTAAATATAGAATTGTAGCGGCTGAGACATTCAGCCTTTCTAATACTCTATGTCGCACCCTTAATGTGGTCGACGAACTGCCGGTATCCAGTTTGGACGTTCCTTGAGTTTGTTGTTCTTTGATCGAAATAAAGTTGTGGAGCTGTATACCTTCGTATGTACGCTTTATTGGTGACCCTGACGTACCAAGACGGCATCTTCGTATTTAATATACATACACAGTTACACGAACTGTAATAAACGTTGCTCAACACACGCCTTTAAATGTAGCTGCTAACAATTCGACATTATACAGGTGGACTCGGCAGCCGGCACCGACACAAGCAACTCGTTTGCAACGTCAACAACCTACATGGCAGATACTCACGAAGTCGGCCTCAAGCTGACAGTATTTTGGGAAGATCACCCTCGGGTCTGGCTACAGCAAGCTGAGGCACAGTTCGCCTTGCGTAACATAACTGCTGACAACACCAAGTACCATTATATGGTAGTGGCCTTAGACCAACCTACGCCATTGCGCGTGGTAGATATCTTGGAAGACCCACCACAGGCTGACAAATAAGACAACCTCAAGATAAGACTAACGGACAATTTCGGCCTATCGCGGCGACAATGTGCCGACCGACTCTTAGACATCCAATGTTTAGGAGTAGACAACCGTCTGAGCTGATGGACGATATGCTGGCCCTCCTTGGCGACCACAAGCCCTGCATGTTGTTTGAGAGTGTCTTCTTGAAATGTATGCTAGAGGACATTCGACTACAGCTAGCATCGGCCAGTTTCGATGATATGCGCACCCTGGCCAAGAGTGCCGCCCAGCTCTTGCAAGCGAGAGGACAACCAGCAGCTGCTATTGCCTCAAACATCATGGACCAGAACCACGTTGATGATTGTCCACCGCATAACCTAAGGTCAAGGGCCACGACGAAACCGAAATCAGCGACTCCGGCCACAAAGTCGCAAGATAAAGAAGTATGTTACTACCATCTACGATTTGGCAATGCAGCCAGTAGTTGTTTCAACGGCCGGCAAACAGGCCTTTTATACCTCAATGACGATAACTCCGCTACGAGATTTCATGTCGACACAAGGGCAGCGGTCAGTGTGTTCCCCGTCTCTCACCAGGACAACAACAATGGCTCCCGTACGCCTTCTCTTGTAGCTGCCAACGGATCGACTCTCGCAACATACGGGACCAGAACGATGTCGCTATGTTTAGCGAACCATCACTACACATGGCCCTTCATTCTGGCCGATGTGAAGACACCGCTACTTGGAGCTGATTTCTTTCAGGCGAATGGATTGATGGTTGATCTCAAACGCCGACGTTTGGTAATTGCAACTTCGTTCACAAGTGCTACACTCAAACATTAGAACCAGCCGGCACTCAGTCTACATCACATCGCCTCGGACAATCCCTTTAAGGGGATACTAGACGAGTTTTTCCTGCTATCACTCGTCCATAGTTTTCAAGCCCTTCAGTTCGTCACGGAGTGAAACATTTCATTCCAACAACAGGCCCTCCTGTTCACGCCAGAGCCCGCGGGTTGCCACCAGATAAACTTGCGGTTGCTAAGGAAGAATTCAGAAAGATGGAGAAAATGTGAATCATACGACGATCAGACAGCCCATGGTCATCTCCCTTACACATGGTGCCGAAAGACTCTGGTGGTTGGAGGCCCTGCGGAGATTGAACGATGTCACGATATCCGACCGATATCCGGTACCACACATTCAAGACTTCTCCTCGCAACTTGCAGGCGCTACTATCTTTTCGAAGATCGACCTGGTGCATGGTTACCATCAGATTCCTTTGGCCCCAGAGGACATCAGTAAGACCGCCGTTATCACGCCTTTTGGGCAATTTGAGTTTCTGCGGACCCCTTTCGGCCTCAAGAATGCAGCACAAGCTTT
The DNA here is from genome assembly GCA_020002185.1 of Paraescarpia echinospica. Classification (NCBI taxonomy): domain Eukaryota; kingdom Metazoa; phylum Annelida; class Polychaeta; order Sabellida; family Siboglinidae; genus Paraescarpia; species Paraescarpia echinospica. Next base: position 26,549,371 of record CM034533.1, read on the forward strand.
CCAACGACTTATGGACACTGTCTGCAGCGGACTCGAGTTTGTTTTTGTCTACTTGGATAATATCCTGGTTGGCAGTGCAACCGTAGATCAACACAAAGACCATCTACGAAAAGTTTTCCACCGCATAACCTCTCACGGTTTAGTGGTCAATGTAAGCAAATGCCAATTTGGAACAGACACTATCGATTATCTGGGCCATCGAATCACAAATCAAGGGGCCGTCCCCCTCCCCGCTAAGGTGGAAGCTATTCTGACCTTTACACGGCCTACAACTGTCAAGAGACTCCAACAGTTTGCTGGTATGTTGAATTTCTATCACCGCTTCGTCCCAAACGCGGCTCATATCATGCGTCCGATTTATGATGCGTTGGCAGGCAAACCCACCACATTGGAGTGGACAAAGGACATCGAGCAAGCATTTACGGCCGCCAAGGAGGCTCTGGCGCAGGCCACGCTCGTACACACACATGCCGATGCACCCACAGCCCTGACAGTGGATGCACCAGGAGCAGCAGTTGGCGCTGTCCTAGAGCAAAAACATCGGTTCCTGGAAACCGGTATCGTTTTTCAGTCGCAAGCTTCGACCTCCGGAACAAAAGTACAGTGCGTTCGACCGTGAACTATTGACTGCCTACTTGGCTATTCGACACTTTCGATAATTCCTGGAAGGTCGCGCATTTACGCTTTTCACAGACTACAAGCCTTTGGTTTTCGTCATCTCCAAAGCAAGCTATCCGTGGTCTCCGAGGCAACAGAGACAGTTGGCCTACATCTCAGAATTCACCACAGATGTTCGCCACATCGAGGGCAACAGCAATACGGTTGCAGACACTTTATCCAGAGCTGGAATCTCGTCAATCACCTCACCACATCCTGGGGTTGACTACAAAGCCATGGCAGCAGCTCAGGGAGCTGACGAAGTGATTACCTCCGTCCGCACAGCCACCACTGGCCTCGTAATCCGTGTCATTCCACTTGACCCGAGCGGTGAATCCATCTGTTGTGATATCTCCACCGGATGACCCAGGCCTCTCGTCCCTGACACCAGCCAGCGTACAGTTCGATGCTGTCCATGGCCTCTCTCACCCGTCCATCCGAGCAATCAAGAAGATGGTCGCGGACAAGTTTGTATGGACAGGTCTTAAGAAGCAGGTCGGCATGCCTCCGTTGTCAGGCGGCCAAAGTGCATCGACACACCACGGCCCCCTTGGGCCAATACGTGCCAACGACCCGCCGTTTCGATCACATCCACGTCGACCTCGTGGGTCCTCTTCCGCCTTCGCAAGGTTGTCGCTATCTGTCACCGTGGTAGACAGGTTCACCAGGTGGCCAGAAGCCATTTCACCGGTCGATGCGCAGACAACGACGTGTGCGAAGGCCCTTGCAGTACACTGGATTGCTCGATTTGGGGTTCCAACAGAACTGACTTCAGACCGAGGGTCGCAGTTCACTTCAGAATTGTGGGCGGCATTGTCACAGCTCTGTGGTACCCGTCTGCATTTGACAACCGCGTACCATCCTCAGACCAATGGACTAATGGAAAGGTTTCACCGTCATCTCAAATCTGCTCACATAGCCCGCCTCAACAGCACTAACTGGATCGATCAACTGCCATGGGTCCTGCTTGGTATTCGCACTGCAAAGAGGATCTGGAATGTTTATCAGCTGAGATGGTTTACGGAGCCCCACTAACTGTTCCATGTGATTTCTTACCACGTGACCAAGGAACACAGGAGGTAACGCACTTCCTTCCACGAGTCCGTGAGACAGTTCGCGGGCTGGCGCCTCGACCTCCAATTCCGCATGGTATAAGACAGTCATCTGTGCCATCTCCACTAGCGACCAGTAGTTACGTTTTTGTTCGTCGAGACAGCCACCGCCATCCTCTGACGCGACCATACGAGGGGCCTTACAAGGTCTTAGCACACGGCGAGAAGACGTTCCTTCTCGATTTCGGCAATCGACATGACAGAGTTGCCATCGATCCTCTCAAGCCTGCGTTTCTCGATCCGGTGAAACCGGTTGAGGCAGCCAAGCGACCTCCTCGTGGACGTCCTGTGGCCGTTTTGCCTACCGCAGTGACAGCACAGGATCCTGCTACCAACCAAACGAGATCGGGACGTCAAGTCAGACTTCCAGAACGATACATTCAGAACGCTCTAGTGCGATATGTCTGCAAGTCTTGCAACCCCTTTGTCGGGTGCTGGAGGGGTCATGTAGCGGCTGAGACATTCAGCCTTTCTAATACTATATGGCGCACCCTTGATATGGTCGATGAACTTCCGGTATCCGGTTTGGATGTTCCTTGAGTTTGATGTTCTTTGATCGAAATAAAGTTGTGCAGCTGTATACATTCGTATACGCTTTAGAATGATGTCGTGCAGATATGACGCGTTACTGCCTAAATGCTGACGAGTGCTATATAGGCGGACAAGATGTATGAATAGATAATGGAATATCGTATAGGTATTGTGTCATGATGTTAATATAAATAGGTCAGACTGCAACTTTAATTAAACTATATGCGTATGACGTACTGCGTGATAGATGCCGTAACAATAATATAGACCTACTACAGGCCTATGACAGCGACCACTCTTCCACCACGTTCGTGTTGTTATTTCTAAAGTAAGACCCTGAAGCTACGACCGCACGCAGCGTAGTGCCTGCAAATCGGCGTCTTTGGCGACTGATTGCGTATGTGACATTTAGGACGTTTCTGGCAGTCGCTAGATCGCTGATTGACTCAATATCTGCACTTCGAGACAATCACTTCTTACGCTCGTGAATGCAGAGCTTCATCCGCTTATGCCACAGAAGCGAAATTGTAATCATTTTCTACGTCCATCCTAGCTTAAGCCGGACTTTCCTTCCTGATAACAAAGAAAGTTATGGATTGCAGTTCTATCTCTGAACTGACCGCATGACGCCGGGTGCAACCTTTGCTTTTGTGACATCAAAAGTACAAGCAAATCTGACAATCGCGGTCACGTGTTTCCATTGACGCCGGATGCAACCATGTCAATTGGCACTTTCCGAGTTTATTAACTCCGCGTTACAGATGGTAAATACAGCCACCGAGTTCGTATTACAATTTGATTTCATTAGTTGATATCCTAGCCTGCGAATACCTAATGGATAAGTCAATGCAAGGGAGAAACAGGTGCAGATAATATACTGGCGCCAGCGTACTTGTGGTGCTTTGCAAGAGCGGCCTATGCATGAACCAAAATTGCGCTAATGTAGTGACAAGTACACCCGCTGTGGTCAAATTACAGAGCGGTGTCGTCATTTAGAGCTGATGGATAATTCATCAAATATGTGGTGCAACGGATATCGCTAATATTGCGACTCAGGTCGAGAATGCTCGCTCCGACTATAAAGACGATTCGTAACGTTTGGTTCCAGTACGGTGAATTAAGTTGTATTCATACACGATGGATGGTAAGTGTTGCACTGACATTTACTGTAGATTTCCGATGGAATTACTCTTCGTCTGGATTTTTAACGTTACAAAATCGTGAATTGTAAGCAAGGAAAACATTTTCAAGATGGCAACATAACAAAGCACAATTACGCAGTGTCTTCTTTAGGGTGTTGCCATGAACGCTACATACAAAGAACTCCAAGCCAATGGTACTGATATCATAGCAACGAACCAATAGCTAATATATCGCAGTGACTGTTTTATGATCGGTGTTGATAAGAGAAAACACAAAACAGCCAATGACGCTTATCCCTATGTTGCTGGCATGTCGCGAGAATGCCCGCGCCAACCCGTAAACGAGAGACTGAGACAACCTAGTGATATCAACCGATCTCAAAAAATACGCGACTGCCACAGATTTGTAAGAGGTACGAACACACACTGATTCGCGGATAGAGTGACAGGTTTGCTCCACGCACATGTTTAAGTCTCAAATACAATGGCACCCCACGTATCACTGTGGCAGCTAGCAAAATATATACTGGCCCTGTGGTTGGTGATGGAGACCGTTCCTCCAACAGGAGCGAAGAGATTCAACTTGGGAGTGCTACTGCCGTACTCAAGACAATCGAGCGTTGGGACGAAAGCGGCTGGTGCAATCGCAGTTGCGTTGGAAGATGTAAACGCGGACAGGTCGTTGACAGCCCTCAGGGCCGGCGGACACACCCTGACGTTCGCCTGGCGGGACACGCAGTGCGACGAGGCAGTGGGACTGCAGATGCTCGTGGATTTGTGGTCTGCGAAGGGAAGAGGAGACACCCACGTGGACGCATTTATAGGTAAGCGAAACCGGTTGTTGTTTTGAAGAAGAATAGTGCGGCAATATTGGGTCCATGATAATGTGTGTGTGCGTGTGTGCGTGTGTGCGTGTGTGCGTGTGTGCGTGTGTGCGTGTGTGCGCGTGTGCGCGTGTGCGTGTGCGCGTGCGCGTGCGCGCGTGCGAGTGCGCGTGGGTGCGTGCGTAAGTGCGTGCGTAAGTGCGTAAGTGCGAGCGAGCGAGCGAGGGGGAGGAAAAAAGGAAGGGAGTGAGTGAGTGAGTGAGTGAGTGTGTGTGCGTGCGTGCGTGCGTGCGTGTGTGTGTGTGTGTGTGTGCGTGCGTGCGTGTGTGTGTGTGTGTGTGTGTGTGTGTGTGTGTGTGTGTGTGTGTGTGTGTGTGTGTGTGTGTGTGTGTGTGTGTGTGTGTGTGTGTGTGTGTGTGTGTGTGTGTGTGTGTGTGTGTGTGTGTGTGTGTGTGTGGATGTACATGTGTGTGTGTGTTTATGTGTGGACGTGCATGTGTGCGTACGTTTGAGCTTCTGCGTTCGTACTTGCCCACGGGTGTGCTTACGTGGGAACGTGTCAGAAAAACTGTAATAAAAGAACAAATGTTGGCCGCTGATGTTTCGAAGTATGTTGGAAACTAACATTTGTGTGGACGTGCATGTGTGCGTACGTTTGAGCTTCTGCGTTCGTACTTGCCCACGGGTGTGCTTACGTGGGAACGTGTCAGAAAAACTGTAATAAAAGAACAAATGTTGGCCGCTGATGTTTCGAAGTATGTTGGAAACTAACATTTGTCTTCATACGTCCCCAATGTTTCTCATTGTTATATCCAGTTCTCCATGCTCTAATTTCACAATCTTCACATTTAGCGTGTCGACGAATGTAAATAATAATAATATAAAAATGATCATAAAAGTGAATTCTTTGTTGCCAGTTTCCTCGGAATCCCGAGATCAGTGTCGCAACAAAAAGATTATACATTCTTGTGGTCGGTGTACAATGCACAGAAGCAAAAGAGATTAGGCAATATTAAAACAGATAAGTTTTTAGATGAAGATTTTTTATGACGGTTTTAAGATAACTATATAGAATGGTCTATCATTACTTCTTTCGTGGTTACGATCTGAAAAAAGGTTATGTTGCTACTCACCACCCGTCGATTCAAAAGACAGCGACATTTATTAAGTGTTTCTATTTATTATTTCGATATTTTGATAGTTTTATGAAGTTAAGGTGTATACAATTATGCATGTTCCTTTTTTAAGAGAAAACGTTACGTGTGTGTTTCTAGTAATGTTGTCATTTGTGTGTGTGTGTGCGTGCGTGTGTGTGTGTGTGTGTGTGCGTGTGCGTGTGCGTGCGCGTGCGCGTGCGCGTGCGCGTGCGTCTGTGTGTGTGCGTGTGCGTGTGCGTGTGGGTGTGTGTGTATGTGTGTGTGTGTGTCGGTGGATGGGTCGGTGGGGTGTGTGTGTGTTTAACAGTAGTACAGTAGGCATCCTGCAGTCTCGTAAGACTATGGATCTGTGCTCTGGTGTCGAAGATCAGTTTTTGGCTGGACACATCTGTTGTGGCTGTAGAGGCCATTTCCTGAGTGGCAGTCTTTATTGCATATGCTGCATTTGAAGGCGCTCTCGGCTCTGTTCTCAGCCTGGGTGTTTTTGTGGGGTTGCGTTTTTCTTCTGCTAGCCTGCGGAGAGTATCCTCTCCTCTTTTGAGACCCCTGTTTAGTTCCTTCCTCCATGTGGATCGGTCTCCAGCAAGATCCTCCCAATTTTCAACATCTGTGTCTAGTGCCTTCAAGGCCCTCTTGCATACGTCCTTGAAGCGCAGTTGGGGACGTCCTGTAGCTCTCTTTCCAGTGGCCAGCTCTTCGTAGAGGATGTCTTTTGGAAGTATGTTGATTTCTGATGAGAGGTTGTCGGCAATGGTGGACCCGAGGTAGGTGAAGAGGTGGACGACCTCTAGCTCATAATTGTTTATGGTGATGGCTGGGGAAGTGATCACATCCTGACCCATGATGTTAGTCTTTCTCAAGCTGATTGTCAGTCCGAAATTCATGCTTGCCTTTGCAAAGCGGTTCATGAGGTTTTGTAGATCGTCCTCGGTATGCGTGATGACTGCTGCATCATCCGCAAACAGAAAGTCTCTGACGAGGGCCAGGTGCACCTTGGTCTTCGCTTTTAGGCGAGACAAGTTGAATAGTTTTCAGTTAGATCTTGTGTGCATGTACACTCCCTCTGTCGAAGATCCAAAGGCGTGCTTCAACATAAGGGCAAAGAATATCCCAAAGAGGATTGGGGCGAGGACGCATCCCTGTTTGACGCTACTGTAACGTTAAAAGTCTCGGAAGTAGAACCGTCAGACATGATTGTACCTCTCATATAATCGAGAAATTGCCTGATTATGCTGCAGAGCTTTGGGGGGTATCATATCTTCGGTAGGGTCTTGAGCAGACCATCTCTGCTCACAAAGTCAAAGGCTTTGGTAAGATCGATGAAGGCAATGTACAGCGGCTTCTTCTGTTCCCTGCATTTCTCCTGTAACTGTCGAAGCGAAAAGATCATGTCACTAGTTGATATATTTGCTCTGAAGCCACACTGGGATTCGGGGTAGACTCTGTTAGCGAGTATGTGTAGTCTGTTCAGGATGACACCAGCAAACAACTCGCCAACTATCTCAGGAGTGAATTGCCTCTGTAATTGTTAAAATCACTCCTGTCTCCTTTGTTCTTGTATAGCGTGACGATGTTGGCATCCCTCATGTCTTGCGGCATGGCCCCTTCACTCCAGCACTGACAAAGAAGTACGTATATGGGTTCGAGTAGAGTGCGTTTGCCGCACTTGATGATTTCGGGTGGAATTCCATCGCTTCCAGGTGCTTTTCCACTGGAGAGGTTGTCAATAGCCTTGCTGAGTTCGTCGATGGTTGGTTCCTCGTCAAGCTCTGTTAGAATGGGCAGACATTCTATGCCATCCATGGCTGAGCTGGTGACAGGATTCTCTCTGGAGTATAGTTCTGAGTAGTACTCTACCCATCTCTCCATTAGCTTTTTTCTGTCATGGATGGGCTCGCTTGTGGAGGACCTCGGGGGGCTGTCTTGCTCTGAGTAGGACCTGTGGCTTTCTTGATGCTGTCATACATGGCCCCAGTATTGCCTGTATCAGCTGACCTCTGGATGTCCTTGCATATCTGGCGCCAGTATTCGTTCGCACAGCGCCTAGCAGTCTGCTGGACTTTGCTTCTGGCTGTTCGGAGGACCTGGAGGGTTACTTGGCTGGGTGAACGCTTGTGTTCTTCAAGGGCTGCACGCTTGGCCTCGATAACTGGATTCATCACACTGCAGTTAGCCTCGAACCAATAATTTGTCTTCCGTGACTTCTTCTGTCCAAATACTGTGATGGCAGCATTTTATACTGTGTCGCGTACATGGTCCCATGTCTGAGTGGCAGGGTCAAGTGGTAGACTGTTGTTCAATGCATCCTCCAGTACCTCTCTAAACAGGGCTGCCTATTCGGGATGTGTTGTCTTGCTCACATGTATATATATATATATATATATATATATATATATATATATATGTATATATATATATTTATATATATATATATACATGTGAGCAAGAAATATATATATATATATATACGAGAACGCACACGCGCACGCGCGCACACACACATGCGATGCATTTATCCACGTAACGTAATTACTATTATTTATGTACAGTATTTGTAATAATAAACGTAGCTGAGTATTTGTTACGAAATGTTATTAATGGCGTCTATATCGTTTTAAGAGATGTACGAATCAAATTAATGTTTGTAAGATAATTCTTCGTAGCTGCTGTCATTACTGGCTTTGATATTTATACGTATTCTTCATAGTAATCTTTTTTATAACAATACGCTCTCTCTCGAATCAGTTTTGAAGTTTCTTCTCCCGGGTGTTGTGGTCCACTCGCCTCAGTCTGTGTTCATTGGCTTCCTTGGTTCATTGGCTTCTGATTTATCTATTGTTAAAGTATTTCAAAAAGGTAGTTATTTGTGGTTGTGAAATTGCTAGGTGTTTGCTGTTGCTGGCGACCCACTCTCCAAAGGAATCCACTGTGAATCTATGTTTTGTTTACCTGAAAGTAGTTTGTTTGCTATACGTGGCGATTGCAGAAATGAAATGGCCAACGGAAGCAAGTTTAAGATTTAACAATATTTAAAAAACGCCATTCCAGGCAAACACCCCAGATTGTCTTTGGCCTACAGAGATTCAAACGTTTTCAAACTTTCTTTCCTTGTGGAAAGTATGTAATGGTGATAACTGATAACTGTTGTCCGTGGTTTGTTACTCTATCAACGGTTATTTGTGGCACTTGCTACTGCATAAAAGTTATAACGTCAGACATTCCGTCATTTCAGGGCCGGCTTGTAACGTGATCTGTGACGCAGGCGCCCTCGTGAGTTCCGGTTGGGGTATTCCTATGATAAGCTTTGGCTGCACCCAGTCAACGCTGTCGCTCAAGGACAAGTACACGACGTTCGCTCGCTCGCAGGCGTCCCGCGCAAGCATCGGGCCCATCGTTGGTGCCACCATGCGCTACTTCCAGTGGGACCGGATCACGATAGTCAGCACTACAAACAGAGAGTGGGATTCAACGACTGACCATATAGAGGTACTGGCTCGAGTGGCGGTGGTGGTGGCGGTGGCGGTGGCGGTGGTTGTGGCGGTAGTGGTGGTGGCAGTGCTGCTGGTGGTGTTGATTGTGATGGTGGTGGTGGTGGTGGTAGTGGTGTTTTTGTTGTTGGTTTTGTTTGTGGTAGTGGTGGTGGTGGTGGTGGCGTTGATTGTAGTAGTGGTGTTGGTGGTGCTGGTGGTGTTGGCGGTGCTGGTGGTGTTGGTGGTGTTGGTGGTGTTGGTGGTGGAAGTGGTGGAAGTGGTGGTGGTGATATTGGTCGTGGTGGTCGTGGTGGTAGTGGTCGTTTTGGAGTTGATTGTGGTGGTGGTGGTGGCGTTGATTGTGGTGTTGTCGGTGTTGTCGGTGTTGTCGGTGTTGTCGGTGTTGTCGGTGTTGTCGGTGGTGGTGGTGGTGGCGGTGACATTGATTGTGGTTGTGGTGGTAATGATGGTGGTGGTGGTAGTGGTGGTGTTGGTGGTGATGTTGGTGATGGTGGTGGTGGTTATGGTGGTGATGGTTGTAGTGGTGGTAGTGGTGGTGGTGGTTGTTGTGATTGTTATGGTAGTTGTGGTGGTATATGACTCGTAATAAAATAATGGCTTCCGTGTGTATTTGCTATCTAGGTGTTTTCCGTAGGATGGCTATCTTGTTAAATGCTAACCCATGTTCGTGTACGAAACACTGGAACATAATATATAATATTATGGTAAATATTATATTCTGCCCTCGCTGTGTTCTACAGTTCGATCTCCTCCATCAAGGTCTAAACGTCCATAGTACTGTATTCTTCCCGCACACTGAAAAACATTCCGAACTCTTGAACGAAATGCTGCAAACCTCGCGAGGTAAGTTTGCATTACACATGTTCTTTGCAGATTACCGTGTGTTCTGGCGCATGGTGCTGTTTGGTAGTTTGTAAATTAGATGGCATGATTGCTTGTATGTCCGGCAGTCATTTCTGTCACCCGGACTGCATAGCATTCACGAGTCTAATTTACAGACAGTCACTCATGCCTCTTCTGCCGCAAGTCTCTCGGGAGAATATTATTTTACCAAGACATTAGTAATTCATAATGTCCGTTATCTCATCGCTTTACGAGTCTTACTGCTTGAATAAAATGTTATTAAATATTATGGATATCACATCACACTATGGAGCTTTTCCATGTTGAAAAAAGTAAAAAAGGTAAGTTCTGATATAGCGCAGTATCCAGTCACCAGGACAACTCAAAGCGCTTTATAGTGGATAAAATACTATTATATCTTTTAATTTCAGATCAAAATATTATCAAACATCGGCAAGCCAGTGAACTTCACCGAATTGAGGTTTCATCAACAAATTTTTAAAAGGAGGCTGAATATTCCTAGTTTTTCATTTATTAGTTACTATGATGTTCTTAAGACGATAATAAATAGGTGTATGTTGAAGGTGTTCTGCCCGCCAAATCGTGATTAGTTGACAGCAATATCAATTGATGTTCAACGGCTTCCCATTTCCCCACGTACAACACAGCAGACCTCTCGTTACACATTACTACGCTGGCTACTTCCGGGTACAGGGATGGTCTGCCTGCCTTTCGTTTTTTTTTACCAACGTGTCTTATGCAGTGTTCCTGATATGCGCCGACAACGCGGTCACGGCCAGCTTCTTGAAACAAGCATTCAAAGCGGGACTCTTCAATGGAGAATTCGTCTTCATCACGATTGACATGCATAAGGACGTAAAGATCGACACATTGTTCCATGAAAACGAAGATATTATGTGGTTCGCTAACGAAGGTGTGTTTTTAGTGATGTTGGTTGTTTTGTCGATGTTGTTACATATTATATTAATGACGAAAATGTGTAGATGCTTGTAGTGAGAAATATATATGTACCCATCTTCAATACTGGAGAACGTTTGTTTACGGTGTCCGCTTTCCTTACACAATTCATACACGAATACACACATATTATAACTTTAGGGCCAGTGGTCACATTGATATGAACACTGCACACGTGAAAACTTGAAAAATAGCAATTTACATTGTAATCTCTCTTCTCATTGGTATAGACAATTAAAATTAAGTAAGTTGCGGTTTCCACCGCGATATATCATCCTATCAAAACAAACCTTCTCCAGTTTTTCCAAACAATAATTGTGCTCAGCACACAAAAACAAATTTCATTACCATAAGTTTTATTAGGAAACATATTTTGGGTATTTTCTTGCACTTATATTTTGTGAGGCTTAACGTACTGATTGACGTAAATGCCTACGCCAATCTGACCCTCGCTATCCTCCTGGATGTCAAACCCCTCCATTTTGTCCTGTTTAGAGCACACCACTTTGCTGTTAACAGCAGGAGTCCAGTGTCCTGTCTAACTTGGTCACTCCATCTTTTCGGTGGTCTTCCTAATTTTCTCTGTTTTTGTAAATCTTCCTTGAAACCTATTTTATGAAGTTGTTTGGCGTACGGCAAACATATCCGAACCACCGAATTACCATTTGGTGAGACTAATGTCCCTAACCTATGGTTCAGTATTGAAGACATCCATCTATGCATTGTTATGCCATTCCAGGAATATTGGACATACGATTGGAGCTGGAGCACAGCCGCGAGTGGGAGAAGTCATTCCTGAAGCGAGTGACGGACAGTTTGGCCGCACCGCCCTTCTACGTCAACGTCACTGATAACGTCGAGGTAACGGTCTAAGCAATACCTTGGGCTGTCCATTAATAACGTGTGGATAGAGGGTGATGGTATGGATGGATGGCTACGTGCGATGGATGTCTCAATGTTTATAATTTATTACTGAAAAAAACCCAGATATATTTGAGTTGAAAGGTCGCGCCTAACTGGCTGCACCGAATGTAGTCTCTGGAGCATCGCTGATTTTTGCCAATTTTAGGGAGTTTACACCGTCACCAATTTACCTATAGTTTTATTAACATACCAGGCATTCGTCTGACTGCTTTTTACGGCAAGTGTTTGCGTCTTTTCATGATTTGATGACTTTTTAAGTTTGCTGTTTGCACCTGTGTGACACTACCATGCTGGTGCGGTCATGCACAACCACTGCTGTTTACAAATCAAGTGTGGTCAAGTCAAGCATGACGACATTCACTGCAGAATGCCTGCATTGTTTCCGCCCCTGCAGAGACACCCGTCTCAACAATTCTGCCTGGAGAGCAGCATGTAATGCAGGGGTGGCACTCCACCGACCCACCCACCGGGGCTGCCGTGGGGGTGCCCACAAGCAACGGCATATACCGGTAATTACAACAACACGACCGGTAACCTTTACCAAGCCGAACAGTACGACCAGACCATCGACGGTCAACTTGTCTGCTGCATTCTCAACACGCAACCTAATCCGCGTCACGACGAATGGTGCGACTAGACCATCGACGATCAACTTGTCTGCTGCACTCCTGAACGCTCGATCTGTCCGAAATAAAGCCACCACCATTAATGAATTGGTAACAGATCATGATATTGATATACTTGCGATTACCGAGACTTGGTTGAAGAAGTCTAGCGACAAACCAATAATTGCGGAATTAACCATCTTGGTGTGGCCATCTTACACAGAAACACATTATCGTCCAAGCTGATTCCTTCATCGAACTATGTTTCATTTGAACTGATGGGCTTGCAGCTCACTGGTGACTTTTCCAGGAAATTTAACTTGTACACGTTATACCGGCCACCGGCGTCTACAGAGACTGTGTTTTACAAGGAACTTGAGCAGCTTTTTACAGAGTTGTCATTATGTGTGATTCCTTCCTGCATTGTCGGTGATTTTAACATCAAATATGACGTGGAAACTGAAAAACGACCACTACTTGAGCTACTCAATTCTTTCAACCTTGTCCAGCACGTCAGTGAAGCTACACATTCAGCTGGTCACACACAGGATTTCGTAATTACGCACAATGACGATAATCTTGTCACCGCAGTGAAAGTCGTTCCATAATCAATATCTGATCATCACGTCGTGCGCTGTATCATTGATGCCAGTAGACCACCCAAGACATCAACAGTAATACTCAAACGTAACTACCGCTCGTTTGACGCTGACACATTCAACCACGACGTAAGAACAACGTGTGATTTGCTAGCCGCTGCTGCATTAACATCAAACGCTGTGGAACTTGTATCACGCTACAACACTGACTTAATGAAAGTCATAGACAAGCACGTGCCTGTGCGCCCGACTATCCTCCGAGGCCACAAACCCAATCCGTGGTATAACAGTGACATTGACGATGCGAGAAGACAACGGCGTAAAATGGAGTTGCTGTGGAGGCGTTCGAAACTGGAAGTTCATCGCCAAATGTTTGTTGCTGCACGCGATGAGTGCAATAACATTATATCTCTCACAAAGACGAAGTACTACCAGGACAAGTTGCTAAATGCTGACAACAAGAACCTCTTTAAAATCGTCAGTTCTCTCAGTGGAAAGCCACCGCTTGCGTACCCAGAACATACCTGCACATTTGATTGCTGCAATGCATTTTCCTTCTATTTTGAAACTAAGGTTGCCGGAATTCGAAATGAGTTACACGTTGCCCGACAGCGCATCACGCCGCCGCACGAACCGCGTTGCTACGTGACGCCGGTTGACAGTTTCACACCAACAACAGTTTGTGAAGTAACATCTATCATCAGAGCGAAGTGTAAAACACTTGATCCTCTGTCCTCTGATCATATAAAGCAAAACATTGACACACTTGCTATCACTGCTGCCAGTATAACAAACGCGTGCCTAACGGAAGGAGAAATGCCGCTTGATTTGAAGCGTGCTCTTGTGCACCCATTATTAAAGAAACAGTCTCTGTGCAAAGACACGATAAGCAACTACCGTCCAGTCAGCCATCTATCGCAACTCTCAAAGATAATTGAAAAGGTGGTGGCCACCAGATTGACCACTCACTTGGTCAATCAAGCACTGACTGATCCTCTTCAGTCTGCATACAAACGACACCATTCAACGGAGACCGCCCTACTTTGTGTGGTAAACGAAATAAGGACGGCCCTTGACCGTAGACAAGGCACTGTCGTCATGTTCATTGACCTAAGCGCTGCGTTCGATACGATCGACCACACAATACTTCTCAATCGTCTACAACGGCGCTACGGCCTCGCCGGAGTTGTATTACGTTGGGTTGAGTCGTACCTTTGTGATCGCAGGCAAAGTGTTGTTGTCGGTAGCGCAACTTCAAGAGAAACGTCTCTGCACATTGGTGTACTGCAGGGATCAGTGTTAGGTCCACTGCTGTTTTCTTTATAGATCGGTGACATCATTCGTAACCATAATTTGAAGTATCACCATTATGCCGATGACTTACAATTGTTATGTCATTTTGACTTGAAT
>CM034533.1:26568643-26572117 GCA_020002185.1 Paraescarpia echinospica
GTGTATGTGTGTGTATGTGTATATGTCGGTGTGTGTGTGTGTGTGCGTGTGTGTCTGAGTGTGTGTGTGTGTGTCTATGTGTGTATATGTGTGTGTGTGTGTGTGTGTGTGTGTGTGCGTGTGCGTGTGCGTGTGCGTGTGCGTGTGTATGTGTGCGAGTGTGTCCGTGTGTCCGGTGCGTACGTGCGTGCATAGTGCGATCTCAACATTGTATGTATATTGTTGTATTGGAATGAAATGTTAGATTTCAAAAAAATATTGTTGGTTACGATGTGTGTGTGCGTGCGTGTTTGCGCGCGTGCGTGCATAAGTGCGTGTGTGTGAAATCAGTTAAATAACGCCCGCTTAATACGTTTTCTCAGAGTTATCTTACCTGATGTTTGTTTCGTCATTAGGTTAGCGAGGCGATCTCGACGTTCGAAGCGATTCCAACCGAAGGGTTGACACACGTTGCGCGCTACCGGGGAGAAATCGTTGAAGTGAAAATGATCGATGAACTGCACTTCGTTGTCACCAAAGAGATCATCAGGGAAATGACAGAGGTCAGTTAAATTTGCAACAGGATAAATGCAATTAACAAATTATAGTATTACTAGCTGAGTTACCCGAAGTTGCCCGGGAAAAAAAGCAGTCATATACATCCTCAAATCATTTGCACTGAAATTCAAAAAACTATTAACATAGTTATGAACACTGATAGTAGACCAAACCTCAAAATGTTTATGCTCAACACATGAGTTTCAGACACCCCAAACCCATCCCACATGTTTCCAGCCTACCCGTATTAATAAACTGTAACTGGTCACTGGCCTAGTTATTAGGACAACCAGAAATCGCACGCGCTCACCCGTGTAACTGACGTAACCAGCAACAGGCAGCTGGGTTATGCGTCCGGGGTTATGTAACGTTAATAACATAACAACCAATACATTTGTCTGCATACACCTAGTGACACTTTTGTACATGGAATAATAATTACCTGTGCAATGATATAGCAAAACATTAAATTCCGTGGTTGGAACTCCACGGAATTGTTGCAGAGTGTTGTTTGCCAGAAGAAGCACGCGCTCACGGGGCTGACGCGGGGAAATGCTTACGTTACCAGCGACAGGTGGACCAGGTGCATGTTAAGCGCTGAGGATTTTCAAACGTCAATAACTTAAAAGCTATTCTAAATTTATGCATACTTTTTGCGACATATTTGTAGATGGCATACTTATGTTTACGATGATATAGGAAAAAAAAAATTCGCGGCTGGAACTCCACGTACAGCTTTTTGAAATATTGAATCTCCCAAGTTCTCCACCCCGGACGAATTTCGAAAATGTCTAAATCTGCGAACCATCTCAATAGACCCAGTAGATTACAAGCAAAATTTCAGCCCGATACATGCAAAACTGACGGAGATGTGGGTGCACATACAAACAGACAACGAACGTTTTATAATATAGATTTGCGTGTCTTTGCTAACGTTTGCTGATACACTACTGCTGCACCCGCTGCCGGTGCCACTGCCGCTGCCGCTGCTGCTGCCGCTACTGCTAAAAGGCGGATACACAGAGCGTAGTTTAGGAGGGGCCCCAAAACTCCACCCGATGCACGCAAAAAATCCACTGGCGGCTGAACCAAATTGATATTGGATGGGTTGAGCTGAAGCTCCAGCACGACATCGTTGTCGAATTGTGACATCGGAAGACTGGGGGAGATGGGATAGGTGCTGTTGAAGATGTTTTTCCGGAGCTTCAGCTCCACTCAGCTGACCACCAGTCCGTCGTCGCGCTGCCGGATCATCGCAACGCATCGCATCGCATCGCATCGCATCGCATCGCGTCGCGTCGCATCGCATCGCATCGAATCGAATCGCATCGAAAGAAAGGGGGGTGCTGTTGAAGAGAAATATGTTCTCGATGACGTTCATAATTTCCGAAAGCCTAGGGAGGACACTTAACTCGGGGTGCATTCAACAGGTTTAGGGGGCACACCATTCTAGAGCAGTCATAGTGCGACCAAATTCCAAAAGTCTAGGGGGGCACGTGCCCGGCTTGCCCCATGTATCCGCGTACACTCTACTACTACTAGACCCAATGATTATAAGAAGACTATTAATAATATGAATGAACTACCGCTTCACTTTCAAACATCTTCTTCATAGTCGTCTTTATTTGTAACATCAACACCATCCAAATCATGATCGTCGTTGTCATTATTAATGCCATCATCGTCATCGTTATGGCACTACCTTCGTCGGTTACTTCAACATACTTATTAATTTCAGCATCATGATCAACACAATCATGATAGTCATCATTATTATCATAAAATATATCGTCATCGTTGTCACCCCAGCCAACTACTTGCCGTAATCTCTGCTTCCATAGTTATTGTCATGGCCATCATTGTGTTCGGATGTATTAATGGAGTGCAGTAGTGCAGTGGTTGAAAGCATCGGACTCTAAATCGAGAGAACCATGATTCGAATCATTTGCTGCCATTTTGAACCTTGGATATGCTCGTTCACTCTACGTTGCTCCAGTTTATGCAGCTTTATGCATGAGTACCATAGCTATAGGCAGTGGCGAACATATGTGTGCGAATAGTCTTCGTGCAATAAATACAGCGTGACTGAACGCTTCTCAGAGAAATCTAGATTAGTAAGTAATTTGTTTCCAATAACAACCAAGAAAAGATATTATTCGGTTGAACAGATCTGTCAGGGAGTAAAGTGTAGAGTGTTTTGTGAAGTCGCAAGGACTGGATACTGCGCTATGTAAGAACTGTCCTTGTATTAGCCACCTTCCCTTGATGCAGGTGATGGGCGTCAGACATGGTAATATGAACAAGTTCATCGGCGCCTGTGTAGAGCCGAGCCATACAAGTCTAGTGGCGCTCTTCTGTAGCAAAGGTTCTCTCGGAGACGTGCTGGCCAACGACAACATTCGACTCGACAATATGTTCAAAGTATCCTTCGTGTCCGACATAACAAATGTACGTGGTTCATAACGACGTGTTTTGTTTCAACAAAAACATTAATATATTTAATTAGGGACACCGTGTGGCATGCTTTCGTCTATATGTTTTATTTAGGAGGGGTGACTTGCAATATATTGTAGCTTCTTACAAACTAATAGCATTAGCTATTCCAAGGGGTTTATATCGCGACTATGTACGTTGGAAATAAACACCACGGATAAATGTCTTTTAGAGAACATAACAATAAAACAATCAAATACATTTCTAGAATGCACACATACATAAATACAGGCACACACCCACACACGCACACGCGCACGCACGCACGCACACACGCACACACGCCCATCAACACACCTGCACACACGCACACATGCACACACAGGCCCATCTCGCACTCATACGTACACACACTCGCACATGCACACCCACACTCGCACGTTCGCACGAACGTACGAATGCACACGCACACAAGCACACACGAGCACACACGAGCACACACAC
>CM034533.1:26573117-26688040 GCA_020002185.1 Paraescarpia echinospica
GGTTAATAGTACCTGTACTGTACCCCACATATGTTACCTATGGTTGATAGTACCTGTGCTGTACCCCACATATGTTACCTCTGGTTGATAGTACCTGTGCTGTGCCCCACATGTGTTACCTCTGGTCAATAGTACCTGTGCTGTACCCTACATATGTTACATCTGGTCGATAGTACCTGTGCTGTACCCCACATGTGCTACCTCTGGTTGATAGTACCTGTGCTGTACCCCACATATGTTACCTCTGGTTGATAGTACCTGTGCTGTACCCCACATATGTTACCTTTGGTTGATAGTACCTGTGCTGTACCCCACATATTTTACCTCTGGTCGATAGTACCTGTGCTGTACCCCACATATGTTACATCTGGTCAATAGTACCTGTGCTGTACCCCACATATTTTACCTCTGGTTGATAGTACCTGTGCTGTGCCCCACATGAGTTACCTCTGGTTGATAGAACCTGTGCTGTACCCCACATATGTTACCTCTGGTTGATAGTACCTGTGCTGTACCCCACATATGTTACCTCTGGTCGATAGTACCTGTGCTGTACTCCACATATATTACCTCCGGTTGATAGTACCTGTGCTGTGCCCCATATATGTTACCTCTGGTCGATAGTACCTGTGCTGTACCCCACATATGTTACATCTGGTTAATAGTACCTGTGCTGTACCCCAAATATGTTACATCTGGTTGATAGTACCTGTGCTGTACCCCACATATGTTACCTCTGGTTGATAGTACCTGTGCTGTACCCCACATATGTTACCTCTGGTCAATAGTACCTGTGCTGTACCCCACATATGTTACCTCTGGTTGATAGTACGTGTGCTGTACCCCACATATGTTACCTCTGGTTGATATTACGTGTGTTGTACCCCACATATGTTACCTCTGGTTGATAGTACGTGTGTTGTACCCCACATATGTTACCTCTGGTTGATAGTACGTGTGCTGTACCCCACATATGTTACCTCTGGTTGATAGTACCTGTGCTATACCCCACATATGTTACCTTTGGTTGATAGTGCCTGTGCTGTACTCCACATATGTTACCTCTGGTCGATAGTACCTGTGCTGTACCCCACATATGTTACCTCCGGTTGATAGTACCTGTGCTGTACTCCACATATGTTACATCTGGTTGATAGTACCTGTGCTGTACCCCACATATGTTACCTCCGGTTGATAGTACCTGTGCTGTACCCCACATATGTTACCTCCGGTTGATAGTACCTGTGCTGTACCCCACATATGTTACCTCTGGTTAATAGTACCTGTACTGTACCCCACATATGTTACCTATGGTTGATAGTACCTGTGCTGTACCCCACATAAGTTACCTCTGGTTGATAGTACCTGTGCTGTACCCCACATATGTTACCTTTGGTCAATAGTACCTGTGCTGTACCCTACATATGTTACATCTGGTCGATAGTACCTGTGCTGTACCCCACATGTGCTACCTCTGGTTGATAGTACCTGTGCTGTACCCCACATATGTTACCTCTGGTTGATAGTACCTGTGCTATACCCCACATATGTTACCTTTGGTTGATAGTGCCTGTGCTGTACCCCACATATGTTACATCTGGCTGATAGTACCTGTGCTGTACCCCACATATGTTACCTTTGGTTGATAGTACCTGTGCTGTACCCCACATATGTTACCTTTGGTTGATAGTACCTGTGCTACACCCCAAATATGTTACCTTTGGTTGATAGTACCTGTGCTGTACCCCACATATGTTACCTCTGGTTGATAGTACCTGTGCTGTACCCCACATATGTTACCTCTGGTTGATAGTACCTGTAAGTTAAAATTATTATGTGTTACCTTCGGTCGATAGTACCTGTGCTGTACCCCACATATGTTACATCTGGCTGATAGTACCTGTGCTGTACCCCACATATGTTACCTTTGGTTGATAGTACCTGTGCTGTACCCCACATATGTTACCTTTGGTTGATAGTACCTGTGCTGCACCCCAAATATGTTACCTTTGGTTGATAGTACCTGTGCTGTACCCCACATATGTTACCTCTGGTTGATAGTACCTGTGCTGTACCCCACATATGTTACCTCTGGTTGATAGTACCTGTGCTGTACCCCACATATGTTACCTCTGGTCGATAGTACCTGTGCTGTACTCCACATATATTACCTCCGGTTGATAGTACCTGTGCTGTGCCCCACATATGTTACCTCTGGTCGATAGTACCTGTGCTGTACCCCACATATGTTACATCTGGCTGATAGTACCTGTGCTGTACCCCACATATGTTACCTTTGGTTGATAGTACCTGTGCTGTACCCCACATATGTTACCTTTGGTTGATAGTACCTGTGCTGCACCCCAAATATGTTACCTTTGGTTGATAGTACCTGTGCTGTACCCCACATATGTTACCTCTGGTTGATAGTACCTGTGCTGTACCCCACATATGTTACATCTGGTTGATAGTACCTGTGCTGTACCCCACATATGTTACCTTTGGTTGATAGTACTTGTGCTATACCCCACATATGTTACCTCTGGTCGATAGTACCTGTGCTGTACTCCACATATATTACCTCCGGTTGATAGTACCTGTGCTGTGCCCCACATATGTTACCTCTGGTCGATAGTACCTGTGCTGTACCCCACATATGTTACCTCTGGTTGATAGTACCTGTGCTGTACCCCACATATGTTACCTCTGGTTGATAGTACCTGTGCTGTACCCCACATATGTTACATTTGGTTGATAGTACCTGTGCTGTGCCCCACATATGTTACCTCTGGTCGATAGTACCTGTGCTGTACCCCACATATGTTACATCTGGTTAATAGTACCTGTGCTGTATCCCACATATGTTACATCTGGTCGATAGTACCTGTGCTGTACCCCACATATGTTACGTCTGGTTGATAGTACCCGTGCTGTACCCCACATATGTTACCTATGGTTGATAGTACCTGTGCTGTACCCCACATATGTTACCTCTGGTCGATAGTACCTGTGCTGTACCCCAATATATGTTACCTCTGGTCGATAGTACCTGTGCTGTACCCCACATATGTTACCTCTGGTCGATAGTACCTGTGCTGCACCCCACATATGTTACCTGTGGTTGATAGTACCCGTGCTGTACCCAACATATGTTACATCTGGTCGATAGTACCTGTGCTGTACCCCACACATGTTACCTCTGTTCGATAGTACCTGTGCTGTACCCCACATATGTTACATCTGGTCGATAGTACCTGTGCTATACCCCACATATGTTACCTCTGGTTGATAGTACCTGTGCTGTACCCCACATATGTTACCTCTGGTTGATAGTACCTGTGCTGTGCCCCACATGTGTTACCTCTGGTCGATAGTACCTGTGCTGTACCCTACATATGTTACATCTGGTCGATAGTACCTGTGCTGTACCCCACATATGCTACCTCTGTTTGATAGTACCTGTGCTGTACCCCACATGTGTTACCTCAGGTTGATAGTACCTGTGCTGTTCCCCACATATGTTACCTCTGGTCGATAGTACCTGTGCTGTTCCCCACATATGTTACCTCTGGTTGATAGTACCTGTGCTGTACCCCACATGTGTTACCTCAGGTTGATAGTACCTGTGTTGTACCCCACATATGTTACCTCTGGTTGATAGTACCTGTGCTGTACCCCACATATGTTACCTCTGGTTGATAGTACCTGTGCTGTACCCCACATATGTTACCTCTGGTTGATAGTACCTGTGCTGTACCCCACATATGTTACATCTGGTTAATAGTACTTGTGCTGTACCCCACATATGTTACCTCTGGTTGATAGTACCTGTGCTGTACCCCACATATGTTACCTCTGGTTGATAGTACCTGTGCTGTACCCCACATATGTTACCTCTGGTTGATAATACCTGTGCTGTACCCCACATATGTTACCTTTGGTGGATAGTACCTGTGCTGTACCCCACATACGTTACCTCTGGTCGATAGTAGATGTGTTGTACCCCACATATGTTACCTCTGGTCGATAGTACCTGTGCTGTACCCCACATATGTTACCTCTGGTTGATAGTACCCGTGCTGTACCCCACATATGTTACATCTGATCGATAGTACCTGTGCTGTACCCCACATATGTTACATCTGGTCGATAGTACCTGTGCTGTACCCCACATATGTTACATCTGGTCGATAGTACCTGTGCTGTACCCCACATATGTTACCTCTGGTCGATAGTACCTGTGCTGTACCCCACATATGTTACCTCTGGTCGATAGTACCTGTGCTGTACCCCACATATGTTACCCCTGGTCGATAGTACCTGTGCTGCACCCCACATATGTTACCTGTGGTTGATAGTACCCGTGCTGTACCCCACATATGTTACATCTGGTCGATAGTACCTGTGCTGTACCCCACATATGTTACATCATGTTACCTCTGGTCGATAGTACCTGTGCTGTACCCCACATATGTTACGTCTGGTTGATAGTACCCGTGCTGTACCCCACATATGTTACCTATGGTTGATAGTACCTGTGCTGTACCCCACATATGTTACCTCTGGTCGATAGTACCTGTGCTGTACCCCACATATGTTACCTCTGGTCGATAGTACCTGTGCTGTACCCCACATATGTTACCTCTGGTCGATAGTACCTGTGCTGCACCCCACATATGTTACCTGTGGTTGATAGTACCCGTGCTGTACCCAACATATGTTACATCTGGTCGATAGTACCTGTGCTGTACCCCACACATGTTACCTCTGGTCGATAGTACCTGTGCTGTACCCCACATATGTTACATCTGGTCGATAGTACCTGTGCTATACCCCACATATGTTACCTCTGGTTGATAGTACCTGTGCTGTACCCCACATATGTTACCTCTGGTTGATAGTACCTGTGCTGTGCCCCACATGTGTTACCTCTGGTCGATAGTACCTGTGCTGTACCCTACATATGTTACATCTGGTCGATAGTACCTGTGCTGTACCCCACATATGCTACCTCTGTTGATAGTACCTGTGCTGTACCCCACATGTGTTACCTCAGGTTGATAGTACCTGTGCTGTTCCCCACATATGTTACCTCTGGTCGATAGTACCTGTGCTGTACCCCACATATGTTACCTCTGGTCGATAGTACCTGTGCTGTACCCCACATATGTTACCTCTGGTTGATAGTACCTGTGCTGTACCCCACATATGTTACCTCTGGTTGATAGTACCTGTGCTGTACCCCACATATGTTACCTTTGGTTGATAGTACCTGTGCTGTACCCCACATATGTTACCTCTGGTTGATAGTACCTGTGCTGTACCCCACATATGTTACCTCTGGTTGATAGTACCTGTGCTGTACCCCACATATGTTACCTCTGGTTGATAGTACCTGTGCTGTACCCCACATATGTTACATCTGGTTGATAGTACCTGTGCTGTACCCCACATATGTTACCTTTGGTTGATAGTACTTGTGCTATACCCCACATATGTTACCTCTGGTCGATAGTACCTGTGCTGTACTCCACATATATTACCTCCGGTTGATAGTACCTGTGCTGTGCCCCACATATGTTACCTCTGGTCGATAGTACCTGTGCTGTACCCCACATACGTTACCTCTGGTCGATAGTAGATGTGTTGTACCCCACATATGTTACCTCTGGTCGATAGTACCTGTGCTGTACCCCACATATGTTACCTCTGGTTGATAGTACCCGTGCTGTACCCCACATATGTTACATCTGATCGATAGTACCTGTGCTGTACCCCACATATGTTACATCTGGTCGATAGTACCTGTGCTGTACCCCACATATGTTACATCTGGTCGATAGTACCTGTGCTGTACCCCACATATGTTACCTCTGGTCGATAGTACCTGTGCTGTACCCCACATATGTTACCTCTGGTCGATAGTACCTGTGCTGTACCCCACATATGTTACCCCTGGTCGATAGTACCTGTGCTGCACCCCACATATGTTACCTGTGGTTGATAGTACCCGTGCTGTACCCCACATATGTTACATCTGGTCGATAGTACCTGTGCTGTACCCCACACATGTTACCTCTGGTCGATAGTACCTGTGCTGTACCCCACATATGTTACATCTGGTCGATAGTACCTGTGCTATACCCCACATATGTTACCTCTGGTTGATAGTACCTGTGCTGTATCCCACATATGTTACCTCTGGTTGATAGTACCTGTGCTGTGCCCCACATGTGTTACCTCTGGTCGATAGTACCTGTGCTGTACCCTACATATGTTACATCTGGTCGATAGTACCTGTGCTGTACCCCACATATGCTACCTCTGGTTGATAGTACCTGTGCCCTACCACACATATGTTACCTCTGGTTGATAGTACCTGTGCTGTACCCCACACATGTGTTACCTCAGGTTGATAGTACCTGTGCTGTTCCCCACATATGTTACCTCTGGTCGATAGTACCTGTGCTGTTCCCCACATATGTTACCTCTGGTTGATAGTACCTGTGCTGTACCCCACATGTGTTACCTCAGGTTGATAGTACCTGTGTTGTACCCCACATATGTTACCTCTGGTTGATAGTACCTGTGCTGTACCCCACATATGTTACCTCTGGTTGATAGTACCTGTGCTGTACCCCACATATGTTACCTCTGGTTGATAGTACCTGTGCTGTACCCCACATATGTTACCTCTGGTTGATAGTACCTGTGCTGTACCCCACATATGTTACCTCTGGTCGATAGTACCTGTGCTATGCTCCACACATGTTACCTCCGGTTGATAGTACCTGTGGTGTACCCCACATATGTTACATCTGGTTAATAGTAACCGTGCTGTACCCCACATATGTTACCTCTGGTTGATAGTACCTGTGCTGTACCCCACAGATGTTACCTTTGGTTGATAGTACCTGTGCTATACCCCGCATATGTTACCTCTGGTCAATAGTACCTGTGCTGTACCCCACATACGTTACCTCTGGTTGATAGTACATGTGCTGTACCCCACATATGTTACCTCTCTGACACATCTCTGCCATCCTACGGACGAAACTGTGCCCAATGATCAGCAGCGTAGGCTTTGCCTTCGGCATGTTCTGGAAAGTAAGAATGTATATAAGGTTAAGTTTGTCCAGCTACAGGGGTAAAATTTTATTTTTTTCAGGGCAAAGCCATTTTGGCCTTGGTATCTGGAAAATTTGGGGGGCACCAAGGCTAGTGGGAAGGGCACGAAGGCCAACTTTTCTTTCGAGAGCAGCGCACCAAGGCCACTTTTTGTCAAGTTTTCACTGATGCTTTGTTGTTTTATTTATTTGTGCAATATTTGTAACACTATAACAACCCTACATAATCAATTTAGATAAAATAATTCCTCTCACACAATAACATAAATGACTGGTTGTTTCTAATGCTTAATAAATGCTTAATACAGTTAATAAATATAAATTATACAAGTAGTCATATTAACAGTTATGAATGTTTAAATCACTGATGCTGTTTCAGTGATAATTTTGTTCAACTAGTATGACGCCATCCAGCTGAATTTGTGAGAACTGCGAAACGCGGACTATATAGTTTTGAGCCAGCGTAACCTAGGCTGTTGTTATTCCTTCAAGTTTTGTATTCGAAACCGGAATATGTACACTTATGTGTGTTCTAGCGATGTGACAACTACATTTTATTGGCAACATGTCTTCAATGCGCTTATCGGACAGCCAGACAACGATCGCCAAACGGTTTACGTTAGAGCCCCGTTTACGTCTGTTGACACGAGGTACCACAGTCACAGACGCCATTACAGTGCACACTTCGTAGCAATCTGCCTTGCGCATTTTAAAAATCCTGTGTCATAAATCCACAAAAATAAACAAATACTGTTGCAGAGTAATCATGTTTGTTTCAAAATATCGCCAGTAAATTGAGTATCGTTTACGGTGTTTCCGACAAACGACAACACGTGGTTTATGAAACGGCAAATGAAAACGCACGATCAGTTATTACAGACTCGTCGTTGTCGCCAGCGGTCGGCCGTACATAATGTGTCAGTCGCCAAACAGAAAAAAACAGTCGCATATGCGATAAATTCAGCCGCAACTTAGAGGACTGGGCGCAGTTATTTCTCGGATATGTAGCTTGTAAACAAAAACAATATGGCTGCGCCCATTAAAATTATGTGAGTCGGCAATGACTTCTCTTTCATCTTTGGATTTCTGTTTTTATCGACGGATACACGGAAAGTGACAAATGCTGCTAAGTTCAGTTTAGTTGGTACTAGGTATGGGAAGGGCACTAGGGCATACAGGGAGGGCCACCACGGCTATTTATGGCCGTGAATACAGTCCAATTTATCGGGGCACCACAAGGCAGGGAACAAGGGCAACTACGGCAATTGCCGTAGTGCCGTGGGCCAAATTCGATCCCTGCAGCTATGCCATATATTTTAAAAGTGCAGTTATTATCTCACTGTTCTTAGTGCACACAACACTGATATTCTTTATCAGCGTTGTGATTCACGACGCAAACCAACGTGGAGGTGACAGTGTGAATCTTCTGTCTCTATATGTGAGTATGCGAGAATGTTTGTATGAGTTTGCAATCGAGTATATCAACAATAAATATAGAATAATAAATTATATACTCTATCAGGCGCCTGTCACATAAGCTCCCTGGATCAGGCATCTCAGAGTTTATATATTATCTATAGTTAACTCTATTATATAATATATATTCTTATATCTATTCCCATAAATAATTTCTATATCTACATATATTGAGTTTGCATTTGAGTATATATACTGTATTTGTTGTTGATATGTCAACAATAAATATAAAATAAATGATATGCTGTCTCAGACACCTATCACAGAAGCTCCCTGGCCCAGGTATCTCAGACTTTATATATTATCTATACCTAACTATATATTATTATATCTATTCGCATCTGTAATTTCTATATCTAAATATAATATTATTATAATAAACACTATGCTCTTGAAATGGTAGTTACAGGTGCAGAAGACGCAAATCACCCGAGATGATATCGGTGATGATTTCAGCAGGCTTCATGTAGCAAGGTGTCTCACTCTCGTTCTCACAGACAAGCTTAAGTTCATGGGTGTCATTTATGAACTCAGCTATGTGACCACTGTATTCAGATGTACATTGTTCTCATCAGTCCATTTGTGATCTCTAATGAGTTATAGAGTTCCTCGGATTCTGGTGGAATGTCTACAGTGATGAGCTTGATTAGATGTTCTTTAAGCTCATTGAAGCACTCGTAAGGAGGATCTGGTCATCTGTACATTTCAGTATTTGTGTCCTAGCTGATCTTAATTTGGGCTTTTAGGACTGTCTTAGCAGGGGTCATAGACAGCTGTCTGATGTTATTCTCGATTTCATCTCGGGTAGACCACAAGCCGCCATGCTGAAATACCACCTCAAACCACTGCTCCTTCTTTTCGCGAGCACTGATGTCATGTGCATGTATTCTATAGCGTGAGAGTCGGAGTTCTGCCTGACAATCAAGCTGTTTGCTTCTAACCCTTTCTTCCTGTGTGTTCTTTCTGGCACAACTAATGGCATTGCCTGTATATCTATGCTTTGCTCTATCACCCTGCCTATATAGCTAACCATTCGCTCGATTCATTACCTTTGTACATACGTTTCGCTTCTAAGTGGCATGTGGTAGCATTTCGAGCATTACGTAGTATTCCGTCACAAGACCCAAAGTTACGCTCGCAACTGATGTCCCAGCCAGCAAGCCACCCTCAGCCCTCGGACAGATCTGAGCGGCTGGGAAGCGGCATTCGTCGGCACAGGACAGCCGCCTGCCAGCCGCTCTCCAGCTGCTGTTGATTCAAATACATTAATTTTTGCATGACTTTATAAGCACACATTTGATTGTGTGGAAATGTCTTATTTATTAGTAAAACATTAAATAGAATGTGGGGCAGAATAACCTGATGTCATGATTGTGGCCGCCCTATAGCATACACGTAGCCAGCTTTTCACAATGGGGGGTTCACATTTGACCAATTCAGACTCCAGGGGGAGCTACAAGTTCAAGTTGGGTTATATTTTGTTCACAATGCAGAGGCTGAGGGCTCCACATGTTCACGTGGGGGCTTCTAATGCAGAAGGTTGCATTTCTAAATGGAACAACAATGAGGTGGGTGTGAGATTGGTGGACCATGTGGTTTCGTCTTATATTCTTTCATTTTATATACAAACACCACATTAGTATCCCCAGAAGGCCCATAACCAGGTCGTTTTGGGGTTGAATTTTCAGATAAAGTGGGACTCATATGTGGTCTATGCATGGAGATTGGTCCCATTTGTTGCCTGATTAAGCCTAATTTATACCCAATTGTATTCATAAAAGCCAACATGCAGTGATAATATATTGTTAATAATTATAACTTAATTATTTACTCGAAACCCTTCGCCGTGTGTGCAATTGTTTTGAATATATTAATATAATAAATGAGGCACCGAGGAGTGTGGGTGTGTCCAAGTTATGTTTTAGAATGAACAGTTAAAGTGTAACATTTACAATCTGGTTTTCACTCAATTAATACATTATAATATTTATCTGATCTGATGTGCAAAAGTTCCATGATTTATCATAAACATAATTAAGTTAATAAATGAACAAACCTTTATAAAACATGCCCGATAAATAGAAGAGTAGCAAAAATTATTGTCCTCGTGAATTTGAATTAAATTCTAGGTGTCAAACAGTCAAGTACAATGTGCCACATCCTGTACACCACACTGACTCCATGAAGCACAAACTGTATTTTACAACTATACGGAACACAAAATGAACATAATAATTGATAATAAAGGCTCTTCACACATTCTTGCCTCCTCATCAGCGATAAGGCTCCCCTTTCTGAGATCTACAAACATGCAACTAGCAACCACAGTATTTCAGCAATCATACAGCCACACAATTACACGATTTCTCATCAGCACGCGCATTTTGAAATAAGTAAAGCTAAATTTTATTGTGTATTGGTTAAATACAATTATTCAGCGAAATTTGCGTTCCAGAGCAATAGCTGAAAATATGATTTGTGTTAAGCCAGGTGGGTTTGTCTACCGGGTTTGCAGCTTGTAAGAAGCACTATGCATTGTACAATGCGGTACCTTCATTGAAGAAATTAAATGTATGTACGTTAGTATTCCAGATGCTTAAGAAAGAATGAAGTGGCAACATTGCCACTGACTACAACACCAGGAAAATATTCGAAAGTACTCCAAGACTGCTGGATGTAGCTGAAAAGAGTTTATGAACATTAATAATTAAGCAGTTTTTTCATAAAATATTTGAGTTGTCATGTGCCGCACGAACGAATGGACACTAATTGCAATTTTGCTTTTCTTGTATTAAATTATGTATTTGTTATGCGCATTTGAGTTGTTTGCGTATTTAATTTTAGTTTATAATAATTGGATGGGTTACTCGACACCCATTCTCTTTTTGAAGCAGTTTACATTTGTTATGTTCCTAAATAATATATTACTTTATTATGTTATTGTTTTGAACTTCCAAATTCCAGTTAATCCCAATAAATTGATGAACGTGTATCATGTAATATTCATTTTAACATAAGAGTGACAATGCGTGATGATTACTATTGAAATGTTCAAGTTATAAAACCAATACACATAAGTGTATAATTTGGTCTTATTACTTGAAAACACACGCAATACACACATTTAACAAAAGTAGACACAGTCGGCATATGAGCAGCTAACCATCGGCAGAGTATCGGCGTCCGACTGTGAGCCGCCCTCGGCCCGAAGGCGAGCCGCCGGACAAAAATCCCTCGGCCAGCAGGCCTATGACTTTGCCGCTCTCGGCCCGCTGTAGTTGTGCTATCTGGGGTTAGAAGATTTGCAAGACCTAGCTTGCTGTACTAATGTGTCACTTCGGTTGTTGAAGCAGCCACCATCGAGCTGTGTGGCGAACTGTCGTTCAACTAGGACAAGACATGCCTTGCATAGGTCTTTTAGCAAGGCGATTGTCTTGTCATTGCTGGAAGTTGGCTTCTTGAGACTGTCAAGGACAATGTCGTCAAATATAGATGGCGTGCTGGGCCCGAGCAGTGGGCTGGCATCCTCTGACCATGAAAAAAGCTTCTCTCTGGCTTCGGCATAGTACCTGTTCATGTCAAGAATGTTCAAATCTCGACCAACCAACTGCATCCAGGGCCCAGTCACCACTTTGCTAATGAGCCCAAGTGCTCGTGTTGTTACATGAAGCACATCCAGCTTCAAAGGATTAAGGACACATTGTTGGACAGCATTTCCAGGCAGGCTAATTCTGACAAAGAAATCCTGAATTGATCTGCTGTAGTGATAAAGTAGGCCGCTGTTCAAGAAGTAAATGTGAAAACGGTTGCCAACAAAACGATGAAATACAATTGACCTATTCTGCATCTCTGTGGTTACAATTCCTGTGTCTTTCAGATGTTGTCTAAGAGATTTGGCACAGTTATATTTGGCATCATAGAATATTTTACTAGTACAGCGAACAGTTGTCTGTGTTTCCCCCCTACTAGCGTACGGAAATGTGTCGGTTGTTTTCATTGCTTTGATATTACTCGTACCCTCAAAAGATTTGATGACCCTGTCACATTCTTTTGCCATTCCACCAAGAGGGTGCATCGAACAGCGGAAACTATTGAGTTTCCTCCCAAATACCTCTTCCAATTTGCGACCCAACTGCTTCATTGGTTTTGCATCTATCTGTCATGGTGTTTGTAATTCTTGATTTGATGTCACAATTGGTATCAGAATTGGAGGATGTTTCAGGCAATGAATTTGGACGAGCATCTATTGCACAAGTGATCGAGTCACAATACTTCGCTGCTGTGCCGCCCTCTTGATGGCTGATACCCACCAAAAATGTTTGGTTTTCTGTAGCAATCTCTGTTCCTACTAGATGGCCTACTGATTTGGATGTCCCATCATATTTGAGAGTCAGATTGGGTTCGCCTGTAAGAGCCTCTGTAACCTGTTGTCGAGCGATAACTTTCATTTCTTTGCACTTGTTGTTATGTGCGCTGTAACTGGGAAGTGGTGCAACCATGTCTGCACCTCTGATGGATTTTACTACCATTCTAATAGCCTTTGATATATTTGTCTGAGCTAATCCCAGATCTTGCAAACGGTAACTTGCTTGCCGAATTTCAGATTTGTATGTTTTGCCATCCTGCTTTGTCGTATAATAAACACATTTGAATTTTGAAGAGTGTCTTTGGCAGAGGCCAATTAATTTTGTTAGTAAATAATTTCTTGATGTAAAGAATTCACCTCGTTTGCTTTGTTTTGGCTTGACGCAACAGATCTGCAGAGACAACTTTATAATCAGGATGATGCTTAGCTTTGAATTACTGACTTCGTTTTCGTTTTGCCAATTTTGTATTCTGCAGTGCACCGTGCAGCTCTTGATTTTGCTTCTTTAGTTTTGATAAAGCTCTCAGTTCAGTTTTGATAATATGATATTTTTAGACCAATGTTGCCAATGAGTTATCCTTACGTTTCAAAGACTGGTTCATTTTTCTTCTGTCAAGCATTTATAATCCGGTTTTCGTTTTAACATTCTCATTTGTTAGTCGCACATTCTCGGTCAAATGTTTCACATTTTCGTTCATTAGTCTCGCATTCTCGTTCGTTAGTTTCACATTCTCATTCGTTAGTTTCGCATGATCTCCTTCAGCAAGAACTAATCTGTCCTCAAGTATCTGTACTGTTTCCGTGAATTTTGCTGTGTTTGCCACATGATCAAAAACCATAGATGTTGTCGGTTTTGTTTCGTGAAATACAGTCAGTGATTCTATAAGCTTGCCTCCTGTGGTTGTTCTGGCTGGCTGGCAGGTTTCTGAACTAGACTTTACTTTACTGGGAAACTTAAACTGACTTTCCAGAAAGTTATCATATTTAACCTGATTTTTGCCTGTTCTGAATTTGTTGCGTTCTCGTTTCACATTTATAAATATTAGCTGCAAGTACTTATCTGATATGGAATTCATTTCTTGTCCATAGACTGAAACATGGGCAAGTTTGATATCTAACCATGAAATCTTCATCTTCCTAACTTTCTGATTCAAAATTTGGAAGTTTATCTCATAAGCTACCTGATGCGTCATGGTTTCAAGGGTAAATATACTCAAAATGGCCAAAAACTCATTCTTTGAGGTGAATTCAATCCCTAGCAGACAATAGGCTGATGGAGAACGTTAGGACATGCTTTCTAAAGATGGTAACTTACCTAACTTATACACATAAATATTTCCTTGTGGAAATTATGTCAATTATTTGTCTGTGAGTATGCAATATGTTTGTATGATACAGAAAAGTACTGTATATTGCAGAATGCGCCTACCTTTATGTTACTTTATTATACCATTTTATTATAAATTAAATAAGCAAACCATGTGAGAACAAAACATCTTTATTGATAGTTTCAATTTTTGTGTACTATTAAACTAATATGCAAATAATCATATATTAAAACTTATCTTCACTGTACTGTTACTCTTTATATATTTGCAGCAGAATCCTTCAACATGAAATAGAGGAAAACTGTATTAATGTATGTGTGTGATACAAATTAATGCAGTACCACTAGTGCTAATTAACATAAGAGTGTATTCCAAAAATAAAATAATTAAATTGGTGTCACTGGACTTTGTTTTTGTGTAAGTAATCTTACACTAAAGATTATTAAGAAAACTATTAAAAAGCTGGCATTGAATCCTGTTGTATTACAGTAATTAAAATATAACGGCAATATTTTAATTACTATTTCTTATTATAAACAATAATAAATGTTAAATTAAATGGACATAATTACAAAAGTGCTGATGGCACTGGATTTAATCTTGCAGTAGGTAGTAGCAAAGCAATTAGATACAAAGCATAGTAACAATGGGACGGCCATTGATTTTTATGTGCGTGGCGGCGTCTGGCGTCGATGAGCTAACCGCATTGTGGCGCCCATGTAAACAGATAGGAAAACGGTTAATACGTTACGTATTTGAGGCAACAGTCACCATTCAGACGCATGTTATACTATCTCAATGAATCACGGAGATGAAGTGATGTGCCATTGTCAGACTAATGGAGTTTAATAGCAACAACGATCAATGGAATTATCAACACTGCCGAAAAAGTGTCAGGTGTCAATGAATCAAATCAGTGTTGACAGTGACAGTGTTATTGACACTGTCAGTCGATGTTGTTCTGGTGAACACATGATAAGTAGCTTATTTAAGTAATGTTGGCAGTTCCACCGTGAATATATATATATATTCATTTGTATGTAATTTGGTCTAATCTTCGCTATCACACCACCTATTTTCTATTGATCTGATCATTGAGGAACCGAGAGGATCCTGCGTCGAGAACAGTCCTAAGCCTAAGGCTAAGGTATTACATGTTATACATGTATTTGTGTAGGTACATGTAGTAACCAAAGTAGGCACTTCAACAACAAAATTAATAGCATGCTAGAACATTGGGAATGGGCTTAGATTAACGGTAATAGCTTATCCTTAAGTTAAAGGGATTCTTTATAAGCTAATATACATTCGAGGTGTACCGTATCAAAACGTATTAATTTCCCATAACTTAAGTACTTTCTCTGTTACTTATGTCTTGCATGTTCATGCATAAGTTGGGTGTTATCGGCGCAAAAAGCCGTTGACGTCACACACACAGCTAACATGTCTGATTTCGAGGTGAGTTGATTCAAGCAATTTGCAGACATATATATATTGACAGCCATTTTTATAAGTGTAGGAAGCGTATGCATTGTTTATTTATCCGGCTCCCCAATGCAGTCAGCCGAATAACGTTTCGTTTAATTATATTTATTATAACGTCCGCCGACGCGGACGGCTGCAGTGCAGTCGGTGTCAGCTGCCGCGGCGCTGCCGCTGGGACTGTCACTGTCACCGAGTCTGTCGAGCCTCTACTAAAAGGGTCTCGCCTTTCTAGTTAGTAAAACTGCATTGTCCCGTATTTGACATGCAGTGAACGAAAATACACACTAAAATATCAGTATATGCAACCATAACAAGATGATTAACCTGGTCGTGGATGTAATTTGTTTGCGTTAACTGGCTAAAGGCTAAATCTGGGATTTGGGTATGTGTCTACGACTACGCCTATGGTATGGGTCTTGCCTTTCCAAATTCCAGTCAGCCGTTTTTGAAAAGTTCCCGTTTCCCCACTTATTTGAACCGAAACATAAAAAATTTAGATTCGTACGTTCACAGACTGTTTTTAATGCTACAGCTACGATTGTTTGTAAACCTGGCTGGCATGTCATCATTCAATGTAAACGTTTTCAGGTTTGTTAAAAAGTACACAATACTATGTTGCCACGGAATTTTGCGATGTACGAATTTTGGACACCAGCAGATCTGCACTCTAGTATACATAAGTTTTTATCCATGAATATATTTTTTTTTAATCTAATAATAAATCAGATCAAGTTGCACAGCTTCATGTGAATAGCACATTTGATAATAATTGTACTCGCTAAAACAAATTAAACATTTATTTTTGACATGTTACTTTACCGTTACTGTACACTTTTTACGAGAATGGCCCATATGTATAATTATATATAACATTAATTATTAGAGCAAGAATAAAGGAAAATATACAGTGCACTCTGGATAAGGTCGAACTTCCAGGGATCCATGACAATACTGATAAATGGAATTTCTGATAACTAGAAAGTTATCAGAAGGTCCCCTTATTGGGACATTTGCCCTGGAAGGAGGAAAAGATTGACTTAGCGAAAATCCACTTATGCGAGTTCAAGTTATCTGTAGTGCACTGTATATGACCAATGCATACAGGTAATTATGTAGAAGCAAATTAAAAGTTGGCCAAAGTATTGGATTGGGATTTTAGTCTGACTGAATCAACATGACAAGGTTCTCTTGTATTTCTTTTCCATTTAGCCAGCTGTACATTTGGTGATAAGTCCCATAATCCAATATCTAAACTGAATTAATCTGCACAGTGTTGAGTTAGTTAACTCATATTTAGGCACAATTTCCTAAATTCAACTTTGTTTATTTGCAGGAACATTGGAAATAGCTGAGCTGATGGAAAGAGGAAATTGAAGACCTCTACTCAACAGTGCCATTAATTGGACAATGGGTCACCTGACATAAGATGATGTCTGACTTTGTTCTGCCCCATTCTGTTCTGTACGACATCTACTGGGAAGTTGTACCTCACTTCGAGTTTCAAATGGATGTGTGCATCTGGTAGCTTTGTTCATCTACATGTATAGCAGTGATATTAATAGGGCAAAATGTTAAATGACACAGTAATGAAGAAGTCCGACTTTGTTCTACACATCATCCCGTCATTATGTTGCAAAGTAGGAGTACATAATAAAATTTATGCTTTCTTATGGTCATCATGTTTGGATTGTGTTCTACACCATATTCTTCCAAATTTGTTGAAACAAGTTTGTGTTAAGTGAACTATACTGGGAGTAGTGTATAAAAAGGTGTCGACAAAGTTGCTTTTACAATCATTTTGAAAATTAATAATATATAAATGTTCCACAACATTCAAAATGTTTTAGGGATCTTCTTGAGCTAACTACACCAATGATGACTGAAAACAGTGTTTGAAAATATGCGTTTTAAGTTTTGTAATTGTATAACTTTATTTCCATTGTACAATGGCCATTTTATTTTTTATCGAAACAGGAGTTCGACAGAAACAAATTCAATATCTTTTATTCTAAATGATGGACAGAACAAATAATTATAGCACCCCCGTCCGTACAAAATAAAACATGTTTTACACTGATGCAATATATTTTGTCGACAATAATGTTATGCTCTTTAGAGATCTACATTTTTCAGCAGCTGGTCCACGTATCGTTTTGATAATTTTATCGATCACGATTAGTTCGCATGGCGGTGGCTAATCCATATACACACATGTTGATGACGTATTTATTGCATCTATTAACTCGGCGTAGGTAATCGAAATCTGACGGACAGTTCCGAATATTCATGAGCATGCATTATACGGATCGTGAAGGTGGGCCCAAAGTAGAAACTCCGAATTAATTAGTTAATTTTAGTATTGTAGCACGCAAACTCAACAGACAAACACGTGCCAATTAAAGGCCATAATGCCCATGATTATGAAGATATTTATACATATTATGCAATGTGTATAATCACATTAATAATGGTAATAAATATACATTAACAAGTAATTTAATTGATTAGTCAATATTGGCTAATTAGTGCGCAACCTCGACAGACCGACATATTCCAGTAAAAGGACATAATGTCCATGATTATAAAGATATTTGTATAATTTATGAAAGCAGTAAACCACATTCATTATGGTAATAACTATACATTAACCAGTCATTTCACATTAACAGTAACTTAATTAATAATGGCTAATATTAGCACGCTAACGACTGACTGCTACATTTCGATAAAAGGTTGGAAAGTCCATGATTATCAAGACAGTTATATAATTTATGCAATGTTTACAAACACATTAAAACGTAATAAATATATATTAACCATTCATATAGCATTAACAATAACTTTATTAATAAGTAAATATTGGCTAAATAGCATACAAACTCATCAGATCAATACATGACAATGAAATACAATATTCATACTCCTAGTTCACTGTGTCTATGTGCGACTGTGTCATGACAGGTTGGATGAACACTGCAGGCTCTGTACAGACAAGTAATCAATTGTCACTGCTTCATAATGCAATGTTCTGCATTTAACATGACCTTGATGAAGTAATGTTTACAAATTGTTCACAGTATTCCATCGCTGATTCCAAATGCACCAAATGCAAGACTGCTTTTTGCGTTACTCCCCATGGCCCATGGGAGTCAAAGCCATGAAGAACTCTGCTCTGCTCATAATACAGTCTTTTTGTAATATTGGAAGTTGATTGTCTCATAATTTAATGCCAGTATGCTGCAACATCTGTGCAGCAAGGTTCATATCTTAGTATCTTGTAAAATAACGTTGTGTTCTTCAACATGATGTCTATAAGTAATGTTTGTGT
This sequence comes from Paraescarpia echinospica, assembly GCA_020002185.1. Classification (NCBI taxonomy): domain Eukaryota; kingdom Metazoa; phylum Annelida; class Polychaeta; order Sabellida; family Siboglinidae; genus Paraescarpia; species Paraescarpia echinospica. The sequence goes on from CM034533.1 coordinate 26,592,228, forward strand.
CATGTTGAGTGGACACTGTCCACTGTAGATATCAGGTATATAATCAGCCAGATTAAATGTGTAAGTATGCAGGCAAGTGATGGGTGTCATATTCAGATGACTCTGTGGCTTGGTACCTTCACAGTTAAATGTCAGAGACAGATCAGCGTAAGATCAGTGTCACTGCATATAGTTGCAAACAGTATCTGAAATAAAAAGGCAATCGTGTATCATATAATGATAACTGTTTTGATTCTACATGCAAATCTTGTAAAATAATTTTCATATCCCTGCCTCTGTTACTCAAGCAAGAGAGCAGTGTGAAATTATATAATGCAAATTCATAATAATTGTGATACTTGAGAGGTATAACTATGGTGTTTAATGTATTGCATGTTGTCACACAATGAAACGAATGATGCTACAACTGATCAAGGCATTTATGGTTTATACTAAATTTACAACATGCTTTATATACATATATATATAGGTATATCTATATATCTACTATTCTAACCGAACAGTGGAGATTTTTTAACATATTTTTGAACATATACTAATTATATACAAAATCCGGTGGCGTCCGTGCCCGTGGACCTGGTGCGTTAATTGGTGTCACAGACATTTCGTTGTTTAAAACAACGTTTCTAACCGTTTGTTTGCATTCAGTCGATCAAATAAATGTTTAGAATACTGACACTTTTAAACAAATACTGGTTCCGATTTTTATTTAAACAGCTTATTCAATTCAGTATGTTGATGGGAACTTATTATGATTACACGACACCAGTGTCAATTTAGTTGGCGGCCCTAACCTAATTCCTATTTTCTTTACCGTGTTGGGTCTTTCGGAAATAAAAAGAAATAGTTTTTCTGGTATTTTCGACGAACGGTTGTTGCACCCAAACACGGCACAACATAAGCCCCCACAAGGACGCCATCCTGGCTCGGCGGTCATATTTGCTGCGCTTGTACTCTGTCCAGTAGATGGCGCCACCATCCAATTTTAAATGACAATATGCCATGTGACTGCTTGGGGTCTAATTGGGGTAAGACCACATTTAAATTTTACATAGGCGGCCATTATAACGTTTCCTTCATTTCCTGCTAAATTTGACATACAATTTTCTTTAAAATTTCACACCATATTTAACCTCCATTGACACAAGTGCTGTGGAAAACTCGTAAAATTCTCATACCTCAGTTTTCAGAAAAATCCACCCAAACCTGACACACCTCAATTTCGTCCCAATCTGGTGACGGATTTTGAAATATTGGTGCGTTCTACAAAATAGCCACTATGCGAATACGCGAGCGACTAGCGTATGTTTATTGCTACCTCGTGAAAGACCTAGTGTAGTAGTACATTCAGTATTCACTGGACTGACATGTGCCATGCCAAAGTGCTCGAAAAAATTCACACATGACACCAACACAGTATTTTCAAGGGCACTCTTTCAGTGGGTAATGGCGGACGAATCCTTAATGTGGTCTTACCCCAATTGCTTTGGTAGTAGTAATTTTCATTAAAAGATTCCAAGATGGAGTCAAACCCATTGACCCAAGCCCATCCCTCACAACAGCCAATTACGTGGCAGGTCAGTGATCACGTGACACAAGTAGCCCAATCACGATCACGTTTCCATTTAAATACTAGATTTATGCAATTCCTCAAATGACATGCAGTTAATACGTTTTTGCCTGCCGTGCCTGGCCTTAAATTAGGAAACTAATATTTTATACAGCTATTTAAAAAACAATGAATACCATGCAACAATTATAATTAAACTATAGTTACTTTTGTATACAGAACATATCAGGATTTAGGTGCAAACAGTTTGGATTGCGTGGATTTTGCATCGTAGGAAATGGCGTGATTCCAACACATTCGAAGCACATACAAATCGAACATACGAATGTTGGATCGATGCAGTCTACGCTCACATTCTCAGGCCCAGTGCTACATTTGTAAATAAATTTAAAACTATGATTCATTTTCACGATTGCTTTAAATGCATACACTTTAACCCGTATAACAAAAAAATTGATTTGTATAGCGCGAGCCAGTCCATCATAATTATGCAACGCCAGCGTGGCGTACGTGCTGCTGAACCGGTCGCGCGCAGACTACAAACTAAGTGCGACAGGCCTGCTTTTCCACTGGCGATTGCACGCTTCCACGGCGTTGCACAACCATAAAATGCATATCATATAGAGGCATATGTATTTAAAAATGGCTGACGCAGGCTACTAACGGGATGGAGATATATTATACCATATGTTTAAACGATTGTTCACAATATCAAAGTTAAAATTCACCTACCTCGCTTATTAGTGCTCGGAAAACTCCCGCGAAACTGGCTATGACGTAGATCTATCTTTCATTGGTTCATGTGATCATCAAAATACGACGTAAATTCATTTGCATAATGTTGCCAAGCGATCTTGGGGAATCCCCCAATCTCCGCGGGAGCCGGAATGTAATGTACCGATACGCCAGGCTGTCCCTAGTTTGTTTATTTCGTTGCGTGTCCGACTCCTAAGGCTATAAGCTGGCTAAGTTCGCGCGTTATCCAATTCATGCAGTTTTCCCTTTTGTATGAATGCATCGCTGAACGTTTTTGTTGACCTGGCAGCTATAGTGGTTAATAAATCTGGTTGGTATGTTATTATAATCAGTCGATGTAAAAGTTTGAAGAAATTCAGGTTTGGTCAAAAATACACAATACGGTCTTGCCACGGAATTTCGCGATGCACGAACTTGGAACACTCAGATGTGCACACTAGTATACATAAGTTTTAACATGAATGTTCATGTGTGTAGTTCATTTAATGGTACTATCTAAATTGTACTGATATGTGGAACTTCTGATAACTAGACAGTTATCAGAAGGTCCACTTATCAGGACCTGGGTTTTTGAACTAAATGAAGATGAATTAAATAAAAATCAACTTATGTAAGTTCGAGTTATCTGGAGTGCACTGTATACGACTAATGCATAATTACGTAGAAGCAGCTTAAAAGATTGGGATTCTAGTCCGACTGAATCAACATAACAAAGAGCTCTCTTGTATTTCATTTCCATTTAGTCACCATTTAGCTTGTTGAGAAGTCCCATACTCTAACGTGTAAATTGGATGAATTTGTACAGTATTGAATTAGTTAACTAATTTTTAGGCTCAGTTTCCTAAAATTAACTTTGCTTATTTGCAGGTACGTTTTGACCACTAACAGTTTGAAAATAGCCGAACTGATGGAAAGAGAAAGTTGAAGAGATCCACTCAACACTGCCATTAATTGGACAATGTGTTACCTGAAAAAGATGGTGCCTGACTTTGTTCTGCCATGTTTTGTTCCGTGTGGCATCTGTTTGGAATCTGAACACCACTACATGTTTGAAATGGATGTGGGCATCTGATAGCTTTGTGCACCGAAATGCATTAGTGCTATTAATTGGACAATGTGTCACCTGACACAGGAGTGAAGGAGTCTGACTTTGTTCTGCCACATTAGTTCCATCTGGCATCTGCTGGGAATATGTACACCACTACATGATTCAAATGGATTTATCATTTATTCATCTAAATGCATGCACAACACCCCATCATATGTTGCACAATAGGAGAATAAAATTTTTCTCTGTGTTTTCTTCTTTAAATATTTGCATTTAAAATCAATTTAATAAGAAAACGTTGAGCTGAAAATGCAACTTGGTACAGTGTATTTCCACATTAGGTAAACGTAGTTGTTGATGCTTTTCACTACCAACTCTTTTATGTCTCCTTTAGTAGAACCAGTGAAGAAAGCTAGGTTTTTCTTTTAAAAAGGTTTTTAATGACATTTATGCAATTTGAAAATAGTTCCTGGTATATTATCAGAGCCAAAAAATAAATAACGGGTGCGGTTTAAAATGTTAGCATGCTGGTGCAGGTGTTAGTGACTTTCAGAGGGCATAGTTTTTAATTAATAATCAATAACTTAAGATGTGTACCTAGTGTAATTATTGCTAAATAAAGGTTTATGGCACTGATTTTTAAGTGCATGCACTGCATAGTAAACAGGAATTATTTTTAAATTGCTTTACAAGTTTGTGTATTTTAGGCTAACTTTTAAATCAATTCCGTTATTTCATTTACAAGAAATCACGTTTTTGGCAATGAAAAATAACAATTCTTCAAAATTATAAGCTCTTCATGTTTGGATTATTGTATTCTACAGCATATTCTTCTAAATGTATTGAAGCAATGTTGTGTTATGTGAATTATCTCGGGAGTAGTATACAACATGTGTTCACAAAGGTTGCCTTTACAATAAGACTATTTTTTTATTCATATAAACAAAGGCAAAACAATTATAAATGTTTAGGGATTCTTTCAAGTTAAATCCACTAGGCAAGTAGGATTGTGAAAGAAATGTTCAAAATATCAGTTTCTTTTAAAAAGTTGGAAATCAATATTTAGCTTTGATTCAATCTGTGGTCTTTTTATTTGCAGCCATGGGAAAGGGGAGTTTGACAGAAACAAATGCAATGTTTTACTCGGTATAATACCCACTCTAAACGATGGACAGAACACATTGCACTACTAGTACACATTAAAACATGTTGCATCAAGCTGAGATACGCCTTTTGTTATAACACTCATGCAATATTGTATTTTTTTATTTTACTATTTTATCGGCAGTAAAATTATAATAATAATTATTTTTTATGATCTCTATATACATATATTATTTTACAAAAGTAAAATAAGCCTTACATGTAAGGTACCCCTGCCGAGAAAACACTTACATATAGACATGATCGTGATAACAACATACCGTCCAAAACAAATAAAACGCTTTCATAATAACCACATCTTATTGAGATATTCCGACTGCTGTCTAGATGCGACGAGAAGTCAAAATATTCATCGGACTAGATGCGCCGCTACGCGATCGTTAATCGAACTACAACGGAAAAAACCGCCTTGGTCTTGACACCGCTCGACGAGTTGAAAAGGACTGGCAGTTGAAAACTGGGCGTGATAGCACACGACAAGGTATTGCCAAAGAACACACAACATAATTAATTAAATGCTGTCGCGTTTTGGACGTAAGTTATATATAAAAATGTACAATCCTCATTTAGGCAGTCTATCACCGTAACGCTACTAACGTAACGGTTACGGTATCTCACATCCGGAGTCACGCCTCGGCGCCGTGGCTGCTCGCCCAGAAGAGGCTTGCTCTAATCACGGTGTCCGTGGTAATGTTGCTGTGTACTTTTATAAGGGTATATCTTATTACTTTTTGGCGATGTTTTAGCAGAACCACATACAACAAGCGGTTAGTGTTATGTAGAGAAAACCACGGAGACGTAGTGTTCGTATAAAAAGAACTGTTTACGTTACTTCTCTGAAGTTCATACATTATGCGCGTAGGGGCAGCACTATCGTCAGTGTAGTCATTTCACAGATCGCAGTGCAGGCTACTATTTTTACTAATTGGAAACCGCTAGATGTGTGTGAGGCAATTCTACGACGTGGCCTATGGAAATAGTTACATTTCATACAGGTCATTACTGTTATTAGTTTTGTTACCAAACTTTGGTAACGACATCAGAGAATGCTAGAGGGCACCACTTTATGCCCTGCCCCTAGCCTAGGCCTAGCCATTATTCTGTCAAGAAATTGTGGCCCATATGCACTGCAGTGCAGACCAGCTGGTCACACTTGTTGCTAGTCACGCTTAACCGACTCTCGCCCGGCTGTGTGACTTCGCCAGGAAGAGAGTCTGGTTTCAAAGACATATTTTGAATGTCATCCGCCAGGTAGCAAATCTATCCAGCAGAATGTTGTTATATTATCTATGTTTTCGATAACGAAATAAAATTACAAAATAGTATTATGCAAAAGAAAAAGTATCTGAAACTATATGAACATAACAAAATTCGAGTACCCTACGGGATTCGAACCGCGAACCCAAAAAAATGCTTGTTCAACATGCTATCCACTTTGACTTTGGTGTACTTTAGCGGCTACATATATTGTTTATTAGGCCGACTGTCCAACGCGACATGAACTGCACTTTGTTTAGTTAAATTAGTTCTTGTTACGGTATCTATATTCTGTTTATTCACGCCCGGTCTTTCGTGTCTGCTCTCGTATAAGCAAAACAACACCGATACAAAATATTTTACGAGAGCTGCAATCTAGTGATTACACAGGTTATTAAAGCAGTCTGGTATAAACGTAACTAAGCAAAATTTAATTTGGGTTTATTTTGTGTGTGACATGTTTCAATATAAGTGAAACTGAATAGTTTTTAAAGCATAGTTTCTACAAAATTCCACTTATTTAATTGTGTTATTTTAAAGTTAGCGTGAGAGCCATTCAGCATCTCTACCTAGTTTGGGGGTAAACCGGGACCACTGGCAAACGGTTAGACCTCATTAATATTCCAGGCCATGTGTGGGGGCCGGCCTGAAGTCCAGCAGCCACCTCACAGCGCCTGGCTAATCAAGGCTAAGTTGTTGGTTTTTTGTTCTGGCATGTGTTTTGAATTAGGTGACCTAGTGACTGTCAGGTCATCCAATGAATGCCATGTTCACATTATGGGTGCTATTTTCTTATAACAAAAAGTGGAATTTTGTCAGAAATAATGAAGATAACAAAACAGTTTTTAGTCCTTTGGGCCGAAGGTCCAACGGACTTATGCCATCACTCTGCGTCTGCCGTGCGCCGTTAGCTGCCATATCTCAGAAACCGTTCAGCAACTTTTTCTCTAATTTTGCATAGACATCTTAGGGTACTGCCACTATGCACAAGAAGTTCTGTATTTCATTGAATCATTCTAACTCCCTCAGGGCCCCCAGACTGGTAAATTTTCACATTTTGCCTATCTTTTCAAAAACTTCAGTAACTTTTTCTCTGATTTTGTATATACATTTCATGTGGTAGTGCCACTATACACAAGAAATCTGTATTTGCTTTAAACATTCTAAGGGCTCCCCAGGGCCTCCCAAAATGCAAAATTTTCACATTTTACATTGAGTGATGTCAGTATCTTGTCGTCATTGGAAAACATGTAGCAATCACCAAATCAAAGATGGCGGACAAGTCGCAAACAACACACGGAGACATGGTTCTACCATATATGGGCATCCGCCATGTTAAATAAGTTTTTGAAAACGAGACTTCGAGTAAATAAAGACACGTGCGTCATTTGTATGTTAATGTGCATTTTCTTATGTCAGTTGCAAGCAAATTTTGAGACATATATACAGTTTGCTGTTTATAGTATTAAGTTGATACAATTTTGTGCAATTTTGTTAAACATTATTAAAAAAAGTTGTTTTTGATTAGAAAGTTTACGACTATGGAATGGTAAAAAACAATCAATTGATGAAAGGCGCCACCGCCGACAGTTGAAGGCTCACAGCATGGCAAATCGCAACAAAATTGTAATGTATACACGTCACAGAGCGTTGCTTATATTGGCAGCTCTACAGGAGTTGACTATTACGAATAGGTTCGAACAGTTTCGCCCGATAAGACGAAATATGTTGTAGGTTTACGCCAACACATAGTGAATGTGCTACACCATCATTAGTTGCCGCTAATATAAATACGTAGTTTTGCATAACATTAATTTAATGTCTCGCAAACATCGTTATGCCTCATTTCCTGTGAAAGGTTTACTTAGTGGGATATTATGCACCCATTCATTGACCAAAATTTACATAGGCCTAATTCCCCAAAAATCTGTGGCACAGTTTATGCCAAATTGTCATTATCGAGTACAAGTTTCACTGATTTAAAAACTGCCTACTGCATATTAAGCACAAATAGTAACCAAAACTGACAATTTGAAGAGTTTAATGTAGTCCCAATTGTTCAGATTTACATGTACATGAACTATTAGTATTGTAAGTTAGGACCTGATCATAAATAGTGTTTAGGCATTGATAGGAATAAAATTATCGTCCAACGCCCAAACATGGATGAACTTTAAATACCCTTAAATGAAAAGATAAGATCAAATATTCATTTAAGAATAAGCTAGAATAATGCAGTGTTCATTTATAGACACCTTGGTACCTCGTAAGTCTGATTTATATCAAATACTTGGCTTTAATCACATGAATGAGCAACACCAAAGTCTTGTATCCTGTGTTATGCTTTGTTCTCGTACCCACATGCATTTATTTACTCGCAACTCTGATCTTGGTCAAGATGGCGTCGGAACTGTGTCTCCGTATATGAAACATCGTAACATTTTCTGACAATTTTTTAAGGATAATTCTGCTAATTTACTTCATACTGTTGATAACAAAGAGGCAGGCAAACAGGTAGATTATATAATATGTACGGGCATGCTAATTGGTGCAATATTTATCTGTGAAAATGTACTTTGAAGGCTTCGAATTGGAATGAACCAACAACGGCACCTATTTTTGCCCACTTCACACCATGACGCATTTTCAGCAGCAACAAACTTAATGTTACTTTCAACGACAGTATCTGCTTCACAAATAAATTTACATCGAAATGTTTACCAAATTCATTACTTTAGTTAGTTGGTTTATTTGTTAGATATAGATATCGTTGACAGAAGATATTTCAAAAATTTGCATAAATCCATTCAGTGACGCCACACTTCTTTCACGTAGCGGTGTTCTAGTTCTAGTTGTCTCCAGCGCTCGGCAACGACGTATTAACTGACTAGTCTGTATTATTGTGGTTACAATATGATGGTCTTATGAGGTCTCATTCAACTTGTCAGCCTTTTTTAGAACATTATCGCCAAACCGACCTTTATGTTGGCACTGAGGGTGGTGGATAATTATCCAAGATATGTGAACAAGTTTTATACCGTTGTTTTCAGGGGAGAATGGTTTATAAAATCAACTTGCTCACTGAGATGTTGCCACCTTCGTGGAGAAAATATCTGGTGAAAAGTAAAGTGACAAAACGCAACACCAATTTGAATTTGTTGGGAAATGGTTTGCCATATATGCCATTTACAGTAAATGTTATCAAACAACTAATTTGTCAATATAACTTCATAGCTTATTTTATCTGCTTTCTAATGGTATATCACATATATCACAACAATTACAAACTCACAATATAGTCCAAAGGACTTCAGGGCCTGTTGGCCCATTTTTTAAATGTTGTAACCTTCTATGGCTATTGCATAATGTGAAGCCATTTAATGATCATCTGAGTGATTTTTTAAATGCTACAGAATGTTTTCATTTTGAGTAGATCAACATGGAAGATAAGAGCTGTCATGTATTTCATGTCCAAACTGTAAATTATGTTACACAGAGCATCTTTCTGTCACTGACACTTCCATATATATATGCAGTCAATAAGCCACTAGATGCAACAACCCGGGCACAACAGACGGGTTGTGGGGTGTAAATGTTGCTTAACTTTTTTTTTCCTGTATGTCGGGTTGGCCTCGACCCGAGTCCTTGATTTATGTTTTCTTGTTCTTCCCCCACTATCTTCTTGCACTGCTGTCTCTGCCAACTGTCACAACTCTGCTCTATCTGTCGCTCTCATTCTCTACCCCTCTCCCATTCCATCAAAATCTCTCGTTACACAATCCTCCCAAAGCAGTTTTGGTAATTCTTATTCCGGTCTCTGGGCATCTGCTTTCTTTGGCGGCTGTTCTTCTCCGATTCACTCCACCTGTCCAGTCCACTTTAGGCCAAATAAAATAATACTGTGTTTCCGGTAACCAGACCGTCCCTGGTATACCGTGTGATCCTATGCATTTTTTGAAGAACAAACAAATATTTTTTATGATGCTGACCCTCGACCTTTGCCTCTGACCAAAAACTTTTCTTTTAACATTATACTATATTCCAGCAAAAGACTATTACAACGATCATTCAACATGATAAAAAATACAGATGATCATTGCAAAAGTCCCGAAAAGTAACAAGAATTGACCTTTTGGAATGGAAATTCTGTGATCGTCTGTAGCATTGGATGGATTTCCACGTAAATCATTGTGAAGTGTCATGGCGCCCCTGCTACATACCTCGTGTCAACCGATGTAAACAGGAACGTGGGCAGAAGGCGCTAACATAAACCGTTTCGTGATCGTTGTCTGCTAAGCGCATTGAAGACATGTTGTTAATTAAATATACTTGTCACATAGTTAGAAGATGCATAAGTGTACAGATTCCGGTTTCGAACACAAAACTCGAAGGAATAACAGCAGCCTAGGTTACGCTGGCTGAAAGTTATATAGTGTAGGTTTTGTAGTTCTAACAGATTCCGTTGGATGGCATCATACATATGGTGCTAGCTAAAATGGTTGAACAAATAAAAATAAAATATTACAATAGGTCTGCCTACCCTATTTTTTTTGCAATAAAATGTTACAAAAAAAAAAAAAAATTCTTACCTACCTACCATATTTAAAAAAATCAATGTTACCGGAAACACAACTATATTTTATTGTGGCCCTATCCGATTTCTCACCAGCTTCTTGCTAAAATTCTCTTCCAACCTCCTTCCTCAGCTCCTCCATTCTTAACTTGTCGATTCTCTTCACTCCGCCAATTCTTCTCACCCAGTTGTTTTTGTAAACCTGTACCATGTCCTACTGTTTTTCATCAACCACATGGTCCCTAGCCCATACAGGTATGCTGGTGTCACACATGAGCAAGCACCTTTTCCTTGAACTTACATAATACGTGTCTGTCACCTAAGTTCACATTATATCTCCCATCACCCCTTTCACTTTCCTCCATTCCTTCGTCCCTGCTTTTACTTCTCCAACGAATTTCGATATCTGAGTTGCCGACCCCACTTATTGGTTCACCCGGGTATACAAAACTGTCTCTTTGTTTTAGCTTCTTCCTCTCCAGATATATTTCCAGCTCTTTGTTTTTGGGGCCCAACCTCGGTCTTCGCCAAACTAACTTTCAGTCCATGTCTGCCATATTATTCCACTGACTCTGTCAGTTGTTCTTGGAGGTCTGCGTCACTGTCCACTACCACTGCGAGATCATCTGCATACAGTAGCTTCTGGACGTGTCCCTCATATCCATCTTTCCACTTACTCTTTTCCTCTCTCCCTCAGATGTTCCCATATTTTTTTCCAGATGTGCTGTTTGCATGACATGGCCAAAGTATATTAGTTTTTGGCAGAGGATAGATCTGTCAAGTGTTATTGGATTATAAAGTATATTAAGTATTGAATTGTTCGTCACTTTTTTGGTCCACGAGAGACTTAACATGCAGGACCACCACTACATCTGAAAAGCCTTCGATCATCTTTAGTTGTGGTCCATGTTTCAGAATACTACGTTGTCACCGGGAAAACCATGGCTTGTACAATTCTAGTTATATCCCAGTCTTTCCAGCCGCTTTGTTTTTACCCGTCTTTCTACTTATCATAATATCAACATGCTCCAGATTAATTTTCAGGGGTCAAACCATTTTCCCAATGATGGTTGATATCAGCACAGTAATTAATAAACCATTAAATCTTGATTTTAGCAAATGTTTATAAAATTTATATACCAAGCAGTTCTTTGTTGATGTTTCTTTTAGCCCTTACTCCATGACATTTTAATAAAATGCATTCCAATTCCCCACACTGTTCATACACATTCGGTGAGATCTGTTTTCAAATGGTGCTAATTCAAACAGTTGCATTATAAAGTCATTTTAAAATACCCTTAGTATAGCAAATATACTATACTCACTTTAAATGACATAGCATGTAATTATCCAGCAGATGGCGCTTATCAACAGCAACATGACAGTCTATGATTAGGATATTGTTCATTCGTTAGTCCGTACATTAATTCATTATTGTTCTATTTTTATGTTATACATTTTAGCTAAAAATGCATGTATGTATTACCTGCTACTTTTCAACACATATTATTTCATAATTGAGCTGTAGATATTTCTGTTTTGAAAATTGTACCGTTTTGTTTTACATGTGGGTTAAATAAACACTTCTAATTCCAATTATTACTTTTATACCAGCATTTATTCTCTGCCAAAGACCATGGATATGTCTGATATAAATTCAGCATTGATGAACATATTATACACATCATTTTGTTTACGCTTGTGTAGTAATCTCCATGTTATAGGTATAGATAATTATGTATATTCTTATAATCATTTTAAGTGATGTTAGAAAATGGTTTATAATACTTTTTTATGAATGGTGGTTTTTTCACTGCTATCTATGTAAAAATGGTCAAAATAATAGATTTTTTCACCTGATCTAGATTACCTTGTTTACTGTTTTTGTTTGACATATTCTTGTTGGTGTATGTGTGAATAATTTTGTATACAGAGTCCACAGATAACAGTTTCTGCTGAGAGGCTATATAATCCTGAAAAAAGTGGTCAAAGCATCCCCCCAAAATGTCTTTTCCCCAAATAAGAGCTTGCAAATTCATAGCACAAGTTTCTATTAGCGCTACAAGGCAGTTGAAACGTGCGAAGAAAATCGCTGACTGCTACTATAATGGGAAAGTGGTAATCAAGACATTAGCAAATACGATCAGGGTCATCCACACGCAGGAGGATATGAACACTACGGTGAACATGTGGCCTGCGACCGGGAATCGGCCCCTGTATACGAACGATTTTTTGTAATTTTTTTATTATTTTTGTTACACGAGAATGCGCAACGTGAGTCTCCTGAGCGAGACTTGATCTACGCAGCAAGGACAATTAAAAGAGAGATAAGTCCTCTTTATTGACTCTGCAGACTACGGGATAATATAATATAATGTCAGTTAATATTAATTTTAATCGTTAAATTTTTTTTTTTTTTCTAGTTCTAGTTCTTTCTCTACAAGCTGGTTTTTTCTGTTTCTCTTCTTTTCCTTTCTCCTTCACTCAAATTACAATACCTGTAAAGCTTACGTCGACTTCTGCATAATGTTACTGTATTTTCTACTTTGATTCAGTGATTACACGCAAGTGTTATTGCAGTGACATCAGAGATATTGGGAATATTATCAATATATCTGGTGACATTCCTAGCTAGTTAGTCTGTTACTACATGCTGAACAATCAATCTACTTTAACTGCTCTATCTAAATTGCTAATGATTTGTTGTACTCTTGACATTCAGTTTCTTTGTGGATTCTTTCAAGTGATTTTAGTAACATAATATTTAGTCTTAGTGTCTTCCTAGAAATATAAGCTCCAGCTACTTGTGCACTAATGCACATCCAGTTAAACTGAAATGCTAGTCATGTTGTTTTGTATATTTGTTAGTTGAAATAGTTATACAGCTAATATATAAATACGTATGTATTTAATATATATAATTTAATAATATATTTTTATCTTTTTTATTGTCAGTAAAATGGATTGACAAATATGATGTATAAATCTGAAATGACAGCACTGTGTTAGTTATTGCACACGATGTAAATCGGTAGCTTCTTCACAGAATCTTTGTTTTTTGTGCAATGTAAACCTGTAGTTATATTACTATAAAATATACATAGAAATAACTTTCAAGTATGTATACGTATGTGTGCGATTATATGTGTATAATTAAATCTTATCATATCACAGTAAAAATGGATAATGAAGCAAAATGCTTAACCGTGCACTATTGCACTACGTTTTACTGCGGTTCTTTATATAAACAAAAACTAGCTTGTCACTGAAGTTATCTTAATACATGTATTCATTCTGTTGCTGTCAAATGCATTAGTATGTTACTACGGATACTCAGGTAAATGTGGCTTGTAAAACCGTTGTAATACTGAATGCTCTACACCTCTACCATGACAAGGTCTTCTTGCATTCATTATGCAAATCATTCTTATTTTATGTTATTTTTTATATATACTAAACTACAAGATGTCTATCTCAAACTGTTCTCACATTTACATGTTTAATCAATCTCACACTTACATTCAGTGCATTACGTCAATAAAACTTACGACATGCAGTGCCACAAATACATTTAATTATCGGTATATGCATATATCACAATTTGATGAACACTCATTTACACATGCAAATATAATAACAAATACATATGATAAATACCAAATTATATAAAGGCATGACATTTGACGATACGTTCCTCTCCTATTTAGGAGGTATTAATAACAATGACTTAATTAATATCTTAGACACAAATGATGTTGAAAATTATGAACCTCAACTAATACGTCGGTCATCATATTATGACTTTGATAAGTTTGGCAAACTTACACAGACAAACACTAAGCGTTTTAGTGTCTTAAGCACTAACATTCAATCAATAAATTCTAAATTTAAGGAACTTGAAGCTTTTGTAGAAGAGCTAAGTAGTAACAATTTTAAATTTAATGTAATTTGCTTACAAGAAACTTGAAAATCAGAAAACGATGACCTATCACAATTTTCCTTACATGGTTATGACTGTTTAGTTCAAGGTAAGACGTGCAGTAACAAAGGAGGGCTAATAATATATGTCGACAACAAATATAGATCAGAGGTTATAATAAATGTAAACATGTACGAACACTGGGAAGGGATGATAGTCCAAATAAATGGTGGTAATCTATCTAAGAGCATAACCATCGGAAACATATATAGACCTCCACAAACTTCTAATGATAACTTAAATGCTTTTATAAATGAATTTACTTTTATAATATCATCAATGGAAAACAACTGTAATAACAATCTCATTATCACAGGGGATTTTAATATAAATTTGCTTAAATTAAATGAAAATGATACATATAGTAACTTTTTTGACACCATAATATCACACAGCCTTTACCCGCAAATTACTCTTCCTACTAGATTTACTAGAACAAATGGTACTTTAATAGATAATTTCTTCCGTAAACTTAATAAATCTATATTGGAGAGTACTGCAGGGATTTTAATCAAATTTTTTTTTTATCATCAGCCGTATTTTATATTCATCAACGTCTCATTAAAGACTGAATCTCCACCTAAATATGTTAAAATAAATATACTAAATGAAGAGGCAATGCATAAAGTTAAACAAATTAAATCAAATGAGATATACAATAAGCTAAATAAAAAATATAAATGCAGACACAAATTTAAATTATGATACAATCTACGAAGAAATTTTACGGGCAAAAAATAAGCATATGCAAACTAAGCTGGCGAAATTTAATAAATATAAACGTAAAAGATCAATGTGGATTACACAAGGATTGCTAAAATCTATTCAATATCGAGACAAACTCTATAAACAATTAAAATTGACACAACCAAATTCGACAAGCTATGAAGCTATTAATATTAATCTAAAAACTTATACGATATTAAAAAAATATTTGTGCAGCCAAACAAGTGTATTTTGAACAAAGATTTAATCGATTTAAATATGATATAAAAAATACCTGGAAAGTTATTAATGAATTTCTTTCAAAAAATCGTACAAACCGAAGATTACCATTATTTTTTTATAGAAAATGGTACAAAAATAACTGATAAAAAGGATATTGCAAACAAATTTAATAATTATTTTACAAATATAGGTCAGACCATCGCACAAGGTATTAAAAATAAAGGTAACAAAAACTATAGTTATTATTTAAACAAAAATGTTAATTCTGTATTTACGTTTCAGAGTGTTGATGAAGAGACTATTAGGAAAACTATTAATAATCTTCCCACAAAAAACAGCTGTGGATTTGATGGCATTTCTTCAAAATTGCTCAAGATAATTGAGCCTGCAATTATAAAATCATTAAAGCTGTTAATAAACCAAGTTTTAAAATCCGGGATATTCCCAAACAAACTAAAAATTGCAAAAGTTATTCCTATATTTAAGAAAGACAATCCATCTTTATTTGAAAATTACAGACCAATTTCCCTTCTTCCTACAATTTCTAAAGTATTAGAGAAATTAATTTTTATTCAATTATATTCATAGTTCAATGATATGAAGCTTTTATTTGATAATATGGTTTTAGAGCTAAATATTCAACGGAATTTGCTGCGCTTGAACTGATAGATAGAATTATAACTCAAATGGATAATAATGACGAACCAATTAATGTATTTCTCGACCTTTCTAAGGCTTTTGATACTATTGACCATAACATTTTACTTAACAAATTAACATACTATGGCCTAAATGGCTCAACTTTGCAGTTATTCAGAAGTTACTTACAAAACAGGAAACAATACACTGAAATTGAACAAATAAATTCAGACATCTTACCTATAACAATCGGCGTCCCACAAGGTTCAATCCTTGGACCACTATTATTTATCATTTACATAAATGATTTCTCACAAGCTAGTCAATTATTTAATTTCGTCATGTACGCTGATGACATCACATTATCTAGCTCTTTAAAATTTCTTAACAACAACAACACACGCAATAAAAGTACAGAAACCTTAATAAATGAAGAACTTTTTAATGTTAATGAATGGCTAAACATAAATAAATTATCTTTAAATAAAAGCAAATCAAAATACATGATTTTTCATATGCCTAATAAACGCACGCAGACTCTAACGCTTAAAATAGATAATGTAAATATTGAAAGAGTAGATGAATTTAACTTTCTAGGATTGACTTTAGACACTAACCTAAATTGGAAAAAACACACTGAGAAAATTTCAAATAAATGCTCCAAAACAATTGGCATAATAAACAGATTAAAATATGTATTACCTTTAACTATAAAAGTGTTGTTATATAACACATTAATATTATCTCATATCAATTATTGTGTCATGGTTTGGGGATATCAAATAAATAGAATTCAAAAAAAGCCGTGCGAATAATTACCTTAAATAAATACAACTCACACGGAACCACTTTTTAAAAAACTTAAACTACTAAAAGTAGAAGATATATTAAAGTTACATGAATTAAAATTTTACTTTAAATACATTCATAAAATGTTACCTCCTTATTTACTTAACTGGCAAATTATCCCAAGTGTAAATGTACATAATTATAATACTCGTGAAAAAAATTATATACATACTTTTAGAACTAAGCATGAATTTGCAATGAAATGTCTCAAATACAGCCTACCACATGCTATAAATGACACCCCCGATATAATCAAAGACAAAATATATACTCACAGTTTGCGAGGCTTCTCATTTTATATAAAAACATACTTGTTACACAAATATAATGATTTATGCACTCTATCAAATTGCTACACATGTCAACAAAACCATTAAATACAATACATGTTATGCTAGTTTCAGGCAACCAGCACACAAACAAACTTACATTCTCACATAAAACAAGCACTCCCAAAAAACATACATGAGATAGACACCTTGTAAAAGGACCATATAAATTATCACGTAAATAGGGTGGCTCCTATGATAGCGACAATTGTGTCTTAATAGGAGTCACTGACCCCGATTGAATAAGCTATATGATTAATGTCTATGGTACATCAATACCATAATAGCTGTACATGCGTTTGTATGTATTTTCCAAATAGTATGTGAACATTATAATGATATACGTATATGTATGCCTGCATAATGTTTATATTTGTTGTTTTTACTGCATAAGTGATGTTCAGAAACCAATTAATTGTGTACCTACGTGGGGTCAAATAAACGTTATGTTATGTTATATTATGGTGTTCAATTAAACTGAAGCAAATTGCATTTAATAAGTCTGAAACAATGTTAACAATTTGAATTTTGTGCCAGCAAAATGTAAAATAATTATTCATATTGTAAACAAACATTACTGGCACTTCTTGCACAGGGCTGCATCCCACTCCATAATTACCTTTGAAGTTGGCTGGTTCCCACGCTCTTGGTTGCAAAGTGGGACCAAGTACAACTCATTGAGCTAACTTCAGTAACGGTAACATCTGGCTGATTCCAGTTAATGGAACATATAACGTAGGAGGGCATGGGCCAAGGCAAAAAAGACAAACAAAGAGAAAGACTAGGACAGATACAAGAGAATCATTCATCAATGAAGACAAATCAAAGAACGTATGGCGTCTCATCAAAAATCAGAGATGTGACTTAGTTTGCGTAGCTCCCTTGAAGACGGATGGGCTCACGTTCAGCGAAAGCAGGGTGAGGGCAGACATTCTCAGCGAGCAGTTCTGCGCTGTCTACACCAAAGAAGATCTCACCACAATACACACTCTTGACAACAGCCAACATCCGGACATGAGTATTAGAAATCAGTATTAGTGTAAATGGCATCACAAAGCTTCTTAAAAACATAAACCCTTGGAAAGCAGCTGGCCCGGATGGCATTCTCTGCCGTCTTCTAGAGTCAGTAACAAAAGAGCTCGCTCCCGCACTCGCACAACTGTTCCAAAGTTCACTACAAACAAGCGAGATCCTTGCAGTATGGAATCAGCATTTAAGAAGAGGAGACCGAAGCCAGGCTGCGAACTACATACCTATCTCGCATGCATCTGCTGTAAACTCCTAGAACATGTCATCAGATCCAAAGTTACTGCACATCTGGACCAAAACATCATCACCAATATCCAACATGGTTTTTAGAAAAGGAGATCATCTGAAACACAGCTAATACAAACCATGGACGACCTCGCAACTGAACAAGATAAAGGGGGACAGACTGACACAATCCTTCTAAGCTTTACCAAGGCCTTCAATAAAATCTCACACCAGCGCTTCAAAAAGCTAGACCGCTATGGCATCCGATGCCACACACTAAAATGGATCGAGGCATTCCTCTCTGGCAGGACCCAGGAAGTAGTTGTTGAGGGAACGAAACCATCAGTCAGACAAGTTATCTCGGGAGTACTCTGAGCCCAACACTTTTCGTCATATGCATAAATGACATCGGTGACAACATCCTAAACGAAATCCGACTGTATGTAGATGATACCATCCTGTACTCTACCATAACAATACCAATGACAGCAAGAGATGGACCCTCCTCATACCAAGGTCATTAAGTTGGGAATATATTTTTGAGCTGGTAATAACAATGTGGATCATCTACATTTATATTTTTAATTTTGTACCGTTTTGACTGCATGCATTCGGACACCGTATGTTTTCGGCACCCTAAAAATGTGCAAAATTAATAATTTTATGTACCTTATGTTTTCGTCTGTAGATAATTGTTCATTGTTCCTAAGTAATTGGACAAAAATTATTAGTGATCTTTTAGAAAGCATAATTTCTCACTGAGTGCAAAACACGATTAATAGCATGGGTAGTCGGATAAGACACAACGTCAGGACTCGTTCCTGTTTGTAAAATTAATATGCGGACAGTATATCTGAATTTAATTATTTTAGGTGTCCGAATACACAGTCATTACTGTAAACTTGACCACTTTGTAACACAAAGTTGGAAACAAAATGTCTTGAAACTTCGTATGTGAACAATGTTTATACCTATATAGATGTATATGCATTCTCGCACGCCAAGGGACGCTGCTGATTACATCAGTCTCGGCAGATCGCTGTGCGTCTTTGAAGATACGCTCAGCCGATAATATCGCTTGCCGGGAAGTTCCGGTGGAATATCCGAATGGGTAACTTTATTGGGATTCCCAGAAGACGAGGGCTTCGTCTTGGAGCTAGAGCGCGGGTCGGATGGGTATCTGCACTGTCGTCACAGGTAGTGCAGTTGCGAACTGCGAAGTAAATTGCAAGTTTGATTCAGGTAACTTCCGTACATAGCGCACGCGATCTGCCAGGGGTATTGTACATAGTCACCACCCCTGGCTTGCGAGGATGTTTAGAAGTACTTGACCCAAGTCATTCGCTTACAGGGCGTGCTTATACTAGCAGGACACTTGACCAGAGGAGGTGAAGAATAGTCTTGCATCTGACTGTTGAGTGTTTTTCTAGTCTCGGCCTGTAAAAAAATTACAACACACCTGAAACAGTCGGTTTCATTGGCAGTTCCGGATAATGTGAGATAAAACAGCATTTTTGTGCATCACAGATCTGGTTGATTTAGCAATTCATAGGCGAGTTACAATATTAAAACAAGAATAGTTGATGTTAAGATATTTAAAGAACTAAAATAATGTGAACAAGAAATTGTCTGAAAACTGAATATATCTTATTTTATTAAGCTTCTAGGGAAAATGTGTCACTTTCTGTCATTATTTAAAAAATCTTCATCATATGGGATGCCCCTCGTCAAGTGTTGTTCGAAACAACCAGATTCGGTAGACATACTCAGGGGATCATACCATTATCACTGGAATCAAAATGTGTTGAATATTTGAGGGCTGAGGCTCTCCAACAACTTCCACTCGCAACCCCCTTGAAGCTCGCCAAAACACGTTGAGGTCCTCAATTAACCTCCAGTTGCACGCCCTCCGATGAAGCTCACAAAACACCTTGATGCTCTTCAAAAAAACAAACCT
Source organism: Paraescarpia echinospica (assembly GCA_020002185.1). Classification (NCBI taxonomy): domain Eukaryota; kingdom Metazoa; phylum Annelida; class Polychaeta; order Sabellida; family Siboglinidae; genus Paraescarpia; species Paraescarpia echinospica. The sequence continues at coordinate 26,612,551 of CM034533.1, forward strand.
CAAATTGCACCTCATTGAGGCTAACCAAAAAACTCCCCCTTCAAGCTCTCCGAAAACCTCCATTTGCACCCCTCTTGAGGCTCGCTAAAGAAACCACCCTGAGGCTCTAAATATTGGGGGTGTAATACAGTCTCCAGCTCCCATATAAAATACTGGGACCTCAGCCCTCCCAAGCGTACCTTGTTCCGACGCCTACGATCATAGACACATTCACTGGCTCCCATGTAGAGCCACGAGAAAATTTGTATTCTGTACACTGTACAGCATGAATGTTGTGCCTAAATATTTCTCCAGCGTTTATGCCCATGATTTACAACCACAATGGAGTCGGTTCAACAGAAGTTTTGGTGAAACTTAAGGTTCGGTGCGGTTTCACACGAAATCTCTCCAAACTTTGTCAAGCCTGATTCTTTTTACATTCGGTGTCTTGTGTGTTGATGATGGGCGTGGCGGAGGTCTTAACATCCGATCGCCCACCTGATTTTTTTATTTGTGGCCAACATCTCATCTCCCACCATTTTTGATAGGCCGTCTCTCACCAGTTGTTCAGGCCAACCTCCAACTTCCCAAGTTCCTGCTACACTTCCATCATTAGAGTAGGAACCAAGATGTAATAACTAATTAAAGCTCTTGGTATGACTATAACAGTGCACTGAGAATCTTGCCCACCTACCATGAAGCACGCGCGCACACACACACAATAATCATAATAATCTGAACGAGCGAAATAGCATTCATTATAATTATTTACTACTACTAGCCTATGTGAGATTTTACTCAAACTGTTTAATCGCTATGATCGTATTTACCTAACCTGCATATTTACGTAATTCGTTCCTTGTGACGCAGATGGCTGGTCCAGACAACGACGTGCCGAGCAAGCTGTACATCGTCAACGGAGACCGAGACTCCCCTTCCCGTCCGGGCGTCGTACACATCAACCACCCGAGCGACGCGAAGCTATCGACGTACGACGAAGTCACGGCGTTCATCACCGACCACGTCCTGAAGCTGGGCGACGTCGTCCGCTTCGGCCAGTACCGCGACACCGACACCTTCATCGTCGGTTCCGTCTCTGTCGGCGGGCACCTGCACCTCGTCCGCAACCCTGACGATAGCGGCGCCGGCTACCTCACGATCCCCGCCGAGGTGTTGCGGGACATCCGCAACGGCCCGCGCAAGTACGCCGACATCATCCGGGCCGACATGCCGACGATAAACCTCCACCTGTCCTCCTCCGACACGTTCATCGCGGAGAAGCTCGGCGGCCGGCCGCCGGAAGATACCCAGTTCGACGTGCTCTACGTTGGCGGGGTCCTGGAGAGCATCAGCGTGAAACTCCCCGACTCGGACCGCTGGCGCGAGTTCGATCCGGACGACATCTCGCTTGGTCGACTTACGCGTCTTCTGCAGGAACAGAATCAGGCCCACGAAGAGAGCGGCAACGCAACATTGCTGATACGCGTAGAGTTGCGTGGCGAACAGTTCACGCGCTATAAGGAGCTGCACAGTCAGGCGGCGCGCAAGCACGCGTGGGTGCAGGCCGTGCCAGAGTTGCCGAAGTCGTGGTGTATTGAGAGGGGCGTTTCGATGACAGGGTCGACGACGGCGGCGTGGATCTGGAAGCTGCAGGGACCGGCGCGAGAATTGGCAGAAGTCAGGCGTATTGTGGGAGAATTCCTACAGGGGTTCAATTTTGAATACGTGGACTACGACACGTTGGACCTGTAGGATGCCGATGAACGTTCGGCGGGTTTTCACTTTACTTATGCCACTCGCTTCATGAATAGAATAGGTCACCCACTGCGAAACTCCAGCGCTCATGACTTTTGGCGATCAACTAATCTCAACATTCCATCTCTGCGCCTGTATCCATTCGCCAGGTTGGCGTGTTTTAGGCATAATGATATGTGGCCATTTAGTCGTAGTACACTTCAGTCGAATATTATGTTTCGTATGGAATGGAGTCTTTTGAGCTACGCCAGTTTTCGGATCCTGCTTTGTTAGTTTAATGTGACCGAGGCTATGGTGTTTTAGGGTCATGTTTGTTATATTTGTGTCTACATAGTGTGAGTAGTGTTCTGCTATACTGGGTGAGTGCAGCATGAATTAAGCTATTTTATTTTGAGGTCCATTTTTGTCAGCTTAGCCTTAGAGTGAATGTAGCTATGGTATTTCTGAGAGTGATTGAAGCTATGCTATTCTGGAGAGTGAATGAAGCTGTGCTATTTTGGGGTCCCGCCAATGTGAACGCAGCGTGACATTTTGAAACATTCAGCGTGGACCCTAATGGTTATATTCAGTTTGGGGTTCTATAATCACGAACTCAATTCATTTTTTTTTTAAAGAACAACACATTTCAAACTATGACCTGATGTGGTAGTGCATTTCTTAGCAGAAGGGACCGTAGGGTGACTGGTCTAAAGTGATTCAGAGCCCTAGGAGGTCCAAGTGTTTCACAGCACTTCTGCGTCGATTATTTAAGTCGATAAAGTCTTACTTTTTATTTTACAAAATACGCCTACGCACTAAGCTTGCTTCAACAAAGATGCAATGGAAATTCGTTGCTGTTTTGTATTGAAGTTTTTAACTCTGTCCCGCCCGAATCCGTAGAAACCATGTATTATGTCATTACAAGTTTCACGTGCCGACTGTGAGTCAATAGTCGGGTCGTCATAATAAGGACAGTCACTGACGGTGTGCGCTAACAGTTCAGTTCGGGTAGAGCAGCGATAAATACGTATAAGCAAATAGAGACTTAGACATGGTTTATGAACAGTCGGTAGTGAAAGCAACCAGTCGGCCAGAAATAAAATTATATTTTATTACAAATATGTGTTATGTCATAACTACGCTTTGAGGCAATCGTTGCATAATACTGTATCATAGCGTTGATCGCTTTTGCTAGTGCTTCAATGTGGCCGCTCACTGATCTCCATTTAGAGATCGATTATATGGTAACAAATTCAGGGGTCGCGTTTGACACGATAGACAGAATGTTCTCAAAGTATGACGTGTTTCGTGTATTGGATTGAATAGGAAGTGCACCGCCGCTATCGCTAAACACACACCCACGCATGCAATACCTTAAGGAGACCTAGTCAGTTTGTCTATCCGGAATGAGCGGGCGTAATAATTTGTAACAGGAAGTGTGCTGTGTTGAACGTGGGAAAATGGGACATCGTTGAACATCAAAGGGTATTGCATCCCGAGTCAGTAAAGCCTGTTTTGGAACAGGATGTGTTATTTACTATTTAAACATGACCCGTTGTCATACTTTCAATGTAGTTAGTATAGTCTTAAGAACATTATAATAATTAAACAATTAAAAACAGGAAAAAACTTCCTCATTTTAACAGTAATAATTTGTAACAGGAAGTGTTGCTGTGTTGTATACGAACATTATAATAATTAAACAATTAAAAACAGGGGAAAATGGGACATCGTTGAACATCAAAGGGTATTGCATCCCGAGTCAGTAAAGCCTGTTTTGGAACAGGATGTGTTATTTACTATTTAAACATGACCCGTTGTCATACTTTCAATGTAGTTAGTATAGTCTTAAGAACATTATAATAATTAAACAATTAAAAACAGGAAAAAACTTCCTCATTTTAACAGTAATGCATATAGATATAAATTTATTTTATAATCAGCCTTTGATTGGTGCGAAATACAACAAGTCTTCCAGAAAAATATTTATTATGTGTTGTGTCGTATTTATGGCAAGTTTAAACAGTCAATACGCTATGTGTGTGCCCGCGCGCGCGCGCGCGTGCGTGTGTGTGTTCACCTTCCTCTCCGCCATTGTTTGACTTATCCACGCGGGAACATGTACCTTTGGATATGTAGCAGGTATGGAAAGAAGCACCATAATTAACGGAGCTTCGCAGTCTCATTTGTTTAGTAACGTTCTCCTCCAGAAAGTTCGACCCAACGCAAACCCGTGAAGCCGTGGCACGCCAATAAGCAGCGTACTCGCGAGTATTTGCACCTTTCGACTCGCTTCATCCTGCCGTTTTTCCCGAAATGCGCAAGGCATCCCCTGCGGCAACGATGGTAGGTCGCCCAGCACGTTCGCTGGCAGAACGTATACGGGTCCAAGACGGGTTTCCTCGCCGTCTCGCAACCATTGAGCAGCAGCATCAGCAGCAGGAAGACGAACGTCAGCTGTACAACGTTATATTTGGCGTTACATTCGGCCACCCGTCCTTCGCATGTCTGGCACATGTGTGCACGCGCACATACACGAAGATGAAACAATTGGCCTATTCGGAGATCGCCAATTTTTGCGACTTATGTTGCGTTCCAAGGGGGGGTCGTTTATATCGTAAACACGACTTGGCGAACTCTAAGTTCACGAGTTCCTCGAATTTACCTCTTGTAAATTTATGCAACTGGGTCAAATATGGGTTACGAAATCGTATTCACGGTATACACGAGGTGATTGGAACGCGGCATTAACTATGCATGTGCCAACATGGAATATGAACCAATCTCCGAACAGGACAATGATGTCGACCCCAGCTAGCAAATCTCATTGGACCAATGAAGTTAAGCCAAGAATTTTTCATTGGGCCATGATTAGTTTTCCATCATTGGCCCAATGATGATTTGAGCTCCGCGCCGGGTATAATCCCAATGATAACTTCATTGGCAATGTACTGGCCCAGTGATTGGCTCGGTGAAGGGCCAATGAGTTGCCAATGAAAATGCCAATGAGACTCCAAAGAGATGAGATTCCATTGAAATTCGAGAAAAAAATCTTTACGCATTTTATATGTAGTTATACTGCAGTGATACAACATGCTAACAATCAAGCATATAATTAACCATACATGTATATCAAACTTATATTTTTAATCACATACCTTTATTGCTTGGGTGGTAGTTAAGTCGTGGATATATTGACTGTCAGTACCACCAGGTGAACATGTAGTGTGAGCCCAAAAATATGTTAACCTTGATTGTATTTAAACATTTAATTTCGAGTTAATTACTGTGTTATTAGAATGTTTTGAATACACTATGTAACATGTTGTAATTGAGCAAATGTAAATATATACGCAAGTAGTATTTATTACCTTGTAACTGTATTGAATAAGACAAACCGACTAAGTTAAAGCCCAAACCAAAATAGTCTTCGAACGTTTGATTTGTTTACAAACTGTACACTGACTACACCAGAAGCAGCGGTTATAATTTTAAGAAGCTGTTGATAACAACTAATGACAGTCGATGCTAAAAACAAGAAGATAGCGTCGACACAAGCGAGCTAGAACACTAGTTGCCCCAAACGTTCTGCAACTGCAGTCGTTCGCGTGCTGTTTGTTTCATTGGCAAGCCAATGACACGTACATAGGTATGTCTTTGGTAACCAAAGACACGCATCAATGGCATAGAAGTGGTATTTTCTTATCAATTATGTTATTACATGGCAAACAATTTTAGAAGAAGCACAAAACAACCCCCATTAACCCAGGAATAATTTTCAATGGCATTTTAATCAATGATAGCCATTATTGGGCTGCTTTTTCAATGGCAAATCAATGGTGACAAACCAATGACAAACCATCATTGACTAAATCAATGGTGACAAACCAATGACAAACCATCATTGACCAAATCAATCGTGACAAACCATCATTGACCCAATCATGTTTTAAAGGCAATCCAATGATGGCAAACCAACGACAGTCACTACTGGGTCAATGATGTTTTAACAATGGTAAAGCAATGATGTCAAACGTATGGCAGACTTTATTGGGCCAGTGAAGTTTTTTAATGGCAAACCAATGACAAACCATTTTTGGTCCAATCACGTTTTTTCGATGCCAAGCCAATGATGGCAAACCAATGACAAACCATCATTGGCCCAATGATGATTTCTGCCGCCATCATTGGTCCAACGAGATTTGCTAGCTGGGACATAGTCAGTGTGCATATAGGTTTCTTTAGTTATGTGTTCGTGCGCGAGCGGAGTGGATGGATCTGTCTGACCAGCCGTTCGTCTGTCTGTGAGTGGGTGAATGCGTGCGTGCGTGCGTGCGTGCGTACGATGTTGAAAAGGCAGAGGCTGCTGGACTGACATGGGGCACAGCAGCACGGAGAGTCCACAACAGAGGGGACTGACCGACTGTTTGAACCGAGAAAAGCACTGGTCAATGCAGCTGTCTTTTCGTTGATTCCGTAGTACCCGATCACATTTTGTATGCGATACCTTATCGATGGCCTAACTGTAGTTCAGAAAGATTACGTATGTTTGTCATTTTAGATTGGTGGATAAAGCCCGTTTCACGTACGCCACTGACCAGTTCTGAATCAATCTGTCATTGTGCTTATGATTATATGTGAGATATAGGTTCCACAAATAACACAGAATAAAGCCAAAGTAAGACCAGTCAGGTCTTATCTCATTGTCATGTCGCATGGGAGACGGTTTATTTACACAGATTGAAAATCAAGGACACCAGAGAGGTAGCCTGATCCAAGTTACTGAGAAAATCCCTTCTTTGTCCATGCCTAGTGTTCTGCGCACAGGTATCCATAATTAAATAGACCACCTATCAAACGTTGTTTTATGTGTTTATAGGGTTTTCCTTTGTAGTAATTCCAAATTTTCCATGGAAAATACATAAAAGTGACTGGTATGTTATAGACTCAAAATTGACTATTGATTTGATGAAATATCTACCACAACTGTTATAATTAGCGGAAAATTAAATGTCAAAAACTCAGATTAATTAAAAATTCAAACTTTTCAAATGGATCATATAAAATACAATACTGTAGGCCTATCAGGTTTTGGAGAAAGACACAGGAATCACCGGTTACAGTTTGAATCAAACAACTCTCATGCAGACGCTAAATTGATATCAGTTGAACACGCAACGTATGTTATCGAAACAACACTTATTATGTTGAAGAATAATTAAAATGCAATAGTGTATGGGCGAATTTACACAAATGAAAACACTTGCATTAGTATCTTTTTTGTCAAGTACTTGCATTTGGATATTTTCAGGAACTTGCATTGGAAGATATCTAAACATTTGTATTTGAAATACTACACAACACTTCCATTTCCATTTAAATGCAATCACGAATAGTCGCATTTCCATTTGCTTCTGTACTTGAATCTTTTCATCTGCTATTGAATGCGCTCAGTCGCATTTGAACCCAAGCCTGTATTAAATATTAGTTACACTCAAATCAGCTTGTTGTCACCAAGTGCTAAATCATTTGTGGGAAAATAAAGCATATAGCGTATATAATACATTCCAAGGGTCAACCCAGCGATTTATTTCTTGGACAACGTAGGAACATTCATCAGTAATGAAGAAGGAACTGGGAAAGGAAACATGGATCAACTTTTTGAGGCGCACCTGTATTAAGTGCTGGCGATGATCCACACACATTTCCAGTTCAGATTTTTGAAGCTCGTGAACGACTCTTCTGCATGTGACGCTTTTCTCCAGGATACGTTCTAGTCTGATGTGAGCACTCGTCGTATTTGACAGTTGCTGCTGTGACCGTCACATAATTTTCGAGGTTTCCCTCCTGCTATCTGTTGGTTTGTTTGAAGATCTGATGTCGTGCCAGACTCTATATTAACGATGATCTCCAAGTCTGTCTGTCCAAAAATCTTCCCCGAATTGAGGCCTTGGTTTTGACAAAGCTAGCTCAGCACTCGTGTTGTATTTCGGTGATTGATTAACCATCCACAATATTGGGAAGGATTTTGTTTACCTCGTAATAAACGTGATGTGTTTTATTGAACTGAGCGAAGAATGTTATCTTGTCTATAACTGTATTTTATTTTACACTATCTTGAGGGGTGGTACCCCGACGATCGATTCATGCCTCATGAAGTGGTGAGAAAGAAACGATTGGGAACCGGTGAAAATTACATTTGTTTTACTTGTAGGTGGTTGGGTTGGGACACAGAAGCCATTTTTCACGTTTTCAGTGATAAACCAAAATATATTATGCAGTTTTAGCTATCATGTAAATATGTATCTCCTCTAAATTGGTCGTGAAATTTGTGAGGCTGGGATATGTCAATTTCTAAATATATGCAAATTAGTGGAGGCGTATTGGAAGTGGCTCAGGGGACCCCAATCGTGGAGTCCCTTGAGCCCCACATGGGATCCTTTGAGCCACTACAACACTTTTACATTTACATCTGGTATATTTGCTACGAGTTATTCATCATAACTGAAATTAAGATATCATAGTCAGGCTTTGAAAACACCTGCATGTCATGCATCACAACTCTTCCTGCAGAAAATATGCCTCGGCGAACATTTGCATAAATGTCAGTTACATAAAATTAAGTTATATTGTAAGTTACCCAAGGTCTATTTACTGTTTGTTATCACTTATATATTTCTACGCGGTGTTCGCGGATTGCTTATTTACAGGAAGCTCTTAATTAATGTTCCCTTTTATCGTTCACTAAATGGTCGGGAAGCAACGTTAGCTTGACTAACGATTCTGATACAATAGATACCCTGAGCAACCGACTTTTCACGCATTAGGCCTATACTCTTCTTCGTGGTGATGAGATATAGCTCAACGAACGTTTGCAATTAATTATAATTATTGCAGGCACATGTCAACATGGTGTGTCGGTCAACTTACCACCATCTCCGGGGCATCGGGAAGATCCGAAAATATATGGATGTGAGTACGGCCCAGATATACTAGAAGATCACTTCGGTCCGAGAGCAGGTTGCTGCTGGATGTACTCATGTCAAGAACGCAACTGGAGGACAGAGCCTTCTCCATCGCTGCATTCACACTGGAAGGAACAACATACCTCTATTCATTCGCCAGGCTCCATCGACAGATGTATTTAAAAGACACTTTAAAACGTACTTGTTTGGCAAGGCATTTTAGAAGAGGTATAATTATTTATGACATTTTATATAAAACACGTGTATTGCATTCGTTGATAGTTTTGTACCTGTTTGTTTCATAGATACTTTGGAATTTACATATCTCAGACCTCTAGTTTGATTCTTCCACCCTTTTTATGTAGAATTATGGTCGTTTTTTATGTTTTGAGAGTTTTTTAATATGTATGAATTGTTTTTAATTAATTTGTAAAGCGCCTTTGAGCGGTTTAGGCTGAAAAGAGCGCTATATAAATTTACGTATTATTATTAGTAGTATTATTATGTTAAACTAAATTAAATGCTAATTACCAATCGATCATTAGCTTATTCATTGTTTATTTCACATTTCTCCACACTTAATATTGTAGCATTCTGAGTTTACAGGAAACTGTTTAATTTAATGTATTCTAACCTTAACGGATATTAATGCCCAAATATTCGAACACTACCAACATGTCATATTGAACGCAAAACAAATATCGTGGTTTGCACCAGTAAATTTCAGCATTCATGAACCGGCTCATCTGACACCGCACTGTCCGGCTCATGGGTGCTTAATCACAATTTAACGTGGAAAAAGGGTTTATCTAAACTTAGAAAAGCATATGTTAAAACCTGTTTCATGTATTGACAGAACATGTATCCCTTATTATCAATATGGCTATACCAACAACATTGTATTACATATGGTAGTTGTATAAGGAAATCAACAAAACACGAAATACTTACTCAAAAATATTTCATCGTAAAAAATCATCGCATACATTCATGATTTTGCGCGCCGTTTTAGTCGTCCGTAATTATTCAAATGGGCGTGAAGTTGTAAGTAGCATGATCAGCTTCTACAGAACTCGAAAATATATACGTGATAAGTATTAACAACGTTACAGGGAGTGGCTCAAAGCTCCCATGGAATCATGGGTCCCAACCATCCCATAACCCGGGACATAACTGGTTCAAAAGGGTGTTTAAGTACATTTGGTTAATTGTACTACTGGTTGATGTTAACGCCAATGGAATCTAATAGGGCTTACAAACTGCGAAGATGACACGTATTCTTCGTTCATTATCTCTGGAGTTCGCTCATTGATTCGAATATTGAATAAAATTATTGTAAAACAGCAGATTCGTTTCACACACTTACGCACGCATGCGCTTATGCACACACATATACACCCACCTCCACACCCACCCACACCATACACTAACGCGCGCACACACTCACACACACACACACAAACAAACAAACACACATATACACACACGGTTCTCAAGAATGAGTGTTGCTTTCATTACACAAAGAAATGTACAAAGGTTATCCTATGAATTCGTTATCACACTTACCAATTTAAGCCACTGTGAGTTGGGCGAAAATCATGTTTCACTGCTGTGCAGGCAAAACGTATCTTGATTGCATCTTACAAAGCAAACATCTTCTGAGTATGTGTTCTATAGAGGGCGTTGTGACACTTGTATGACACGAGAATGACCGCACGGCGTACAGAGTGACAACAATTGTTTGCCTATCCATGTAGTGTTTGTTCACCAATGTTCTTTTACCTACATTGCTGTGTGGAAAGAAAAAGTGTAGGAAGTTTATTTATACCATATATACTTAAGTAGAATGTTTGCTCTTAATGCCGTTGATAGTTGTTGCTGATGTTGTTGCTGCTGCTGATGCTCTCTCTCTCTCTCTTTGTCTCTCTCTCTTTGTCTCTCTCTCTCTCTCTCTCTCTCTCTCTCTCTCTCTCTCTCTCTCTCTCTCTCTCTCTCTCTCTCTCTCTCTCTCTCTCTCTCTCTGTTTTGACATTATGTAATCTTATATTCAAACTACGAGGTGTACCATCAAATGTCATCCAACATAATATATCTCTCCCCCCTCTCTCTCTCTCCCTCTCTCTCTCTCTCTCTCTCTCTCTCTCTCTCTCTCGCTCTTGTAGATGGTAGTTACTGGTCCTTCTAGAGGTAATGCCTCCGAGAATTCCTCGTGCGGGTTTTCGGTATTGAGTAGGCCATCGAAGTACTCTTTCCACCGATCCTTCACCTCTTCTACTTCTGACAATATCTTCAACTTCATATCCATGACAAGCAGCCTGTGCTGATACGCAACTGCTTCGTCTGGTATCACGTTTGAATCTTTCACCGCCCTTCTGTCTCGTCTTCTTATGAGCAGGTAGTCAATCTCTCTCTCTCTCTCTCTCTCTCTCTCTCTCTCTCTCTCTCTCTCTCTCTCTCTCCTCTCTCTCTCTCTCTCTCTCTCTCTCTCTGAGAGAGAGAGAGAGAGAGAGAGAGAGAGAGGAGAGAGAGGGAGAGAGAGAGAGGGGGGAGAGATATATTATGTTGGATGACATTTGATGGTACACCTCGTAGTTTGAATATAAGATTACATAATGTCAAAACAATCTCTCGCAGCTTCAACAACGAACAACCCGTGACATATCCGGGTTTCAGTCCAATTCCAAAAGTAACTTTATGGATAATATTGAAGATCATTAACAATGTCACCCGTCGACAAATATATACGATCCGTCCGCGTACTCCGCCTAACGTCCGAGTTAACTGATGCCGAACCAACGCGTCATTCTGCCTGGTAGAAATATGTATGCTTCCATCTAGTTAGCACGACATTGACTAATAAGTCATGTGTCTAACACAAACTCACTGATCTACCGACGTAATGTGTGTTGTACTTGAACGCACGCACGCATGCGCACACGCAAGCTGTCGCACACTCGTGCTCACACACCCATGCACGCACGCACATACACATGCACTCACGCACGTACACGCACACACGCTCGCACGTACACTTACACATGCGCACAAATACGCACGCGGTCCCATAACTCGTCACGGCTCATATTTGTAGATCCCTGGTGCGATCATCGTACACATCCTCCCAAGTCAACTGTATGTAGCGCTCACACCTGTTGATACAGTCAAGTCGTATATTTTTGCACATTTCGACGCGCGTGATTCTCCCGTTGATGCCGTCATGATGGACGCACCCTTTACGACAACGGAGGAAGGCTTTCCAGCACTCAGTCAAACACACTTTGAACGGGGTTGGCGGCTTGGACGGATGGGGCCTGACGCGAACTGCCTGTGCGGTGGCACTATAGTCGATCAACAGAACCACGACGCCAACCATCAGCTGCAGGAGAAACCATCGCAGATTAGGGATTGTCTCACCAGTTTGCAAGGTTCTAAACACTGGTAAACAGTTATGCGTTTAGCATTGATTTTCCTCCGCCTTCCCACTAACACCATATGTTATGGGATATTCACGAACCAAAACTGCGACCAACCTAGCCTCCCCTAGAAGTAAGAAATGTTTTGGGCACAAGTCAGTGACCTATTATTCCAGGTCAACTTAGAATCATCTCTCTGAATTCCAAAACAAGTCTCAAAATACTAAGTCGTACTCAAACAGAGCCTACACAACGATTGCGCTTTATATTTTAGTTAATTTTGTTATAGATGGTTAACTGTAATAATATTTATTACTGCTTATTATTATTATTATTAGTGTTGTTTGTTTGTTTGTTGTTGTTGTTGTTGTTGTTGTTGTTGTTGTCGACAGTCAACTTCGGCAAATTACGTTCTATCGTTCTGTGAAATGTTCTCCGGCTTGTGGCGATTCACGCAGCATCTCTTGGTTGAACCACTTTTTTCACATGCCGGTGGACTGCAGGTCAGAGTCGAGAGCATTTTCTGGCGAGACAGGTCTTTGCTGTATCCAAATAGGGATCAAAGTTTCGTGGTCCATTCTTCCGCAACAAACTGTCTTCATACCACATCTGCTGTTGGCAGTCCGAGGCGAAATCCGCTTTGAGTTGGCGAACGTGATGTCTTCACCTGGTCAGAAATTCGATACAACTGGATGAGTGTTAAGGTCTTTCCGAGTGTCCTCAGCAGTACAATTGGTGTTTGGCTCTTTAGCAGGGCCTAGTGGTTTGCTGGGTTTCGGTAATGATATCAGTTAGGTTAAGGTTATTATTATTACCTGTGGTTGGGGTTAAGGTAATCGCTGGAACCAATCAGACGACGTGAATAAATCGTTAGTGTGAATTACATTATTCATTAGGGGGTTAAGATTATTTTCATTAGTTAGGATTGGGGTTAGGGTATTAGCTGGAACCAATCGGATGACGGGAATAAATAGTTAGTGTGAAATGGGGTTAGGGTAATCGCTGGACCCAATCAGACGGGAATAAATCGTTAGCGTGAATTAACATTATTCATTAGGGGGTTAAAATTAGTATTATTATTTATGACTAGAGATCGGAATAAATAGTTAGTGTGAAATGTCCTTATTAATTAGGTTAAGGTTATTATTATTATTACCTATGGTTGGGGTTAGGGTAATCGTGGAACCCATCAGACGACGGGATTAATCGTTAGTGTCAAATATAATTATTCATTGGGGGGGTTAAGATTATTATTATTAGTTATGACTGGAATCAGTTATGATTAGAGTTAGGGTAATAGGTGGATCAATCAGATGACGGAAATAAATCGTTTTCATTATTACTTAATGTTAAGTTTATTATTATAATTAATTGTGGTTGGAATCAGCTATGGTTGGGGTTGGTGATAGCTGGGTTTGTTTATGGTTTGTTTAAGCTCCCAACCATTACGACGACCGCCCTGTATGCCTGTACTTGTACCTGTTTCATTTTATTAACCTAGATCTATCCAGCCAGTAATATTACACTAACATCAGTATATGATTATGCCTACTAAGTTGTAGTGGTGTATTTAGGATCTCTGGGGGAACAAAGCAATACATGAACCTCAAGTCTATCTCCACAGATATTACCTTCGTCCACCCCCATAATATTTTGAATATGCACATATCTGGACGTTTCCCCCAGACATTCCCACCGCTTGCAAAAAAACAATCTAAAACATACAATGACCCTACTCGCACTCTTGCACTCCATGAACATATCGCTGACACGACAAGGTTTATTACTAACATCAGTCTGGAGTCAATAACTTTGTTTTTAATCTTAACGTAACCTTTATTGCCAATATACGCAACCCCATGTACAGCTTCGTATCGCTTGCCCGGATACCCCACGGCCTTCTTCCAAGTAATATGTACTTTTTACATGGCCCCAAACACATAGAAATTGAAAAATCGGGAAAATATGTAGGGATTGTGTTTTGAACTGAACAGTAGTGTTTTGAGGGTACGCTTAAAACACTACGGTAGTGGTTTGAAAGTATGCTCAAAACACTACGGTAGTGTTTTGGCGTACGCTCAAAACACTACCGCAGTGTTTTCGAGAGATAGTGTTTACAACTTACTACACCGGCCCCAGCTGTGTTGTGTCGTCAAGTCAGAAGTAACATACACATCACTTACTGTTGTGATTGGCCGTTGGCGGGTGTCTCTTGTATAAGTTGTCGTTTAATTGTATCTTGCATACGCCCCACAGCAAGGATGCGAAGAGGCAGAGAAGGACCGTTTCACAGAGAAACTAGAAGACCTGGTCAGAAGAACACCCAAAGAGGAGGAGCTGGTCATAGGAGCTGACCTAAATGGGCATGTGGGAGAATCTGCGGAGGGTTATGAGGAGAGGATGGGGATATGGCACCAGAAACCCAAGAAGTTAAAGAATCCTGGGGTCGGCAGAAATCCTACAGTTGTTCATTGCTATCACGGGCTTCCAGAAGAGTACGACACACCTGATCACCTACAAGAGTGGCCCAGCGATCAAAATGCCGATTGACTACCTGCTCATAAGAAGACGAGACAGAAGGGCGGTGAAAGATTCAAACGTGATACCAGACGAAGCAGTTGCGTATCAGCACAGGCTGCTTGTCATGGATATGAAGTTGTAGATATTGTCAGAAGTAGAAGAGGTGAAGGATCGGTGGAAAGAGTACTTCGATGGCCTACTCAATACCGAAAACCCGCACGAGGAACTCTCGGAGGCATTACCTCTAGAAGGATCAGTAACTACCATCTACAAGAGCGAGGTGAAGACCGCACTGAAGAAGATGAAGAAAGGGAAGGCAGGAGGACCATCAGAACTCACAGCAGAGATTACCAAAGCACTGGAAGAAGCAGGAGAAGAATACATCTGGAGACTCCTGTTGATGATCTGGGAATAAAAAAAAGATCCCTGAGGATTGGAAAAGAAGCCTGCTGATTCCCATCTACAAACAGAAGGGCGATGAACTAGAGTGCAAGAACTATCGCGGAATAAAGCTACTGGAGCACATCTTAGTGAAGGTATATGACAAGAGGCTGAGGGAGATAGTGGAAGTAGACCACATGCAGTTTGGATTTAGACCAGGGAGAAGAACAACTGACGCCATTTTCGTGTTGGGACAGGTCCAGGAGAAGACCCTAGACGGACAGACGGAGCTCTACCACACATTCGTAGACCTTGAGAAGGCATACGATACAGTACCAAGAGAACTGGTATGGTGGTGCCTAAGGCAGGATGGAGTGCCGGAGAAGTTGGTGCAGATCATACAGTGCATGTACGAAGATGCAAACACTGTCGTTAGAACGCCGCACGGCGATACATCTAGCTTTGAGATAGGAGTGGGATTGCACCAGGGTTCAGCGCTGAGTCCACTACTCTTTATCATCGTACAATATGTGATCAGCGAGACTTGCAGAACCAGATTGCCAATGGAGACCTTGTATTGCAGACGATCACTTACTGCGGAGTCCGTGAAGAAACTGGAAGAGAAGGTGCAGAAGTGGCAGGGATCCCTAGAGAAGAAAGGGTTCAAAGTCAACACAGCAAAGACGGAAGTTCTGGCCACTTCGAGAGGCGCAACAAAAAACAGAGTCGAGATAGTGGACATCCATAGAGAGAAGTTAAACCGAGTCACCGAATTCAAGTACCTAGGATCTGTAATACAGGAGGACGGAGGCTGTGAAATGGCTGTCAAGGCAAGAGTCATAGCAGCCTGGCAGAAGTGGAGGGAAACAAGTGGAGTTATTTGTGACCGCAAGTTACCATACAAGCTAAAGATCAAGATCTACAGCACGGTGATCCGGCCAGTCTTTATGTACGGAGCGTAGACATGGGCCCTGAAGAGAAAAGAAGAGCTCCTCCTCATGCGAACTGAGATGAGGATGATCAGATGGGCGATGAACATCTCGCTCAGGGAAGAGCAAACAAATGAGGAAGTGCGACAGCTGGCGGGAGTTGAGGACAGAAGAGAAGTTGAGAGATGTCCGACTTCGCTGGTATGGCCACGTCCAGAGAAGAGAGGAAGAGCACTGTCTGAGAACAGCAGCAGACTTGCCAGTCCCTGGGAAGAGGAAAAGAGGGAGACCAGCAAAAAAAGATGGAATGACAGTGTGAAGAAGGACATGGAGTTGAGAGGGCTGAAAGAAGAAGACGTGCAAGACCGGAAAGAGTGGCGACAACTCTTACACTCCAGGCCGACCCCGTGAGGAATAATGGCGATGGACTTAGAAGTTAACAGCGCCAGTGTCTCGCGAGATACGTTCAATAATACATCCCGTTTTGCACGGATGGATCGCTATTTATTACATGACTCGCATACCGTATGGTCATCGTGTGGGTTCGTTTGTTATTACGGATTTAAGATGTCAAACGTGCACGTGTGCATTTCCACCGTTGGCACAAATGTGCATAGACGTATACAACGGACCCAAGGAATATTAATTGTCAGTAGTTCTCTGAGATGAACCCGAATAAAGCGAATGATTATTCATTCCTCTGGCAAGGTCACAGGTCAAATTTTATACTATTCAAATTGCACACACCAGATTATTCGACGTCATCTTCAAGCAGGATGGCAACGCAGACGCGAAAGAAAGGTCGACACCTCGGTTTCTCAACAAACATTGACAGTGCTAAAACAAAAATGTATCACTATTTACACATTAGTCCTGGTGCTCTTATAGTTACACGTGTATATTTATATATATATATAAATTATTTGTATATTTATATTCTAACTTTGTGGGCAGTCTGACAGTATCTTCTCCCAGGTTCACTCACCTCGTTCTATTTTCGTTCACTTCTTTGGATCATTGGCATCAGCTCTACAATTAACGATAACGATGCATTTAAAACGCAAATGTCGTTAGTTAGAGTTATTTACTTGCATGTATCCGATATGATGCCTATATGGAAAATGGAAACATGGCAAATTGAGTGGTGGGCAATTCTCCAGACGACACCACTGTGGACGATTGTGAGAACAAAATGACGTAATGGTGATAACTGAGGTACTTGGTTTGTTGCTCAACATGTGGGTCTAAGTTATCATTTGTAAGACATATAACTGTCGCGGATCCCGGAGCCTGATTCGTGACATGTATTTTGATATGAGGTTTAGGCAAGACCCAACCCACCTAAACGTGTTTGCATTTTCATAGTTCGATAGAGGTGGCACTTTTATAATTTAGTAACAAATGAGAGAACACATAACGTCATAGTGTTTTCTTCCCTCGCAGTTTCGTTTATTCTTTGCAAGCATTTTACAATTGATCGTATCAAGTCTTATCGACATATGGTTACACTTACCCAATGTCCGACACTTCGCAGCGCGCAGATAATTATGTTCCTTCCCGCATTGCAGACAAAGCTGTTTCTTGGCCGTGTTTAGATGGCTTCGAACGAAGCAAGCATCTCCTCGGTAAGTGCTCTGCTGGGATAACGTGACACCTAACACAACGAATCAACGTACTCGTGTGGGAAAATTAACACGTGCCATTTGTTTTAAACACACCCTGTTTGTACAATGACGTACTCTTAGCATCATCTGTTCGGTTGCACACAGCGCACTCATGATCATTATTAATAACACAACGTAGTGAAATAAGGTGCACTTTAGGTATAATATGTGTGCTGGTTTAAGTTTGCATATTTTTGCATAGTAATGATAGTGATGAATGCGCAAAGGATCTATAATATCAGGAGACAATTTAGTTGGAAGGTAGCTACGGTTGTTATTTTGTAATGCAAATGTCATTGTTTCTATAACGATTACAGTTTTGGCTTACTCTAAAGAGCTTTATGCTTGTATTCTTTTGTTCCTAAATTGTGTTATGCTTTTGTTTGTGTAACTGCACGCGAAATACGAAATACTGTTGAAAATGACTGTGAAGTATACTTATCCAGGTACTCGGACAGCAAGATAGAGGCAAAATAGCCAAGTACGCAGACTGGAAGACACACACACAAGCACGCACGCACGCACGCACACACACACACACACACATATATATATATATATATATATACATATATATATATATATATATGCACAGCCACACAGTCTTTACAATTGTACATATCAGGTAGTATACGCTAACTCTGGATGAGTATCATGGCAGTAGGCCATATGTGCCGAGGTTTATATGTGCTCACGAAATTCCGTATTTGCCTTTCTACACATCGAAGCAATTTGAAACTTGGCCAAAACATAAATATGTCATTACAAGTGGCTGATATGATGCCTGACGAGAGCTACGCTCTCAAGTGCTCTCAATGTTCGAGAGCTCAGGCAACTATCGTCGCAAAAATGACGTATCATTTCAAGAATGAAAAAAAAACATAAAACTGCGTGTTTTGTTAGGTAGAGCTTGAAATAAGACTAGCGTGGTTAAAAAATAACGGGACTTGTTTATTACAAATTAAATAGGGAGTTTCACGACGGGCCACGACCTTTCGTCTGAGCTATCCAATAACAAAAGAGGACGAGCTACGAAACGCGTCAGATAACATGATAATCCAAGAAATGGAAAACACAACGGCTCGTGATGGAAAGTTCATTCTATAAACTCCCGACCCCTATAAGTCCTTTCGAGAGACTCCGTACATTAGTAGAGGGAAATAATAGCAACGATGATTACGGAAGTGACACGTGTGTGGATAAAATGTGGCAAGAGTTGATCAGTGCATTTGCCAATCAATATATCGCTATGTTTTCATTTTTATTCGACACATTGGAATAGAATATGGGATACACGTAAGTAAACAAGTCTGATTAACTAACTCTGCGTCTTTTAAATACAACACTAATCGGTAGGTCAGAGGTCAATGATGAAAGAAAGGGAATGGACATAGAACGAGGTGAGTTTACCCGGGAGAAGATACTGTCAGATTTTCCATACTGTCAGATAGAGTATTAATATATAAATACTTTATTAGATAGACGTGAACGTGTAAACGTACGAGAGTAGGCACTAATGTGTAAATAGTGATACATTTAGTATAAGCACTGTCAATGTTTGTTGAGAAGCCGAGCTGTCCACCTTCATTCAAGTCTACGTTGCCATCCTGTTTGAAGACGATATAGAGTAATGTGGTGTGTGCTATTTGAGTTATCTTCAATGCACATTTGATCTACTTCCTTGCCTGGGAAATACACAAGCAGTCACTTCATTCGGGCTCATCTGGGAGAACTGCTGACAATTAAGGATATCATGGTGTTCGTTGTATAGTCCAGGTGCATTGGTGTCAACGCTGCAAATGCAAAAATGTAAAATTGGCAGCGAAAATCCGTATGATTGCAAACAAATCATACGATGACCTTGTGGAAAACGATATGTTAAAATAGCTCTCCGTGTAAACTGGAATGAATTGAATGGATCGCGAGAGATATTGGCGCTATTGACTACGAACTGCTAAAATATCCGCGGGATTCCCTCTTCGGAAGTATTTTGAACGAGTAATATATCATCCGAACGCCATTTGAAAAAACGCACGGTGTCTCACGTAACCGTTATTACAATATACTAAGTTCAAAATACACAAACCTTATAAAGAGCGCATCTTAAAAACCGTCAGTTTTCAGAAAAACTGATGTGCCTGCATGATGTACATGTGAATGCTCGAGCTCACACATACACACACACACACACACACACACACACACACACACACACACACAGATAAACACACATACATACACACATACATTAACACACACACACACAAACACGCACGCGCACACGCACACACACAAACACGCACGCGCACACGCACACACACTTTCTCTCTCTTTCCCCCCCTCTCTCTCTCTCTCTCTCTCTCTCTCTCTCTCTCTCTCTCTCTCTCTCTCTCTCTCTCTCTCTCTCTCTCTCTCTCTCTCTCTCTCTCTCTCTCTCTCTCTCTCTCTCTCTCTCTCTCTCTCTCAATGTATCACTCGTTGTCGAGTGTGATTATCCCAGTCATAATGAGGATGATGGCGATAATGTTCAGTTGTGGTCTGATTAGTTGTCGTGCCTGCAATAGACACTCTAAATAACAGTAATAAAATTAAAAACGATTGTGGTAATTGTGTTATTGTCAATAAATTGACCCGTACGATAGCAGTTATAGTAAACTAATTAAATATATAGCGCAACCGTGGTGTAGGCTCTACATATACTTCAGTGTGACTTGACATAATGGTTTAAAACTGATTTTGAATTCAAAAAGATGACTCGAAGTTGACTTGGAACTGGTGGTCACTGACTTGAGACTTGATTAACATGGCAAATTACTGGCTTCTTAAGACTCGACCAGACTTGCACTTTTTGGCTGGAAATTGAATTGAATTTTCGCTCGCACAATGATCCTTTTTTGTATGTTTGTGCCTGCATAGTAACGTTTCTTCCATGTCGCCCTTATGTAATACGTTGTCCCATATAATGAGCAGTGGCATAACTGCGTAAATTAGTGGGGGTGGGGTGAACCAATGCTAAACGCATAACTGATTTGAACCTTGCGAACTGATGAGGGAATCCCTAATCTGCGGTGTTTTCTCCCGCAGTTGAAGTTGGCTGCCATGCTTCTGTTGATCGGCTGCAGTGCCACGGCACACGGGGTACGCTCAGACCCCATCCGCCCATGCCGCCAAAACCATTCAAAGTGTGTTTGACAAGGCGCTGGAATGCGTTCCTCCGTTGTCGCAAAGGGTGCGTCCACCACAAACCCATATATATTGTCTTCGTGAATGTCTTGCTAAGTATATTAAAGTTTACACACATATATATATATACCTACCAGGCAGAATGACATGTTGGTTCGTCGTCATTGTAGGACCTACACCGACAGTAGGCGGAGAATGCGAATGGATCAGTACCTATTTCTCAACTGATGGTAATGTTATTTGTCTTAATGTTATACGCAAAATATTATTTTTAGAAAGTTTTGAACACCGGATATGTCATGGGGTATTATTTGTAGAAGCTGCAGGGGAGTGTTTATTTAAAACCCTGTCATTTTATTTTCCATATATTCAACACCCAAGATGCTCGCCATCATATTTCGCCCAACATAATAAAATAATCTCTGTTTAGTCTATACGCAGCGGTCCTATAGTCATTATCCATCCGTTATGCTAACATCCACACTCACAATTAAGTTACATTGTTAGATAAATATGATTGCCTTGTGTCGAGATCACCGGATGTCACGTGGTGAGACTCAAGTTGATTGTGCGCATGTGCACTTGTGGTGTCAAATTGTTCGTTGTTTTTTGCAATAATGGTTCAACAATGCCATTCTAGCTGAGTATTACCGCACGTTCGATAGCTCCAACCGAAGAGATGAGAGGTCGACACCGATGCTGTTGGTTTATCATGAATCCAACGATGTTTATTCTATGTGTAGCCCAGATATCTGCCAAGTGTATTCGGAAACATCTAACAAACATTTAACAAAATCAAACCTTTGTAATTTTAAATCTACACTGTCCTTTTGTAAAACTACGTTGTGCCTTTTAGTTCTGCGATCTATTTCATGTTTAAAAAATACTTATATTATATTTATAAATCTTCAAACGTTACGCTCCATTCAATAAAACAACAATAGCGGTGCGAAAAGAATGTATCAATAAATGGATTATATATTATCATTGAAAAACAGTTTCGATTTAGTGTGCATGTTCTGATATATTTTGTAGAAAAATAGCATCAAAATTAATCAATGAGAAGGTTGTTAAAAATCTGTTAGAAGTCTTGGTTCTTTTCTACGGAGCTTTCGGGACCTCCTCAAAGCCGCCGCAATACTGGACAGAGAAAACAATTTCTAGCGCAGGATGATCAGCGAAGCGATCGAATTACATGAGACAGAGACAGAAAGGGGGAGGGAGGCAGGTGGAGGGAGGCGGAGGGAGGCGGAGGCAGGCGCCGGCAGGCTGAGGCAGGCGGAGGCAGGCGGAGGCAGGCGGAGGCAGGCGGAGGCAGGCGGAGGCAGGCGGAGGCAGGCGGAGGCAGGCGGAGGCAGGGAGAGAGGGAGGGAGAGAGGGAGGGAGAGAGGGAGGGAGGGAGGGAGGGAGGGAGGGAGGGGGGGAGGGAGGGAGGGAGGGAGGGAGGGAGGGAGAGAGGGAGGGAGGCAGGGAGGCAGGGAGACAGGGAGGCAGGGAGAGAGAGAGGGAGGCAGGGAGGGGAGGTAGGGAGGGAGGGAGAGAGGGAGGGAGAGAGGGAAGGAGGCAGGGAGAGAGGGAGGGAGGCAGGGAGAGAGAGGCAGGGAGAGAGGGGAGGGAGGCAGAGAGAGAGGGAGGGAGGCAGGGAGGGAGGGGGGGAGGGGGAAGGAGGCAGGGAGAGAGGGAGAGAGGCAGGGAGGGAGGGAGGAGAGAGAGAGAGAGGAGGGAGGGAGGCAGGGGGAGAGAGGGAGAGAGGGGAGGTAGGCAGCAGCAGCAGCAACAGCTAAGAAAACTAGTAGTCGTGACGTAGGCCCTTTCGATCGAAAGGAAGTGCAAACATTCTATGTAAGTATATTATATAAATAAACCTACTACACTAGTTCTTTCCATACAGCTATGCAGTTCAAAGTACACCGATGAACAAACATTATTAGGTAAGGCGAACGGTTAGTGTCACTTCGCCACACGTGTCACGCTGCACTCTGTGAAACACTTACTAGTGTGGTATATGTCCTTCGTTCGAAGTGATCTATATTCGGTTACATTTTGCCTGAATAGCAGTGAACAACAATTTTTATACATACATATATATACATATGTATATATATATATATATATATAGTATTATATACTCTATATTAATGAACGTTATATTGTGTAGTAACATATGACAAGGCTGGGTCTTTCACAAATCATCTGCACAACTTTCTACACCCTTAGCAGATAACATAAAGGGCGGTCAGATAAGATTGCTCTCAAGGAGACGTAGAAAGTTGACTGTTATACACAGTGGACAGGAGCACATGTCACACACACACATGGAAATCAGTTTAGAAGCTGTAGTTAAGTAGCGGTGGGATTATGAGAACTACCCATTGGCTAGTTTGAAATGGTCAGTGTTCACAGCTTTAGGCTTGGATGTGAGGCTGAGCTGCATGGGTAATGACTGCCGTGGGCCCATTACTTCTGCTCATGCTTACTAATGGTATTTTAATGACCCCTACACAGATCAAGCAACATACAGTCCACATTATGCGGTGAAACTTAATCACACCCCTGGCTTGCGAGGATATTTCAACCACGCCAGCGAGTTTAACATAAAGTTTGAAGTAAATCTGCCAATATGTAATGCAAGTGTGTTCTTCTGTTATAGGAGCAGGCCGGCGGCTGGACATAGCCAGTGAAGACATGTTTCGCGACACGGGGGAAGTTTTGAAATCGTACTCAAAACGGAAAGACATTAAGGTAAATACAGATATATTATGTGCATAATTAAAAGTAATAGACATGTTTCAATTATACGTTTCTCACTTCCAACGTATCTCAACACTTAACGAATATTATATAAGTTAATCTTACATCATAAGTAGCCATAATATAGTTTTTGTTTAAGTTTGAAGACGCTTCCACGACCGAGTATACTGCACGCGTTTATTAGGTAAAAACGCTTATTTTTATAGATCGTTTATTGCAAGTGTAATATATATATATACTTTTCATTTTTTATATTCTCAGTGAATGGAGATACCTGTGTTAATTCCCATTTAAATGTATACTACATTTTAATTGAAAGTTGATCAATGAATGCGAGCTAGGATAACAAACATTATTTCTCTTGACTACAGGGTCAAGGAAATGCGTGAATCACACTTCCTGCCTTAATGATAAGATTCCCAGATGACTGTTTACATTAGTTGTATATATTTGTGATTTGCTAGGTGGCAGCGGAATGTCAGAACTGGCTGTGCACGATAGTTAAAGCAGCGAGAAAGAGGAGCTTGAGCATGAAGGACAAGGGAGGAGCTCGATGTAGGCCACTAGATCACAAACAATAATAATAATAATATATAATAATGTTTTTATTTCAAACAAAAGTCCATATGTACATACATTACAAATAAAAAATAAGTATTAAATAACTGAAATACAAAGATATAGATGCACATGAAATAAAATAGATGGTTAATAAGACATATATAAAATGTGCATTCAACTTGAAGTATACAATTGGGTAGTCCAATATTTAAACACAGGACTTCTAAAATGTATATCAGTATAAAAATAATTCATAAAAAGTGGATTTTCAGACCGTTCAAGTCGACATAATAAGCTATATACGGACGAACGCATACGTTCATTAAACTATTTAACAGTTTGTAGCAAACATACAACTTGCACTGCAGCGTGATGACAAATTGTGTAAAATTCTAAAACTGTTGTTATAGGCAATAGTAATATCTTTCAAACTCTGTTTTTTAAATTTACACCAAAGACTTGAGGTGTACATAGCACCACAGTAAGAGAGAAATAGGTCAGTTTTAATGGTAGAGCTGCAAAGGCGACATTTTCGTGCTAAGACGTTGGCCTGAGCATATAGGGATCTTTTTTGTCTGGCAATGCCGTCATCGTCAGTAAGATTATTGTTAATTATATGACCCAGATATGTATATTTAATAGTGTGAGGTAACGGACGATTACCGAGAGTAACAGGATGACTATTTTTCATGTCCTGAGGTTTGTTGTCAATAACCATACAATATGATTTGTTGGCATTATATGTTATATTAAACATTGCGCCATCCTTGGCACAACAATCTGTTAGTTTCTCAACCTAGAAACACTAGGTGAAAAAATACAGAGATCATCTATCTGCATACATAAAATGGTTCATTATGTTTCCTGCATAAAGACATCCAATTTGTAATTTGTTAAGATTTACACTTAAGTCATCCATGTACACATTAAAATGGTGGGGAGAAAGGATTCCACCTTGTTTAACACCATTTGAGACAGTAAAAAATCTAGAAAAGCTATGAAACCATCTGACAGTGAATTTCTGGGCACTGTACCAGTGATACAGAATGCGCACAATGTAAGCAGGACAGCCACGGTCAATTAGTTTAGTGAATAGCTTGCCATCGTTCACTTTGTCGAAGGCCTTGGAGGCATCCAGCATAGTGACATACATAGAACAGCCATTCACTATGTGGTGTCAAAAAAGTTCTTTTAATAGAAATATGAGCATATCAATGCTTTCGTGCAGAATCAATGTTAAAAACAAACTTTCAGTTGGTTTGGCATCTTTGGCTAGTAAAGGTAAAAAAATTAAGGTGGCAATTTGTTTACGCAGGATACGTTTACCAAATTCCTCCGCCATTCAAATTGCACTAATTTTTCATTATAACATTACAACAATTTCCTACATGTCTATAATGATGTCTGGAGCGCTTATCGTCGTTGACAATACCCATTTATATTAATACAGGTGTGTCTTAGATATATGTCAGCGCTTGTGGAGATCCGCCATCTTTAATTTCAAAATAGCGGTGACACAAAAAGAAAGTTACCTAATGGCATTTGATCTTATTTGACACATTATACGTTTGCAAAATTACCGGTCGCCGGGTCCGGCCCGCGGAATAATAAATGTATGGCACGCGGGTATAATATTTCGTCTTTTGCGTCGTTTTAATATAAAATTGTTGAAGCAAATTATTATTGAAACAAAGCTTATATGAAGTTGGGAAAAATTATGTATAGTATGTGGGGCATGTTGATTCAGTAGATTTATATATTTAAGCAACATTACCAGGATCTGGCCTGAGGGAATTGAGGAGGATGGACAGGATGAGATGAGGAGGGAGGATGGAGGGAGGGAGGGAGGAGGGAGGAGGGAGGGAGGAGGAGGGAGGGAGGGAGGGAGGGAGGGAGGGAGGGAGGGAGGGAGGGAGGAGGGAGGAAGGAGGGAGGGAGGGAGGAGGGAGGAGGGAGGGAGGGAAGACACACACGATGATGATGTGATGATGATATATATATATATATAGATACGTTAGTAATGCACTCCCGTATTTGATTTGTCATTTGTTCTTAATGCGAAGACCGGGCAAACCCGTTAACTCATTTCAACGTACAATTGTAGCTGTGCTCACACAGAGATTCGCGTTGAAAATCAATAAAAATACATATGGAGTCCTAGCCCCATGACTTGGCACCATGGCAGCGAGTTCTAATATATCTCGCGCTCTGGAAGATTTGACAGAAAACTCAAAATTGACAGAAAACAGTAGCGACGAATTGATTCTGAGCAGCTCAATTGAAAGTGAAGTGAAGTTGGCTATGGAGAGAACAGGTAACGCGAATGCAGGCCGAAAGAAGAAAGGTCAGAAAACCGCAAACAACAAGACAGACATGGCGATGATAGGGGAGATAGTCGGTCAAGTGGTGCAGGCCATACAACCCATGTTGGTCAGCGTGGTAACTTCGGCGGTTACTGCTGCCACTAAGCAGATACTTACCGACCTCACGACGTCGCAAACTCAGTTACGAAATGAACTGCAACTGCAGACATTCCGGATGGACCGACTTGAACAGCATGGTCGTCGAGAGTCCGTCCGCATTCCTGGATAAGCGGAGACTCCGGGTGAATGTACGAACAATGAAGTCATAAAGTCGGCGGCAGAAATGGGGGTAACGCTGAGAAAAGGGGACATCAGTATCAGCCACAGACTGCCAAGTCGGGCAGACGAGTGTAAACCATTTATAGTGAAGTTTGGCCGCAGAGACACGAAGGTACAACTGATGAAGCCTAAACGTAACTTGAGAAACAACCAGGATCGACGCGGCGTGTTCGTGAACGACGATGTGACGCCAATCAGGCGAAAGATGGTCCGTGAGCTAAAGAAAGACACTGGCATCAACAAAGTATGGACCATAGACGGCAGAATTTTCTGCACAATTTACGAAAACGGCACTGAAGTGAAGACAACTGTGGACTCGCCAGATGACTTGTTCAAATTGGGTTGGTCGGAGAAAAAGGTCACCCGGCTAGGACTTTTCCAGTAATGGACTGACTTATAAATGTGAACATTACCACTGGTAAATACACCGAAACAAATGTGTTTCATGTGCCAAGAATGCATTAGTAGTGATTCTATTCAGTGTGCACTATGTGAATCATGGACACATAGAGAATGTACATAATTAAAAAACGTGAATTCAAATCCGATGTTAAATGGTACTCTTCAGACTGTATTAAGGCATTACCTTTTCAAGCAATTAATGATCATGAACTGAGATTTCTCAACACTAAACATGAGATGAATACCAATATTTTTAATCTGTACGAGCGATGCTCTGAATTCAATTTTACACCCTTTGATATATCAAAATACAACTGCTGTGACTTTGAAAGAAACAGTGATCCAAATAATAATTTCTACAATAATGTCAGACCACTCTGTAATTACTATACTGAAGATCAGTTAACTAATGTTACTAAAAATTACACTGGTTTATCATTTATTCATTTCAATGCGCGAGGACTCCGGAAAAATGTTGACAAAATTGAAAACCTTGTAAATAAATGTGAAACCCCTTTTGACATAATCGCTATCACCGAAACTTGGCTTGAAACCGAAGACTGTTCTGACATTATGTTACAATATAATATAATAATAATAATTATTATTATTATTTTGTAAATGTAAGACCTAAACTAGCAAAAAAACATAAAAACACTCCACAAAAACTCAAATGTATCTGATTACTTGGGAAGTCGTAATGCTAAGACAATGTTTTTAAATGGTGTTGTAATAGAAAATGAAATAACTGATATTGTTAAGAACTGTAAAAATAAAAAATCTACAGGAAATGACAACATAGATATGTCCATAATTAAAAAGGTAATTTATCACATTGTGAAGCCACTTACCCATATATGCAACAACTCTTTTATACAAGGTATCTTTCCAGATAAAATGAAAATAACAAAGGTAATCCCTCTTTTAAAAGTAATGATAAACATGTTTTTTCTAACTACAGACCTATTTCTCTTTTACCACAGTTTTCAAAAATCCTGGAAAAACTATATAATACCAGACTTGATGCATTTATTGAAAAACACAGCATACTAAGCAACAGTCAGTATGGTTTTTAGATCGAGTATGTCCACATCATTAGCACTACTTGAACTCACAGAAGAAATTACAACAGCACTGGATAATAAGATGTGCACTATTGGAGTTTTTATAAACTTAAAAAAGGCTTTTGATACACTAGATCATGAATTGCTATTATCAAAATTAAATCAGTATAGAATAAGAGGTATTGCGAATGACTGGCTCAATAGCTATCTACAAAACCGACTACAATATGTTACATTTGATAACTGTGATTCTGACTTACTAAAAGTAATATGTGGAGTACCATAAGGCTCGATCTTAGGGCCTAAATTATTTATACTGTATATCAATGATATTTGCAATACTTCAACATTATTGAAATTTATCCTTTTCACAGATGACACAACTATTTTCTGTTCAGGAAGTGATCCTGTTTAACTAAGTAAAAACATAAGTAGTGAACTGAATAAATTAAACACATGGTTTGCAGTTAATAAATTATCCCTAAATCTATCCAAAACTAATTTTATGTTGTTTAGCAATTGCAAGAAAAAAACTAATGTAGAAATAAACATTAATAAAACTAAGATTGACATGGTGTATAAAACTAAGTTTCTGTGTATATTAATAGATATCAAGCTCAAATGGAAAGACCATATTGCCATGATAAAAGCCAAGTTATCTAAAAGTTTGGAATTATGTACAATGCAAGACATGTGCTAGATAGAACCTCCTGCTTGATATTGTACAACTCACTATATCTTCCATATCTGACATACTGTTGTGAAGTGTGGGGTAACACATATAAGACTAATATAAATGATATCTTGTTGGGTTTTGCTTATCCATTTCCGGACGTTGCAGCCTTGATGGATTGTCTATAGACAGCTCTTTCGTTTGCCAGTCTCCCCACTCGCCAGACGTCGGCTCCCATCCATTCCTCTATGTATTTCCCCCATTTTCTCCTAGGTCTTCCTCTGCTTCTTCTGCCTTCCACTTTTCCTTTCATTATTAGTCTATCTAGAGACTGATGCCGTTTCACATGGCCGAAATAACTTAATTTCTGATATGATATCTACATGTTACAAAAAAGGGAGTAAGAATTGTATGCAATGTGAATTACCTACATCATTCAAATGTGTTATTTCTGGAACTGTGTGTTTTAAAGGTATTTGGTTTGATTGAACTGAAAACAGCTATGATAATGTATAAGGTTCACAAACACCTATAAATCTAATTAAATATAATATGTTTATAAGATCAACTTGGGCTCAGCCTTTATCACTCGCCAAAGTAAAAATATAAGGCACGTTTTTGCAAGAACAAGATGATAAAAAACAAGATGATAAAATAAAGACCTCTAACAGTATTACTACCTTTAAGAAGTTATATAGAAATAAAATCTATGAAAAGTACACATTATTACTGTAATGTTGTAATTATATCATGACATTTGTGTATTTTAAGTGTGTATTAATTACTGACACAAGTTTAGTGAAATCGTTAAATCTACTAACAGTGTTGTACAAATATTGTTATTCTTCCTATTGTTTATATTGTTATAACATGGTGGTTATTAATGTATCGCATGTTATAAAAGGGATGGGGACATTGTTTAATAAGTATAACACTTCAACTGTCTCCATTTCCACACTTGTAAAATATTGTTATAAACACATGTACCAGTTGACAACAACAACAACAACAGCAGCAACAGCTAAGAAAACTAGTAGTCGTGACGTAGGCCCTAATAATCGATAAAAAGGGCAAACATTCTACGTAAGTATATTGTATAAATAAACCTACTACACTAGTTCTTTTCATACAGCTATGCAGTTCAAAGTACATCGATAAACAAACACTATTAGGTTAGGCGAATAGTTAGTGTCACTTTGTCACACGTGTCACGCTGTCCTCGGTGAAACACTTACTAATGTGGTGTGTCCTTCGTTCGAAGTGATCTATATTCGATTACATTTTGCCTGCATAGCAGTGAAAAACAATCATCTCCCAATCGCAGTCCCAGACAGTGGGTAAGTGCAGTGACGACTTCATAGCCTAATCTGTACATTGTGCATATGCGTTCGTTTGAACACAACCTTAACCAAGAGAAAGAATGGACAGAACAAGACAGGTGATATAGTTGTTACCACATTTGAATACTGAGCGTTGTTTATAAAACAAGTTTATGTGGGCAAACCAAATAGGTGTGTGAGACGTTTTGCGTAGAGTCAGTGTTTCTCAACTTGTGTGCCGCGGCAGACTGATGTGCCAAAGTTCCTATGAATTAGAAGAGAAGCGTTCTATACAACCCAAGGCGTCATCGTTCTGCAAGATATCCATTTTGCATCGATTGAAAAAATAGCGTTTATTGGAACAAAATTGAAAACAAATTTCATCGGGAATAATTGACGGAAGTTTCTAACGGGACGCAAGAAGTTAGCTACTAAGTTAATAGATTAATAGCGAACGCTGAAAGACTTAATCTACCTAACCATCCGGAAGGATTTGTCAAATGTGCAAAATTAAAGCGAAAATTTTCAAACCGCATACCGTTTGATTCGTCGCAAACAGCCAGCCGGTGAATTTAAATTAGCTGTGGCTAAAACCGCAAAAATCACCCAATCTCAATAAAGTCTAACTTTTCTCGGTACATTTTTAGGTTACTTGATAAACTACCACTCCATATATTTTCACAGAAAGATTATTTGGCTTTTGCGACGCCAGATCCAGTTAACATTGTTGATCGCGCTTACAGACTCGAAGAATGGAAGGTCGCAATGAGAACATGTTTTCACGTAAGGCTCTACTGCTGCAAGTTGCTCACGATGAAGTAACGCTGACACACGTGACATGTCTTGAAGCAGGCGCAGATGTACGTGTTTTATTGTCACACTAAGCAGGGTTTTTCTTCAGGATATGTTACTGGTCCGCTTCAACCTCGCTATCTCCTGGAGACATTTTGGGTGCGGTATGTGAAACTACCTAACCAAATCATGCCCATGATTTTGTGATATACTACGTTTGATAGAAACGTTTTGAAAAAAACTAAGTTGATGACGGGTATTACAGGTGAAAAGACATTTTCTTTCATACTATAACTTCAACTTATTCTTGTGATTGTTTAAAACTTTACTGTGCACCATACTTATTGTTATATTAAGTGCCGTCACTCATTTGCCGAATTAGGCACTGTTATACATGTGTACATTCAAGCTAAATAAAATTACATTTAAAAGTACTTTTTTTTCTTTTTTAAAAAAACGTCTAATTTATTTCCCTCTCTTCTTACATGTAAATATCATTATTCACCTTATACTTGCAAGATATATTGTGTTTGCTATCGTGATGCATTGGTAATCACTTTCAATTTATTGGCAGTTGTCTCATAGATAAAACCTGGTACCTACTGTGCATTCGATGTGTACAAAACTCCTAAAGATATATGTGAATATATTAATAACTGTAAGATATACATTGCATATATGAATGTCTTATATTATATTATATTGTTGCACCATTTACCATATGATGTTTATTTTATTTTATATCCGTATGTACACACACACATACTCGAATACGTACGTGCAAACCCTCCTTCTGTTCTTCGCTTCGTTTCTTTCTCTTAGTTTGTCATAAGAACAATAAATATGAAGTTTTGAATTGAACTTGATTAGTAATCAATGAATTAATTATTGATGAATCCAACATTGTAATATTTAAGGGTGGCTCTCACGATAGCGACCTTGCGGTCTTAGTGAGCGTCTCCTGGTCTGTACAGTAGCATCGTATCAACTAAGTTTCTTTTCTACAAATGTAAATATTAACTATTACGCTATTTAGTAGTTTTAATTTGTTAACAAATTACACCATGAATGTATTCACGTTGATGTACATTTGTGATGTCTCAATATATACTTTACGATGTTTATTATTTTGCTATTGATTCCTGTACGTTTTGACCAAAATAAACGATATTCATTGTCATTGTCGTCAAATTTGTAATCACCTGCTCATCCGTGTGGTAGTAGGAGATGGTGTTCTTCTGATTGTAAGATGGTTAAACAAAATAGAATACAGGTTGACATGCCACAATTTGGTTCGGTGTGCCGCGTTCTTACACCAAATTCAAATGAGTGCCGTTCACTCAAAACATTTTGAGAAGCACTGAGGATAGAGACTGGTCCGGTTGCATGCCTAACATCCAGCTACATGTAACACTCGTCACGTGTTAGGAAACTGTAGCAAGGATTTATTAAAACTAACAAGCCATGCCTTAGTAATGAGCCTGAAATTCATGAGAAATGCGTTGGGTTCGCGGTGTGTGTGTGTGTGTGTGTGTGTGTGTGTGTGTGTGTGTGTGTGTGTGTGTGTGTGTGTGTGTGTGTGTGTGTGTGTGTGTGTGTGTGTGTGTTTGAGAGAGAGAGAGAGAGAGAGAGAGAGAGAGAAAATGTTTTTCATAGACACAGTGTTATAATTGAAAAGACTTTCACACACCAAATATCGCCTTGTCTTCAATGTGGATAGCAATGGAGACCTGATGGTCACAATCGTTAAAAATGCTTAAACAAATTCAGCGATAGTTACATTAAAACATTTCAAATATCAACTTGTTGTTATCTACCGTTATACATTCGAAGAAAAACGCTATCCATTGAAGATGACAAGGCGATATTTGGTGTGTGAAAGTCTTTTTAATTATTCTACTGTGTCTATGAAAAACAATTGACACAGTTGACTAAATCCACCAACATAACCGATCTATTCAGCTGATTTAACTAAAATGGCATTACTAGATATGACGCTGTGTTCATAACATAGTCTTCTCTCGTGCCTTCGTGGTTTTCGCATTCTCATTAGCACAAATAACCACACATTCGCAAACATACTTGCGTTTTAGAGTAGAAGCAATATTCGCAGACATCGCCCGATTGTACTCTAATGAACATTCGCTGTTTTTTCCAACAGGTGTTGGCGGCGACCTTTGCGCTTCTGTTGGTCTATTGCAACGCTGGCAGAATTTGGGACAAGGATCTCGACCCGTTCAATTTTTGTTTGAAAACCTGCTGGAAAACATTCCTCCGCTGTCGCAAGGGGTGTGTCTTCCATGAAGGAAGAAATGCGCGAATAACGCTAGTCGAGATGTGCAAACAAGTACGATTTGAATGTATCAACCGGTGCGAGAGATACGTCGGCCTTTTTTGGAAAGATGTCTATGATCGTTACCAGCTATAGGAATGGGCATCAATATCACGCCCCATCCCTTGGGCTTTGGGATATAAGATGTTTCTTCTTACCATGAAGAATTTGTTGCGTCACTATGTCTAATTATCGTATTTATGTGGACACGCTTGGCTCCCCTTCATCGATCCCTTATACGCTACTATCTACGATGATCGGGCACCTGGCAAACAGAATCGGACCGAATGTCACGATGTTGTACACAGAGACAGGGCAGACGTCGGCTGGTGACTTCCAAAGAAACCGCCCAATAACAAGTGAAAACCGCGAAGAACAAACTGGTGTCAGTGCATCAAGATTTAACAAGATTACCATCCAAAGCAAAACTCATATTTTAAACACTCCAATTGACATATCGAGAGTCCTAAATGCATTTCTGTATGTGAAAACACGCCTTATGTCTATGTTTGTCAATGTTGTTTTAAATACAAAATACTGCTGATATTTACATAATCGTTGTCCCATTCATTTATCAGCCTTCGTTAAATTCCTACATCCAGTCTAGATTTAACAAGATTTAACAAGATTGCCACCCAGATAATTAACTCTACGTGGCAGGTGGACAAGGAAGCCCTTTGGCTTATCGAGAATCCGACCCTTTTATCTATGTGTATCCCGCCCTACTGAGGTATGTGTCGATTTTATTTTTAAACATATTCACGCTACTAGCACCCACACAATCAGCAGATAATCTGTTCCACTCATTTACAGTCCTTTGTGAAAATGAGAACTTTCTTCTTATATTTAATCTACACTGCTCCGTTACTAATGAAACTTCATGTCCTTTAGTCCGTCTATCTTTCTTAACTAAAAAAAAGTATTTCTATCAATATTTTCATAACCATTCAATATTTTAAACACTTCTATCTGATCTCCTCTCAATCTCCTGGTCTCTAGTGTTGTTAAGCCGCATTTTTAGGCGTATTTCGTAACTAAGACCCCTCAGTTTTGGTATCATTTTAGTTGCTCTTCTCTGTACTCTTTCTAACATGTCTATGTCCTTCCTGCGATAAGGCCTCCACGCTTGAATACAATATTCTAAATGAGGCCTAACTATTGTTTTGTACAGCAGTATTATTAGCTCTTTTTCCCTATACGTTATGTTTCGCCTAATTAATCCAAGGATTTGATTTCCCTTTGAAGTTGCTATTCCGCACTGCTCTGAAACCTTCATATCAGCCCTAATGGTTAACCCTCAGTCATTTTCCTTTACAGTAGTACTTAGTACAGTACCCCCCATTGTATATTCTACTTCTTCGTTCCCATGTCCTGCGTGGAGGCATTTACATTTCCCAAAATTGAACACCATTTGCCACTTTTCAGACCATTTGATCAACTTGTCAAGATCATCTTGTAAATGTTGTCTATCTCCATCACTGTTAATCCGTCTAAACACTTTTGTATCATCCGCAAATTTCAACGCCTTGCTTGTTATTTCATCATCCAAATCGTTGATATATATTAAAAATAATATAGGTCCTAGCACTAATCCCTGTGGTACCCCACGCAATACCAATATCCAGTTTGAAGCCTCCCCATCAACTACTACACGTTGTCTTCTGTCAATCAGCCATTTTTCTATCCAGTTTATTATACCATTTCCTATGTCATGGGCCTTTAGTTTAAGCAGTAATTTTTTATGTGGTACTTTGTCGAAAGCTTTTTGAAAATCTATGATATCTACTGGTGATCCTTCATCTACCCACTTAGTGATGTCTTCCAAAAAACATAACATATTTGTTAAGCATGACCTCGCTTTTAAAAAAACCATGTTGAGATGGGTTTATCAAGTTATGTTTAACAAGAAATCCACCATGTGATCTTTAATTAGTCTTTCTAATAATTTGCAAATCACTGATGTTAAACTCACTGGTCTATAGTTCTCTGACTTGTTTCTCGAACCTTTCTAAATAACGGTATAATGTTTGCCTCTTTCCATTCTAAAGGAACCACTCCCTCTTCAAATAACAAATTGAATGCTGTTGCAAGCTGTACGCTAATTTGTTCTACAATTTTTAATAGTAGTTTGGGCGGAATCCCATCCACTCCAGGTGATTTATTATCTTTCATAGCCCTTATTTTCTTAGCTACTATTTCCGGGGTTACAATTAATTGTCCTAAATAGTCTGAATCTGCCCCCTTGAACTTAGCTTCTGGTACTGGCAGTGGTAAACACTGAACTAAAGTACTCATTCAGGTCTTCTGCTAGTAAGAATCCCTCTGATATTATATTTCCAGCACTATCTTCTAGAGGACCGACCTTATCTTGAACTTTCTGTTTGCTTCGAACATACGCATAAAAACTATTGCTGTCATGTTTTATATTACTAGCTAATTGTTGTTCATAGCTTCTCTTTGAATTTCTAATTTCAGCTGTAGCTTGGTTAAGTGCTTCTTTATAACTGTTGTAGTCTTCATCATTTCCAGTACATCTATATGACTTCCACATCATTTGTTTATACTTAATTTTTCTAATGGCTTCTTTCGATAAGTGTTTCTTTTTGGACCGTTTCCCTTGTTTTTTGAAGGGTACAACATTATCAACTATGCACTTAATTTCACTCTAATATATTCCATCATTCTGTTGCTGTCTTATTTTTCAGTGTGTTTTTCCAATCTATCTTTGCTAAATATTTTCTCATGTCCTTATACCTTCCTTTGTGGAAATTTCTCCTATACTGCTTTTTACTATTCCTTTCTGATTTTACTTTGATGGTAAAATGTATCTGGTTGTGATCACTACTCCCCAGTGGCTCACATATATTGACATTGTCAACTAATTCATTCTGTGAGGACACAACTATGTCTAACACATTCTCACCCCTGGTTGGTTCTAGCACATGTTGAGAAAGGAAAGTATCTTGAACTAAAACTAAAAACTTGTGGTCCTCACTCCCCATACTCTGTAGAGATTTCCATTGTATATGCCCGTGGTTAAAATCCCCCATAATAATACAGTCCCGTTTGCTTTCTTCCCTTATAGCGTTTTGTATTTTTTCATTCTCTTCTATGCTTATGTTTGGACTTCGATAAACTAACCCAACTGTTAACGTTGAGTTTCCTGTAACTATGTTACACAAAACAGCTTGTTCGCAATCTGCTTCTCTTTCTAATTTTATTTCATAAGCCTGGATAGATTCTTTAATATATAAAATAACTCCACCTCCCTTTCTTCCTATTCTATCTTTCCTAAACATTACATATCCTGTCTGTCCCAATTCGGCATCTGATATATCGGTGGTGGTCCAGGATTCGGTTATACCTATTATGTGGGGGTCAATATCTTCTACCATAATGTTTAGTTCATTTCTGTTGTTTACTATACTCCTTGCGTTTAAACAAACACATTTATATCCAGCTTCAGAAGAGTTTTCCAGACTGTTCTTTGCTGATTTATTTGTGCTGTCTTTATCTATGCCTCCAGTTTCAGGCTTTTCTGTGAGTCCCCCCTGCGAATCTAGTTTAAATAGATGCAACCTGTCCCACTGTCAACAGATCGCAGCAGGATCTCTGAGAAAACTGCTGCCCCTTTCCACTAAGATGGAGGCCATCTCTCATGTATATATCTTCCCTCCCAACAAAGTATCCCCATAAATCAGTGAATCCCACCCCCTCTTCTTCACACATCTGCTCAACTAGTGTGTTGATCGCCACCCTCTTGCAGTTTCTATACGTTGCCCCCCTTCCTCCCATTACTGGCAAAATTCCTGACAGAATTATCTGTTCAACTCTTGTCTTCTTTAGCTTCCTCATTAACTGTCTATACTTCTGTACTATCGCAGTTGTTCCCTCCCTGTCAGCATTATTTGTTCCTACATGTACCAGTATAGACCCTCCCTTGCCATGTCACAATACCTTCTCTACCCTGTCAGTCACATGTTCAATCCTAGCCCCCGGTAGACAAACAACGATATCCTTCCCCTCGCTCAGTGTCTTGTCCGTCTTCCTCACAATGGAGTCGCCCATAAACACCCTATCTTTCCTCATTGCCCCCTCAACCACTGCCTTAGAGTAGCTCCTTCTTCGGTTTGCATCGGTCGGGTTGTTGTCTTTTCCCCCTGTCGTCTTCTCTCCTGTCACATTCTCTTCCGATCCATTCTTTCCTGTCGGTTTTTCTCTTGTCACCTTTCCTCCTGTCAGCGTCCCTTTTATCGAATTCTCTTCTATCACATTTGCTCTCACTTCCTTTCGTCCCTTCATCTTTCCACCCATCTCATTTTCTTCTCTCCTCTCCCGTCCCATCTTCCCTCCCTCCTTCTCTACGGTCATTTTCTCCCTTGTCACCTTCACGCTTGTTACGTTTTCTGTCGTCGATTTTCCAATTGTTTTCCCTCCAATCACCTTCCCTCCTCTCAATCTCCTTTCCTCAGTTTTCTTGCCACTGCTATTCTCCTTCAGTCTTGCAGTATTCTCACCTCTCTCCCTGTCGTCTCTCTCCATTCGACCTGTCTCCTTTCTAATTTCCATCTCCATTCCCTTCACAATATCTGTCAACCTAACTATCTCCTTCTGCAGACACTCCACCTTCCAACACCCAATGCACTGAAAGGTGAATCCTTCCTCCGTGGTTTCTGCCCATGACTTCCCACAGCCGGACAATGCAAAATCTACCCAGCAGTGATCGCACACCAAGTGTCGCTTTGCCTTGACTTGCCGCTTGCAAGGCGCCATATCCCTATCAGAATTTATTTAATAACTTAACTAACTTAGACTTTATAAAGACTGTTTCCTGTATACTACAGCACACTTTATGTTACAGATTTGAATTACACTGCCGCCTATTTATTCTATCACGAACGCTAACATTACCGGTAATGACCTAATTTAAATACAATCAATTACGTTACGTTAGGCTGCTTTATTTATTTAGGTTACGCCGCCCGATTATCGCCCTTGCTTAATTTTAACAACAATGCTACCTAATCAAAACATCTAGCAAGTACTGGCTTACACATATATTATCTTATGTAAGTAGTTTGATGGTTGTTCGTTTGTCTCCTATATATTCTACCACATAATCAGGTTTGTTAAATCTTGTTTACAACTTATCGAAAGCTAAGTTACCCTATTATCACTCACTATACTAAGGTGTTCTAAAATACTTTAACTAACTAACTTTAAGTACAACTGCTACTCAATATATGTTTACTGCAACTTTATGAATGATATTAAGGCAAGAATAATACTTATCAATCAGTAATTCCACTTGTTTATCAACTTTTCTGCACCACCAATTTCTACGATCTATCTCCGCCAAATATAGCCTCGAAACACTATAGTACGCTGACCTAACATTCCCATCATTTAACTAATTGTCTTCTATTTGCTCGAGGCATGCAAAGCAATATTTTAAAAACAGTAACAGGTAGACCAGCTATTCGAATACTCGCTTAATTACCTTAACGAAATTTCTTGATTGCATAGCCGTCAGCAATATTTAAAAAACGTTACCACAAACATGCCAGCTACTCCATATAGGATCTACATATGTAAGTATTTTGTATTCTAACGCAATGATCATTTGATTCATAACTAGGCATGCATGTACATACCATCTTTCTGGACTTCAGTAACTGCAAGTGTATTATCGTTAACAGGAAGTTATAATGGAAGTCATACATCAACAAGATACCGATAAAAAAAAGTAAAACTATCCTTATTTTATTGAAGAGACCACTGCTTACAGCACCACCGTCCGTAAGTGGTGGAACGACATACCACCTACTCGTCCTACTCGATTATTGAGTTTGCTACTTGCGCCTCAAGCTACGGCAGATATTCAGAAAGTTGTTTAACAAGTGTACCTGCTCCCTGCGGCTCGTTTGGTTGGAGAACTTCAAGTGTTGCCGACAGCTAGGTGTGCTAACCTGAAGTGATATACACCATACATCAGACGTTACCTCACTCACTCACTCACTCACTCACTCACTCATTCACTCACTCACTCACTCACTCACTCACTCACTCACTCACTCACTCACTCACTCACTCTCTCTCTCTCTCTCAATATATATATATATCTCTCACACACACACGCACACGCACACACGCACACACGCACACACGCACACATGCACACACGCACACACGCACTCAGGCACACACCAACACACGCACACACGCACACATACTCACGCAGCCATGCGCATGCACACTTATACACACACACATACACAAACGTACACACACACATTTCGCACACGCACACGCACACGCACACACACATACACACGGACACACACGCACGCACACACACACGCACACACACGCACACACTGGCACACTGGCATACACGCACACATGCACACTCACGCAGCCATGCGCACGCACACATATATACACACACACATACACAAACGTAAACACACACATCACGCACACGCACACACACATACACACACGCACACACACGTACGCACACGCAAACACACAGACACACATACACGCACGCACATCCGGATTCACACAGGCACGCGTGCGCGCACACTTACATACGTACACACTTACACACGCACACGCGCACACACGCACACACGCACACACGCACACACGCACACACGCAGCTTATACACACACACACACATACACAAACGTACACACACGCATCTCGCACACGCACACGCACACACACATACACACACATGGACACACACGCACGCACACGCACACACGCACACACAGGCACACACAGGCACACACGCACACACGCACACACGCACACTCACGCAGCCATGCGCATGCACACATATATACACACACACATACACAAACGTAAACACACGCATCACGCACACGCACACACACATACACACACGCACACACACGCACACACACGCACACACACGCAAACACACAGACACACATACACGCACGCTCATCCGGATTCACACAGGCACGCGTGCGCGTGCGCACACACTTACACACGTACACACGTACACACTTACACACTTACTCACTTACACACGCACACGCGCACACGCACACACGCACACACACGCACGCACGCACACACGCACGCACACACGCAGCATTATTAATGCAACACATTATACATCGCATGAAATACTGTACGATATTAAAATAATATAGGTGGTTATGTATTTTCCTATCTACATAAGGTTTACTTTTATTTAGAAAAATGTAGATCTATAAAGAGTATAATAACAAGTCGACAAAATATTTAAATGTATTGCATCAGTGTAACAACATGTTTTGTTTTGTACTGGGAATGTAATAATTATTTGTTTAACCCATCATTTAGAGTAAAAGATTTTGACTTTGTTTCGGTCGAACTCCCGTTTCGATGACAAATATAATTGTATGATGGAAATAAAGTTGTAAAATTACAAAACTTTAAAAGTAACGCATATTTTCAGCCATCATTGTTGTATTGAACTTAAGAAGATCCCTAAAACATTTTGAATGTTGTGGAACATTTATATTTTAATTTTTTTATTATTATTGTAAAAGCAATTTTATTGACACCTTTTTATACACTACTCCCTCCCAATCCAAACTTGATGAGAATAAGGAAGCATACATTTGATTATGTACTCCAATTTTGCAACATAATGACGGAATGTTGTGCATTTGGATGCACAAATCAATCGATTGCACAAATCCATTTGAAACATGTAGTGATGTACATATTCCCCGCAGAAGCCACACGGAACAAATGTGGCAGAACAACGTCAGACGTCTTCACTACTGTGTCAGTTAACACATTGTCCAATTAATAGCACTGCTATGCATTTAGTTACACACAGCTATCAGATGCACACATCCATTTGAAACACGAAGTGATGTACAACTTCCCAGTAGGTGTCACACAGAACAGAATTGGGCAGAACAAAGTCAGGCACCATCTTATGTCAGGTGACCCATTGTCCA
This sequence comes from Paraescarpia echinospica, assembly GCA_020002185.1. NCBI lineage: Eukaryota > Metazoa > Annelida > Polychaeta > Sabellida > Siboglinidae > Paraescarpia > Paraescarpia echinospica. The sequence goes on from CM034533.1 coordinate 26,653,847, forward strand.
ATTAATGGCACTGTTGAGTAGAGCTCTTAAATTTCCTCTTTCCATCACCTCGACTATTTTAAAACTGTTGATGGTCAAATTGTTCCTTCAAATAAACAAAGTTTAATTGAGGAAACTGTGCATAAATATGTTCGCTGACTCCCAGAGGACTGTGGAGAACAGGGAAACGTGGAGAGAGATGGTTAAGAAATCGTCAGTGGTGCCCCAACGATCCTTACGGGTTATGGGAAAATGAAGTGAAGAAGCATAAATATGAGTTAACTAATTCAAAACTGTGCAGATTAATTCAGTTTAGATATTGGATTCTGGAAATAAATTATCACCAAGTGTACGGCTGGCTAAATGGGAAAGAAATACAAGAGAACCTTGTTATGCTGATTCAATCAGACTAAAATCACAATCCATTAATTTAGCCAATTTTTAATTAGCTACTACATAATTACCTGTATGCATTGGACGTATACAGTGCACTCCAGATAACTCGATCTCATATAAGTTAATTTTCGCTAAGTTAAGTCAATCTTTTCCCTCGGTCCTGGGCATAGGTCCCAATAAGGGGACCTTCTGATAACTTTCTATTTATCAGAAGTTCTACTTATCAGTATTGTTATGGGTCCCTGGAGGTTTGAACTTATCCATAGTGCACTGTACGTTTTTATTTACTGTTCCTCTAAAAAATATTGTTATATATATATATATATATATATATATATATATTGGCCATTCTCGCGAAAAGTGTACAGTAACGATAAAGTAACATGTCCAAAATAATTGTTTAATTTGTAGGTTTTTTAGCGAGTACTATTAATCTATATGTGCTATTTACATGAAGCAGCACAGCTTGATCTGATCTATTATTAGATTTTTTATATATATTCATGGATAAAAACTTATGTATTCTAGAGGGCAGATCTGCTAGTGTCCAAAGTTCGTGTATACATTGCAAAATTCCGTGGCAACACGGTATTGTGTACTTTTTAACAAACCTAAAACTTTTACATTGAATGATGACACGCCAGCCAGGTTTACTAACAATCGTGGTTGTAGCATTAGAAACAATATGTGAACGTGTGAATCTCACATTTTCATGTTTCGGTTCAAATAAGTGGGGAAACGGAGACTTTTTCAAAAACGGCTGACTGGAAAGGCAAGAACCGTAGACACACAGACCCAACCCGCACAGACTGCTACCGTCGCCGTCGCCGTCGACCCCGCACGGGCAGTCGGATGTTATAATTATACTTAATCGAAAAGTTACCCAGAAGAAGGATAAATAAACAATACATAAGCGTCCTGCATTGTTAAAAGTAGCTGTCAATATACATTATGTCTACGAACTGGAGATTTAAAAAGCCATTGCTTGCAACAACTCACCTCGTAATCTGACATGTTAACTGTGTGTGACGTCACCAGTCTCTGTGTGTTTCACTGCGCGTGTATGAATATTCATTATACCCGGGCTGCATATTTAATCATCCATGTGGCAGCAAGTTCAAAATGATTCGCGTAAACACAATTATTTATCAGCTTTTTGCGCAGATAACACCCAAATTATGCATAAACATGCAAAACATAAATAGCAGAGAAAGTAATTGAGGGAAATTATCACGTTTTGATACAGTACATCTCAAATGTATATTAGCATACAAAGAATCGCTTTAAGCCTACCAAATGTTCCTTCTTGATTCGAATTGTATATGTAGTTACAGTTCGTAAAACGATAAACACAAACTGCATATAATTTGTGTCCTCCTTGACATTTTATAGATTTCTGTAGATTTTCTATAGATTTCAATTATAATTAGAATTATATAGATTGTTGGTAAGCGTTACGGTTTTGCCCCAATTTACTCTAGTCCTCTCCATTAATTGCTATTTTAGTCAAAGTCTGTCTTTCTACCATTGAAAATAAGTGCCTTGTGAGGATTGGTCCCTTTATGGATAATGTTACTCATTGAAAGTCCTATACCCTCACACAATATTATTAAACGAAGATTACAACGGGCTGATAACTCGTGTGTTAAGATAGGGTACGTGGGGGCAGGATTTGAAGGGGAAATTGGCCTGACTGGAGATCAAATGAAAGGTCTTCGTACTTCCAAAAACGCCCTGCATTTTCTTACTTTAACGCTTATGTGTGGTAAATTCGTGCCAGTATAGTGGATTTTTAGCGTATGAATGCGTGAACGTCGTAAATTCTTGCCAATTTAGTACATTACCGAGGTAACTTTGTGAAAAAAATTATCTGAACAACACGCTAGACTTGTACAATTTTCTTACTTTAGCGCACATGTTTCGTAAATTCGTGCTAGTGTAGTGAATGTTTAGTGTATCAACGCATGAACGTCGTACATTGTATGAAATGTTTACAAATCTACCGCACTGTAACGCTAACATTGAGGAGGAGGGTAGACTTGCAATTCAGTCAACACAATGTAACATATATATTTATTGCTAGCCTATATTCACCTCGCTTATGGAACTTTTTAGCTGACCATCGTTAGACTTGTACAATTGTCTTACTTTAGCGCGTATGTGTCTTAAATTCGCGCTAGTGTATTGGATTTTAGCGTATGAACGCGTGAACGTCGTAAATTCTTGCCTCAGTAGTAAATTCGTCATTTCACTTTCCCATAACCCGTAAGGATCGTTGAGGCACCACTGACGACTTCTTAACCAGCTCTCTCTACAGTTCCCTGTTCTCCACAGCTCTTTGCGAGTCCGCGAACTCCAGTCCTGTCCGCTCTTTGATGTTGTCTTCCTATCTCTTTTTTTTCTGTCTACCTCTTCTTCTCTCCCCTCTCATGGTACCTTGCAAAATGGTTGTTGCAAGGCCAGATGATCATGAGAAGTGGCCGTACCACTTCAGTTTACGCTTCTTGACTGTTAGAGATCTTCGGAAGGACCGATGGCTTGTTTGATCTTGTTGCGAACGTCTTCGTTAGTAGCATCATCTCTGTATGATAAACGCAAGATCTTCAGAAAGCACCTCATTTCCATGGCTTGTATCCTGTTCTGTAGATCTGCTGAGAGGGTCCATGTTTCACAAGCGTGTAGAAAGATGGACATGACAAGGGAGCGCATCAGCCTTATTTTTAACTCACAATTATGTTACTGTCATTCCATGTGGGTTTCAACCTTGTAAGTGCTGCTGTTGTCTTTGCAATCCTCGCAAGTATCTCAGGTTTGGAACCCTTGTATGTGATGATTGATCCCAAGTACTTGAAGCTTGTTATTGTTTCAAGTTTATGTCCGTTAACTTTGACCTCTGTGTTGATGCCTTGTGTGTTGTTTGTCATAAGTTTGGTATTTTCGGCGCTGATCTCCATGCCATATGCTGAAGAGGTTTTGCCAAGGCACTCCACCAAGTTGACTAGTTATTGTACTTCTCCTGCTAGGCCGTCAATATTATCAGCTAAGCGAAGGTTGGTAATTGCCCTGCCTCCAATGCTGATTGTGCCTCGTTGGTTTTCCAAGGCATCATTCATGATCCTTTCCAGAAAGATGTTGAAGAGGGTGGGTGATAGTAGGCATCCTTGTCGAACTCCCACTGTTGTTTGAAACCAGTCTCCAATGCTGCCATTGAAGATGACTGCACTGGTGCCTTGTAATATAGGTGTTCAATGGCAGCCAATGTTGTACTTCCTCATGGTCGCCCTTAGGGCCGCATGCCATACCCTATAAAATGCCTTCTTAAAGTCTATGAAGACATGGTACAGACTTTACTGGTGTTGAAGATGTTTCTCGCGTAGTATTCTAAGGTTGAAGATCTGTTCACTGGTGCTTTTGCCCTTCTCATATCTTGTCTGATCTTCCTGTTGACTTCTCCGTATTTTGCTGCTCCTTCAGGATCCAATTTTCTCTTCTCTAATTCTCTTCTTTTGTCAAGGAAATCAAGGATGTCTGCTGTGACCCACGGTTTCTATGCTCGACGATGTTTGCCGAGGATTTCGCTGGCTGCATCTGTCACCATTTTGTTGAAGGTGTTGGCTAGCAAGTTCAGGTCAATGTCTTTGTCATCCAGGATGGTAAGTGGTGCAAATGTCCCACCTATCATTGCTTTGAATGCTTCTGGTACATCAGGATCCTTAAGTTTCTCGATGTCAAATATGATTCTTGTGTGATTTGGCTTGCTGATCCTCTTTCAGGCGAATGTGGAAGGTTATCATCAACAAGTCATGATCGCTTCCAACATCTGCTTCTGGAAAGCTTCGTGTCCTAGCAATGTTCACGCCTGTGCGAAAGCGCTGTTTCACCAAGATGTAGTCGATCTTACTGTGATGTTTTCCGTCTGGGCTATGCCAGGTCCATCTTCTGGGTGTTTTATGTGTACCAAATGTGTTAGCCAGTATTAGTTCATTGTATGTTGCAAATTCAAGGAGCCTATGTCCTCTCTCACTTGTTTCAGCATTGCAGAAATGTCAGCAAGTGTCTTGCCAGTTGGTTTGCGTATTCTCTGCTACTTTTGCATTCCAATCTCCTAGTATAATTAGCTTGTCATTCTTTGGTGTTTTCTCAATGATATCTCGCTATTGGCCATAGCAATCTTCCACCACTCTGTCTTCGTAGTCAGACGTTGAGGCGTAAACTTGTGTGAGCGTGATGTTGAAGGGAGCTGCCCTCGGGCGGATGGTGATGAGCCTACTGGAGATAGGACGACAACCCATGACAATGTTCATGGTGTCTTTGTGTACACGAAACCCAACGCCATGTTCGTGTTTGTCCGTATTGTCACTGAAGTAGACCGTGTGTCCTTCTTCGGTTGATGTTTCGCCACAGTTTTTCCAATGCATCTCGGAGAGTCCAAGCACTTTCCATCGGTACCTCTCCATCTCATGTGTGAGTTCTTTCAGTTTCCCTGCAGCTCTCAATGTCCTTACGTTCCATGTGCCGATGGTGATATTGTCTCTTCAACGGGTCTCCTTGGTAAGGGCACCAGTATTTTACCCATAGGTATTTTTATCCATAGATGGTAGACTTGTAAGGGTCGGAGCATCTAATTCCTCCCCGTTCAGGTCCAGTTGGACCTATCCACTGCTCAGCGTACATGGTTTTGAAATCAGAGTTTTCTATCTCCTAGACCCACTGCCTACCAAGGCTAATGAGCTGGGTCTACCAAGGTTTCGAATCAGAGTAGTCCTTCTCCTAGATCCCTAGCATCCTAGCCTGGCGCCGTAAGGTGCCCAGTTACCGTGATGTACCACAGGGAGGTCATGCTAGAGTCTTGTCTATGGGGAGTTTACCAGGTGTACCAAAAGGGGAGGCTTGCGCACACGTTTCCCTTTTCACTCCTGTTAGGGGGCTAGCTACCGGTCGCAGCTAAAAGCGAGAGTGTGAAGCCTTTGCACTACAAACTGCTAACTACACTACGACACTAGATACATCACACAGACCTGTGTTAAAACCACACCACAGTGTACATCACCGAGGCAAAAAATTAGCTGAACAACACACTAGACTTGTATTATTTTCTTACTTTAACGCGTATGTGTCGTAAATTCATGCCAATGCACTGTACTTTTAGCGAATAAACGCGTGAACATCGTAAATTCTATGAACATGTTACAAATCTACCGCGAAACGCTAAAATCGAGGAGGAGGAGGGATATTATTGCAATTTAGTCAACACACTGTAACATATATAGATATTGCTAGCCGATATTCCCCTCGCTTATGGGACTTTTTAGCTGAACAACACGCTAGATTTGTGCAATTTCCTTACTTGAACGCGTATTTGTCGTGCATTGGTGCCAGTGTAGTGGATGTTTAGCGTGTAAATGTGTGAACGTCGTAAATTCTTGCCTATTCAGTACATTACCGAGGTAAGTTATAAAAAATGTATCTGAACAACACGCTAGACTTGTAGAATGTTCTTACTTTAACGCGTATGTGTCGTACATTCTGCCAGTGTAGTGATTTTTTACGTTACGTACGAACGCATGAACATCGTAAATTATTGCACTTTAGTACATTACCGAGGTAACTGTGTAGAAATTTAGCTGACCAACACTATCGGCGACACATTTCCGTATTTACAAACACTGCGTGTGACCATGCCATTCACATGTTTTAGGGAATTTCCTACACGAAGCGACGCGCCATCTAGTAGAATCCACATTATTAGGAAGCGACTCTCTTTCAAGCTATTCACTTCCGGATGCATGACTTCCGTTAATATAAACACTTTTTTGCTGCCATGAGTGATAAGTGATTTCCGGTGCCTCCTAACGGACACCGATATAACTAGTTATAGTAACGCCATCTACCGTCTATTCGGATCTCCATTCGAAGACCACACGTCAACGTCTCCAGCGGTTGCCATTCTGCGGTACATTATCAAAAAAGAAACGTGGGTAAAGGACGAGAGTAACCACGACTCTCTTCAGTCCGCCGACTTCAGTTCACAGGTGGACCAGTCTGTGTCTGATACCGCACGATCTATCGAGTTGTGGTCTTCGGTGCCATGGTCGCGCCAGCACATGTTGTCCGGCGAGTTTCATATAATGTATGACCTATTCAACTACAAACAAATAGATCATACCATAATTTCAACAACATATATGATGGGATGTATCAACGCTGCACATGTTCTGCATTTATTTTTATGGCTTGACCGACGTTTTGATAGACAACAGGTGACGTGATGGATAAGTCATTTGACCTGTTCAGAGATCAGTTCATTTCGGCTCTACGCAAAGTATTCTCGGTGAAAATACGTTCAACAGCATAGCGCGAAATGTTATTTAACCAAAGAGTAACAAGCACAAGATGACGTCTGCGGTAAAGCAGAGTTTGATATAGCGCAGGCAACACACACTAACTTTGCCAACAAGCGTTTTTTGCTATACATTCCTTAGCTTACATTTACATTTTCAACAAAATTCTCCCCATAATTCCATGTTCGCACATGCGCAGTCGCGAATATTGGCGATGTCCGGACAGGTAAATTGTGCAGAAGTTGTTGGCGTTGATGGTCAGTTCGTCGACAAACATGACCGCTCTGTGCCACACAGGGTACGACGACCCGGTGTTTCAGACCGAGGCCACAGCGGTAGCATTTCAGCAAAGTATGTACATCTACATTATCTGTGCAATCCCGCTCGTCGTCTCCTTTCTTCTCTATCTGTATTTCAAACTTCGGTAACTTGTATACACGTAGACGCATACACAACATGAACATTCACACGCAACGCACATATGTTAGAGATCACTATCGTACACACAGGCGCACGCGCACGCACACATGACACGCACGCACTCACACAGTGACGTAGACACGCGCGCACACACACACCTACGCGCGGACTGATGAGAACACGCGCGTCCACACTCGCGCGTGTTCATGCTGACGCGCGCACACGACACACACACTCGCACGCACGCACGCACACACATTTACAAGGCTTCACAAAACATGACGCCACACGCAAAGACGAATCGATACAGTTCAGCACTTTGTTTCTCAGCCAAAACATTATCTTGGTGAAAATGTTCCTAACGTTGAAAGAATAAAAGAACAATAACATAGTTGACCTAATATCGACGTTTCGCTGGCCATCGGTAGCCTTCATTATAATACTGATTTATTCTTACTACTAAAACTTATTGTTTATGCTGGCTATCAAACATTGTTATTATTTTGCATATATGACTATGGTAATAATCTAGTCTAAAATAATATTTCATCGTTGATGTCAACCTATAATATTATTATAATTATGAAATCATGCATATCGCATGCTAGTATTATTTGTTTGTAGTTATATTTACTGTAATTAGGCAAGTGTCTTGTGTTTGTAGTCATATTTACTGTAATTAGGCTAGTGTTATTTGTTTGTAGTTATATTTACTGTAATTAGGCAAGTGTTATTTGTTTGTAATTATATTTACTGTAATTAGGCAAGTGTTATTTGTTTGTATTTATATTTACTTTAATTAGGCAAGTGTTATTTGTTTGTAGTTATATTTACTGTAATTAGGCTAGTGTTATTTGTTTGTAGTTATATTTACTGTAATTAGGCAAGTGTTATTTGTTTGTAGTTATATTTACTGTAATTAGGCAAGTGTTATTTGTTTGTAGTTATATTTACTGTAAGTAGGCAAGTGTTATTTGTTTGTAGTTATATTTACTGTAATTAGGCAAGTGTTATTTGTTTGTAGTTATAGTTACTGTAATTAGGCAAGTGTTATAAGTGATACAATTCTTCTTGCCCATTTCAACATCATCGATAATAATATACTTGTCTATTCGGCATATTCTGATTTGTTGATGTTGGTGTTGTTGTTGATGTTGGTGTTGTTGTTGATGTTGGTGTTGTTGTTGAAACAAATAAAATAATTAAGAACTGAATTTCAAGATGTCAGTTTTCGTCTGCTCGCCAGATGGTGCGACGAGGAGACTATCGTACACGTGGCCGAGTCGGTATCCTCGTCGTCTCGTTTCATTATTGGTGTCGTTTTTCCACATACAGGTGACATTGTTTACACAGATATACAATTATAGCTGAGCTATTGATGGTTGATCTATAATAATTCTACGTCTACAAGCACAGCTAATTTTCTAGTGAATATTAAGTAATCTTATATATCTACTGGTAACTAGCGTACAATTTTGTTTAAAATTGTTACACTGCAAGTTTGATGGATGTTTGTTTGACAAAATAGGCACTCGTATCTTTATAGGGTAGTGTAGTGTTTTGGCCATAAATCAACACACGCACCCACATAAAGGTCCCAAATGTATCAAATCGTTTACCGCGAGACGTAACATCTGCATGCAGAATCTGATTCGACATACGTTTGACAGCCCAACTACGGCTACGATTGGGCTGTTGAACGTAAGGTCTCTTCGCAACAAGGCAGACTTTGTCACATACTACATATGTGAAAACGACATCGACAGTATGTGCCTAACAGAGACGTGGTTGTGCAATAATGATGAGACTTTCACTTCTGCGATGGTCCCTCACGGTTACAATTTTGAACATCTCCCGCGGAGCGATCGATGGGTTGGGGGTGTTGGGGTCTTTTTTTCTCCTTCCACCTTTTTCTGTCCAGACCATGATCCGCGGAATCTTTCGAATGTCTTGAAGTGGTGTTACGCGGGTCGGGAGTTGCGGCAACGGCACGCAACTTTGTAATTTACCGACGACCATCGTCTGGTCGCAAGTCGAAGTCCTTTCGCCAATTCCTCGAAGAATTCGGCGAATTTTTTTAGTGCGTTTCACTTCGAAACACCGGTAAGTTGTGTAAGTTGTGTAAGTTGGTTTCATCTAAGCCACGACCAGTGCGTAAGGAAGTGATTTATCGTAAATACGCTGCAATCGACATGCAGCAGTTTTCGTGCGACTTACGCACTTCGCCGCTGATTACCAACCCCGCCGACAACATTGAAAGTCTGTTTGAACAGTATAATGATGAACTTCGAACGGTAATTGACAGACATGCACCAGTCATTCAACGATTGATAAATGTGCGTCCAAGACAACCATGGCGGACTGACAACTTGCAGCTGATGAGACGGCAAGTGCGACGAGCAGAGCGCAAGTGACGTCACACGCGGCTAGCTGTCCATCGTGAAATGTACACTGACTTGCGTGACGCATTTAAGCAGAGCATCGCCACAACCAAATATGCTTATTACTGTGCTGAAATCGAAGTTACATCTCACGATACTAAAGTAATGCATCGCATCACGAACAATTTGATGGGACGTACTCGTACGCCTGTGCTCCCCGAATGTGACGACGACCCGGATGCGCTAGCTGAGCGACTGGTCTGTTATTTCACAGATAAGATTACTGATATCAGTACACGGCTGGTGACTGCACGCTCGCAATGCCAATTGCCCGCATTCCTACACGATATCGAATGCCCTATTGAAGAACCATTGTACGACTTTCAACTTGCTACAGTCACTGACATCTGCGGTCTGGTTGAGAAGACATCCAGCAAATCTTCTTCCAGAAATGTCTTACCACTAATACCTGAAGAACCATTGTGAACGCCTTAGTCATGTCACGTATTGATTACGGCAACGCAGTGTTATATGGTCTGCCGGAGACGCACTTGTGAAAGCTGCAGATGGTAGAGAATTCCGCAGCACGTTTCATTACCGGGACAAGGAGACGAGAACACATAACACCTGTTCTGTACCGTCTGCACTGGTTGCCTATACGCCAGCGGATCGAATTGAAGCTGTTACTGCTGGTGTATCGTGCAGTGCACCATCTCGGCCCTGCGTATATTTCATCGCTCGTTACATCCTACACGCCGACCAGATCACTTAGATCGGCCGAACAATGTCTGCTGACTGTTCCGATATATCACCTTGAACCTAATGGCCGTCGTTCCTTCTCGGTGGCTGGCCCGATCCTGTGGAATGCCCTGCCTCAAGCAGTCAGGCATGCAAACTGCGTTGCCACTTTCAAATCACTCTTAAATACACACTTACTTCGACAGGCCTTCAAAGAACTTTGCAGTCCGCATCAGTGACATTTGTGCAATGTTGACAGTCGGTCATGTACTTAGGTTGCAGTTATTTAGTTATTTTTTTATTTTTTTATTTTTAATTAGCATATGATATGTATTTAGTTTAGTTTATTTAAGCACATTATTTATTTTAGTTATTTAAACGGCTAACTCGTTTAATTTATGTATAATATATACACTTGTAAAAAATATACATTTTTATTCAGGTTTATATAACTGACATTTTATGTAATTTTTATATGCTACTTTTAAATCATATTCGTTTACCGTTCTATTTAATATTTATATTTAATATGTTTTAGGTCATTTAATGTATGTTACTTACACTCTACGATTGTCAGCGCCTTTGAGCAGATTTGCTATCCGGACACACGGCGCTCTATAAATGCTTTATAATAATAAATCAATAAATGACCAGGAGTAACGTCTCAATAAGCAAAACAATGATTGCATTATTCAAGCAACCACTTTCACCCTCTAGCAGGAAGATTTAAGTGACGAAATACATTTGATCTTTGTTCAAGGTCATTAAAGGTCGATATAAATAATGACAACAACAAGGTGGCTATAAGATAACATTGGAAGGTCATAAAACATTGATAAAAGTTTGTTTTTAAACTACTTTACTTAAAGATGATGAACTAACTACAGCACACAAAGTATGGTTGGTAAAATAAAAATGTAGACAAAACATAACAATACAATCGCCAGTAGGTAATTATCATAATTCGACTTTTTGTGACCGCCATTTTGAAATTCAAGATGGCGGACCTCCTCCATTAGCGCTCACATGTATCTAATACACACATCTATTAATATAAATGGATATTGTCAATCTTAAGAGCTCCATATACCATTACAAACATGTAGGTATTTGTTAAAAAATAACATTAAAATGAAAATCTAGCGCAATTTGTATGGTGGGCGGTCATCTTGAATTTAGTAAACTTATCCTGCTTAGAAATATTGCCATCCTAAATTGTTAGACATGTATTACTCATAGATCCAAAATAAAATGAAAGTTTGCTTTTAACAACGATTCTGCATGAACGCAATGTTTTCGACATTGTGGCCGACACTATACTGATGGCAGTCGAACGTTGAAGTAAATCAAACTTTTTAGTTGTGATCAGAAGAAAATTCGAATTCAGTACACAACTTGTTCCCGATTGGCTCGTGACACGTTATAACAAATCTGATTGTTAAATATGTAGTAAAATATACACTAAACGAAGGCCTCGTAATTGCGAGCAGAAAAAAGCCGGACCATTCCAGACAGCCAGACGCGATGCCACACGCGATGCCAGACGCGATGCCACAGCCGGGCTCATAAAAAGCAGTCAGCGAGTGAAAGTCACACCTGATGCCCGTAGAATGAACGCAACGGCCGAATTCTTCAGTATATTAACTATACGTTTACACTGTGTGTGTTATATATTAGCCTAATTTACGCAACTATAATACACGAACGTCTTGCGTGACGGAAAAGGCACGAACTTATTGTAATTGTGTAACGTGTGTCGATTGATTTGATTATTTTTTGGTGTCAGTGTGCATACAACATCGATGCAAAATAGTCACTTGACTGAACCGTAACGGCACCGATCAGACTGTTGACAGACAGCAATTATCCTGAATTTATATCGTGTTGCTTGGATATATTTTAGTTTTGGATCACATTCTGCGCATTGCGGATTAAAGATGTGTTGTAAATTGTTGAGTAGACAAACATTGACGGATCTTCCGAAATATCAGATACATAACTAACGTATGGTAGTCTGCTCGCTGAAGCGAGTATTATTTTTTAGCAATAGTAGTAGACCTACTTGTCGGCTCTGTACGTTCCATGATGCGTGACGCATTCAATAACCCACGCACAATACAAATGCATATGTCAGTGTCACTAGTCCTGCCTCTGTCATTGTCTAAATGAACGTGTTATATATTTTGTTACATCACTGACGACGCACAAACACACACACCAACCCATACACACACACACACACACACACACACACACACACGCACACACGCACACACACACACACACACACACACACATACACACACATTAAATATAAAATAGGTAACATCATATTTTGAGTATGTTGTAATTACTTGTAGACACAATTAAGAAGTCCACATATTTCCTTTCGAAGATTAGATTGAGTAACATTTTAAAACCATCTTCGACCTCGCTACTTCGATATTATTACTAAAGCCACTGTCGCATAGTTACCGTGACGGTTTCACCTGGTGTCTGGTTTTTATCGGCCCCACTCAATACTCGTCAACTCGGTCCATCTGCTTTGTTTGTTAAATATTTTGGTGCAATAGAAGTATTCTCACGGTAGTTATGTATATATTTCAAACATTGGCGATCGTGTCATTACTTAACTGTTTTCTCACTGCGCCATCTTCACTTCTACACCGGAGATTTCGTCCGCTTTCACAGGTTCAATGGAATTTTTTCTGATTTCGTTTGGAAAAGTGACGACATCTGTGGGAGATTCTATCAACACACTCTGGTCTTCGTCCGTTTCCTCTTTGCCCAGTCTCTTTTTGTCTGCGTGATTCTTTGGGTATCTTCCTGCGATGAGGCGAACTATGCAGTTAAAACGCATCATTAAAGCGAAATGCAAGCCCAAGTAGATTTCCAGCTTATTACCTCGGTATACAACACGTCACCAAACACACAACAAACGACCAGATGACGCATCATTACGTACACGTCATGGCGAAATTGACTTGTTGCTGTTCAATGTACGGTGAATATAAAAAGCGGCAATATTCCGCTAAAATTGTGTTTGTTTGAGCGTGTATGTGCGCGTGCACTTATTATTTGCAGCGTTCTGTGTAGTTTAGTAGAATTCAATTGAGAAAAAGCGGAATTTTGATGTCCATCTTAAAAACCTCGAAGGCGAATGAAAAGAAAAATTATGTAGTCATATCCAATTTAATTTTTAATTTGTCGAGATCACGACATGTTTCCAAATTAGTGGGTTTTGCCACCAATATATAGTTTTTGTATTATATATATTTGTATTATATATACATTCACATATATATATATTATATATAATATATACATAGATATATATATAAATATATATGTATATATATATATATACGTTTGTAAATTACGTTCATTGTTTATAATGTATAAACAGTTCACAGTTCATATCGAATAAAAAAGTGGTGTTCACCTGAGTATTTGCAATAAAACAAAGTGTAATGTACCGGTATATATTTTACACATAATTCAAAGTGATGTTCAATTTGCACAGTTGCGTGACCAGTTCAACTTATATCGGAGAGAAAACATGTAAAAATATGTGTCGGGGGAGGCGCGTCAAATATTTTGAACTCGGGCGCCAACATCCCCCACTATTCAATTGTGGCTAGGTGGGATAATTTGTTTGAATCAACGATAATATATAATTAATGTACTGAAGATCAGTTCATATGTTGCTGGCTGGCATAGTTACCTCCTCCAAACCCTTTCATCAAGCAAATGAAAAATTGATGTTCAGTAGTCTGACTTTGCCAATGCCGGCCCAAGCCCGGATATGAAAAGAGGAGGGTTGGGCAAAGGGCTAACAACCTTTCCCGTAAAAAACAGATTGTTACGAAAACATCGACCTGAATACAGGAGAAATGCTACTTTACTCGGGGCATGAAGAAGAAGATGCCCATCACACAGGAGGATGTCATGTTGTTACAAGAGGCACAGAGCGCTCTCTTTAGCTAGGAGGCAGCAGGACTGAGGATCATCCATGCCGCATTCAGAACAAAGAAGAAAAAGACCAAGCTATACATAAAACAGTGCTATGCATTAACAGTAGTTGGTAAAACCATCTCATTCCTCAAATAAGGAGCCGTGTAAATCAGGGTCTGTAAATCCTGATTCAGTTCCCGTTAGTTAGTTGGCTCACTTCCGGTGACGTTATATCCTTAGTTATCGCCCACCGTCTCTTAGCGGATGCGCGTGCGGCCGTGCGTGCGTGCGTGCGTGCGTGTATACGGGTAGGATTGGTGGATGACCGTCTCTGATGGGATATATCATCATGTGTGAGTGTGTGTGTGTGTGTGTGTGTGTGTGGTGGTGTATGTGTGTGTGTGTGTGTGTGTGTGTGTGTGTGTGTGTGTGTGTGTGTGTGTGTGTGTGTGTGTGTGTGTGTGTGTGTGTGTGTGTGTGTGTGTGTGTTTGAGTGTGTGTGTGTGTGTGTGTGTGTGTGTGCGTGTGTGTGTGTTTGTGTGCATACGTGTGTGTGCGTAAGGGTAGGATGTACTAGTGGTTGGCTAATGACCGCCTCTTATTGGATATGTGTTCGTGTGTGCATGCATGTGTGTGCATGAAAAAACGAACAAAACACGGTAGTTTACGAGTGCACACGTACTTTATTAACCAAAGATAGATATAAGCGGATATCGATAATGACGTGACTTGTGGGTGTTTTACCACCACGCCACCAGTCGTGAGCTTACGAGTGATTACCATCACGCTATTGGCTCGTGCATGCATGACGTAGGAGTGTTTTACCACTACGACAGTAGTCAGAGCTTACGGGTGTTTGACCACCACGCCATCGGCTCGATTGATGATGATGATGATACCTCGTGAATGAAACACAGTGCTGATCAATACCGAAACAAGCAGCAAATTAGATGTCAAAACTAGTGTCAAACATTACCGAATCTTGTCACAAAACTTTAAAATAAAGCTACTATACTATTGGCGCCGAATGTTATACATAAAATAGTTACTACACATGAACCAATGCCGAAACACAGTGCTACAGTATACCGTATATCAACTGTTTAATCCAATGAAACACGCAGCAAGCATTTGTTACCAAATCATTACCGAAAGCATTCACAAAAGACAACATTGAAAAGCCGTGAAAACGAACCATGACATAAGCGATACAGTATTTTCCACAAACGTTAGACAGAGGACTCTGAAGTCTCTTGGTATTATGAGTCAATTCTGCGCAATGTTTATTCATGAAGGTGTGGAACTCGACGTATCGCGTCGGTAGGCCGTACGAGAAGAGGTATTCGCCGTGTCTGTCGCCGTCCAAGTACAGCGCTATCCAATGTTCGCCCGGTTCGTCGCCGTCGTGCGTGTTGCGGGAGGAAAGGCGGCTGGGAAAGCGTCTATTGTCTTCGGTGCAGTTCGTCTTTGAGCACGACAGCGCGAACGATCTACAGTGCATGCGGGTCCATGGCGAGTATGCGAGCAATCTGCAAAACAAGTCAATTTAGTTCATTGCTTACACTGATGATAATATAAATAAATAACAATTATACCATCCAAAAGAGTTTCTATCTCATCAGAAGTCGTCGATGACGTTGCGGCTCTTTTCAATCTCCACCATGGACTCGAACTCGGCGTAGGCGATGATCTTCACGGTGGTCGTCAGCACATCGCGGAAATGAATCTCGATGCGCAGGCTGCCTTTTTGTACCAGCTGGAAGCAGGCGCCATCGCACGCGTGGGGCGTGAAATCGAAACCGAAGAAGGTGTAACCGTGACGGACGTTGGCGCGAGACACCTTTCCCTTCATCCTGCCACACCTTACTGATCGATCACACAACAAACAGCCACACTCTTAGATAATGTTATAACCAACATTCATGAATGTTCCATTACATCCAGAATTTTATACAATGACATATCAGACCACTTTCCAGTATTTAATTTTTACACCATCGGAACAAGATCACACACAAAATACACAACTATTTACAAATGTATGGCTAATACAGAAAATATTAAGACATTAAATACGCAGTTACAAAATACAAACTGGGAAGAGGTGTACAATGATCCACATTCTTGCACTACGTACGATACTTTTCTCAAAATTCTTGGCACATAAATTAAGGAATGTTTACTTCTAAAAAAATTAAGGTAAAAACCTACAAAAATGAGTGGCTCTCTAAAGGAATATTAATATCATGCAGTCAAAAAAGTAACTTATATAAAACATTTAAGAGAAACCCTACTGCAGAAAATGAAGTTACCTATAAAAGTTATAAAAATAAACTGACTCATATTATCAGGCAGTCAAAGAAAAAATATTTTAAAGATAAATTTGACATATATAAAAAAAGATTGCAGAAAAACATGGAGTACAATAAATGAAGTTTTAAAATCAAAGGACAAAAGGCCCATGGTACACAATTAATTTATTACTTCTGATGGTACCACCTGTACAGACAAAACGAAAATTGCGGAACTGTTCAATAACTATTTTGCCAATATTGGCCACTGCCTTAATGCTAAACTACTGAAAACAAGGAATGACACCACACAATATATACAATATAAAACTGCAAGTGTTTTCTGTACACCCACTGATCCTGTTGAAATAACTAATATTATAAGATCAGTAAATTCATCCAAGTCAAGTGGCGTTGATAATAATGATTCATATATTTTGCAGCAAGTTAGTCCAAACTTTGCAAATCAATTTGCATACATTGTCAATAAGTCATTGCAGAATGGCATTGTTCCAGACAAACTTAAAATAGCCAAAGTCATACCACTGTATAAAAATGAAAACCCTGAACTGTTCAAACATTACATACCAATTCCAATCCTCCCATACTTCTCAAAAGTACTTGAACGCCTAATGTACAATAGGCTGTACAGCTTTTTAACTACACATAATATAATCTAAAAAAAACAGTGCATTCAGAAAAAAATATTCTACATATATAGCAATAACTGATTTGGTCGATAACATATCATGTAACATTGACCAACAAATACATTATAGGTGTATTCCTGGACCTCTCTAAGGCATTCGACACGATAGACCATAGTATCTTAATACAGAAACTCCAGTGCTATGGTATAAGAGGTACTGCCTGCATCTGGTTCAAAAGCTACCTACAGAATAGAAAACGGTATGTGTCATTCAACAGAACTGAATCGGAATATAAAAAGTGTCTTGCGGAGTTCCGCAAGGACCAATATTACACCCCTTACTCTCCATTCTATATATAAATGATATTGAACATGTATCAGATATCCTAAAGCCAATAATTTTTGCAGATGACACAATTCTCTTCCATGCACACACATGCTTAGACACTCTTGTTGAAGAAGTAAACGTATAATTACAAAAAAATAAGCTTTCGTTAAACACCAAAAACATTATTTCGTTATATTCACACCAAACGGGAAGAAATACAGCATTGACAAAGCTGAAATAAAAATAGATGGAAGCAAAATAAAACATATTAAATGCACAACATTTCTAGGAATAACTATACATGAACACCTTAATTGGAAGATACATATTGACAATATGGCAACAAAAATAGCACGGAATGTAGGAATGCTAAACAAACTAAAACACTTTCTTCCTATCTACATTATGAAAATTATTTACTCCTCATTAATCTCATCACATTTGCAGTATTGTACTCTATTATGGGCAAATACATATAACACAAACTTAAGCAAATTACACTATCACACTATATTGCACACTCAGATCCGCTATTCTCAAAGTTAAAAATATTAAAATTGGAAGATCTGTACAAACATCAGTTAGGTATATTTATGCATAAAGCAACGAATAAACAACTCCCAGATAGCATGGCTTCAATGTTTCTACCAACTGATAACATTCATGACCATAACCTAAGAAACTAAAGTGCATACTGTATCCAACAAATAAGAACAAACACTAGGAAATTTACAATAAATTATTCAGGACCAAGTTTCTGGAATGCCCTACCTCATGTTCTGCAGCAACTTGTATCCGTAAATCAGTTTAAAAAGAAACTAAAATAGTTGTTACTGTCTGAATATCTTTGAACTCTTGAAATGTCTTATTTTATATTCTACTCATAACCTACCATAATTTTTCATGGCATTATAATTGATTTAAGTTTTTTTATTCAATGTATTGCTATGTTAATCTAGTCAAAACGTATACCATGTCCCAATATGTAACTTTATTTCTTTAGCAGACAACCAATTTCATTTATAAAAAAAACACCTATTCATGTATATATTATTCACCTTGTTCCAGTTTAATGTACTGCTGTAATGTTACGTTGTAATTATATGGTATTAGGAACCTGATTGATATAATAGTGATTGTCCTGGTGGTTCTCGACATAAACCTCTTGGGGTTTCCGGAGGATCTCCTCGGTTGCAGTATTGTTTTTTTGTAATCCATTGTAAATATATTCAGAACTGTGTATTGTAACCGAAATAAAGTTCAATTATATTTAATTATATTTTCAGCATGACGTTAGACATAGTGTAGCCGTGGTATTGACATTATGGAATTCGTTTCTCTACCTAGCGGCACTATCGTATGAAGTAGTACTTTGTTTATACATTAAAGCGCTGCAAGAGACCAGTAGCAAGGTATCTTCAGCATGACGTTGCCACAACACTGCGGTGATTCGAATGACTACCTGGATTGCTGTATCATCAGATTTATATACGATTTCAGTGAATCGCGAGGTCGTATACCTATCAAACAATCACCGTCGAACACATCACCAATCTAATAGTTGGATGTTTTCAGCTTAACGTCAGCCAGAGTACTGTCGTTGTATTGAAATTATGCAAAGTTTTTTCTCTACCTAGGGGCGTTATCATGTTGCGACAAAGCCATGACATGGTGGGTCACGGTGTTGTCATGATGCAGACCTGTAGACATGTTGCTGGGTAACGTCAGGAAGGAAAAACTAAAAATACTGTCCTTATGTTATACATATACATACATATATATATATATATATATACAAGGGGAAGTATACATATATATATATATATATGTATGTATATATATATGTGTGTGTGTGTGTATGTGTGTGCGTATGTGTGCGCGTGCGTGCGTGCGTGTGTGTGTATAGTGGTCACCATAATTCTGAATTATGTTCAATTATATCTGATAATCACGCTACATGTGGTAAACTATAAGTGTAGTAGGTCAGGGAACATACCGGAAGATGAGACACATTTAATTGTCAGACATAAACGAGTTTGCAGAAAAACAAATCAAATTCAATATAGCGTTAATTTATCAATTATTAATCCAAGAAGAAAATAGACATGTCACTGAAGATGTAGTCGGGTTTTAGTTAAACAGGTATACAATGCTCACAAAGCTAATAGATAGAGAGTTAATGCTCTTTTCGTGAGAATATGATTGGCTCTGAAAAGAACCGTTTTTTACTTCGAAGAAATCTGCAAGATGTAGATGTATGCTGCATGTGCTACAGCACATTCTCAAGAAAGCGAGAATGTTGCCGTCATATAAAAATTAAATAGGGTGATGCCAACGCGACATTTTTGCCGACCCGACAGCCACTGACTTTACACGCGACGACCTCGGTGATTTCATGCGAGCTTACCCCGAAGAACATATATTTTATGATAACCTCGACGTACGTCCACATCTTCCCTTTCTGGAACAAGAGAATACGTGTGACTGTGCCATTCATGTTCGCTCAACGTCCGCCAGCATCGGTGCCAGACCTACCAACAGCCTCGGTATCTCACCGAAATCGTCACCGAAGCGTCAGAAGGTGCTGTCGCATAATCATCGTTGAAGTTTATGAGTCACGCGTGGTAAGTTACAGAGCATTACGAACACGTGGGGTTTAAAGAAGTGGTCGGCTGACTGACGGCGCAAGGGAACGAACATAAGCAGTAGTGAATGCAGCGCCTATATGGTGGCAGCCACATCAATCAGACAGGCAATTAAAAATACACAATGTTTCGTGACGTCACATGGGTTAGGCGTAGTAGGGTGTCTTTACCACGGTGTTGCCCACACAGACATAGAATGACGAGTGCTGATCAGGTCGCTACTACCACCAAACTTGTATACACATGGTAAAGAAGTGGTCGGCTGACCGATGTCGCAATGGAACGAATATAAGCATTAGTGAAGGCAGCACCAACATGAATGTCGCCACAGAAATGAGATTATATACACGCGCGCGCAAGTTCCATAAACGGACACACAGGCACACTGACACACAGTTACAGACACAGACACAGACACAAAGACATGCCGACGTAACCATGTACACACGGTATGTATTCTATTTGAAACCTGGCAGTTGTCAATGCCAGCGTATGCTTTAAGTATTGCCAATGCCAGGTTATGCTTTTAGTATTACTCTATGCAGAAATACCGCTTCTTTAAAAATGAGGCTATGGCCTACGTAGATTTATTAATTAAGAAATAAAAGTAGATTTATTAATTAAGAAATAAAATGTCGACACCGTTTGTTCGTTTATGAATGGCTAACCAAGCGTCAGAAAATACTGCCGCAGTTTGCGTGCTGCATGTGCGGTAAGGAATGGAGGTTATCGATGACACCGGTATACGATTTAAACTGACACGTAATTTCGTAAAACAGGGACACCTACCGCCCACGAGACAAAATTCACAAATACCACCATCGCGGGCGTCCTTCACCTGACCGGGGCGTACGGTCGACTTTGTGCGACGAGATGATTTCATGCGTAAAGCAGGGGCTAGAATCAGAGGAATAGACACAAACAGCACAAGCGGTATCGCCACATTATAGCTCTGACGACGGATTCCTTACATAATAATGTTTCGCGCATCACGCCAAAATTGTGGTGTGAAGACGGGTCGGCAGATGATATTATTATTTTCTTCAATATTAATACAAACAATGTCGCTGTTTAATACATTAGAGTGCTGGTCAAATAGTGTAGCATATGTTAATATAGGTGATTGTTAAGGAAACGGGTAACTAATCAAACATAGTATTCCTACGCAGATAGCCTCGAGATTGACATATTTAGCAGAGAAGTTCCGAGTTTATAATGATTGTAACCTATACGTAGGTTTTATAAATATATAGGTTCCGTCATGACCTAAGGCAATAAGTTTTCCACTTTTCGTATACAACCCGTTACACAGACACCACCTCGTTTAATGAATAATCCTTCCTTAATGACAGATTATCTATAGTAACACCTTATTTTAGATTGGTCTTTGTTTCACTACGTCACGGTTATATGTTATGTTTACAATATAACGAGAATGTATTACATTATAGGTTCTATACATGTTCAGACTTGCACAGCGAGTACCAGTTCAAACCAGTTTCAACCAGGCGACCGACTGAGGGGATTGCAAGTGTCGTATGTAAAGCCTATTGGATAGATATATATTAAAAGATAGGGAGATCTTGCTTTTGTTCATTCGTAATAAACCTGTCACAATGCAATTGACATGACACTGGGACAGGTTTACATTCTGTTCGGTCTTCAATGTGGAAAGACTACAGGTTGTGCACCAAAGTAACTGTATAGTAATTGAACCATTTTCGAGACACGCTTGTTGTGTGTGCAGGTTCAAATCTTCTAGGCCTTCAAAACGGGAAGTCTACAGGTTGTACACATAGACTGATGCTAAAGCTTCTACATGACATCACATTGTCCAAGAATTATTTAACTAATACATCTTTCGTATTTCCAGGAATCAGGTCACTTCTACATCTTTCGTATTGTCCAGGAATCAGGCCATTTCTACATATTTCGTATTGTCCAGGAATCAGGACACTTCTACATCTATCGTATTGTATACCATTCAGTTCACGTATGCTATTAATGAGGCCATAAACTTTGGCGTACGGGTCAAAAGTACCAATATGAGACACCACCCTCTGTCGTCTATCTTGGACCTTGACCTAGAACTTTGACCAAGAAATTTCACATACATTTGACACCATTTTGAAATTTAATAATTAATGGGTGTGACACCATTTTGAAATTTGATCATTAATGGGTATTTTAAGGACAAAAACCTAGTGGATCTAGTGGAGCAGTTTCGAGCTCTGGACTCTCGACTGAGAGAACACGCTTTCAAATCCTGTGCAGCGGCATCGAACCTTGGACAAGATCGTGTACTATACATTGCTTGATTTCACTCTGCATTATGATGAGTACCTGGTTATAGACAGTGGATTATATTTATTTACTAATAGTCGTCGCGAATTAATTGCAGCGTGGCTGAATGCTTCTAAAAAAAGTCGAGATGGTGTTAGATTGAACAATTCTGCCAGGGAGTAAAATATAAAGTGTTTTGAGCAGTCCTGAGGACTAGATATTGCGCTACATAAGAATATACCTTCACGGCACTAATTGACCTAGTTACATATTTCACCGTCTACTCACAAGGTGCGCCACTTGACCTTCACTTTGACCTTGTATCGGCTGACTTTTGACCTTACACCGTTTGACCTTCCACCGGACTGCTCCAGCATATCACGAGAACTGCATTCATTACTACTCACATGGTATGTGTATGCAAAATTTGAGAAAAAAATTATTCCAGTGTTTTTGAAAAAAATAGGAATAAATTTGAAAATTTTGCAATTTGGGGGGCACTGGGAGCCCTTCAAATTATTAAAGGAAATACTGGTTTCTTCTGTATAATGGCACTACAACATGGAATGTCAATGCTAAATTAGAGAAAACGTTGCTGCATAGTTTTTTGAGAAAATAGGCAAGATGTGAACATTTTGCGTTTTGTGGGCTCTGAGGAGCCCTTAGAATGACTCAATCAAGCACAGATTTCTTGTGTATAGTGGCACTACCACATGAAATGCCTATGCAAAATCATAAAAAAAACTTACTGAAGCGTTTTTGAAAACAATTGACAAAATTTCTAAATTTATCTGTTTGGGTGGCCCTGGGGGGCCTTTAGAATGATTCAATGAAATACAGATTTCTGGTGCACAGTCGCAGTATCATACGATATGTATATACAAAATAAAAATAAAAGTTTCTGAACGGTTTCTGAGATATGGCAGCTAACGGCGGATGGCGGATGGCGTATGCAGATTGATGGCATAAGTTCGTTGGACCTGCGGCCCAAAGGACTAAAATCCATAGAAGCTGTCTGTCCCTCTGAACGTGGTTCTTTAGAAGAATGCTGCGATGGACTGCAAAGCAAAGAAATGGAATCATCCTTAGGACAGCCAAATAAAAAAGGAAGACCATTGATAAAATTTAAACAGAACAAGCACGAACTGCTACAGACTACAAACGACCGTGCAGTTTGGAGGTCCATCATCGTCAACGCCTGTGACAGACATGGTGCACAAAAGAAGCAGTAGTTGTTGTTGGTGGTGATGGTGATGGTGTATGTGGTGTTAGTAGTGGTAGTGATGTTGTTGGTGGTGGTTTTGTTGGTTGTGTTTGTAGTGGTGGTGATGGTGGTGGTGGAGTTGTGTTAAAGTCCGTCAAGAGAGAAACACTGCGTTCTATACTCGAACTGGCTGTGTGTTGAGTTGAACGAGTTTTATCACACATCTCATGTCCCACGCTCAACATTTAGCACCCGCAAGTCTATCATAGGTGTACCTAGTGGACAGGATGTCCTTTTCCGTTCTGAATTAACACACTTCCATTACTTCACCATTCACGCGAACGCACGCACACACACACACACATTTACCACCCTTAATGCTGTCATAGACGCAGTGGATAGATGTTCCGTCTGAATTCCCCACACAAGTATCGTCCCTAACTCCATCAGTCACCTTCACACATGTATCGTCCCTCACTCCGTCAGTCACCTTCACACATGTATCGTCCCTCACTCCATCAGTCACCTTCACACATGTATCGTCCCTCACTCCATCAGTCACCTTCACACATGTATCGTCCCTCACTCCATCAGTCACCTTCACACATGTCCGTTATCGCACGTTCCCGCAGGCGTACCTAAAGGTCACGCCCACATCTACCATTCATTGTTTTATTCATCGTGCGTTCGCTCATGCATGTCCAGTTACGTGTTGGTATATAGACGGGTACAGTGGCCCGCGTTCCATTATTTGTAGACGTGACTTCCGTCATGAAGCGTCATCCGTGCCGTGCCGGCAATGTGATGCCGTATTGCAGTCCTACGCACATATCAACGACAATAAGAACGACACCCGTCCATCACCAAGCCAACGTCGCCAGCACCGAAACCATCGATAGGTAAACGCACATATTCCAAAGCACCACCGCAAGTGCCGCCATCTACCGTATACTCAAAGGAAAAAACTACTGGAGTGAAGGATGCGGAAAAGGCTTCGGGAGACGAGACAATCTACTACTTATTGTAAGGACGGTATGTACCAATAGTAGCAATATGAGGAGAAGTTGTAGAATTAATAATGGTAGTAGAAGTAGTAGAATAACTTGCAAGTGTAAATCTTGTGACCGGAAATTCTATCGACGTAAGAGCTTCGTCAATCGCGCACGATTCGGGTGTGGTGACGTCAAAGAGCCACCGTTACACAAGCGATCGAAATTACAACACGACCGGCTGTGTGTTAGCGATGAAGATCACATCGAACCCCCACCTCGTCTTCCCTTCGCCGACAATCCATCGACGGATCTTCAAGACGTCGTCCGGCAGCATTGGTCGAACATCAGAACACGTGTGACGACAGGTCGTCTCCAGTCCTGGTACGATAATAGATTAACGACGCTGGACCCGGATGTTCTAGATTCTCCTTTGAAGATCAAATTCCAGGAACAGACGCATGCTTTGAAGATCAATCTCACTTACGGATTCGTTCTGAGAAACAAGACCACAGGAAGATACAAGTACTACCATTTATCTTGTAACTGCTGCTGACGCTACCTCACGAACCCAATCTCATCATCAACACAGAGACTTTGACAGCTGTCTTGAACTTATCCGAAGACATGATGGACATCTTTCGAACAAAGAGAAACGCCGCCTAGGAACGCATCAAAGATTACTACGAGGGTGTGTTCCAACAAATCGCAGAATTTCAGTCGTTCTGAGAAGAACAGGTACTCAAGGCGCGAGACGACGAGGACAAAGAGTCGCGGCCGTCCAATCCCTACAAAAAACTCAGGGGACAACTATACGGATGGCTTCGTAACCTACCCATCTTTGGATAAAATGCGTGCAAGTACGATCTTAACGTCGTAAAACAGTTCCTGATACCCTGCTTCCTGAATGACGAAACAGCGGCGCCTCCGACGCCGGAAACGGCGGGGGCGGCAGGGACGTATCCTCCCATTACAGAGTCTGACGTTATCGCGGACGTCATAGACAGCATTTCCAAGACTTTACAGACCAAAGCCAAACGATTGATGGAATATCTCAAAAGAGATACCGCTTGGACTGCGCGCGGTGAACTCATCCATGAAGGCATACCGATTGCCGGAAGTAACGTCCTGGATCTAGTCAACGATTTGTTCCGCAAGAGAAAGAGTGGCGGTGATACGACGGGGTGGCGCGTGTTTCCACGACAACTCGGTGAAATCAATCGTCCCAGGAAATTGGTGGGTAACGTTGACAGGAGATCATACATACAACAGGCGATTACCCCTACAAGATCACCTGCTCCCCGATCGACCGCTGGTAGTGCACGACAATCCCTGCGTTGGACCCCCCCCCCTCTCTTGTGGACACATGGAACGGTTGGTGCTCACCCCGCCGACGTAAGAACGCAAGACGTCATTGGCAGGATGGGAGAAGTTTTAAAGGAGTCGTGTTACGAATCGATAACACAATGTTTATCATCTATCCGCAGGACGCCTCTGCCGTCGTTGCCTTCGTTTGCACCAGACTACGCCATCACCGACATTATCCTCAAGTATATAATTCGATTACCTTCGTTATGACTCACCACACGACACATCTTTGTTCACCAAAAACATCGCTGGTTTTGTTTGTGTGAACATATGCGTGTACTTATGCATGCATGTGCGTATGTAAGTATGTATATATGTTTGTATATCTAATCACTTGTCACTTCTCGATACAGGGACACGTGCAAGAGTCTATGCAAGGCAGGCCAGCTAATCTCTTGTCACTTCTTGACAGAGGAACACGTGCAAAGGTCCGTGCACGGCAGGCCAGTTTTAGAGCACGTGCAGTGCGCTGCACAAGGCTTTCCGCTTTTGCATCGACACCGCAATATTTCATCACGGCTTCGGTTGGATCTCACGCCCCACACGTGCGATGACGCCTGCTTCCATCTGGTATAAAAAGGCAACCTGCGCATCGAGATTCATTTCTGCGATGTGCTGACGACCACCGTGAAGATCATCGCCTACGCCGAGTTCGAGTCCGTGCTGGAAATTGAACGACTGGTGGCGTGGTGATAAAACACCCACAAGTCACGTCATTATCGATATCCGCTTACATCTCTCTTTGGTTAATAAAATACGTGTGCAATAGTAAACTACCGTGTTTTTTCATGCACACACATGCATGCACACACGATCACATACCCGATAAGAGGCGGTCAGTAGCCATCCACTAGTCCATCCTACCCTTACAAACACACACATGTATGGACACAAACACTCACACACACACGCACACACACACACACACACACACACACACACACACACACACACACACACAAACACACACACACACACACGATGATATATCCAATAAGAGACGGTCATTAGCCAATCCACTAATCCTATCATTACACACGCACGCACGCGCACCCACTAAGAGATGGTCACCCCGTTCCAGTCGCTAGAGTGGGCGATAACTAAGGCTGTAACGTCACCGGAAGTGAGTCAACATTCGCTAGGGGGCGCTAACTAACGGGAACTGAGTCACGATTTACAGTCCCTGATTTACATGGCTCCTGATTTGAGGAATGAGATGGTTTTACCAACTACTGTTATTGCATAGCACTGTTTGATGTATAGCTTCGTCTTTTTTCTATGACAAACGCCATAAAGATAAGACAACATACATCTACTCGAAACCAACACTGACGCATTACACTATATATAACTGAGGCTAAACCTTAAAAATGGGATCGATTATGCCTGTCCTACATTTATAAAATCATCAGTGGAAGAGAAGCGAGCTGTCTCCGCATCAAAACCCCGTGAACACATTGTCCACCTGAACTAAGAAAATGGGGAAAGCATTGAGATATGCTGACGACCCCTCTTCCAATAATGATGCACATGTGTTGTTAAGGCCAAACTCTACAGAAGTGGGAGGGATGGGAGGGACACAAAACTCTCAACTGAATTGTCTGCTCTCTCGAACCAAAGTGGCAGACTTCTCCTAGCGCGCGCTACTACCGCGCGCTACTACTCTGCGCTGATTAGTTCTTTGCGCCCACGGCTAAAATGAATTAGCATAAAATTAGAATAATCCATTGGGCCAATCATCACTTGTCTGCATTGTTGCCAGCACAAAAACACGTATGCTGCATCGTACCGGTGCAGCATACTCCCATTTATGCAAGCAACAACACAAAGTCCAATATAGTGATGAAAAAAGGCCAAATGAATGACGGTTATTTATTAACGTGATAAGAGATAAATGTGGGATCGACATCACAAGGCCAGGCCTGTGACTGAGCCCATACTAGTCTCCTGTACCTCAGGTTGACAGAACCCACATTTCGGCACATAACACAGGCAGTATTGGTATACATGATATCATATATTAAACAATGTCATTACTGCTAAAATCACCATAGACCTACTGCACAGTATAATACTAGCCAAGCACACCAGTCAACCACACCAAATCTAAAACCAACACTACCCGCTGACGCATTACACTATATATAACTGAGGCTAAACCTTAAAAGTGGGGTCGATTATGCCACCGGTCACCTCAACCTTTGACCACCCCACGAATATATATATATATATATATGTATATATATATAAAATATTATATATATATATATATGTGTGTATACATATATATATATTTATATATATATATATGTGTGTGTGTGCATACATACAGTGTATAGATTTATATATATATATACATATATATATATATATGCATATAATACATTTGTATTACATACATATATGTATATAATACAAATGTATATAATACAAAAAACTATATACTGGTGGCAAAACCCATTTATTTGGAAACATGTCGTGATCTCGACAAATTATAAATTAAATTTGATAATGACTAGATAATTTTTCTTTTCATTCGCCTTCTAGGTTTTTAAGATGGACATCAAAATACCGCTAAATACTTTTTCTCAATTGTTTTCTAATAAACCACACAGAACGCTGCCAATAATAAGTGCACGCGCACATACACGACAAGCGCATTTTTGGCGGAATATTGCCGCTTTTTATATTCAGCGTACATTGAACAGCAACAAGTGTCAAGTCAATTTCGCCATGACGTGTACGTAAATGATGCGTCATCTGGTTCGTTTGTTGTGTGTTTGGTGACGTGTTGTATACCGAGGTAATAAGCCGGAAAACTACTTGGGCTTGCATTTCGCTTTAATGATGCGTTTTAACTGCATAGTTCGCCTCATCGCAGGAAGATACCCAAAGAATCACGCAGACAAAAAGAGACTGGGTAAAGAGGAAACGGACGAAGACCAGAGTGTGTTGATCGAATCTCCCATAGATGTCGGACGAAATCTCCGGAGTAGAAGTGAAGATGGCGCAGTGAGAAAACAACACACATATGATGACAATTAATATTGTTATCGGCAAGTGACAGTTAATTAATGACACGATCGCCAATGTTTGAAATATATACATAAATACCGTGAGAATACTTCTATTGCGCCAAAATATTTAACAAAAAAAGCAGATGGGCCGAGTTGACGAGCATTGGGTGGGGCCAATAAAAACCAGACACCAGGTGAAACCGTCACGGTAACTATGTGACAGTGGCTTTAGTAATAACATCGAAGTAGCGAGGTCGAAGATGGTTTTAAAATATTAATCAATCTTCGAAAGGAAATATGTGGATTTCGTAATGGTGTCTCCAAGTAATTACAATATACTCAAAATATGATGTTACCTATTTGATATTTAATGTGTGTGAGTGTGTGTGTGTGTGTGTGTGTGTGTGTGTGTGTGTGTGTGTGTGTGTGTGTGTGTGTGTGTGTGTGTGTGTGTGTGTGTGTGTGTGTGTGTGTATTTGTGTGGTTGTGTGTGTGCGTGCGTGCGTGCGTGTGTGCGTGCGTGCGTGCGTGCGTGCGTGCGTGCGTGCGTGCGTGCGTGCGTGCGTGTGTGTGTGTGTGTGTGTGTGCGTCACGCATCATGGAACGTACAGAGCCAACAAATAGGTATACTATTATTGCTAAAAAATAATACTCGCTTCAGCAAGCAGACTACCATAAATTAGTTACGTATTTGATATTTCGGAAGATCCGTCAATGTTTGTCTACTCAACAATTTACAACACATCTTTAATCCGCAATGCCCACAATGTGATCCACAACTAAACTATCTCAAAGCAACACGATATAAATCTAGGATAATTGCTGTCTGACAACAGTCTGGTCGGTGTCGTTTAGGTTCAGTCAAGTGAGCGTTTTGCCTCGATGTTGTATGCACACTGACACCAAAAAATAAACAAATCAATCGACACACGTTACACAATTACAATAAGTTCGTGCCTTTTTCGTCACGCAAGACGTTGGTGTATTAGAGTTGCGTAAATTGGGTTAATATATAACACGCACAGTGAAAAACGTATATTTAATACACTGAAGAATTCGGCCGTTGCGTTCATTCTATGGGCATCAGGTGTGACTTTCACTCGCTGACTGCTTTTTGTGAGCCCGGTTGTGGCATCGCGTCTGGCATCGCGTCTGGCATCGCGTCTGGCATCGCGTCTGACATCGCGTCTGGCATCGCGTCTGGCATCGCGTCTGGCATCGCGTCTGGCATCGCGTCTGGAATCGCGTCTGGCATCGCGACTGGCATCGCGTCTGGCATCGCGTCTGGCATCGCGTCTGGCATCGCGTCTGGCATCGCGTCTGACATCGTGTCTGGCATCGCGTCTGGCATCGTGTCTGACATCGCGTCTGGCTGTCTGGAATGGTCCGGCTTTTTCCTGCTCGCAATTACGAGGCCTTCATTTAGTGTATATTGTAGTACATATTTAACAATCAGATTTGTTATAACGTGTCACGAGCCAATCGGGAACAAGTTGTGTACTGAATTCGAATGTTCTTCTGATCACAACTATAAAGTTTGATTTATTACAACGTTCGACTGCCATCAGTATAATGTAGGCCACAATGTCGAAAACATTGCGTTCGAGCAGAATCGTTGTTAAAAGCAAACTTTCACTTTATTTTGCATCTATGAGTAATACATGTCTAAAAAAATTAGGATGGCTATATTTCTAAGCAGGATAAGTTTACTAAATTCAAGATGACCGCCCACCACACAAATTGCGCTAGATTTTCATTTTAATGTTATTTTTTAACAAATACCTACATGTTTGTAATGGTATATGGAGCTCATACGTTTGACAATATCCATTTATATTAATAGATGTGTGTATTAGATACATGTGAGCGCTAATGGAGGAGGTCCGCCATCTTGAATTTTAAAATGGCGGTCACAAAAAGTCGAATTATGATAATTACCTACTGGCGACTGTATTGTTATGTTTTGTCTACATTTTTATTTTACCAATCATACTTTGTGTGCTGTAGTTAGTTCATCATCTTTAAGTAAAGTAGATTAAAAACAAACTTTTATCAATGTTTTATGACCTCCCATATGTTATACAGGTTGGACAGGTTGTCGTTGTAGCAACATCCCGTAGGCATGGAATGTTATTTTATGGCCACCTTCATAAATGTATTCTAAAAAGCGTTAAGATGTTGCCATTATTTATGTCGACCTTTAATGACCTTGAACAAAGATCAAATGTATTTCGTCACTAAAATATTTCTGCTAGAGAGTGAAAGTGGTTGCTTGAATAATGCAATCATTGTGGCTTATTGAGACGTTACTCCTGGTCATTTTGAGACATTTGGCATCTTTCTGTGGGTGCGTGTGTAGATTTATGTCCAAAACACTACACTACCCTATAAAGTTACAAGTGCCTATTTTATTAAACAAACATCCATCAAACTTACAGTGTAACAATTTTAACCGCGTAACACTGTTTTTGCTACTGTGTCACCAATTAGTAGTACATTTTGCCATCTGAAGCCATTTGGTACCAATCAATGAGTATATAAATATTTTTATATCTGGCCAAAACCTTTCTTCACCATGTTATGTTACGTGTGCCTGTTTGTCAAAGTTCCAGATCAGAAAATTAGCACATGCAACCGACGGAAATAAAAGAATAGCTCTAAATGATCAGGAGTAATATTCGTGGATGACACATACAGACCTGCCTACCATTCCGGATTGTCCGGAATCATTCCGGAAACACACCTCAAATTACGATATTACGGCGAGAGGTGAAAATATTACGGATTCTTTCTTTATCACAGTGATCGTCAATCACTTCCGTGCTCCTCAAATTTAGCTTCTACTAAATTCAATAGGTGGCAGCATATATACGCAGCTTGTTGTGACATGGTTTTTCATTCGCTGCTTCTGGTCGTAATCTGCCCAATAGGAAACAGCGTTACCGTCGTTACGATAAATTCACTTTTCCGCGCTCAAACAAAAAGATGTTACGCGGCATGAAATGATGGCAGAGATAGAAATGGTACCACCTCCAGCCAAGAAGAAACGTGTGCTGCAAAAGTTTATAACAGCAGCGTACTGACAGCACACTAACCAGATATGTCGTGTGTGGACAGTGAACACAAATAGTCGCGGCACTTGTGTTGTGTAGAATCCGGACCCACCTCTATTTCGCCATTATAACTTGAGTTTTGCCTAACTTTGATACTTCAGGCTTAGTGCGTTAGTTCTGTTATTCAACATTATCCCAGGTATGTTTACTTTTAAGAATATTGCGTCTTAGCGCACTTTTGAGGCGTAAATAGCGCCTCTATATCGCCCATTTTACGGTAACGCACATCCTCAGCGGTGCAGACTAGCGCAAACCGGGTCGCTATTTGGGCTTCAAAAGTGCACTAAGACACAATATTTTCGTAATATAAATATACCTGGGATGATTTTGAATGAACTTACTACACAAGTGCCCAAGTCGCAACAGTGTGCAGTGTAAAATTCGACATGCGTTCAACATGCACCTGTTGATTCTGAACATAGAATGTGGAGAGTCAGCAAGTTGTTTTTGAAAGATAAATACAATCAGAATTACAATGGTTTGACTTTAAAATACAGTAAAATAGTTCTAGTTATTGTAAATTAGCTATGCCAATAGTGTATAGACGCATTTACATTAGAGTTATGCTTCTTCACATTTGATTTCCACCAATGCTGTTTGCACATTTTGTTAGAGACAATTATGTTTTGGGTACAACTATCACCATAGTCACAGTATTAAAGTTTTACTGACAGTGGTGTTCTTTTCCTGACAATATCTGACACGGTTCTGCGCTATTGCTGACAGCAGGCCTTGCTGACTGAAGACGGATTGGTGACAGGAAGTTTTTGGGGTAGGCAGGTCTGCACATAACAAAAACTAATTTAGCGTGTACACAGGGTTAAAATTGTATCATACTGAGTATTTATTTGACAAAATAGGTACTCGCGGTTGACTTTACAGTACGCGTGGGATGCCGTTTTGGCCAGAATGTCAAATATTACTCCCGTAGAAAAGTACAGAATTTGTAAAGCAAATGTATATATAGATATCACAATAGCAAAATACCAATTTAGTTAAACTAAGACTTTACAATTATAATCTTAATGTGTATTTTGGGGACAGTAACGGCATTCGTGAATTTATAGACTGGAGGTCTGTTTCTGGCAAGAAATCAACACCTACACATACGAACCATTCCAAAATAGCTCAAAATGACCAAGAGTAACGTCTACTGGTGGCATATTAGCAAAATACCAATTTCAGTTTGCTAAAGCTTTACAATAATGTCTTAATTAGTATTTGAGGACAACAAAGGCACCCACGACTTCAAATGGTAGGGCATGTTTTGCCAGACAAAAATACATATATAAAGAGGGGCAAAATGGCTCCAATCGATTAGGAATAAATGTCTAGAGGTGCCACATCAGAACAATGTTAATTTAGTTTGGCTACACTTTGCAATGATGTTTTAATGTGTATCACAGGGCCTAAATAGAGCACTCTCAACTTAATAAGGTGGGATATTGTTTTAGCCAGAAAATCAATGTTTACACCTAAAAAAGGGGCACGATGGCGCAATATGACCAGATTTAATATCCAGTCTATAAATATACCAACATGATTTGCTTAACACTTTACAGTGGCGTCTTAACATACATTTTGGGAACACAAATACACCCGACATTTTGGTGGGATAATGTTTTTGCCAGGAAATCAATATCTGCACATATAAATATGAGCAAACTTTTTTCAAATGACCAAGAATAATGTCTACTGGTGTAATTTTTTGGATGAAGGTTTTACACTGGTGCATTAACATGTATTGTGTGAACAACAAAAGCGACATTGTTTTGACTACAACATCAATGCTTGTAACCACAGAATGCTGTGAAATTACTCAGTATGACCAGGAGTTGTATATGTCAAAAGGTGCTACAATAGCAAAAGCTATTTCATTTGGCTAATTGTTTGCACTGATGTCTCATAACGTATTTTAAGGACATAAAAACGTTCATGGCCTTATTGGGTGGTGACATGTTTTCGCCAGGAAATCAATATGTGCATCCATAAAGATTTGCAAAATTTCTCAAAATGACAAAGAGCAGCAAGTTTCACAATAACACATAAACCAATTTAATATGGACAATGGATTACAAGGTAACATAACACATGTTAC